>OX465556.1:16479286-17729286 GCA_950022955.1 Xestia ashworthii | reverse complement strand
TAGAGAGAAGGCGCTGTTGTCCCAGTGGTGGGAACACTGGGCTAAATTGTGCTGTGCATTGTATGTGGCTTTCCATACAATGTCAGGTCAGCTTATACTGGAAACATATATGTAGCTCGCAATGTCGCCGTGCGTACGTAATACGCAATATTATCCAAGTATTTCGGTTAATTTCGCTGCAGGGTAATGATAGATGATGACGAGGGAACTGTTCGATGAAATTGCAGGCACATAAGTTTTGTCTTTGAATGTAACGGCGAATTTCATCATTAGTTTATATTCTAGCTGTGTTATGGACAACGCCGGTAATATCACTTTTAGAGTGTGTGGACGGTCTAGTTTTGTAGAGGTATTCAGGCAAAGTTGTTGAGATTTTTTGGAAACTCGATAGGTAAGGAGTGATATCGATCATTCTAGAAAATGCCAGAGTTTTATTCTAGATTATAGGTACATGTATGTACATGTCACCGTAAAATTGTCAGACACGTTAGATTGTAATCTCTCTAGAGAGGTTGTAAACTCTCGAAATATTGCCAACTGAACATACTTCTTACAATATAACGCATTATTTTTCGGTAGATTTTAATCTATCGACGTGAAACCGTAATATTGTGAAATGCATGCGACGGAAGTATCTCTGCTCCCATAATCGGGACTTGGGGCACCCCCACGTTAGGTTAGTTAGGTTCCTTTAAACCCTGCACTCAGAAATAGCAGCCCCGCGAAGCTGGGCTTCGTCGACTACGCTTTTTAGGGGAATATAAAGTGTTTTAAGGTTAGGTTATATTAATCGGTATTTCTCAGGAATGGTACATTATCTTTTCATGAGAGTGGTACCATTGGGCAAGAGGGACCCCTCTTTTCCTCCACACCGCGTGAGTTGACTACCATCGCGTGCATTTCACGAAAAATAATGCGTTTTATTGTAAGCAGTATGTTCGTTTGACAATATTTCGAGAGTTTACAATACCTCTAGTTATTTTACAATCTAACATGCTTGACAATTTTACGGTGACATATACAATTTCAACCAGGATCTTGTGAAAATATTTTGATTTAAAAGAGTGTTCATGGAGTTTCTTGCCCATTCTGTTCTACAGAGATCTACGCTTTGGAGTGGGCTACTACTGACAGTACTTTCACAAGTTATTATGACTTGTGACTGGGACTGTAGCTTCAGCCTTTTGTTTTTGACATTTTAAAGTATCTGTAATGGTCTAATTGAAATAAGTGCTTCGAGTTGAGTTTTATTAATCCGCATTGCTAGTGACTAAATTGACGCTTAAACACGTATTTTTCTCAAAACAAACTTATTCAATACATTGATAAATTACACGGCCAAAGAAAGAAAAAACTCTTGAACTCTCGTAACAGAATTCCGCGATCAAACGATCAACTAAAGTGTCATGAGGCGATTTTAATATAGCCCGATTCTTAACTAATATGAATATAATGTCGGTCGCTTATAAAAGTAGTTTGGTTTACCAAGTCTGGATATAGTTTTTGTGAAACTTTACGCGGACGGGGACAACTTCGGAATACTTTTTGAATGTCTAATGACCGATTCTATTATATTAAATAAAGTTTCTGAAAGCATTTTGCAAAAGTTTTCATGCATAATAAGAGGTGTTTTTGAGGAGTCAGTTTGGTAGGGAATGTATAAGTAACACACTATTTTATCGCGAAGTTTCAGTGATTCAGATAACTGTAGAAGATGTACTGACTGTGTCATTATATGAGTATGGGAAACTTAAACTCAGAAAGCTTTATGGAACCTTTGACATACCTAGTTTTTTAGTCTAGTAGTCAATTACAACAGTAGAGTGTACTGTGGGTAATTCAGTGTACCTATCTACTATCGATACATTATTTGTAGTAAATATAGGTACAAACTGTCATAATTCAAAATAGATCATATCTATAGGTATAGGTACGTCCGATTTTTTCATTTTTCAGGATAACGTATTCAAATGATAGGCTAAGGCCTATAATTTAACCCCCATAACAGAAAACAATCTTTCCTCCTCTAACCGGGTCGTCAAATATGGTGATTAGTTGATTACGTTTAATTAACTGGTAGTCTGTCACGACTGTGTCAGTAATTCGATTACGAATACATCAAACATTACTAATCGGCACTGTCTACGGTGTCTCCGGCACGACTGACTGACTAATTGCTATTCGTAGCTTGATTAGTAGGGACGAGATTGCGTTGTACCAACAATTTAAAAGAACAACATGACAGTGAGGAATTTACTCAAAGCGGCGGTGGCCCCGACTTACCAACAGTAAGGCGTGGGTTTGAACCCAGACGCAATACTTTGTGTAACTTATTTCATCACCGCTGCTCTCAAAACGGTGTAGGAAAACATCGTGAGTTAAAATTTGCTAGAACCAAAAAATTTGAAGACATGTGGCCTCTACCAATCCGCTCTGATGATGATTATAGCGATGGATTATAGCCCATTCCCTCTCATAGAGAGGTGGCCTGTGTCCCAGTAGTGGGAACATTCATAGGCTGATGATGATGATGACTCAAAGGGGTGGGGTAGGTGCATGGCACTTATAATTCGCCAGTTACTTTGATTCTGACGGATAATATACTGAAGTGTTTCTCAATGTCCTGTGTCTACAATATATCCCTAACTGGTTTAAGGGTACCTTTACGTGGAACTTACACGTATCATGCTAATATAAACTTTATGCCGGTGAGCATGAGCTCACCAATCAATTTTTCAGGCCTGAAAAACCGTTACTGAAACACTATAAAGTAGGTTTTGCTCGACACATATATAAGATATTGGTATAAAAATCAGATCAATTAATCAATACTTCAAGATTTAAAGTAAACCTCCTTCGTCTTAGAAAATATAAAAGAACATTTTGCGGGTAAAAAAGAAATTCGTGGTAAAAGTTGGAACATAAATCTGTAATGTGACATGTCCTCAGTGTAAACCTATAAGAAAGAAGCTATACCAAGTTTCAAGTTCAAAGTTATAATACTATAAAAATATTTGGCTAAATCTTGAAGTTTTCAGCGTTGACTATTAAAAGTAAACAACGTAGTTGGGGTAACTTCTTGTAAAAATACTTTTGCCGGCGGCTTTTCTTGTATAAGAAAGAATTTTTGCATGAGTATGCAAAAATACAAACTGTTTTCAGTAGAAACTTTTGTCAGGAAAAAGGCAACTTTAATAATAAAAAAACCGGCCAAGAGCGTGTCGGGCCACGCTCACTGTAGGGTTCCGTAGCTTCCCAGACCATTAAAAATACCAACATTTTTCGTCAGCAAAAATAACTTTGTTTTTCATAGTATTTGTATGAAAAACAAAGTTATCATTTGCGTTTTTTTGAAAAAGTGCTATATAACTCAAAAACTATTCAACTCATCAAGTTGAAAATAATTTTCCTAGAAAGTTCATATAAAGGTCTACTTCTGTGATTTTTTTGATATTTTTTAAACTTATGGTTCAAAAGTTAGAGGGGTGGGGACACATTGTTTTTGACTTTCGGAGCGATTATTTCCTAAAATATTAATATTATCAAAAAATGATTTTAGAAAACCCCTATTCATTTTTAAATACCTATCCAACAATATATCACACGTCAGGGTCAAAATTAAAAAAAAAATCGCTCCCCACTTTACGTCTGGGGGAGGTACCCTAATAAAAATGTTTTTTTAAATTTTTATTTTTGCACTTTGTCGGCATGATTGATATACATATTGGTACCAAATTTCAGCTTTCTGGTGCTAACGGTCACTGAGATTATCCGCGGACAGACAGACAGACAGACATGGCGAAACTATAAGGGTTCCGTTTTTTGCCATTTGGCTACGGAACCCTAATATCAACGACCATTAATATAATAATTAACATAAATAAAGAAAGAAAGAAAGAAATCATTTATTAGCCAATAATGTAGGTGAACAGATATGATGGTAATTTTCATGAGAGTCCCGATACATTTTGCCGTACGGCATGCAAAATTAAGAAAGAACAACAGCCTGTACGCATTTGATATCTTTATAGTAAGTGAGTAGATAAGTAGGGGCGAATAGGTGTATGCGTTGCGGGTTTATCGTAACCCAGGTGCCTTACGTAATTCTGTAATTTATTGCATTACCGCTGATCTTGAAATTGTAACGGAAAATATTCAGAGGAAATCGGCCTTTTCCGGAAATTGTCCTTGTCGCCTACCAGCACTGGGCCCGCGTGGTGTATTATGAACCACCCCCTCTCACAGACAATAGGCATGGCCCCTAATAGTAGACATTTTTTATGCTTACTAAACGACCAATTGAATTCCGTTATTTACACAGAGAGAGAGAGATGTCTCGTAATTGTTAAGGCCAGCGGAGACGAGGAGAAAAGTGAGCGGCATGCGGTGAGCGGTGTGCAATGAGCGGTGTGTCACTTTGCACATCTTTTCTCCTCTCCGCTTTGCACATCTCCAAACAGCTTCTGCTGACCTAGCAATGCTTAGCCCCAGCTTTTATGCATTTCCTATCCTCTTCGCTTTGCATATCGCGCGCTCGTGTATTCTTGTTGGAATCCGGGCCTTATGCTCCTAAAAATTCTCTTCTTTCCTCAAAATTTATTCTGTGTTCAACTCACCCTTTGAAAATTATTTTATATTTATTTTGGTTCAGCTATAAGCCTCCCACACGTAGGGTAAATCTGTTTATAATTTGTTTCAGAATGTAAATACCTTCACTTGATCGGAATTCTGTTTGATATTTTTTTTGCGAGACGATAACTTTCTCAATATAAAATCTTGTTTTTATATTTTATCCTTATCTGATTCACGTTCCAATTTTCTGGCCTTTGCTAATGGAAGAGGTAGCTAAAAAAAAATATATTTAATTAATTTAAAAGCTGATAAACGTTGGTACGTTTATGCTTCTACGAGTATTCGTAGAATTTTAATTGTGGTCATATTATTGTAGTGTACCACATTAAATAACAGCATACTAAAGTATTTTATTAGATTATTATGAGCATGATTTAACCCGAACATTTTATATGTGGCCTAATATACTTTGTCATCATGGCAATAAAGAATAAAAACTTGCAGCTTCTACCACAAACCTTCTTGTACCACAAACCACTCAATACCTTTAGAGCTAAACAAAACTAAACATCAGTCCGTCTCTGTCGTCTTCAAACGAAATAACTTATGTATGGATTGATTTGTGGTACAAAAGGCTTCAGCACAAGTCAAATTAAGCTCACGTATTTATCTCAGCTACTGCTTGGAGTTTTAATAGAAATATTCGTGTTACTTAAGATTAATATTCTTAGTCATCTGCTTAACTTTTTTCTAACCAAATATAGACTAGAAGCCGACCCCATGGTCGGCTTCCAGTCTTACCGGATTCAGCTGAATACCAGTATTTTACATAGAACGACTTCCTATCTGGCCTCCAGGACCCCGTTAGATACTGGGTAATACGATACCCCTTGGTAAGACTGGCTGACAGACTATCAGGCCACTGAATGCCTGTAATGACTATCAAAGATCTATAAACGACAGCCAGGAGCAACGGCTTTCTGATGCACGAGGAAACTCGGTATGTAATGGGTGGTCATCCATCCACGGACTAAAGTATAAGCGCGGCTTAACCTGAGAATCGACCCGAGCGGCTTTTTAGATTAATACCCAATTTTTTTTTTTTTTTTTTTTTAGGATTGGAAATCATCAAATGACTTCTCTCACTCTCGGCGGAGCAGGAGGGAGTGTCAGACTTTTACTGACTAAAACCCATCCATGTTCCTTCCTCGCCCTTTATGTTCCGGGGCCGCGGTATCTCTTTCGAATAGGCCCGCAACCCCGGCAGGTAGATTAATACCCTGACACGCAGAAATCTGTTTAAAATTCATAATCTCGGATGGTGCTAAGTTTAGCGAATAGAGATTGCTAAACTAAGTACTATCCAGTGGTATTGTCATTGAGTATTCCAGCGAATTCCAGTCTTTAGATAATATATTCGTGATCATAAGTTTGGAAACTGTTGGACCTTCGAGTCGTGCGCTCTGTGTTCGAGATTCAATGGTATTCAAGCTAGAATCAAGTTGGTCTTTAAGTTTAAAATAGGGTATGTATGTGTCACCGTAAAATTGTAAAAACCGTTAGATTGTAATCTGTCTAGCGAGATTGTAAACTGTCGAATTATTGTGAACTGAACATACTGCTCAAGATGAAAGTCTATGACAAGGGTGTGTTGCCAGTGATTACATATGGGACCGAAACGTGGTCGCTCATCAAAAGGATTAAAGTCACTCAAAGGACCATGGAGAGGGCTATGCTCGGAGTTTCCTTGCGTGATCGAATCAGATATAAAGCCAAGAGAAACAAGGTCACTGACGTAGCCCGAAGAATTCCCAAACTTAAGTGGCAGTGGGTAGGGCACATTGCTCGCAAAACGGATGGCCGATGGAGCCGAAAAGTTCTGGAGAGGCGACCGCGAACCGGAAGACGATGCGTTGGAAGACCTCCCACTAGGTAAAGCGATGACCTGGTGAAGGTTGCGGGTATCCGGTGGATGCGAGTCGCAAGGGACCGGTCAATGTGGCGACACTTGGGGGAGGCCTATGTCCAGCAGTGGACGTCTTTCGGCTGAAATGATGATGATGATGAACATACTGCTTACAATATGATGCATTAATTTTCGTTAAAATGTAATCTGTCGAAGTGAAACCGTGAAATTGACCGAAAAATAATACGTCATGTTCTAAGCAGTATGTTCAGTTGACAATATTACGACGGTTCACGATCTCGCTGGATAGATTACAATCTAACGGTTTTTATAAAGTGACGCTGACATATGCAAGTAAGGCCGGTATATTCTTGTGACATTTTGAGTGGAAAATATTGATTGTCAGGAGTTTAAGTTTGAAATATGAAAGGTCCATGACTTTTGTTCAAAGTTGTGTGTTTGTGTGTGGTAGTAGAAGTGGGCACTCTTTCACGATGGCCCGCAAACTACATAATTTTTAAGTGAAAACTCCTTTAGGCGCTTTTTGAGTGAACAAAAACTCGTTTCACTTCTATTCAGTCGCCAAAGACAGCGCCGCATTTTGTTTTTTTACTTTTTACTTTGACTTTTAATAACGAATAAACTGGTAAAGGGTATTTGCTGATTTTTTGACATATTGTTCCTATCTTGGTCAATCGAAATGTTTATAAGTTGCTTGTATCAACTCCGGAAACACATTGACCCTTCCGCTTGACTGGGTTCCTAGTAAGTTTTATAGGAACCACAGCTGTTATACTTTTGTTTCTGAGTAATAAATAGGTTGTAAGTTTGTAACGTGTATCGAAAAGTTACGGTTGCTCTCCTTCACGGTGAATAATCGTAATTATGTGTGCTCATGACAAATGCAGAAATTATGAAAAGTGGATTTGTGAGATTTACCAGTTTAATTCACATTTTCGTCTATGAAGATCTTAGTGATAAGCTCGTTTTGCAGCAGAATCGCAATTCGAAAAAGTCGGGAAACAAATTCGTTAAAATATTGTTTCAGCACAGCTATACTGCCTTAGATGACAGAATCGTGTATCTTATCCAGTTAAAATTTAATCTAGGTCCCTTTCTTTCCAGATCTTCTCATCCTACGGTCTTCCCCTAAAAGAACTGGACTTCTCACACAACAGTCTTCGAAGACTACCAGATCGACTCCTGGCTGGAGTGAGAGGGAACATCACGAGACTGGCTCTATCAGACAACTTGCTCGGAGACAACCTGAACCCAATATTTTCAACAGCTGAACTTCATAACTTGCCAGCTTTGGAAGAGCTGGATCTGAGTGGTAACAGTATCCGAGGGTTGGAAGAAGGTCTTCTGATTGGCTGTGAAGTTTTGAAGGTAAGATGGTTGATCTTGTTCAGCCAATACCTGTCTTTAATTGAACAGGCTCATGTAAGTTAACATTGTGGTCATCTTCAGGGAGATGAATGAAGTGGACGTGGAATAAGGCCTTTATCCCCAATTCGTCAGTAATGTTTAAGGCGCATTCAGAAAGTTGGCAACCTCGCAAATATCTGTCAAATATTTACCTGTTTTCAATATTACTGTATGGAAATATGTAACCATATTTCCATACAGTAATATTGAAAACAGTTAAATACAAAAAAAAAAAAATATAAAACTAGAGAACTAAAATATTGGTTATGAAATGCAATAATGAATATCGTAACACCGAATGATCAGTTTTTGATGAGAAAAAATTAATTTGAAATTTTCCAAATGCCTCTTCTGTATCTAAACCGGTTACAACATAAAATTCAGTGCTGTATTTGCAATTCACTATTATATTCTAGTTCACTAGTTAGCTAAATTTTATTTCCATTACAGTAATATTGCCAAATTGATTAAAATAGATAAATGTTTGACAGTTATTTGCGACGTTGCCAACTTTTTGGATACGCGCTCTTACTGAGAAATTCAAAACATAACTTCACCAGTCAAAGTGACGTATGTAAACACGATTGTGGTTCGCAGAATCCGGATGCTATGCGCTTCTCCAACAAACTCAATACCAAACGTTAACGCAAAAGTTAAAGTTTGCTGAGTAAACATAAATTTTCTCCGCAGATCTTGAGACTGGACCGTAATAACATGAACTATGTGCCTTCATCTTCCTTAAACGGACCGCAAGCCTTAAAAGTTCTGTCGCTAAGAGAAAATAGAATAGGTAAGAATTTGTTTTACTCTTTACGAATGTATTAGGGAAAAGAGGTGTTTTACCTTTCTGGTTTATTAATGAGACACTTTTGAATTTAAAGGCAAAGACTTTCTGCTTGTGTACCTCGTCTAGTTTTACCTCAGTTTTAATTATTCCGTTTTGTTCGTCGCGAAGTTTATTCTAGTGTAAATTGTTCTGTTGTTTCAACCGTATTAAACTGATACTTTAAAGTTTCCTTTTGTTATGTTAAATGGTGAAAATACCATTATAATTGATCGTTAACACAGTTGTCACGATTTGTATTTTAAGAATGTTGGGATTACTCGTCAACATCCCACTGTTTATCACAGGATTATTAATAAGCAAATGCAGTATCAAACTGCGGTCATCATCTACTTAGCCTTTCCAAAAACATGTTGGGGTTGGTTTCCAGTCTAACTGGATGCAACTGAATACCAGTATTTTACATGGAGCGACATTATGTAACTGTCCTGCAATCATAAAATATTGTACAGTAAAATAATGTACTGATCATCGCTGTATTAAACCGCTTTACTGTTACAAATCGTACCCATTTTTGTCAAACCAATTTAATAAGGTTATTTCTATTCCAGCATTAATACGACAAGGGTCCTTCGTGTCACAAAAAACTTTCGAAGAAATTGACCTCCACGGGAACATGATATCTACAATCGAAGGAGGCGCGTTTATAGGTCTCGCAGATTTACAGGCCCTTGATCTTGGCCGTAACAGACTCTCAAAGTTCAACAGTGACGTTTTTCAAGGGGCAGAGAATTTGGAGAAATTGGACCTCTCAGAAAACTTTATAACGGACTTCCCAACCGTGGCGATGAAATCATTTGTCGCTTTGAAACACTTGAATCTTTCCAGCAATATGATCACGGTGAGTCCCCCCCGTCAAAGTTTTGTTTTTGATTGTTATTTCTGTAATGATCTGGAAATCGAAAACTGAGCTTGTTGTTTTGGGGTGGTTGTCATTATTTAAGATATGGGTGTGCATAACGTAGGGTAACCAGGTTTAATCCTTATCTTTATGAACTTTTTTCAAGGTCCTCTTAAAACCCTTAAAAAAGATAACGGTCTGGTTATCTAAAAACAGCTGTATACGGGACATGTTCCCCTTAAAAAAGTGTTTTAAACAGATGTTTTTAGATAATCAGACCGTCATCTTTTTAGTGAACATGAACCTAAAAGACCAGTCAACGCAAAGTATACGCAAAGTGTTAGCAATCAAATATGCGTATCGTATTTTGTTGTCGCCTACGTCGTAGCCGGGGTGCTACGCCGTAGCAACTGTGCCAACTAAATGTTTTATTTGATGATGTTCTCTTCATTTGATGATTTCATACCAGCTTCTCTTCTTGTCTTACTGTTTTTTTAAAGCAGTTAAATAATGCCATACATTTAGCCTTGCCTCATCTGTAGAACTACATCAACTTATTAAAATGATCCCCAGCTAATGCGAGTAGATAGTCAATCTTGCAGAAATTTGCCTAACCCGTAATTCCTCGTTAACAAGGTAATCAAAAACCCTTTGACTCGGGAACTAATATCGGCGTTAATAACTGATTGAACATTCATCCCGCCAATTTCGGACTTAATGATGTTGTATCTTGGTCTGGCTTATTTTTTGTTATTATCGTGAGTGGTTATACTCTTCAAAGTATTTACATTTAAATCTGAAGTACTCCAAACCCAATATAATATGTTTTTATTTTGTTATATGTGCGGTTTTAAGTATGCAGAGTGTAACATAATAAACACAAGACCTCTCGTATGGTGTCTCAGTCCATGAAACTAAACAACTTTGGTTCTGTGCCGTGTGTTCCAGTGGTAGGAACATTATGCTACCATACATATTGATCAGCTGAACCCCAGTTCCTATACAAACCTAATCTTCTTTTTCTATATTATAAGGAATCTCCTCTAACAGTTTTTCAAATGTCATGTTTTACAGATCATAGATAACAGTCACCTGAGCTCTCTGGTGTCGTTGCAAGTGCTGGACCTCAGCAGGAATAACCTGGTGAAGCTGGCGCCTGGCACCTTCGTGGGGCTGACTGAGCTGAGGTACTTGGATGTCGGGGTCAACGCACTCAGGACTGTAAGTATTTTGTGTTGTTTTATTAGATGTATTGACTTTTTGAGGATGTGGTACGTACTTAAACGTTTGACGACCCGCATAGCGCAGCGGTAGTGAGGCTGGGGTCCCGGGTTTGAATCCTGGTAGGAGCAAATGTTTGTGTGATGAGCATGGATATCATTGGTTTCCGAGACAGTATAAGAAGTATGTATTTATAAACATAAAAGTTATAAATGTTACAGAGGTTTTATTAGGTATATATCTATGGGCCATTGTAACCTGAAATAAATTTAGTTTTTTACATTAACTATATGGTGTCCACGACACATGTCTCGTTGCTTACTGTAGCGCTGTGTGTAATGTTATTTAGTGTAAATATTGTTTCAAAAGCAGATTAAGATTATGAGGAATCACGTTTTGCATCGTTCCTTATATCGTTTTTTTTCCAATAAATATTTCATGTGGACTAGAATCAGTATTCTTAAGAAAACTTCATCAATATTTCAGGTGGAAGATGACGCGTTCGACGGCCTAACCAGTCTTCAAACACTACTCCTACGTGACAACAATATCCTGCTAATTCCTGCCACGGCCCTCTCTCGTTTACCTAGCCTTGTATCAGTCCACTTAGGCTACAACAGAGTCACAGCACTATCCAGTGATATACTCAAGGCAATATCCGACAGAGTCACATCCCTAGTTCTATCAAGAAACGTCATTCGGGAACTACCCTCCGCAGCATTCGATCATTTCAAAACATTACACCATTTAGATCTGTCGGGAAACCTACTAAACTCAATCAGCGCTGAAGTGTTTAGCGGATTAGAACAATCTCTACAGTTCCTATCTCTAAGCCAAAATAGGATACTTGAGTTTGTCGGTGAGCCACTGAAGTTCATCAGTCTTTGGTTCCTAGACATCTCAGATAATCAGATTTCTGAAATACCAGTGGATGCATTCCAGTTTATTCCAAGTTTAACTCATCTAAATATTAGTCGTAACTCCCATATGAACGTGCTTCCTCAAAATGTGTTCCAAAATAACCAAGCGTTAATGAGTATCGATTTGAGCAACGTTGGCTTGAAAGCACTTCCAGTCAATTTATTCTCCAAGAACTTTAATTTACGAGAGATTTACTTATCCAACAATCTTTTACAGGAAGTTTCAGAAAATACTTTCAAAAATCTTAGAAACTTAACGCACTTGGATTTGTCCTACAATAACATCGTGAATATAAGGACCCCGTCGTTCGTGAACGTGATGTCTATACGATACTTATCTCTGAAGGGCAACCAGCTGAACGCGTTTAAGGGGGAGTTCTTCAACACCGGAACGAGTCTCGAAGTTATAGATCTCTCTGACAACCAACTCAGTTACTTATTCCCGTCCTCGTTCAAGATCCACCCACGCTTGAGAGAAATCATACTTACCAACAATAAGTTCAACTTCTTCCCGTCAGAACTTATAAGTACTTTACAATATCTTGAATTAGTGGATTTATCTGGTAATGCTCTTAAGAACGTAGACGAACTCGATTTTGCCAGACTTCCGAAATTAAGAACCATCTTGTTGGCTAGAAACGAACTTGAGTCAATAAGCGAAATGGCTTTTCATAACTCAACACAAATCCAGTATTTAGACTTGTCAAACAATAAAATCGATCGTTTGGGAGATAGACTGTTCGAGGGATTAATTCGGCTTGAAGTATTGAATTTAGGCGGGAACCTTTTGACTGAATTGCCAGAGAATATCTTCGAGCGTTCGAGACTACACATGTTAGAAAATATTGATTTGAGTAGAAACTTGTTTGAACATCCTCCACTTAGAGCTTTGCAGAAACAATACTTCTTTGTGTCGTCGGTAGATTTGTCTCACAATCAGATAATCGATATACCAGCAGAAGACAGCGTTATGGTGAACATTAAAAAGTTGGACCTGTCTTTCAATCCTTTATCTGAGAAAACAATCAACAATGTTTTGACTGAGCCAAAGACAGTTCGAGATTTAAATCTCGCTGGGACTGGAATTAAATCATTCGGACAGCTAGAAACGCCATTTTTACACAACTTGAACTTATCTCACAATAACATTAGCAAGTTGTCGGAGAAAACTTTCACTCGAACAACATTATTAGAATCACTGGACCTCTCGCAAAATCAAATTACCGACGTCACCGGGTCGCTCGCCGTGTCGTGGCCCAAACTTAAGAATCTTCTGCGACTTAATATTTCCGGGAACCCAATGGTAATGATTATGGACGGAAACTTTGAAAATCTTTCGTCACTTCAAGTTTTAGATATTGGCAATCTGGAAAAGTGTACGAGAATAGAGAAAAATGCTTTCCGAGCACTCCCTAATTTAGTCGAGCTAAGAGCGTATGGTTATCCTAGGTTGGGCTATTTCGATGTGCAAGGTGCCTTGCAATATTTACTGGCACTTGAGAAACTTGACGTTGAAGTCAAGGATACCACCATTGGTGCTGATCAGCTACATTCCATATTACATCCACGATTGGAAGAATTAGGTATTAGAGGTTCTCGACTCAGAACTGTATCTTCAGGCGTGCTGGCTGGTTTGAAAGCACCAGCGATCACAGTTAAGTTCAGGAATACCTCTATTACAAGTTTACCACCCGCATTGCTCTTCCCCTTACCAAGATCCTCGCAAATAACTATTGACGTAGCCGGAAGTCAATTGACAACTTTACAACCGCAGCTTTTAGTGTCTTTAGACGACAGGCGGGCGGATCTCTCGATGTTTGGCTTAGACACTAATCCGATTCGTTGCGACTGTAATGCCCGAGCGCTCAGAAGATGGCTGCCAAATGTCGGAGTGAACGATGTCAAATGTGAATCTCCGGATCATTTGTCAGGATTTTTGTTAGTGGAAATAGGTGACGATGAGTTGACATGTGAAACGAGACGTAAAACTACAGCCACCTCGAGTAGTATGTCCACCACTCCCGCTCCGCGACTGGTCCGTACATCATCTGAACCTGATATAATTTGGTCGATAGCACCTTCTCATGACCGACCGAAGGTACCCGGTGAGCCCAAAGGAGCTCCAGTAGTAGGGGTGGCAACATCGAATAATGATGACAATCTGATTATTGGAATTGTGGGTGGAGTGGTCGCGTTCATAGCAATCTTGATCGTAGTAATTTGTATTGTTCGGTTGAGGATGACGTCAACATCGTATAGGGGTGGTCCTCTGGCTAGTAGTCCTACTGCCGGCGGGCCTCCGATGTGGGGCCCTCCATGGCCGGGCTACGCGGGCACCTTGCCACCTCCATCGCTGTCCAACGCCACCTTGCCACACAAGGTGCAGTCCGGGCCGGGATCAGTCAGGTACTTACACGCACCGCCTCCTCCAGCGCCATATTTCATTAGCTTGCCACCTGATCACGACAAAATTTATCGGTAAAACATTATTCCAGTTTATAGTTTTTAAGGTATGAGAACAATGTGTAAATATTAGATTTTCTGTGACAGAAATTATCATATCATATTTTTAACGAAATAAAATTGCGCCTTGAACTTGTGCAAAGCTCATATCGTTGTAGATATCATTATACCCTTTATGTTTGTAAGCTAACGTGAAATGTAACAGTTTTGTAGTATTTTCTATCATAACATGGCTTGGACTAGGTTTGAATGTATCTAGTCAACACTGACAGACTTTAACGTAGTTTAATCTGAGTAATTTAATATAATAAACGGGTTCTGTATGTGCTTAAGTGAATAGGCCAAAATTATATTTCTGTTAAATAGTTATTTATAAAACTATATGCGATGCGCAAAATCGACCACAATTCATAATTTTGCTTGGATGTGGCGAACTGTAATTCGATTTTGCGCATTACTAACATAATTTTAATTAGCTAGTATTATCTAACAATATTTTTTAAATAAATACTATGTAAGAATATTATGTTGTTGGTTTTATTTAACATAAGTAGCGTTTTAAATTACAAAGTGTCTTGCCGAGTAACATTACGAGTTTGTCCACATGAGCGATCACAGGCGCGCGTCACGTGCGTGTGGCGTGCTCGCTCGCGCTCTTCAAAGCAAACGGAATTAGGCAAAGCAGCCTCTCCAAGCATGAGTCTCATTAAGTCTCAAAAGAAACGCCCGAGCCTCACGGGCACTCTTTGAGAAACCCGCCGACGTCCTGAGAAAACACAATCTTTTAATGTTGTTCTACATTATTAATTACATGGTGGGCGCGTTTAATTTCGGATTAAGTATCTAATGGTAGTACACCGCAGTATTAATTCCGGCCCACTCGTTTTTATCACCTATCAGGATACTAACAAAAGGGTTGTACGCTGTGTTCGGGAAGCTTTGTTTATGACGAGAATATTTGCATAAAATCGTGTAGCGTGTCATTTTTTCGCCGACGCGTAAATGGGAATAGGTCTGGTAAACAATGTAGCGAGCACGCTTTGTGAGCGTATTTCAAAATTGAATTGTGCTGGTCGCGGCGCCGGCTGATTTGATGAACGGCATTTATGTGCATGTATTGTGTCGGTCGAACGTCCATGTTGCCGACGACGTGTGTACTTCGGTGGGAGCTGCATTATGTATGTAGATGTAGGCGTGCTAATCTGAGTATGACTGCTCTGACGCAATTGTATGGGGATTTGGAATATAGATTCGTGCGGTACGCTAGGCATATTATTGTGCAACTTGTAGCACGTATTGAGGTGTGTAATTTTATCCAGCTGCAACCCCATGTGAATGCATAAAGATATCATCTGACGAATACCAGTAGGTAAAAGATTTCCTTCCAAATCATTCAAACAAAGTAAGAAAAAGATCGAATCGAATCGGTTAATATTGATAGCCGATATCGATCATTCTTCCAATGACTTCTCGAAAAATTAAGAGCTAATATTTGAGTCATAATTTATGCGCTAATTTAAAAGAAAAGAAAATACAAACTAAAATATACAATGATGTATTTACCAAAACTCTCTGCCCGAAATGGTCGAGTATTGTCCAGGTTAAGTAGTATTTCTTCGACCTGTGCGACGAGGCGTATTTTGTGATAATTATTACCTACACTTTTTCTTGAAAAAAAAACCGGTATTTTCAGACTCTTCTTATTCATATTACAGAAGCAAACTATTAAAGTGATTGTACATGTTCGTAGGTAGTTTCATCAAAATAACTTTTAATCCCTGAATCGACGAAACAGTGTACTGACGAACGTTGTATGGCTGACGAGGCACCCATTTTTCTGACATACAGGCCAATGTTTACCTATCTTTCACCCCTAGGGTTATTCAAAAATTCTACCGAAAAATCCTACGTGTATTTTTGATGGAATTTAAAATAGCAGCGTTGTTTAAACCGACGGATTGCAGCACAACATGGAATTTCAATTTATCATCACCTGTATCGGATTAGGGGTGACTTGTGTCCGCAGGGTCCAGGACTATGCCCCAACTGTTATATGTTGAAGCTCTTTCAATACATTTTTGAGTACTTCTGTTATCGAAATGTTGAATGGATGGAGTGAGTAGAATTTTTTGTATCGTTGAGCTTCGGGTTATATACTGCCTGAAAACTGCCTTTTCATGCGCATTTTTTAATCTTTTCATATTGGTACAGTCTATTCTTTCTTGAAATTGGTTTTACTTAAGAAAAAAATGGAAAGCCTTTAGATTGGCGTAGAAATTAAAAAGAAAAGACGATAGGTACCTTATTAAAATGGTTTGAACCTCTTGAACAAATTGATTGTTTCAAATATTACGAACAAGTTACTAATATATATTTGTAACATGTTCGTAATATTTGAAACATTTGTAGCGGCACTACAAAAAGTACTTCAGCGACATCTATGACAAAGGTGATGAACTATCAAGCGAAATACGTCAGAATTCCTACATCGCGCAAGCAACATTCTCCGCGACTTAAGAGCGTATACGAGAACCCGACAACAACCATCGGGCAGTAGCCCACCAGACATAACACCAGTCTGGTCGGAGGATCCTCCCTTTTCTATGGGGGATGAACAGCTTTACACCCTGTTCTTCATACCCCCAAATATTCTTCACTACTCCTAGCTATAATATATACTTAGAGTACTAGCTTACTCACGGTATCTCCAAAAATACCGTTTAGGTGCAGGTTAAACTCTGGGATTCGATAAACGTATTCACTTGTACCGTCTCGTTAAAAATTTTGCATCTGAGTTGAACTATGTGTTATGGTTTTCAGTTTTTATAGTTGTTTAACTTGGAATACGTGTAGTAAAAGTTGTATAAGTTTTGATTCTATGTAACTTAGCAAACGTCAACAATTGACTAATAAGCGCATAGGTTAAATACGTACCAATCACTACATATTATAAAACAAAGTCCTCCGCCGCGTCTGTCGGTCTGTTCGCGATAAACTCACAAACTACTGCACCGATTTTCATGGTCTTTTTTTTACCAATGGTTATTGAGGAAGGTTTTTTTAGTATATAATTTGTACGCGGGCGAAGCTGCGGGCATCAGCTAGTATAATATAATTACCTTCAAAACATAAACCCTCCGTTAAAAGCAAAGGAAAGTAATATCGCTAGCCTACGATCTCATTATACCTTTCAAAATGAAATAACTCAAGAAAACTTTAAAGTACAGGCTCTAACTATTTAAAAACTTTGAAAACACGTAATTTGTGCAGGCTTGCATAGAAGTCAAAGTTTCGGCACCAAATTAACTGTTTAATATTTGAATTACCGCCATAGTATTATATCAAAGCGGTAGCTCAACTCAGCTGTATGCTGTTTAAAATTACGTGGCGATCTATGAAGGTACAATAATTTCAAATATTTAAAATGGCTAGAAGATAAAAGGTAAGCATGATACGTCAATTTCTAGTCAAGTACACTACTGCTTTTATTGAATAATTCAGCTGGAGGAAAATTGATTAAAAGTCAGGCGCAACACACAAAAAAAGAGAGCAGGCTTAATCTTAACACTACTTAAGATCCTAATTCAATTCAATTGTATAAAATTACACTTCAAACCATATTCTGTAGACTCGCAATCTCGAGTCTGTAATAAAAGCCTTGGTAATGTCGCAATTTATTAGAAAACGAAGTTTTATGCCGCCATTTTTCAGCAATCATACGCGTCATTGCACCCCATTGCGTATGATAGGTGATTCTTTGAGAAAGCACCGATACTCCGCTTACAGCTTGGCGACATGAAACCAGAAGGTTAGGTCTCACAAACGAGCGTAAACGCACGCACATGTAGACACGCTTCACAAACGTTCATACGACTGTAAGTGATCAGCGTACTCATGATCCAATGGTGACCCTATTACCATTAATAAAATTCCTGTCAAAAAGCCGAACCTAAGCTTTTAATCTTTTATTTCGGTACCGTGAAACGGGGCTATTTGGGTTTTGAGGGCTATTTGGGACGACCCAGAATTTCGAACAAAAATATCGATAACTGTCGGTTGGTATATGGTAGAAGTTATTTATATCAAACTCAGAAACAACTTGATTGGCTGCTACAGAGAAACTCCTGGTGGAAAAACCCAATAACATTTTGGTATAAATGGTACAAGCCCCCAAAAACACAAATAGCCCCGTTTTAGTGTATCTCATTTTACTTCGGATGCATGCAAGATTAAAACGTATTGCGCCGACCCCAAATATAATGGGACAAGGACTGGAAGATGATGATAATAAAAAAAAAAACCCGTAAGGTGGACGTCCGGGAAAATGTTAGGAAATGGCAAATTAAGAGACAAATACAGTTGAACAGTACATTCGACTGCCATTTCTTTCGACAGATTGAGGTTGTCGTACTTTTATACTCGTAGGAGTCACAAGTGCGTTGGGGCTGCGGGATTGTTCGAAAGAGATACCGTGGCCCCGGAACATAAAGGGCGATGAAGGAAGATGTATGGGTTTTAGTCAGTAAAAGTCTGACACTCCCTCCCGCTCCGCCCAGAGTGGGAGGAGTCATTTGATGAATTCTCATCCGAAAAAAAAAGTCACAAGTGCGCCGTGAGACTGTTGTCGCTTATAATACAAAATCAACCTTCTGTGCCTGTCTATTTTGCTTGTCGTAGTAAAATTTACGGAGAAACCATTTTATATGTTCACGGGAGATTGTAGGCATACTGTGGATTAATATTGGATTAAACGTTTGAAGGTCAGGTGTTGAATGAAGTTTAACGCGGCGCAAAGTTGTTGCAATTGCAATGAATGGGACGTTCATGATGTTTATTTGTAATTATGTCCACAAGGAGGTTTTAAATGTAGCAGTTTTTCGATTGCTTTGGGTCTTTGCTCAGTAAATCAAACGTAAAGCATTTATTTGAATTAGACTATTACAGAGACACCTCACACACACACGCACACGTCACTGCTTAGACGTACTGAACGCTGTGATAAAATTTGTCCATCTATTTTAATGGGACTTTACATGTGAGAATCGATGTCCAATGTTACGTAAAAATATTCAACAAATAGAGCTTATTTTGAAGTAGCTTTTGCTCGCGGCTTCGCCCGATTTATGGTCGGAAATTATTAGGGAACATCCTGAATAGTCATATGACACTCTGAGATAATGTAGTTCTCAAAAGTGAAATATTATTTGGAATCAAATCAGTAGTTCTGCGCATTACCTCCCACACACTTTTATTCCTCTCTATATGTAGTATCAGATTGAGATGGAAAGCTCCTGGCAAAATAATAACAGCCGCTCGGGTCGATCTTTAGGTCAAGCCGTGCTTGCCTAGGTTGGTCTGTGGATGGGGACCACCCTTACATACCGAGTTTCCTCCGTGCCTCAGAAAGCACATTAAGCTGTTGGTTGCGGCTGTCATTTGTCCATCTTTGACAGTCGTTACAGGTGGTCAGGGGCCCAAAAAGTCTGAAAACCAGTCTTACCAAGTGGTATCGTATTTCTCAGTATTAACTGGGTTGTGGAGGTCAGATAGGCAGGCGCTCCATGTAAAATAATCTATTTGGTAATCGGCTGCATCTGCATGTTAGACTGGTGATGATGATGTAGTATTAGATACGTGCAGATATTATACATAGTATGTTTTCCTTTCTTTATTGTTTTTTTTTTGCTGTAATGAAATGTTCCATTTCATCATAAAGAGTATTTCCGAGTAAACTTCTTTCGTTGAGCTTCTAGTGTGTGTGTGAATTCCAGGATTTACTTTATGTGCAAAATAACTGTAAATAAAACGAATGTGTCATTTTCAAATTAAAAGATTTGTTCAAAAAATGTTCACTATAAACTCGCAATACATTTGCATATTACAACACGAGCTGTGTAACTGACATCTGCTGTTCGTGTGGTCTGCTCGTGATACACCGACTTGGTTAAAAAACAAGTTTTTCTATAGTGCTGAGTTAACCCTTGTTAAGGGGCCGGCGGAGCGTGCGTCGTTCATACAAACGTAATACCAAAATTATTCGTAAACCAAACATTTTCTTAAGGAAGTGTGTATTTATTTCGATTGGATTACATAATATCTAGGTTCCCAAATAAATATTTTGAAAGGACAATGCTATTTAGACGAGATATGAGGAATTTAAAATTTCTATAGAAAACTTATTTTTCTCATAACTCTTGTTTAAATCAATTTCCATTCAAAATATTTATTTGGGAACCTAGATATTATGTAATCCAATCAAAATAAATACACACTACCTTGAGAATATGTTTGATTTACAAATTATTTTGGTATTACGTTTGTATGAAACTCGCATGCTTCGCAGGCCTCTTAAGCGTATGATTTTGGTTACGGATTTAAACACTCGTGCGATAAAATGTCAAAACAATATAATCAGAATACTAGAAAAAGCTGCATAAACGTGGACGAAGCAAAATAAGGATTGTGATGGGTTTCTAATTTCTGCCCAAACCATGGGAAAAAGGCGCGGTGGAAATGACTTCTAAGCCATTTATAGAATAGTCTATATTTAAAGTATCGTAGCTATTCGTAGCAAGCTTCGTTACGACATTAGCTACGCCGTCGCAATGTAGCGTATGCTAAGCTGCTACGGTGCTACACATTCAACATATAAAATTAGAGCAACATTAAAATTTTCAGTCTGTACATTTTTAGTTAGTCACAAATAAAATCCTCAAAAATGTGCGGGAACTCGTTGTCAGTTTGTCACTGGTAATGGCCGTGTGTATCACGTGTTAATGGTGAGCCATTTGTGCCAAATTACGGTTTATGGCTTACATACTTTTTAACAGGTTTAAAGTCCAACGTCCATTATAAAGTACGGGAGGATTTTAAATAGTCATAAGTTTTGTTTTGTTAACTCTCTTAATTCAGCTTTTATATGTAGGAAATTTTAAGTTATAATTATGTTGCTAAAATTCGGCACTATAATCACACAGAAATGATTACACTTTACAATCAACATTTCACATCATGTATAACAATTAGACAATGACAGTAACTTGGGCTGCAGTAATTAATGGGCGATTTTAGTAATAATTTTGTAGGGCAGTTTTTTTTATATTTTTTTGCATTTTAATATTAAACATTACTAAAGTAAGGATAGAAAAAATACAGCGCCTTAACCTAAAATAAGTAAACAAATAAATCTTGTGTATTTTAAATATATTTTGACTGATTTTCTTCTCTTTTACAATAATTAAATCCACATCCAACACCACTCAACAACAGAACTGTTTAGCAATGAAATACGATTCTTTTCAAATTAAAACAAGTTAAAATTGGTTCGCCTGAAACAAGCTGAAGTTAAACGCGACTACAAAAGAGCAGGAAAGATCTTGTTAAACAAGAACTCTTAAAAGGGGAATCAGCGAAAAAGTTAAAATTAAAACTCATTCGTGAGGCAATAACTGCAGAGCTACGTCCTCTGAATAACGAAGTAAAGAGGTAGCTAGTAAAGAGAAGGAGTTTTGGACTCGTTTAGGAATCAGTGAATTGTCTGTTCAAAGAGAATTATTTGAGTGATAGATCGCTGTTCGTACTGGTCTAGTTGGGAAAGGGTAAGAATTGAAGTCAATGTTTTAAAATAAATATGGTTTTGAGTGGCAGACCGTATTTGACCTTATTGGTGATATTCTTCAGAAATATCTGGTTTACACCCTGTATAGACAGGGTGTAAACCACCTCATCACGAAGCCGTCAACCAAGCATTCTGTACATCAAACTAAATAACTTTATGCAAAAATTATTGCTGGGAAATGACTTATTTTTTTTGGGATGAAAAATCATGTTTGCTGCCAGAACTCAATGTAACGCACTTAAGACATTGTGCTGATCCATGGATTGAATAGTACGGGGGTCGAAGAGGTGTTTAAAGTAAAAATCTTACAGTAAAAACTCGTATTTAAAAAAAAAACTTGTCAAAAAGAATCTTTGACCCCCAATATCTCCGTAACTAAAAAGTTCCCAGGTATGGTGTAGAACAAAAAAATGATCGAAATGACGGGGAAAACAAGTGGTTTTCGGATTCGTTAAGAGGTGTTTTACACCCTTTATAGTACTCGCAACTGGAGTGCGTGTAAGATCTTACGTATGAATGTAGGCGAGGCGAAAGTAAGTTAGGAACATAGCAGAAGGCGTTTCGTGCTTTCCCCATGAGAAAAACGCGAAAATGTATGCCCGCACATACATACAGGGTGTAAGGGACAGCCCTCCGCAAACTGATAGGGTGATTTCAGTACATCGTACTAAGTTGACCGGTACATGAAATTATTTCAGGAACTTTATGGGAATCCAATAAAACTGATTTGTTTAATTACCTCGCACGCAATGTATCGCTACCTCTGTAAAACGCACGCAGCGAACGGCAGCGCAGCGAGCTTTCGAAAGGACGGCCATTAGAAAATTTCAACATCCATTGTTGTTTTTTTCATTTTAGCTGTGTTATTTACATTAATGGTGTTCTGCATACAGATAATGTCACTTTACATTGAAATAAAGCAATAAAAACTGAAAAAACGAAAAAAAAATTGAAAATTTTCCTGAGAAAATTTCCACTTGACTACATATGATTCAAAATAAGGAGCTGATTACACCCTGTTAATTTGTGGAGGGCTGTCCCTTACACCCTGTATGTGTATGGTTTCATTCGTACGTAGTTTAGATCCAATTATTTTATATCAGCCCGGTCATTAACTTCTAAGAAAGTGTATGCTAGTGACGACACAGATTTTAATACTTAAAATACCACATTGTTTCATTTTTCATTCATTATCATCATCATGATCATGATTGGCAGCATTTTTCCGCCCAATGCACACTGCCGAGTAAAGGGTCCTGCCTTTAAGTATCTTTCCCTGCTCTGTACGACTCTCAACGATGTTTTGCTCGCGATCTTCTAAATATCATCCAGCCAATTTTCCATTATGTATAATTAATTACGTCTTCAATCGGCCACGTTTTTCCCCTTTTTTCAAACCTAAGTCTCATTCAATTCTTTAGGCCCTAAGTATAAGCACAAAAGTGATTCGCCGTTCTCAATTTGCACTAAAACGGGCCTATTCTCCGTGATGCTATAAGAAAGTATACGGAGGGGAAAAATTGATGAGTTTTCAATGTCTATGACATATAAACGAACACCGATCAATCTCTTCTTCATTCCGTCCGTGACACATTTTTACGGAAGTTCATTTTGAGTTTAAGACAATCTGTTACACTTGACTGCTTAAGTTATATTTAAGTAACCTTTTAAAATAATGTGACTCCGTCGTAAAATGACATCGGAAATGTGAAAGCCATTTACGAAAAATCGGGCTAGAATTGTTGTAAAAGAGGCAAGCAATAATTTTTGTGAACTGCCTATATCAACTTAAATATTATTTAACACTATGTTACTAACACTCTATGGATCTTTTTGTGTCCGAAATAAAATAATAATAATATAGCTGGTTTCAGACTACGCTATACTATTCTGCTATGTAGCAAAGCATAGGACCTAATGCTATACTATATAGCATGGCGTTCACATTACGCGATATTATCGCAAGCATCTATAGTATATAGCAAGCTCAGTTGACCGCGATCTTTGAAGAGTCTTGCGATACGGCCGGGGGTGAGGGAGGAGGACCTCTTCCTCCTCCCTCGCGGCGAGTGATATGGCATAGCATGAACTCAGCGTATCGCACCATTTTATAGCATATGGTAAGCCAATAATATATAGTATAGTACAGTGTGAACGTGTCCATGACAAATGTATGGTGAGCGATATTGTTGTGCTATGAGCTATATATTACATGCTATTATATTATAGCGTAGTCTGAAAGCCGTATAACTTTTTAATTATATTGGGGTCGGCTTTTTGTCTAACCAGATGCAGCTGAATACCAATGTTTAACATGGAGCGATTGCCTATCTGACCTCAATAACCCTGTTAGCCAGTTAGTACTGGGTAATACTCTTATGATATGCCTTGGTAAGACTGGTTGTCAGACTGACGAAAAAGAACGAAGAACGATTAAATATACGAGTATATACCTACTATCTAAAATTTACCAAATTATTGTTTATTATTATTATTTATTCATTCATGTACACACAAAATACTTAAAAGGACAATATATTAACAAAGGAAGAAGATCACAAAGGTATTGCTTATTTCAAAAGAAATTTCTTCCTTTTCTTCTTTCTTCTATCGTTCTTTTTTTTGTCTTTAATGTTGTTCTGCGGTTATTGGACCACAAAATACTATAGTTATCTCCTTGTCTTACGTTCTCCCTCGATAAACACTATTAATCTCATCAGGGTGGAAATTTAGCTTCGACCTCGGCCACTTCCTCAAATTATAAGTATTTCCTAGAAAATATCGTAGCAAGTTAAGCTCAATAAGGTTACACCGAAAACAACAGAGGTACCTCTTGTTGCTAACCCTTTTAGAACAAGCCAAGGGCCTAGCAATCATTTCCCAAGATTGAGTTACATTGAATTCGAAGAATATTGTTTTACCTACAAGAAAATATTTTCAAAGGGTAGATTGTTTTTGAAATGTAATTATAAAAAAGTATTACAACAAAAATCATTCTAGAGGAGTCTACAAAAATACGAAAAAGTATAAAAACGAAAAATTAAAAAAAGACAGCTGCGGATTTCAAAAACTCTCATTTTTTTTATTTCGGGTCCAGTATTTGGTCTTAGTGGTTGCGGGCGCGACCGCCAAGCTTAAGGTCCGGCGTTTGAAATCCAGGTCGGGTAAAGTGTTATTGGGCTTCACCATCAAGATTTTTTCAGTAGCAGCCACGGTCTCTGGAATTGCGCCCGTTTGCTGGTAATAAGCTCGCCCATTATGGTGTACGATTAGGTACACCTCTACCTAACCCTGTGGATCCCCACAGGTTTAGGTAGAGGTCATCATCACGCCGGTAATCCTACCGGCGTGATGGTATGTTATGTTAAAGAGTAATATTTAGTTAAACCGTTAAATTAACAGCATCACATTTCAAAAACATATTGCATTGTATTCTTAACTAAAATAAAACTACTTAACTAAAATAAAACTACTTAAGCTAAAGTTACTAGAACTTAATTAATACAGCAGTCAAGCACAGTATTATGAACTTACAGGTATACTTACTACTCAACTTCTTCGGAAGGTATTCGCGAAAACCTGAGTGGTAATACCGGATAAAAATTAGTTCAAACTTTTGTAGTTTTATTTCCATAACTTGGTTTTATTTTCAGAATTAAATAATAATGTGCAAATAATGCGTTGCGTGTGCAGTCTCTCAAGACGAAAGTCTATGACCAGTGTGTGTTGCCAGCGGGACCGAAACGTGGTCGCTCACAATGGGCATTATCAAAAGGCTTAAAGTCACCCAAAGGGCAATGGAGAGGGCTATGCTCGGAGTTTCCTTGCGTGATCGAATCTGAAACGAGGACATCCGCAAGAGAACCAAGGCCACCGACGTAGCCCGAAGAATTGCCAAACTTAAGTGGCAGTGGGCAGGGCACATTGCTCGCAGAACGGATGGCCGATGGGGCCGAAAAGTTCTAGAGTGGCGACCGCAAACCGGAAGACGATGCGCTGGAAGACCTCCCACTAGGTGGACCGATGACCTGGTGAAGGTTGCGGGAATCCGTTGGATGCGAGTCACAAGGGACCGGTCAATGTGGTGACACGTCGTCTTTCGGCTGAAACGCGATGAATGCGTTAGATTTGATTTTTATTATTTACTTTGCTTGTATATGAAACTGTTAATTGATCTTATTATTTAATCGGATGAGCATAATCAGCCTTTATGTTCTAACTGTTGGGACTCAGCCTCTTCTCATTGTCTTTGAATTGTTCTGTTCTAGAACATACAAGACATACATAATTATGTCACACTGTTTTTCTTTACCTTTTCGACAGCATTAAGGGTGTAAAAAGCCGAAAGGCACTTGTTATCCCTGTCATTGATGTAATTTTTTTGTTCCACACCTTACATGGAAACCTTCTAGTAACAGAGATATTGGGGTCAAAGTATTAACTTTTTGACAAGATTTTTTCAAGATTTTTAGTTCAAACACCTCCACGATCCCCATACTATTCCATCCACCCACCAGCGCAATGTTTTTAAGTGCGTAACATTGAGTTCTACCACAAAACATGGCTTTTCACCCCAAAAAAAAAGTTGTTTCCTAGCAATAATTATTGCGTTAAAGTCACTATAGTTTGTTGTACAGAATGCTTGATTCATGGCTTCGTGATGAGGTGGTTTACACCCTATATAGTGAAATGCGGGTAATTAACACAAAGTGAAGAGTTCTTCTATGTTATAAATGACAATTTCATCGCTGTGAATAAACAAAACATAAATATCTCTGCTCAATATAAAACCACTTAAAAAAAGCTCAATTTTCAGTAGACTTAGTGCTTAGTCCGCCACTGGCAGTCTTCCGTAGTAAGATTATTGAGCTAGCAGCTAGCCAAGCCAACGGTAAGCCAATATCGGTTTCTGAGTAAGCTAGTTCTTCCGCCACTATGCTATTTCGTACCGTATTTTTCTCGGGAAAAGTTAAACCGTGACCGATATTTTATTTGGTACTAAAAAGGATTTTAGAGTTACTGAATTCAGGTTGTAGCCAAAGTAACTAAACGCTGTGTTTTAACAATGGCTGTGCAAATAAACTACTCAAGTCAACAGCATATAGCTCATTTTTTTAATTCATATGGGTATTGTATAATTATCAATAGCTTCGGTGAAGGAAAATACCGTGAGAAAATCTAACAAGCCTGAGAGATTTTATTTCTCGAAAACATGTGAAGACAAGTCAGAGGCACTAACCAAACGATCAAGATTTTCTATAACAGTCAGTCAATATGCTGGCCTTTTCGCAGCTATCGGTGTTTGTATAAATAAAGTTAGCTTGAAATATCCTATCTGCATATCCTACCTGTCACTTGATTCATAGAAAAATCAAAGAAACATTTTCTGTGATGTTTTGTTTCTTACCGTTTATAAGAAAAATGACAAACAGATATAGATAGCAACCTACCAAAACCGAACAGTAAGTTATTGAAAATGACCGTAAGCGTATAGCTCTGTTGATATAGAAAAAAATCTTCCCAGTTTATTGCTAAACAGCGCAAGCTGCATGACATTTCCTTCTGTTGAAATCACCTCGTTAAATTTCACTAGCTCACAGTCCCCGCCATAACTATTGCTCTAATTATGCAGCATACATTGTTCAAACCTACAGTACCGCAATACCGTAACATTACAGTTCTCCGCATTCAAAACTTCCCTAAAGTCACGTACAGTTAAAGTATAAAGGCATGAATACATTTACGGTTTGCCAGCCCATAAAAAATCTTAGTGAGCTTGTTAAAAAGTTCCTACACAGACGGGATGCACAAAATGTCCCACGATGTTAAGGGACTCTCAATTTATGGGGGAACTTGCTCAGTTATGTCGAAGCAATAAATAAACTCCGTGCCCATGTCGCTTGTACAATTTATTTGATGTTATTAATACAAAAATATTTTGTTCGGTCTATAAATCAAGCATGGTAGATAATTTGAGAGGGGCGGGATACAAAAAGCCACATTTTTTTCACGTGATTGTCAAGGATTTATTGTTGCCGTGGCATTATTGGGAGCGTGCGCCGGGTTTCCCTATTGTTTAATATTTAAGTAGGTACCAATGGTTATAACTTATAAGGTATCTTTCCAATTTCCCATAACATTGTGTTTTACGGAAGTAAAATATAGCTGGAAAATTTACCTGTTACAGCGCCAAATTCTGTGTGCGCTTAAAACAAACAAAAGTTAAGTATCACAAAAAGTTTTGTATATCAACATGATTGTGATCGAGAGCTTGATTCCATTGAATATTTATGTATGAGACGTGAATTATTCGTTTTGACAATAACTACTTATTTCATTTTTAAGTTGAGGATATGTGGCTAACTAGTAAAGGTTTTGAAAAATAAAAGAATAATACAATCACAGGCATCAATCAAGGGTTTAAGAAAAGAGTTAAAAAATACAGTATTCATTGCGTTTGGCTTTTAAAGTTTTTCTGTACAATTACCGGAGCCTTGAATCTGTACGGGGATGCTGGCTTTAAGTTTTGTGTCCCCAATCAACGTCGCAATAAAACGAACATGCAGTTACTCGTTTTATTATTGTTTCACTTAGGTACATGTCTGTCCAACGTTTTCTGTACTCCAATTAAACCCCGATGCTGAGCGAACGAAAAGCGACAACTGCTGTAAATACACGGATGTTTAACAAACGGAGCGATTTCTCGTTGAATGTAACGTTGATTTCCAATATTTAAAGTGCCAATCATCATCTGCCTAGCCTTTTCCAACTATGTTGGGGTCGGCTTCCAGTCTAACCGGATTCACCTGAATACCTGTATTTTACATGAAGCGACTGCCTATCTGATGTCCGCAACCCAGTTAGTATAAAGGGTGTAAAACACCTCTTCACGAAGCCGAAAGGCACTTGTTCTCCCCATCATTGCGATCATTTTTTTGTTCTACACTATACCTGGGAACCTTCTAGTTACGGAGATATGGGGGGGTCAAAATTACAACTTTTTGACAAGATTTTTTTTTAATATAAGTTTTTTTTGTAAGATTTCAACTTTTAACACCTCAACGTCCCCCGTGCTATTCAATCCATCCATCAGCACAATGTTTTAAGTGCATTACATTGAGTTCTACCACAAAACATGATTCATAACCTCAAAAAAAAAAAGTTGTTTCCCAGCAATATTTTTTGCGTAAAGTTACTTAGTTTGATGTACAGAATGCTAGGTAAACGGCTATGTGATGAGGTGGTTTACACCCTGTATATACGATATTTTTTTTGTTTTATAATTTTATGTACCATAATCATTCTCATTCTGTGGTCCCAATTGATGTGGGGTCGGCGCTGCCGTTTTTAAGAATTATGGATATTTTTTTTTTGTAAGAATTATGGATAAAGAGGGCTTCCTCTTTATCCATAATTCTTCATTACTCGTCACCTCATCAGACACCTCCTTTCTTTTCATACTTCATGCAGTCCATCCATAGCTGTACCTTAATATTACCTGAAAAATAATAATTGACGTCGGCCTCTTTGAATGACACTCTCAAGAAAATTGTCGTATTTCACTAATTTTTGCAGTGAATAAATAAAAAATTTGTTAAATAGGAATGTCCTCACATACGATCGATCTTTTACCGTAAGGCCTCATTATTCTTAGGTCCATGTACACCAAAAAGATGATGGTCTGATTATCTAAAAACAGCTGTTTAAAACACATTTTTGTATGGGATTTTTGTATCTTTTCGGTGAACATGGACCTTAGTACCTAACGTATCTAGATTTTGTAATCAGTGTGTCACGTGCATCAGCTGTCTTTCATATGTAATATTATCAACTGTCTGGTGACCACGACACAAGCCCTGCTTAGTGTGGCACTAGATAATTATTTATTTATTTATCTTTAGTTTGCTTCAGATTTACAAATCATTTTACTTTAGAAAACTGAAATGAGAGTAATATTTTCATTTTTGAAAATGTTTAACTCATAATCTCTGTCGGAGAGTGATTTTGATATCAAGCTGCATCTAAGTAAATTTATAATATGTAACAAAGGCCTTCACTTAAAAAATGAAAAATGTTACGAGCAGTTATAAAGCGAAAACAGAAAATAATAACACGCAAAAGCGAAAAACATACATTCAAGATTAAAAATCCGTGACTTTTGATTCGATGCTACACAATTTTACGGTTATTTTATTTTTAAAGTCTTTCAGATAGCTGTTATTAAAAGCGAACTTATGCGGTGGAAACCTCATTAAAATGGGTTGTATAAAACACGGTATACAAGATAGAATAAACCTGCAGCATTGAATGAAGGGGTCTCGTTACGAATACCCGGGATATTCATCCCGTCGCGGATTCTACGTCATTTTTGAATTCGAGAAATGCGGGCATTTTATTACGTCAAAAGACCGTTGAATGCGGGAGTTGGACAGTGGTCGGGCATTTTTTAGCTACTGTATTTGCATAAATATCATTCATGCTTTTTAACCTGTGGCATTCAAGTTGTTTACTGAAAACGGGCATCCTATTCTGTAATTCCGATAATGTAGGTACGTACAAAAAGTATTAGGTAGTTAAGTAATTGGTTCATGGAATAATATTCTCTTTGAAATATACAAAAACTGGGCTTAGAGAGAGATCAAAAGGAAATTATTCAAACATCTTCGGGTACCTATCCATTCCTCAGTAAAATCCAACAATAATAACTCGGAATGTTTACACAACATAACAGCACTTAGATAATAAGAAGTTAAAGAGAAAACGAACATCAGCTAAGTACCTTTTGGCAGCGATTACGAAATACGAAGGAAGATAATAAAAAATCCGTTATATTTTGGCACAACGGTAAAGAATTTTTTGCGAATTGCTCGCGGAGGCATTTCGCGATTTCAAATTGTACGCATTATGTTCGCGAAAACGTCGCTATCTCTGTTATTACATTCCATCGTAAGCTCCTCTCGAATATACTGAAGGAGCATGCCTTGCCGACATATTGCAATATTTGAGAATCAGCGAAAATATCGCATTATCATCGTTAGGTAAGCCGATATCAGACGCTTCACTCGGGTCAACGATTCACGAGAGTGATTGTTCATTTTTGTTTCTTTCCACGTTCACACGACACCGTTTAAATTACTTGGTAATGATTATACCGTTGCTCCTTACGTTTCCTTTTTCGATAAAACTGGTTGCGAGTAAAAGATGACGAGTGAGAATCCAGCATGCTTGCACCGGATCACAAATGAATTCATTTTTCACTTTTGATTCATTTTGTGTTCAGACACTTCGAGCGAAAGACGCCGAACGAAAGCCAAAAGTGGACGAAAAGTGATTCGTCTGAAATCGATTTTACGAAACAGCACAAATTGGAATGGAAATAAACAAGGGTTTCAGTAAGTAAGGGGGTGTCTGTAATTTATTCTTCAATAAACATTCCGGCCTTGTCTTCGTTGTTAATGAGAATCATTTCCATCAAAGTGATCGGAAAATAAATGTTTTGCGTCAATGGACCGAAGTCGAAATCAAAATATGAGTTCAGGATTAGATTTTGCTGCCGGATTTACTCGTGTAAATATTGGTGTTTGTTAAAATTGGTTATTCAGACGTTTTAATTAGAGAGGGGAATCATTTTCAGTAAATGCTTATTCATCTTCTTCCCTCGTGTCTGATGTTTTTCGCTTTGTTTGGAATTCGGCTTTCTTTGAGTGATTCTATGTCACGATTGTTATAACTTTAATTGAAATTAAAATTAAAGATCAACAATTTTCATATTCTAAGTAATTCATATTAATTAATACACATACATTCGTAGTCAGATAGGTACTCATAATAAAATTATAATAATATGATGAAAAAGTAGTATTTTATTTAGATATCCAAAAGTTTTAATGATGTGTAACCCTTCTAATTATAATAAACAAAGTGATGGACGTTTTATTTCAATAAAATAATGTTGTACTTGAATTCTATTCGAGTCCTTTAAAATACGAGAGCTCTTAGTAAATTATCGTAAAAATAAAACGCCTTTTATAAATATTTCCTTAAGAATTATTTATTTTACAATTTGAGCTCTGAAAGGGCTTTCTTAGGATGATCTTTATCGACCTTTATTCTTCTAAAGATTTTACTAGTGTTGTCAAAATAATGTCCTCAAGTGAATTAGATTCAAACCTCACTTTCTTGAGAAATTGAAGACAGAAATCGTACGACAGATATTATTCATATCAATGCTTTTTTGATATATCTTATAGTATTTACGATGTTGAAATGATTTCAATTTGACGCTGCTGAAAAGCCTCGTAGCGCGTATGCTACACGGCTCCGCCCAAACGAGGCAAACTTCTACTGAGTGCTCCGCCGATGGGTTACCAAACGTATATACTGAGTTTCCTCCATGCCTTGGAAAGCACTTTAAGCTGGCTGTCATTTGTATATCTTTGACAATCGTTACAGGTAGTCAGTGGCCCAAAAAGTCTGACAACCAGTCTTACCAAGGGGTATCGTATTACCCAGAATTAACTGGGTTGTAGAGGTCAGATAGGCAGTTTCAGCTGTATAACAGTATTTTACATGGGTAAAATACTGGTATTCAGCTGATTCCGGTTTGACTGGAAGCCGACCTCAACATAGTAAAGAAAAGGCTCGGCAGGAGATGATCACCCTTAACTTGACTTCTCCCACTGTCGGGTATATAACCCTCTCTTTGCTAGTGCCAAGCTTGACATTCTTGTGCCAGCCTCATCCAGGATATTCCCGCGATGGCAACAATGCCGTCTGCCTATCTCTAATCCTAAGTGGAAAACAGGTGTGATATTATGTATGTTTTATCCTATTCAGAAATAAAGTAGGATAAATTATTCTCCAGTCACATCAAATACTCAGCTAACAAAAGAACGAAATAAAGTTCCCTAGTCTATTAAATTCAAACAAAAAAGGGCGCTAAAATATTTGGTCGTAGCAAAGTTTCGTGTGTGCCCTGGAGACTGCATGCATCGCCGTAACGCTGGTATTTATGGAATAAGTTACAGAACCAAGCTGCAACGGATCCTATGTACTGAAAGTTTGGTTACGGTGGGAGTTTATGACATCCCGCATGCGACAAAAACCTGTGAAAAAAGGATTTTTTCGAATTCACTTTTTTGCAGTCGGCTTCTCTATTTCCCGATCACTATAAAATTTAGATCTCTTAAAAGTTCGAGTGAATCGGTTCCTTCTAGGCAAGCCTCCAACCTATGCCACATCATCGCTTTACAACAGGATTGCGGCCAACGCAAGCTTTAAAACAAAATCGAGTGATCTAGTTGACAAAAATCTGATCTAATAGGGATCTCGTCTGTATGAGCGCTTAGTTAACAAAAAACAAACACAAGTCGGCAAAAAAAATAATCTTAGATTTTTTATCTTTTAGTAAATTTCATTGAGGACCTCGTGGCTAAATAATAACAGCCGCTCCGGTTGGTCTGTGGATGGGTGACCACCCATAACATACCGAGATCCTTCGTGCCTCAAAAAGCACGTTAAGCAGTTGGTCCCGGCTGTCATTTGTAGATCTTTGACAGTCGTTCCGAAAAAGTCTGACAACCATTCTTACCAAGAGATATCGTGTTACCCAGTAGGTACTAAGTGGGTCGTGAAAGTCAGATAGGCGGTCGCTTCATGTAAATACTGGTATTCAGCTGTGTTCGGTTAGACTGGAAGCCGACACCAACATAGTTGGGAAAAGGCTAGGCAAATAATGAGTAAATGTCATTGCTCATTCATATTCTGATTGTATTTCGAAAGATTCGGAACAACTGATCATGTTGTACATTCTCCTGCCATTTTATTTAAGGTGAAGTTACAAAACCTGTTTGCACGAAAACGCACCCTTTGCACCGCAAGTTACTGCCGACCATTCGGTTTTATTTTTAAAAAGTTAATGGATACTGGCCACCGCGTTGTAAAGAGCTTTGAGGTTCTTTACTAAAAAACGGACAAATTGGCTTACGAGAAACTTGTTGGCGAAAACTTTGCCGAGAGTCGTTGCAAACGATTTTTGAATCATTAAATGATAAATGATATTTATTTTGCAAATTGGTTTTCACAAACATTTTTACACGTCAATTTATTTTTAAACTATGTGGGGCTGGTGTTTCGTATCTGACTACTTACTCTGAGAAGAAACAGCCGAAATAAACTCAGAGGTCATAGTCGCTTGTTACGGGCCTGTTCGAAAGAGATACCGCGGCCCCGGAACATAAAGGGCGAGGAAGGAACATGGATGGGTTTTAGTCAGTAAAAGTCTGACACTCCCTCCCGCTCCGCCCAGAGTGGGAGAAGTCATTTGATGATTTCCCATCCTAAAAAAAAAACCGGCCAAGAGCGTGTCGGGCCACGCTCACTGTAGGGTTCCGTAGCTTCCCAGACCATTAAAAATACCAACATTTTTCGTCAGCAAAAATAACTTTGTTTTTCATAGTATTTGTATGAAAAACAAAGTTATCATTTGCGTTTTTTTGAAAAAGTGCTATATAACTCAAAAACTATTCAACTCATCAAGTTGAAAATAATTTTCCTAGAAAGTTCATATAAAGGTCTACTTCTGTGATTTTTTTCATATTTTTTAAACTTATGGTTCAAAAGTTAGAGGGGGGGGGACACATTGTTTTTGACTTTCGGAGCGATTATTTCCTAAAATATTAATATTATCAAAAAATGATTTTAGAAAACCCCTATTCATTTTTAAATACCTATCCAACAATATATCACACGTCAGGGTCAAAATTAAAAAAAAAATCGCTCCCCACTTTACGTCTGGGGGAGGTACCCTAATAAAAATGTTTTTTTAAATTTTTATTTTTGCACTTTGTCGGCATGATTGATATACATATTGGTACCAAATTTCAGCTTTCTGGTGCTAAAGGTCACTGAGATTATCCGCGGACAGACAGACAGACAGACATGGCGAAACTATAAGGGTTCCGTTTTTTGCCATTTGGCTACGGAACCCTAAAAAGGTCATAGTCGCTTTTAAAGTCCAGACATTGAATAGCATATGAGAAAGTGAACATAACTAATTGGTATTACGGTTTTAAAAATAAATGCAGTACTGTTTTTTAACGATTTTTCTTTATATTCTAACATTTTCAATTTATCGTTTTGACAATCCTTGCACTGAAAGTGGTTTGATTTCCAACTATCGGTCGGCTTCCAGTCTAACCGGATGCAGCTGAATACCAGTATTTTACATGGAGCGACTGCCTATATGACCTTCACAAACCAGTTAGTACTAGGTAATACGAAACCACTTGGTAAGACTGGTTGTCAGACTTTTTTGGGCCACTGACTACCTGTAACGACTGTCAAAGATCTACAAATGACAGCCAGAACCAACAGCTTTACGTGTTTTCTGAGACACGGAGGAAACTCAGTATGTAAAGGTGGTTACCCATCCACAGACCAACCTAGACAAACACGACTTAACCTAATGACCGACCCGAGCAGCTGTTATTATTTAACACGAGCGAATCCGCGAATCCGAAATTCTGAACTCTTGTCTACAACAAAACATTGAAACTTTTACAACAAAATAATATAGCTCAGTTAAAATTCAACCGATCCATTTGATCCGTCCAACATGGGTTTTTCTTTCATTTTCATAAAGTTTTGTGGGTATTAAAGTGGAGGCACTTGAGGGTTGCAATTTGGATCGCCGCCAGCTGTTATATTACTCTGGGCAGCGAAGAACCCCTTCATTTTTAACTTATTACGCTTTAATAAACGCCTTTGCTTTTAATGTCTTATGTAAAGGAAATATATACTAGCTACTATGTACCTAAATGCTGTGCTTGTATTTATTTACTTTGCGTATGTACAATTTACATAAAGGGTGTAAAACACCTCTTAACGAAGCCGAAAGGCACTTGTTCTCCCCGTCATTGCGATAATTTTTTGTTCCACTCCATACCTGGGAACCTTCTAGTTACGAAGATATGGGGTGTCAAAGTTCCATCTTTTTGACAAGTTTTTTTTTTTAAATACAAGTTTTTTTTGTACGATTTGTACTTTAACCACCTCTACGACTCCCGTACTATTCAATCCATCCATCAGCACAATGTTATAAGTGCGTTTGATTGAGTTCTACCACAAAACATGATATTTCGCCCCAAAAAAAAAATCGTTTCGCAGCAATAATTTTTGCGTAAAGTTACTTAGTTTGATGTACAGAATGCTTGGTTGACGGCCTCGTGATGAGTCCGTTTAGATCCTGTATAACTGAGGCTTTTCCTCACCATTGGAATGACACAGGCTTACAGAAACCGTAACCAGAACTAAAATATGAACTTAAAATCATCTAGGTAGATGAGAAAAGAATTACAGGGCGTTGAAATCTTTCACATCGCTGTGAACAGAAAAAATGCCCAGAAGGCTGGTAGTAATGCCACGTTGGATGGTTGCAATGCTGGTTCTTTGGCCAAAAGGCCAGCCCTCGAGTCCCGTGTGGAGTCGACCACCTTAGACCTCATGGCCCAAGTGTTTCAATCCTAAACGGATCAAACACACATCTATCAAATAAGTCATTGCATTTGCGCCGTTTTAAGTTTTCAGCACCTGCAGCAGTCGCCCCAGCCAGAAGGGATGCCGCAAGGGTATTGACGCAAGTTGCATCCCACACCAAAGATTAAAGTACCCAACTTCCAAAAATCTAAAAATGTACTATGTTTGTTCAATTAAATTTGTAAACTACGTTTAAGTAAGTGGCAGGTGATCGAGCAGGCACAAACCGCGCCTGTAAAGCTGTATATTCGCTGTGAGAGACCGCAGCGGCTGGCAGGTGGGAAAACATAGAAGTAAATGTACCAGGTTTGACATATTGATGCATTTTTTCTTGCCAAGCAGCGCTACCTTGAACTGCACACTGGTCATTCTATAGTCAGCGTTTCCATAGGAACCTGCAACACCGCGGCCTGTCATTGGGTATCTGCTTTGTACTTTATAAATTATACCTCAAAATGTCTTCTGAAACTTTGTTAGGCTAGCGTTTGGCCTCGAAGAATATTAATTACAGGTACTGGCTAGACTTTGACCTCCAACAATATAAGTAATTGTAGTTGTAGTAAAAGATGAGCTACTTACAAACGACCTTGTCTGGAACTGTAGGTACATTAGTAGTCATGACATTTTTCTGCGACAGAGCGGGGGCAGAAAGCTTTTTATCAAATTATCCTACAAAAATACCTGTGGCACTCTGTGAGCCCTAGAGTCTCATTCAAAACACATAAAAATTGAAGACTTCCAAAAGTAACTAGCTGACCCACGCAACTTCGTCTGCGTCACATGAGACAGAAAAGCTCACAAAAGGAATAAATACAATTTCCCCGTTTTTACAACATTTTTCATTTTTTAAAATTCCAATTAGTAGTTCCTGAGATTACCGCGTTCAACCAACTAAACAAACTCTTCAGCGTTAAAATATTAATAAATAGTGTTTTAAATAGGAATTTATTTTAGAAAATTTTTTGGTCACTTCAAACACCAAAAGATTACCTAACAGCACTGTATGTGGACTTTAATCAAATCACACTTTTTACGTATGGCAATACAACAACACCCTGCCAAGGCTGTCGCCTAAGTTTAAAATAAAATCAAAAACCATATCAGTTTCAACCTGGTTTTGTAACTGTGTCACACGCGCGGGTACCAGGGTATTATAAAGTTACAAGTATGAATAATTAGAGGCTCCACCACCCAGAGATGTTGACTAGTCCTTAATTCCCTGAAGGCGGGAACATTGTTGATTCAATCTAGGCCTCATCTCCTGTCCTCGCCGCTAACGAGATTTTGATTAAAAACGTAATGAACACAGAATTGTTTTAATTTTGTTTTTGTAAGTGTGTAAGTTATGAGGCTCTTGTTTTATCCCTCTTGTGATATAACCTCGGGTTTTAATAAGCGCGATTAGGTTCTTTTTGGGAAGGTTCGCTCGATCATATTATCTCCTTATGATCTCTAAATTTATTCGGCATATTTTTGTAGGTACTTATTATAAAGGGTGTAAAACACCTCTTAACGAAGCCGAAAGGCATTTTTTTGTTCTACACCATACCTGGGAACCCTCTAGTTACAGAGATATTCTGGGTCAAAGATCCAACTTTTCGACAAGTTCTTTTTTAGGGTTCCGTAGCCAAATGGCAAAAAACGGAACCCTTATAGTTTCGCCATGTCTGTCTGTCTGTCTGTCTGTCTGTCTGTCTGTCTGTCCGCGGATAATCTCAGTGACCGTTAGCACCAGAAAGCTGAAATTTGGTACCAATATGTATATCAATCATGCCGACAAAGTGCAAAAATAAAAATTTAAAAAAACATTTTTATTAGGGTACCTCCCCCAGACGTAAAGTGGGGAGCGATTTTTTTTTAATTTTGACCCTGACGTGTGATATATTGTTGGATAGGTATTTAAAAATGAATAGGGGTTTTCTAAAATCATTTTTTGATAATATTAATATTTTAGGAAATAATCGCTCCGAAAGTCAAAAACAATGTGTCCCCCCCCCCTCTAACTTTTGAACCATAAGTTTAAAAAATATGAAAAAAATCACAGAAGTAGACCTTTATATGAACTTTCTAGGAAAATTATTTTCAACTTGATGAGTTGAATAGTTTTTGAGTTATATAGCACTTTTTCAAAAAAACGCAAATGATAACTTTGTTTTTCATACAAATACTATGAAAAACAAAGTTATTTTTGCTGACGAAAAATGTTGGTATTTTTAATGGTCTGGGAAGCTACGGAACCCTACAGTGAGCGTGGCCCGACACGCTCTTGGCCGGTTTTTTAAATAAGTACTAGTGTTTATTAAAAGATCTTTAAATACCTCTACGACCCCCGTACTATTCAATCCATCTATCAGCACAATGTTTTAAGTGCTTTACTTTGAGTCCTACCACAAAACATGATTGATGAACACCCCCAAAAAAAAGTAGTTTTCTAGCAATAACTTTTGCGTAAAGTTACTTAGTTTGATGTACAGAACGCTTGGTTGACGGCCTTGTGATGGTGTGGTATACCTAGATAATATGTAAGTAGGTATTTGTTTGAGTTTTAAGTAAAAAAAATATATGAACAGGCGGAAAGACAGAAAAAAGTCTTGCAAAGTAGATAAGATACAGGACCTATGCAAATAAGCACGTTTTACAGATTCTTCAGAATTCACACCCCCGAACGGTGAGAAAGGTGTGATAGGTTAGGAAGAGTACACCCACGTTTAGCCATCTAAGTTAAAATGCCATGTAATAGCCCCCTATTGCCATCAATCGGGCACAAATCCAGCCACTGTGGCTGCTATTAAGAAATTGCAGACGGACAAAACGCAGTACCAACATTATACTCTGATTTTCAGTAATGGTACCTACCACTGCTTGTTTCTGCATTACCTAAAGGTTGACTGGTAGAAAATGCCTATGGTATTAAGCCCGCCTTTGTACTTTTGTGCTTGAAGTGTTAAATAAATAAATAATAAATAACACTTTGCCTGAAAACCGACAGTTGAGTTGACTGTGATCAAACCATTATCTGCTACAAAACACACAAACATACAAAGATGCAGAGCTATTGACTGTAGTGTTTGATTTCCTCAGTGTTTGGTCATGGCCGGCCATCCGGACTGTCCCATTGTCCCCATGGGTGTCGTAAGATGGCGACCAAGGGATTATCCGGAGAGGAAAACGCTTTCATCTGTGAACTAATTACATCCGTGATTATCGATTCGCCGGTTAAGCGTGATTGTGATGCCCCTAAGGTCCCATCCTCAAGGTTTGGTAAATAGTCGGATTGCATTAATTGACATGACTGTGTATGGTTTTGTACAGATTTAATAGGTATGGGGAAAATGGATGTGTCTAAAGGGTGAACACGTGAATCACGTGTCCCATAGTAAAAGCCGAAATCGCGAAAAAAAATCAGCTGTTCAGTACATTAGGCGAACATAAATGTACTGAACAGCTGATTTTTTTTCCCGATTTCAGGGTTAGTCAGTTTGCGGGACTGTTCGAAAGAGATACCGCGGCCCCGGAACGTAAAGGGCGAGGAAGGAACATGGATGGGTTTTAGTCAGTAAGAGTCTGACACTCCCTCCCGCTCCGCCCAGAGTGGGAGAAGTCATTTGATGATTTCCCATCCTAAAAAAAAAAAAAAAAAAAAAAAGGGTTAGTCAGTTGTTTGTTATCATGAGCATAATCACGTGAATTCACGTGTTTTAGTATCGTACACTAATTACCAGTCACCCTATATATATAATATACCTACTTCTTGGTTTTTGATTGAGTTTGATGTGACTTTGAAGAATAAGTACTTGAAAAAGTGCAAACTGTAGAACAAAATATTGTAACGAAGCATCAACGAAGAGTCAAATATGTAGTCAACCATGTGAATGTAAAGACCTGATAATACTGTGAAGGTACTTTTTACGTATTTTGTGATATTATCAGTCCATTAAAATTACGAAAAACCCTAGATTTAATTCATACTTTTGGACATGAGCACCAAATGGAAAAAGACATACCTACATTTTAAACTATTGAGTTCTGTAAATGTTTGCATAATTAATTATTGTTTAAAATTGAAACTGAACCGACTCAAACAAGCTCGGCAGAAGTGTGTTCGTTTATTAATTAATTATAATACCAAGCATTAAAAACTTTTCATTTTATATGCAAAGTTTTGAGCGGCGCTAATATAATTTTAACAGCAGTGAATGAAATAATTTTAGATGTTTAATTTAATTTATGCTCTTCGGGATGGTAGTTTCATACTAAGCCTTAATTACCAACGTTTTAGTCAAGTTGAAAAGGTTTATGAAGAAAATTAAAATTGTAATAGTAGTGTTCTCATCAGGACTAAAGAAGTTAGTTTTTGTTGAGCTTGAGTTAATTAGCACTAAAGGTTAAGTTTTATATTTTATCTCGACTAAGAAGCACTTAGCAGACTAAGGTCCATGTTCACCGAAAAGATAACCGTCTGATTATCTAAAAACAGCTGTCACTGTGACATGTTCCCTTACAAAAATGCGTTTTAAACAGCTGTTTTAGGTAATCAGACTGTCATCTGTTTGGTGAACATGGACCTAAAAGTTGTGAGATTTTAAGTACTTCATTATGTGACTAAGTTAACGTAACTATTGACTAGACCACGGATTATGGAATAGACAAAATTTGCGGCTATCATTTACTATGGAAACTTTTAGCGTGCACATCTTGCTACATTGTTCTCACATAATTATGTCGCCGCAAGAGTCTCTATATGCTAAAATTAATAACACTCACAAACTATTCCATGATAATATTGATGAACCTGCCATCTCTGCTTTGGCAGTTGGCATTAACAATTATTTACAATGATCATTATTCAATTGACAGAAGGGTTAAGCGCCATCTATTGTCATTTGTCTTAACTAGTACTTAAATAGATCTTCGAGTGTCAATTTAAGAGATTAATTAAACAAGTTTAGCTAGAACTATAGTTAAAATTAAGATAGTAACTATATAATTCATAACTATTGGGATTTTACCAATTTGTCATAGCTCTTTCGTGGACTATGGTTTCTTTGTTTGAATGGCAACATTCCACATGTTGTGTAATGAGGCGCCAAGTACAATTTTAATGGTCAATAAGTCAATTTATAATTTTAAACTATAACTAAATCAGTTTTTCTAAAACTAACTACAAACCAAAAAGTAACAAGATTATTTAAAAAACAATTTATTAGTGGAAGACCTATCTTTGTATTAATTTGACCTGTCCTCCGATCTGCCGGATATGGTTTTAAAACAAGTGAAGTATTTTGATATTGTTTGTAAGTTTTAATGAACTTCCGATGTAATGAATTACTGTACTGGATGTGTGTTCACTTCCAGGATTCAAAGAATAGACGCGTGGACTACGAGGTGTCTCTTTAGCTTACGATGAGTAAAACAATTGAATTAATAAGTAATTAATAATGGCTTTTGAAGTGGACAATATTAGGTTTAAAACAGTGTAAGGAGTTTCTTCGTCCGTTCTTTTTCTCCTTGTCAACAATATTTGCGAACGGACTGCTCTACTCAGAATGTTTATAAGTGCCTGTACCTAAATGGTTTATTAGAAATAAACGTTTGGAGTTTGAGTAAATTAATGTTGTGTGTGATTTCAACTACCCATCTACCTATCTACCAACAATGAAGAATCGTATCGCACGGCGATGTGATGGTTATAAGACTGAAAGACAATAAATGGCGGCGGATGGCGCCAATATTTAAGGACTGCTCCTCTCCAGGGTTTCCCTGTCGTGATATATACCATCTCAACATGAATGAGTTTATTGCCCGTTCTTCTCCATAGAGATCTACGCTAGGGATTGGGGAATGGGCAGCTCAGACTACAGTACTTTCACAGTTTTTATGTCTTGTGACTGAGCCTGTAGTTACGTTTAATTTTCATCTTTGTTTCGACAATTTAAAAGTGTCTGTAATTGGCCTACTTGAAATCAATGCTTTTTCACACCACCTGCTCGAAAATGTCAAATTATATGTCAAGCAACCTCAACCTAAAGTGAGTCATTAGTGGCCGGGGGCACAGCCGGTCAATAATGTTGTACTGGATTTCATTATGACCCGCTGGTCAATAATGTGATTTGAATTTGGAATCTCACATGCTCAGCTACTCGTAAATTGGCAGTATAGTACTAACAAACACCCTTTGGTGCCAGAAAGAGGAAAGCTATTCTCGATACCCTTACTACGCGTGGATGATATTCTCGATTTCCTACAAAATCATAACGACTGCTTCTTCATATCGTTGCCATGTTTTCGAAGACATAATATTGTAAGAATAATTAGATAACTACGAACCATTTTTTAAAAGGAATGGAACATTAAAACTGGCCTTAATAATAACAAATACCGTACCGCACCGTATTGTATTGTATTGTATTGTACTACGGGCAGGTGTCCGCAACTCCACGTCAAAGCGCGTATTTTGCGTATGGGCTATAATCCTCCACGCGGGCCCAGTGCGGGTTGGTAGATGTCACATGTCTTCGAATTTTTACCGCGCCGTAATACCGTAATAGTAATTGGTTGTAACATTCGTTAATTACTTTGTTTTTCGTACTATGGCTATTATTTTCTCACAGTAGGTGTAAAAAGTAGAGTATCCTCCTCTGGGCTAAAGGTGTCTTTGCCTTGGGCTAGCTTGAATCCCTCGCTGCATTCAGGATTCTTGTATTAACTCCCTCGCTTCGCTCATGAGTTAAACTCTTAACTACCTCGCTGCGCTCGGGAGTTCAATAACGAATCCTTCATTGCGCTCGCGCTCTTATTTACAACGCGCTCGAGATTCAATATGACGCCCGTGACATAAGACTCAACTTTAGCCCCTCGGTGCATAATCTACTATGATTTTGATTTTGCTAAGCAAACAAAGTTCTACCTCTAAAAACTGATCTATTTTCTCTTTTTTTTTTTCAAATACTATCTGTTGCCCGCGACTTTGTTCGCGTGGAAACTATGATGTGTATGTGTGAGACTAAAAATACCCTATGACCTATTCTCAGACCCACAACATCTATTTAAAAAAAATGGGTAAAGCCGTTTCGGAGGAGTTCGATAACAAACACTGTGACACGAGGTTTTATATAAAAGTGATTTATTAATGTTCTTCCTTAGATAACTCAATTCTGCTTCTCCATCGAAAATCTTCCATTGCTCACTAAATTTCCAATCCCAGACCACTGCCCGTACAATTAAGCAGAACAAGCGCTTCATCCAGCGGTATCGATCAGAAGAAACAAACGTAGTTCACAAACAATTTGCACTTCATTTACTGTAGAACTTCAACGTCGGTTAGAATCAAGCGAGTCTTAGTTAAATCCTTAGTTTCTATGGAGTAAATCTGTTTAATCTTGTCTGTAACTATAGTTAGCTGTGTTTGTTTGATTTCTTGGTATCTTTGAGTTTAACGCCGGGTTAGATACGGCGGTTTCTTGTACAATGTTACGTAATTAATTGTAGGATAAGTTATATTGTGTAGTAAGTTGTACGTGGCAATGGGCAGGGCACGTTGCTCGCAGAACAGATGGCCGATGGGGCCGAAAAGTTCTGGAGTGCAATGGCGACTGCGAACCGGAAGAAGTTGCGTTGGAAAGCCTCAAGGTGGAAAGATGACCTGGTGAAGGCTGCGGGAATTCGCTGTATGCGAGTCGCACAGGACCGGTCAATGTGGCGAAACTTGGGGAGGCCTATGTCCACCAGTGGACGTCTTTCGGCTGAAATGATGATGATGATGATGAAATTGTACGTGTGCTTCAGGGATACATTCAAAGGTATAGATTTAGGGTTAAGCGGTGATTATTAGAATAATTGTGATGCTCATACTAAGAATGTAAAAGTTGTGCATCCAAACATACTTAAACATAATCCAGCAATAACAGAAGTTAAACAAACATGTATTGAGAATAAGTGCAGATAGGAAAAGAAACTGGCCCACCTCACTTACAAATTAAGAAATGTTAAAAACAATGAGTCTACTATGTAGTTACCCTAAAAATATACCTCTACTTTTAAACACACGAAATATTAACTCTCTAAAGCCAACATAAAATTTTATGAAAACGAATTTCAAATTTTCAAAAAAAGCAATGCCAGGGAAAAAGTATGAAAATTTTAATGACTCCGCATACATGCGACGTCATTAACCATTGTGCGCGTAATTACATCCTCACAGAATCATGCTCCGTGCCTCTCTTATCAGGCACCATTATCGGGTTTTCGTTGCAATTACACTAAATCTACGATACTACGTAACGTTATTGTGTAGATTGTATGTGCAGAAGGTTTACAACTTGAAACAAGCATGGAGTGACGATTGCGGATGGCATCTGATTGGGATTCTGGCGTGCTTGTTCAGTTATGAATTGAAAATGACTAGTCCATGCTCATACGACACCACCAGTCCACGATGTCGGGCGTTGCTGGCGAAGGTTTTGTGGCGGTGTACCGCGCGGAGAGGTGCCGTCGGTGAGAATTACCTTAGGCTGACGATGGATGATGAAACACGCATTTCGGACCATGTTTGTAAAATTTTAGCATTTTAATTAGAGTGAGGCATCGTCAGATATTCTGTAATGTCTTTCTAACGAATATTAGAGTCTCGAGAAACATTTATCTTTTTTTTGGTCGTATCTCTCAATACGAGATTTGCCACGTCTCGTGTTTCATGTATGCTGTCTCGTTTTTCCCCTAAACGGTATACTCACTTATCTGTAAGGGAATGTCTGCCTTCTGCTTCCACCTACCGAGTGAGACAACGTTTTATTAGCATGTAAATTTGCTCATCAATTAAGTCGCTATACGCTCCGTGTTTCGCGTACATTTCATATGAATTTGCATAATGAAATTGGCCTGGCATGCACCGACCTTGCGATCGCTTCGTGGCTGCAGTTTGCTCTGCTCGTAATATAACGCTGTAATCATTTTGATTGACGGTAAGGCAACTTTTGCGCTTATAATCGAAAGCGGGGGAGATATCAATAATATTTTATCGGCGAATTTCCATGGGGTAAACGGAATTTAAGGCCCTGATATGGAAATTGCTTGCTGTTCAGGATGTAGATCAGTTTTATGGATTAGTTCAATGTGTAGTTTTTTTTTTACATATTTTACTGGAATGCGGATTGTAACTAAAAGAGCGATGGAAATGAATGTGGATGGATACAGAGGGAGAGGAAGGCCAAAAAATATAAATGGGTTGTGTCAGGAATACAGGGTGTAAACCACCTCATCACGAAGCCGTCAACCAAGCTTTCTGTACCTACATCAATCTAAGTAACTCTACGTAAAAATTTTTGCAATGAAACAACTTTTTTTTTTGGGGTGAAAAATCATTTGTCGAAAAGTTGGAACTTTGACACCCAATATCTCCGTAACTAGAAGGTTCCCAGGTATTGTGAAGAACAAAAAAAATATCGCAATGATGGGGAGAACAAGTGCCTTTCGGCTTCGTTAATGGGTGTTTTACACCCTTTATATTTGTATAAATATGAAAGGGAATGGAGTTAATGATGCCATAATGTCTGATAGGGAAGCATGGAAGACGATAACGTGTTGCATCAATCTCGAGTAGAATGTGACCAAAGCAGAAAGATAATAAAATAGTAATAGAAAATAAAAGTAATAAAAAAAGAGTCTTAGAACAGTAATTATGTAAATGATGTCATTTCATATCATTAAGAATGATTCCATAGGCGGCGGAATACAAATTAATTTAAAAAGTGAGTTTAACTTCGCTCAAAAATACCCAAGAACAAATTCATTTCACAAAAACAAATAGCCCGTTACGACTAAGATTAAAGTTAAAAGCTAAGCGTTAAACTAGAGTGCTGGTTATAAACATTGAACCCTTTAAATAGGGGGTAAGGGACCGCCCTATACCCAGCATATAGCTCAGCCAAGATACTGATGGCAACTGTATCATTATCCTTAAAGGATAAATACCCGGAATGGGAATTAAAAAAGGGTAATTTGATGGAGTTAATTAAAGGAATGGGGCTGTTTGTTTAATTGTAAGGGAGGGTAAAAACCCTTGGAGTTGGTCAGCTTTGAACTGCTTCGGATTTCCTGAGTGTCAGTGTATTATTGATGTGTGTTGTCATGATGAATTTAAGTAATGATTGTATTATAAGCTCGTTTTTAGGGTTCCGTAGCCAAATGGCAAAAAACTGAACCCTTATAGATTCGTCATGTCTGTCTGTCTGTCTGTCCGCCCGTACGTCACAGCCATTTTTTCCGAAACTTTTAGAACTATGCTGTTGGAACTTGGTAAGTAGATGTATTCTGTGAACCGCATTAAGATTTTCACACAAAAATAAAAAAAAAAACAATAGATTTTGGGGGTTCCCCGTACTTAGTACTGAAACTCAAAATTTATTTTTCATCAAACCCATGCGTGTGGGGTATCTATGGATAGGTCTTCAAACATGATAATTATTGAGATTTTTTTTTTCATTTTTTTTTCTGAAGGCATATACATGTAGTTTAGTGGGGAAGATGTCTCGTGACAACCTTAGTGAAAAAAGATGGGAGCCAATATTTACGTAAGGTTTCTATCGACTTACCACACAGAGTTGGTTGACTAGTCCTGGCACTAGCTATCCCTATGCTAAGAGCGTCAGCATTGTATTGCGATAAAGTAGATACTCCAATACAAATAAAGTTGACATTTTTAAAAGGCTACTTAACTCAAATGGGACTATTCAGGGACAAACTAGCAGGAACCTGGTGCCCTGACACTGAGGCGGGTCGCGGTAGGCCACGACGGGGATGGCGGTACGAACTGGACAGGTTTCGTCACAATTGCAAGCAAGATGCACGGATTCGCGGAAAAAGGAAGGATTGGATGAAATTTTTGCCCAGGAGTCAGAAAGAGCAAGTAGGGAAAAAAGTAGTTACTTATTACGGCATGTTCTTGAACTCAAAATTCGAAGACATATTATATCTAACATGATTGCGCACTGCGACCGTTTGGTTGGTTACTGCCCAATTCCTTTCAGAAGGTGGAATCCTGTTTTCCGGCAATGGTAACGTTTTAGACTGCTTTTGCTTGATACGTATTAGAGTAGAGGAGAAGATAGACTTGGTCTCATTCCATAGTTGCTCTTTACATCCACCTCAAAAATATGCCAACTCGCTAAGTACAGAACCAAATTCAATTGTTGCCAGTGATTTTAATATTCATATTGGAGCGTTATCAGGACTTCGCAGTGGGAGTTGTATCGCACCGATTACGCATTGTCAACTATCATAACACATTTTATTTACTCGGCACAATGGTTTATGCAAATATTCTGTGGTTTCGATCGTCAAGCCGGTGTTGTATTGGTAGATTATTTTTATGGACGTTGTTAACGATGATCTGTTTATAAATTGCATTTAAGATCTATTGTACCTTAATTATTTTGTTTCTCTAATTGTCACGACTTTTGTTTTATAAAAGGATCTTCATAGCAGAGTTGACTACAATACCCAAAGGTCCTCCTATTTACTTAATTAAAGAAAACAACTAGTTGATGTATCTGCGCTCTGAAAATTTGTCCGGTATCACATACATTGTTACTGTAATCAGTGACGATGCGTACTTATTTACTGCTAAAGTACTTACAAATGCGGTTTATTTACGTTACACATAGTAATGAAACCAAAACGTTCCGAGTCCCATTGCTGGGACAAAACACAGGCCTCTCCATGAGAGGGAGTTTTCCGCTGAAGAACATGCCTATTTCCTCACAATGTTTGACTTTACCGTTTTGGGAGCAGTGGTGATGAAATGAATCACACAAGTAAAGTCCCTGGGATCATACCCAAAATGGACGTTCGACTCAACAGTCGGTGCTGATACCAGATACGGCAGTGTCTACACGACGTCAATTTCAATTCTGGTATCATACCTACCACAGAAACAGGTAAACAATACAAATATCCTGTTTTAAGCTCAAAATAGAAACTCCTATCCCGACGTGCGAAACGTGGCGAAAGTTTTCGAGCGATTAAAACTTACATGAGTCGCACGTTACATCGTCTAAACTTGTTATAAGATGCTTGTAAGGAGCTTGTGAGCTGCCATGTGTTTTTAGTAGGTACTACTGACTCGCCGAAATACGTAGTTGTTTGCGTGAATTGGAGGTAGGTGTTCTTTTGATTTAAGTTTGTTGGAGCTATAGAGGGCGGGGAAAGAAGGTCTACAATTTGTCTTAGTGGAAAGAGAAGTATTTTATTCTTTCTTAGCCTATCATGGGTCCTCCCCTTTTCTGCTGGGCAAAGGCCTCCCCTTTTTTCTTCCAAACCTCTCTATGTTGTGTGATATCTGGCCATGTGCGCCCCGCAAACAAGATCAGCTCGTCACACTATTCGTCGTTATTCTACTGAAAAAAATCGTCTTAAAAATACCTCAGGCAGCCCCGACTCCAAAGTACCGTAAGTTACTAGTTAGATTTTTTTGCATAATATGGTTGATCACCCCTTTCGGACGTTCAAAAGATCAATCTTTTCCACGCGTTATCATTGACTGCTCATTTTTCAGTGTGCGTAGGACTTACCAACAATAGGTTCAGTAAAATAATGCTCAATACACTATGCTCCAACACGGTGCAAAAAATAATAATATGCAATAATATGAGTTGAATCTAGCTCAAACTTTTTGTTCAGTCATTCAGTTCAAGAACATTGTACAATGCGTGTTATTGCGCATTATAATGCTAGGTATGTGGGATGTAGTGGGTTGTCTGCGTTGTTCTATGTCAGCCGACCTGTACGTGTACAGGTGACGTAGTTCAAGTAACCCGTCGACAGTCCACAAACTCTCCTCCAGTGGCTCCTAGTGCCACATCCCGGAGACCACGTCGGCTCGTGGGCTAAACCTGGAGGAGGGGCTCGGGAAATACATCTCCCGAGTTACTTGGTTGCCCTCCGAGTTGTGTCTTGGCTATGTCTATAGCAGTCCGCCACCGGTGGCAAGACATCTAGGCAATTGTAGGAAGGCCTTAAGGCGGCAATAAGGGCCTTGTTATTGCTCGCTAGTCTACTGCATCCAGCTCCCCTCCGGTCGTAGCGGTTTTCCGTTCCACTGGATCCAGGGGGGCACGGACGAGAGAGTGCTCCTGCGTTAGCGCGAACGTTTGAGCACTTTAATATATCCTGCGCATCTGACCGTTTCTGTTAATGGACGCTGATCTGGCAAAGTCTGGTGGCGATGGGCTTAGGTAGAGAGGTTCGGTTGGATGCAGACCGAGCTTTGTCCAAGGCCTGCACACCAGCGGTTCTGGGGGTGTGAGTACACACCGTGGTCGCTTTTACTTTGAACTGGGGGGACAGGGTAAATTCGGCAGCACCCAGAATGACAAAGCAGCCCTATTTAGGGAAGCACTGCTTTCCCCGCTCAGCCGGGGAGGGGGCTAGAAAAGGTGCCCTAAAAATTGCTCACCCCAAAACCTTAGGATAGCAGTAACCACGGCTGCTTCCGCATCCTTGAAACTCGTGGTCGACGCAACAATAACAAAAATAAATATACTACACCAACTTTATCACATCATTTGACATTTGGCGCGTGGAATGTGCGGACTTTGCTTGACCGTGATGTCAATGCCTGTCCCGAAAGGAAAACTGCTATCGTAGCTCGGGAACTTCGTCGCTATAATGTTGATGTGGCTGCTATCAGTGAAACACATCTGGCCGACGAAGGTGTACTGATCGAACATGGCGGTGGTTATACTTTTTACTGGAAAGGAACCCCTGCTTGTGAACCGAGGCGGTCGGGAGTCGGATTTGCGGTCAAAAATTACATCGCCAAGAGTCTTCAGGAATGTCCTGTTCACATTTCGGACCGCGTTACTACCTTGCGACTTCACTTAAGTGACCGTAACTACCTTAATGTGGTCAGTATTTATGCACCGACTCTGGATAGTGCTGACGACATTAAGAGCAAATTTTATGAGGAACTGTCACAGTGCCTTCAAAAGATACATCCTAGAGAGAGCATTTTGATTCTGGGAGACTTTAATGCACGAGTAGGACGAGACTACGAAGCCTGGCCTAAGGTTCTAGGGAGGCATGGAGTTGGTAACATGAATCTCAATGGCCAGTTGCTGCTAAGTCTATGTGCTCAGTTCCAACTTGCTATAACAAATACTGTGTTCCGTCTTTCTGCTAAGCACAAAACGACATGGATGCACCCAAGATCTAAGCACTGGCACCTAATTGACTACGCTATCGTACGACAAAGAGACGTGTCCCAGGTCCTAGTTACCCGTGTTATGCGTGGTGCACATTGCTGGACGGACCATAGACTTGTCATTGCTAGGTTACGTCTCCGCCTTCGTCGCCCTTGCCGAGCCAGCCAGAGTAAAGCTAAACGGTTAAATGTAGACAAGCTAGCTGACTTCGAGACGAGGAAGGCTTTTGCGGAGACTATAGCTAATAATGTTGTGCCGACGATCCCCGATACTCCTTTTTTTTTTTTTTTTTTTTTTTTTTTTTTTTTTTTTTTTTGGGATGGGAAATCATCAAATGACTTCTCCCACTCTGGGCGGAGCGGGAGGGAGTGTCAGACTCTTACTGACTAAAACCCATCCATGTTCCTTCCTCGCCCTTTACGTTCTGGGGCCGCGGTATCTCTTTCGAACAGTCCCGCAACCCCGGCAGGCTTCGGCCCTTGCGGGCCCCTCTCTGCTGCTGACATCTCTTTGAGGCGCGCGTGGAACACGAACGCGCCGTCGACACGGCCTGTCGTCACTAGACGGACGGACGGCTAGCTAGCCCATAGCTTACCGTCCACAGGCCCGCATCTACGGTGGCCGGTAGCCACCACGTGGCCCCCGACGCCCGGTGCGTCTGCCGCGGCGGCCGGGAAGAGAGGCTCTCTCCCTCTCTTGTTCCGCCACCTCCTTCGCCAGCATGACTGCTTCGCAGAAGGAGGTGACGGCTTCCCATTCCGTCTCGCTCCGGACCATGGATTGAACCAGGGCCGGACGCGAGAGGTCGCCGCCGCCGATCGCCGCTACGAGGACACGGCGGTGCTCCGCCCACGCAGGGCAGACTTCCACCGTGTGCTCCACCGTGTCCTCCGGTCGATCCTCACAGTGGAAACACCCGGGCGTTTCCTCCCGCCCGATTCGGTGCAGGTACCTCCCGAAACATCCGTGTCCGGTGAGGACCTGCGTCAGGCGGAAGGTGAGGGCGCCGTGGCGCCTCTCAAGCCACTCCTCAAAGAGGGGACTTACCGCCACTATCGTGGCGTGCCCTGCACGGGGTTGCGACAGTCGCTCTCTCCATGTCGCCATGAGATCGCGCCGGAGGTCTGTCCGCTGAACGGCAATTTGCCGCGGCAGCGGAGTTTCCCCCCGGCGTAGTGCCTCCGCGCGCCATTCGTGTAGGCGCGCGAGGACTATCGCCTCCAGATCCCATGGCGGCAATCCGGCAAGCAGGATCCCCGATACTCCTGATATTGATTCTGTTTGGGAATCTCTGTCGTCGTCAGTACTGGATGCTGCAGCTGCATCTATAGGTGTAAAACCTCAACAACGTGAAGACTGGTTTGACGAAAATGACAAGGTCCTGACGGATGCAATTGCTAATCACCGAGCTTTGCTTAGGGGCAAGGAAAACAGTGCGATTATAAAAGCTAGTGACCGGGAGTTGCGAAAACTCACGAGAGACACTAAAGACAAGTGGTGGAGGGATAAGGCGCAGTATATGCAATGGCTTAGTGACAGTCATCAACTTGGAGAATTCTATAACGAGGTTCGCAAACTCCTAGGTAACTCCAATTTTGTCAAGGTGCCTCTGAAGTCCCTTGATGGAGGTTGTCTTCTGAAAAGCAAGGATGAAGTTCTTAGGCGTTGGTCAGAACACTTTGACAATCTACTTAACGTGGATCGAACTGTAGATCTAACTTACATTGGCGATCTACCTCAACTCCAAACTGAAAAAGAGCTAGATGATCCTTTGTCTCTGGACGAAGTTGTCTGTGCGATAAAACAACAGCAAAATAAACGTGCGGTTGGCTTAGACCTCATACCAGGTGAGCTGTTCAAATGCGGCGGTAGTGAGTTGCACACGCTGGTCTGGGAACTATTTGTTCGCATGTGGGAGGAGGAGCAAGTTCCTAAGACATTTAAACTCTCACGCATTAGGGCCCTTTACAAGAACAAGGGTGACCGAGCGGATTGCAATTCTTACCGCGGCATTTCCCTTCTTTCAGTCCCCGGAAAGGTTTTCGCCAGAGTATTGCTTAACCGCCTGAGAAAATTGTCAGAAAAGGTCTTGCCAGAAACGCAGTTCGGTTTCCGACCGGATAGGGGTACTTGCGAGGCAATCTTTTCAGTTCGACAACTGCAGGAGAAGAGTAGGGAGCAGGGTAGATGCTTATATCTCTGCTTTGTCGATCTGGAGAAAGCGTTTGATAGCGTTCCTCGTGAGGCCCTTTGGATGGTACTGCAGAAACTGGGTTGCACGGAAAAGTTCGTAAGACTTATGCGGCTTTTGCATGACGATATGGAGTGTTGTGTGGTGGTGGAAGATGAACAGTCGCAGTTTTTTCCTGTTACCTGTGGCGTGAAGCAGGGCTGCGTCTTGGCCCCCACTCTGTTCGCCCTTTATTTTGCAGTGGTCATTCGTGAAGTCCTTGCGGTATCTTCAGAGGGTGTCCGGCTGCGTTTCCGAACAGATGGCAGTCTTTTCAATTTGTCGAGACTAAAGGCAAGCACTAAAGTGTCTCTTGCACATATTGAAGAAATTATGTATGCAGATGACTTGTGTTTTGTGGCAGAATCTCCGGAAGGTCTTCAACAGCTTGTTACGAACCTTCACGAGCAGTGTTCTAAATTTGGTCTAAAGATCAGCGTCAAGAAGACGGAAGTTATGGCTCTGGATGTGCATGGTCATGAGACGCTCAACATTAAGCTCGGAGAAGACGTACTAAAGCAGGTTGATAAGTTTCGATATCTGGGGAGCACATTAACATCAAAGTGTGACCTTGACGCCGAAATCAACAGCAGAATCAGTGCTGCTGCTGCAGCTTTCGGCAAATTAAATGCCAGGGTCTTCTGCTCACACGACTTAAAGCGTGCCACAAAAATATCAGTATACAGGGTGTAAACCACCTCATCACTAAGCCGTTAACCAAGCATTCTGTACATCAAACTAAGTAACTTTACGCAAAAATTATTGCTGGGAAACAACTTTTTTTTTTGAGGTTATAAATCATGTTTTGTGGTAGAACTCAATGTAACGCACTGAAAACATTGTGCTGATGGGTGGATTGAATAGTACGGGGGTTGTGGAGGTGTTAATAGTCAAAATCTTGCAAAAAAAAACATGTATTTAAAAAAAACTTGTCAAAAAGTTGAAACTTTGACCCCCCGTATCTCCGTAACTAGAAGGTTCCCCGGTATGGTGTAGAACAAAAAAATGATGGCAATGATGGGGAGAACAAATGCCTTTCGGCTTCGTGAAGAGGTGTTTTACACCCTTTATATGGCTGTTGTGCTGCCTAATATTCTGTACTCTGCCGAGACATGGACACCGTACCGTCGTCACATTCAGCAATTGGACCGATTTCATCTCAATTGCCTCCGTTCAATTCTTAACATTCATTGGTCTGATCGAGTGCGCAATACTGAAGTATTGAGACGAGCCAATGTGGGAGGCATTGAAGCATACCTCATGAGGAGGCAACTTCGATGGTGCGGCCATGTGGCTCGCATGTCGGAACAGAGAGTGGCGAAGCGCATCCTTTATTCAGAACTTCAGGAGGGCAAGCGAAAGCATGGCGGACAACTCTTAAGATTTAAGGATGTGCTTAAGCGCCACATGAAGGGTTGTGACGTAGATCCATCTCAGTGGGAAGACCTTGCGTCTAACCGCGGAGAGTGGAGGTCACTAGTTAAAAGGAATGTTTTTGATTTTGAAACTCGTCGGCTTTCAAAATTAGACTCTAAGCGTGACGAACTAAAAGCCCGACCACCAGCGGCAATAAATTACAATTATGTAAATGGTGCTCTCACGTGTCCACTCTATGCAAGACTATTTATAAACAAAGGTGGATTTGCTAGCCACATGAGAGCCCATGCTAGACGCCAGTAGGTTTAGGAAGAAACGGTCGCCGTAGCCGAAAACGGCATGGAAGGATTATTATTAATGCTAGGTACCATACATTACGTTCCATACCTTAGAGTTTCAGAAATAGAACGGCTTAACCCAACACACAACACTTACGTATAACTTAATCTAAGTACAAGACATCAAAAGTACGACTCCCCATGGCTGAACTAAGTTCATGGTACACTTGCGGACTGTTATCTTTTCATTACAACACTTGTCCTAAGTAAACCAAGCTTTTCAAGTTAACTATCGATTAAGTAACACCCGTTTTGGGGTTGTCAGTCCTGTGGGTTTGTACGAAGATGTCTTACACCCGTATCTAAAAACAAATCAAAGTGATTAAAACTTGAGTAAAAGTAACAACTTAAGATGTTGTTGCTGTAATGTAACATAATAATATTGTAATACCAAATGATTTGAAAAGAGTAACCATGGAGTTTCTTGCGCGTTCTTCTCCATGGAATCGACCAACGCGAACCGTGCACCTTTTTCGATGTTTTATAAGTGCCCATCTAGGCCTATGTGAAATAAAATAATTTGATTTGATTTGATTTGAATACCCTTACGTAATACCCGAAGAGTTAGTAATAGGTGATAAAGATATGTTTTAATCACATGTAATACGGGGCGAGCATAATGCCATCAGACGGATGCAAATCCAGTGGATACTATTGACAAATTTCTGTTGGAAAAAAACAATAACTAACACTTTGACCGACCTGGGAAGGCAGTCAATGAATCGTGTACCTCAAATACTCAAATACAGGGTGTAAACCACTTCATCACAAAGCCGTTAACCAAGCATTCTGTACATCAAACTAAGTAACTTTACGCAAAAATTTTTGCTGGGAAACAACTTTTTTTTTTGAGGTTATAAATCATGTTTTGTGGAAGAACTCAATGTAACGCACTTAAAACATTGTGCTGATGGATGGATTGAATAGTACGGGGGTCGTGGAGGTGTTAAAAGTCAAAATCTTACTAAAAAAACTTGTATTTAAAAAAAACTTGTCAAAAAGTTGTAACTTTGACCCCCCATATCTCCGTAACTAGAAGGTTCCCAGGTATGGTGTAGAACAAAAAAATGATCGCAATGATGGGAAGAACAAGTGCCTTTCGGCTTCGTGAAGAGGTGTTTTGCACCCTTTATATACTTTTTGCAGACGTTAATCCACGGAAAATTCTTTCCCCATACACTCGATAATAGCCGGAAATCTCACGTCATTTGCATAGAACTCGCATCAATCGTACACAGGGTTCCGTAAAAGTGGCCTCCATTACAAGCTGTAATAAATCATTTTATCTCACTCATAGAATGACTAATGAAGAAGGAAAAGAACACTAAGCGAGTGGTCCTACCGTGCCGAGACGATTTTTTGATGATCGGACTGTTGTTGTTTCTAGTTAATATCGGGAGCTAATTGAAACAAAAGAAAATCACGGATATTATCCCGTAAGAACTTTAAGTAAAGTAACATAAGCCAAAAAGAATTGTTTTTTTAAACTTATCTTAGCTACTACTTTACTTGATAGATTTTTTTTTCGTCTTTTTTTTCTAAATGGCCATAAGTTCTACTATAAGGTTATCCATTAATTACCGGACACCCTGTATACCCGTCACTGACATACAACAGAACAGCACACCAAATCTCACAACAATCAACGTAGAAAGCCCTGAAAAGTCGTCACTACGACCGAAATTGGCTAGATGAGTTCCTAGATGAGAAACCTTTCTTGATAAATCAAGAAAGGTTTGCAATTCGATCTTTTCTATATTTTGTTGTATCGCCTTAAACAATGTGAACAGACCCCTTGACTTCCCGAAACTAAGCGGTGAAAGCTGATGTCATCAAATGAATGATTCAAAACACGGCCTTTCAAAAGCACGACTATCAGTCGTCGCCAGATAGTGTGAACACTGTCTTATAAAACCTGAAGAATTTCACTTTGAATCGGATTGTCCGTCGTTTATAATTCTATTTAGTTCCAGCGTTAATCGCCATCTTAATAAGTATCTTTTTAATGAAGTCCGTGTTAGCTCGTTAGAAGAAAAACGAGGAAAATTATGTTATGTTTATTATTTTTTTAATGTAATGCGGGGCAGGTTTAACGAGGGAAGCACTCGCTTAGCCGAGGAGTTACAAGTGTACTTTGAAGTAAGTAGGAAGAAATGGAAATAATACATTTTTGCATGCAGTACGCGATTTTCAAGTTCTTTTGTATTTTATTTTGTAGATTCCGTAGGATATTAAACTTACAGAGCCAGTGGGGAAAGCATTACGGGTCTGTCGTGACAATTCTCAAGTTTTCTCATGCTTCTTAGACAATACTTTAGCTTTAAAAATCAGTCAATTGTTACTTCTGCCTCCTCCTCTACGTTTCTTCTCGTGTGGTCAGTGGTGAGTACTAAACCTTTTTTTTTTTTTTTTTTTTTAGGATGGGAAATCATCAAATGACTTCTCCCACTCTGGGCGGAGCGGGAGGGAGTGTCAGACTCGTACTGACTAAAACCCATCCATGTTCCTTCCTCGCCCTTTACGTTCCGGGGCCGCGGTATCTCTTCCGAACAGTCCCGCAACCCCGGCAGGGTGAGTACTAAACCTGGTGTCAGAGTTTTCATGTCATCCATGGGGTGTCTAACTTGGCTTTACATGCCGTCGAGAAATTCTCTCAGGTATGCTGGTTTGGTTTCTACACGATGTTTACCTTCACTGAAAGAAATGATAACTATACAATACGCACATGAATCCGAAACATTAAAGGTTCGCGTCTTTTTTTTTCGGATCGGAAATCATCAAATAACTTCTCCCACTCTGGGCGGAGCGGGAGGGCGTGTCAGACTTTTACTGACTAAAACCCATCCATGTTCCTTCCTTGCCCTTTATGTTCCGGGGCCGCGGTATCTCTTTCGAACAGTCCCGCAGCCCCGGCAGGCACAGGTTCGTGTCGTATGTTCGAATTCAAGACCTACGACTTGGTAGTTCGACGGTCACATCTAATAGGCTGTCACTGCTAATTCCTTTATTGTTATTGATAGAAAACACAAATGAATTTTCAGGATTTTTTTTTTAAATAATATTAGCCTTATAATATTTATTCGAGTTTTTCTCATATCGGTGTCGCTTTAATCGATTAGTTTCAGTATCGATATTCAGACGTGCTGTTACTGGCCGTTACAGTTGTCATTTACAACTGTCATTTTAACTGTCTATTTTGCATTTTTGTTCACTTGCAAGTGATTATATACTCTGTGTTCACTTGATAAGCAGCCATCAAACAGAACGCATTAAATTATCATATTTCTTCGCAATCTCTGTTTTAATGAAGCAAATCTGCACTGATCCTTTAATTATAATTCAAATTATATTATTATTAATAATTACATTAATTATTATTTTTAATTAGTTATTATTTTATTTCAAATTATTTTTTTCATCTTTTTAATAAAATACCTATATTCTTTCACTTACAAATGTTGCGCGGCATCAATAAATAACAAAAGTGAGCACTAGGAAAGGATTTTTGAAAATCCAATAAGTATCTAAAAGGGTTGAAGTCCGTAAATTGCCGATGGAAAATTCCATCTAGCTGGCATACGACTTGTATTTTTGTAAAAGGTTTAATTGGGTTCATTTAGATTTTTTTGATAAAAACAAGGTTAATTTTATAACGCCACTGGGTACGTGTTTAAATTAATAACAGTTCATGAATAATAAATTGATGATCCGTGATGTTATTTTTATCCTTTGTATTATCCCGAGAGAGTCCACGGAATTGGTATTATAAGTAGCTGGTGCCTTTCCGGGAGATAAGCTCCATACAATTTTTATGAAGCGCTGCGCCATTAACTTTGTATCAGTGTTGGATTACAAAACATAAGGTCTAACATCTAAAATTTAATGTGTTTTTTTCGTGTAAACATAATTATTGTTTGGGATTTTTAAAGTAAAACTTCTGTACACATATTGAGCACTTCTTATGAAAAAAAAAAATAATTGGAACTCACGTGACCGTCATCTAACGCTTTGCAGCACTCGTAGCCGATCACTACGGCGTAATCGTAGCAGATCGGCTAGTTTCGACTTTTCACGTCCATCGGCAGTCCCCAAAAGAGTGCCCCGCGTGTTTTTTTTTTGCAACTAATCAACGTATTAAAAGGTGTTTAATGTCATCCGCTTGCTCCAGTGGTATTCAACTGAAAACCAATTAACAAAACTGCTTTTTTCCCGGAGTGGTGATCAGTAAACCCACATTGTACCAGTTATGTTAAGTTCCATGTAGGTAAGGGGGCAAGCTTATCGGCATCCACCGGTTTTGGTCTGCTACTGAAAATTGCCTAATGGAAAAGCTCAATGACTATGCCTGAGCCAGAAATCGAACCCAGGATCTTATGATCCGTAGTAATGCTTGTGACCACTAGACCAACAAGGCAGTCACCAACAACCCAGGTGAAGTAAACCACTGAAATGTCGCCATTTAAAAGTATAACGTTAGTTCCTTAAATACACACACACACACGCACGCACACGCACAATCTTTAAGTATACTCATTTTTTAATTTCTTATTTTTGTTAGCCTAGACTTAGTATTCTAAACTAAACTTTTACATTTTAAAAATATTGTGTTAATTATCACGCTATACAAAATATGGAGGGGCGGAGTCTTCTACTACAGGCATTATTAGTCTTAAAGAAGATTCCGAAAACAACAATTTGTAAACCAATTATTTGACACTATATATATATATATATACAGCGTGTTAGGTTAAACGAGGGACATATTGAGGGAAGGTATTCAGTGTTCGATTCTCAATCCAAACATGTAAAAAACCTATAACCTTAATTTTTGACATAATTGTCTAATTAAATACATTACTCATGGACACTGAGCGCGCAAGTAGGTGTCATGCGGCAAAACACGTGCCGGTCCTGAGTTCCGTGCGCAAACTCCGCCCCTTTGCTTTGTGTCCCCTGATGCACCGACAGGGCACACCCCCGCGCCACCCCGCGCTCACCTCAGTGTATGCGCGAGCGCCGTTACTTCCGCATGTTTATTATTGCGTTTGCGCGTTTAACAAACAACCCCGCTTACTTCGCGATATTAAGAGTGTCCTGTAAACGTGTTCTTGAATAACCAAAAATTACGTCATATCATTATTCCAGTGAAGAATATTGCGATTTGTTATCTAGTGATATTGTGCGAGGAACCGTTAATTACGAGTAATATGCAAGGTGTCAATCAACGACTGCGAACATTCGGTCAGTACCTAGTTACCTAGATATTTGCCTGTCTAAAGCCAGATTTAAAGTATGAAGGGAAAATGGATTATACCTAGAAAGGTCATTGACCCGCACACATGTTCTGCGATAAGCGCATGGCGCACACGTTGCGAAACTTAGGCGAAGTTTTTGGTATGGATCTATCTGTTATGTATTAGTGTTTTCTTTTTGTTCATATGTTTTTTAGTATCATGTAAGCATGGACTATTGCGGGTTTGAATAAGTCCCTCGTTTAAACTAACATACTGTATAGGTCTATATTTTTTTTTTTACCAAGAAAAATCACGAGTCGACGTTACGGGAATCGATATCGCGGATCGTCGCATAGCGGAGTGATTCATACAATTGTATGGTTGCCGGCAAAATAATATGAAATAACACAGCACAGTAAAACACTCTGTTAGAGTTAATTTTGAAACTGATACCAATAAGTGGATAATAATATTAATTCATTAACATGAGTAAATAAATAATGTTTTGTTGAGTTATAGGAAAAACATCAAGGCTTTAAGTAAACAGAACGCCAATAATATCAGAAAGTCGAAAATAAAAGGATAAAGAGAACGTTATTATTACAGATTTCATCTCATAAATACCGTTTTTCCAGCATAAATATACTCAAGTAATTTTTTTCATGTTATAAATAATAAATCTGTCAATATTCCTGAAGGATACATCATATGATATATTAAAATGTCTAGACATTTGATAAATCACCACTCTCAGAAGGGCCTGAATTGAATTTGTAACTTTCTAGATTTACTGAAAGCACCCTTCCCTAGTTTAACCGTTAGTGTAATGTTTAAGCGACTTTAGTATTTAAGACTAAATTTTGATTAAATCATACCAAACCAACTCAGCTCTGTTCGAGTAAAAATAGAGAAAACAAATTTTTCTTGATATAAGACCTAGCTAAATCGTTTTTTTCATCCCCGTAAACCGCTATACTAAAAAACGGCTGTAACGATTTTGATGTAAGTGGTTACATCAAAATCGTTACAGCCGTTTTCGAGAACGTCATTACAAATATTGCTCATTTATAGTAGGGCCAATTGAATAGATCAAATTTGACATCTGTCAGTTCATAGTAAAGGTTAACTTTTTTTCAATTATTACAATAAATTTGCCATCGTAATTGATAAATTAAGGAATTGTGTAGTTCTAACTGCTAAAAAATAAATAATACTTTACGCCAGCCGTTACAAGGTTACGTTGTTGTATTTTGATGAAGTGTCAAATGTGATCTATTAAGACGCCTGCGGAGCATGCATATTTCATACAAACGTAATACCAAAATAATTTGTAAATTAAACATATTCCTAAGGTAGTGTGTATTTATTTCGATTGAATTACAGAATATCTAGGTTCCCAAATATATATTTTGATTGAACACTGATTTTAACAAGAGTTATAAGAAAAATAAGTTTTCTATGGAAATTTTAAATTCTTCATATCTCGTATTTGTATCATTGTCCTCTCAAAAAATATATTTGGGAACATAGATATTCTGTAATCCAATCGAAATAAATACACACTACCTTAAGAATATGTTTGATTTACAAATTATTTTGGTATTACGTTTGTATGAAATACGCATGCTCCGCCGGCCCCTTAAGGTCCATGTTTTCCGAAAAATAACGATCTGATTATCTGAAAACAACTGTCACTGTGACATGTGCCCATACAAAAATGTGTTTTAAACAGCTGTTTTTAGATAATCAGACCGTCATCTTTTTGGTGAACATGGACCTAAATTGGCCCATTGTAGCGGTATAAATAATAAACCAACCATATTATTATAAATAATAAACCAACCATATAAATAATTTGTAGTACTCGTAATCCGGTTTATTTATCTCTTTCTTGAGGTACCGGTACAGCAAAAACCCAGATCTAAATTGAGCCTTAACACCAAATCTCCAGGTTGATTTTAGAATCATCATCATCATCATCATCATCGGCCTATTAATGTTCCCACTGCTGGGACAGGCCTCCACCACGCGGGCCCAGTGCGGATTGGTAGATGTAATTTTAGAATAAAACTTTGTAATTCCAAACAACCTATTATATTTAATATAAGCAATATAATATTACGCGGCCATTAAAGCATTACAATTAATCCACTTAGCTAATGGGTAAATTTATACCTGTATATAATTTATGTATTTGTAGTTAGGGTTATTGTTGTGTCTGGTTACATTATCTATAATCCAGGTTAATACCTGGATTATGATATTTATGGTTGCCGTGTAAATCCATGGAGATTTAAGAAGACAATCAATGTACGGTTCTTCATAACATATTGTCTCGAACAGCTTTGCTTGCCTTCTCAGTTTATTTCCTAGGTCAGGCAAACTATATGTAGATAAGAATTTTTCCACAAGGAATTTTCTAAATCTAGCCTGGAGTTTGGAAGATGGTCATCATCATCATCTCAGCCGAAAGACATCCACTGCTGGACATAGGCCTCCCCCAAGTGTCGCCACATTGACCGGTCCCTTGCGACTCGCATCCACCGGATTCCCGCAACCTTCACCAGGTCATCGGTCCACCTAGTGGGAGGTCTTCCAACGCATCGTCTTCCGGTTCGCGGTCGCCACTCCAGAACTTTTCGGCCCCAACGGCCATCCGTTCTGCGAGTAATGTGCCCTGCCCACTGCCACTTAAGTTTAGCAATTCTTCGGGCTACGTCGGTGATCTTGGAGTTTGGAAGATGGTGATGTGAAAGAAAGCACGTAAAACCGTTGGTCTTGCTTCTGATTTCTATTTAATCGTGTTGGATTGCTGCTATCGGACAATGAGAGTTACAGGAACAGTGAGTACGTTCAGGCTGGTACAATATCTCTTGCGAATTTGTTTAGTTTCTATTGAGATCGGCCACCACATAATTTTGTTCAAATTTTATGTTGGCTCGGAACATCTTACGTTAAGCTGCGAAGACCACTATTTTATCATGCGCAGACCGTCACTCGCAGCTAACTTCAGAGTCGTCATACAGTTTGAACAGAACTACAATCGAAATACGGTTGGAAGTATATAATATACTTCCAACCGTATTTCGATTGTAGTTCTGTTCAAACTGTATGACGTTAGACCAGCCAAAATCAGTAGATCGCTATACTTATTTATTTATTTATTTATTTATGTACACACAAAATACTTCATAGGACATTATATTAACGATAGAAGAGCACAAAGGTACTGCTTATTTCATAAGAAATCTCTTCTAGCAGACCTACGAGAGGAAAGTTGGATTAGAAATGTAGACACAGTGTGTAGAAAAGACAAAAAATTAAAATTTAAAATAAACCCTTAAAGAAAAATATATCTATATAAAATAAACGTAAATGCATCTATATAAACACGTAAAAATAAATAATGGAATTGTAAATATATACCTATAATAAATATAGAATATTACAGCATAGAGGACAGGTAGTGCTCCTTGACTTGCTATACTTCTATTGATTGACGGAAGAGTTTTGAAGTTCCGAGACCATAAATCTTATTGTACTGGCGGTCTTATGGTTAATTGGCTGATTGACAAGAATCTGTCTTGGAAATAATTTATTATGATGATAAACCTTGATAAAATCCTTAAGATATTTCCAGAATATTTTCAAAGGTCGTATTGATTAGTGAGTAAAACTATCCGTTTTGTGAGTTAAGGGACCAGAGAAGGTTATTCAAACCCCATTTAAATACGAATAGTTTTAAGAGCCAATGGTTTCCAAAGTTTTATATAATAATTCCACAGATTGAACATCCAGCAGATGGCACAACTGGGTACTGGAGACCACTGGTATGTCCACGAAAAAGTTTAGCGATATGATTTAAATCGCTAGAACTTGGAATAGTTGAAAGGGTTTCTTTTGATTTATATTCGTCTGTGGTCTGTGTAGTTTTTAGAATAACCTAAAAAGTCTGGATTTGTTTTTGTTGTGGAAGGAAGTCCGATTAATACTTGACTTGTGTACTTCTTCTCTCCGACGGATAATAAATCCCGGTTTATTTATAATATTTGGTTTTTTTACACGACTGTTACTGTTTCACCCAAATGCAAAGCGCAAAAAAAATGCGATTTGTGGATGTACAATTTACGTTCACCCAAAAATCGCTATAGGTATGTACGCCTAAAACTAACCCTTCTGGAATAACATGCTTGATGTTCCATAATGTTCTTGTGTACGATCGACCAAGCCATTTGGTTTACATTTTACAATGTAATTTGCATGTCAAGACGTAAACCAAATAGCTTGGTCGACCGTACATAACAAAATCCTCGACACGACAATCTCTCTCAAAAGCATATTCAGGACAGATATCATTTTAATACCGCAAGTCTATCCCTAAATCTCTCGTCAACATTGTCCCTACCGTGACCACGGCGAAATACAGCTGCGGCTGATGTTCAAAAAGCCATAGCGGTGGGTCACGTCGGCCCTATTAATCTGGCGGCAGATGCACCGCTCGCCAGCCCGGACTCGGCTCCATTACGGCCAGCCACCGGCCGAGGTGTGCGTGAACGGTACACGACTTCATTATACGTACAGTTAACATCTGGTTACGGTATTGAGATTTTGAGTAAATTGTAAGAGATCCATTGTAATAGGAAATTAACAGGAAGACGAACAAGAAATTGACGAGTAGTAGTAAAACAAAATACTAGTGACAAGCAACATTTGATTAAAATTATCAAAAAAACCGGACTGAAAACTGTATTATGTAACTAAATATATATTTTTGTAATTTTCATTGTGATACGCGACTCGATAGAAAGATTAGTAAAAAAAAACGATTAACAATTTAGCGCCAAAAACAGCCATTTGGTGTATTTTTTAAAACAACTATAATCTAAGAATACTTGGGTTTTTGAGACGAATCTAATGATACCTTCATCGTCGAAATGCATCCAGCCATTTGGAACATGCGAGGTAATAAATAAATTTACGAAGAAACATACAAGATACGCGCGAAAAACATAACTCTACCTTGACAGTCGGGTAAAAAGGAAGAACTACGAACATAATACTAAAAGTAATTTGTAAAAGCATCATTACATAGAGATTAGGTACATTCAGAACACCAAGAATGGGATGACGGGAACAAATCAGTACTAAACGTTTACCTTCGGGGTTAACATGGAAATATAACTCTTAATAACAATATTCGACGTAGTTTGAGGACCAAGGAAAATCTAATTGAACAGCGTATTGCAAGTTCAAGACCCAGTTACTCGTAGGAACTCGGTGACAAAACGTGTCAAGTCCTCAAGTGATTTGCTCTCGGTGCCCCGAAGTCAGTGTATTGGGTAACCTCTTGGTACCGACGCAAACATTTGTTTAATTAACCGCGCGACTGTACTTTGGTGGAGGTAGTCTAAAGGTGCGACTAGACTGCTGCGTCGTCGTTAAGTAACAAAACAATGTGTGCGCCCGAAAGCACTGCTACGGGTTGTGCTCACGCGGTAGTGCTACGCCGTAGCGGATCGGCTACGAGTGCTACGAAGCGTAAGTGACGGTAACGCGAGGTCCATGGTTTTGTTCACCCAAAAAATGCTCAACTCGCCTAAAGAAGTTTTCACTTAAAAAAAACATGTGGGGACGGCTTTGTGGACTGCCGATAGAAGAGAAAACTAAATAATCCATATCTGCTACGGGTTGTGCCCGCACGCGCCTAAGTGTCGATACGCCGGGGCGAATCGGCTACGGGTGCTACGAAGCGTCAAGTGACCAGTTTCATGATTTTTGTTCACCCAAAAAGAGCCCAACGCACTAAAGAAGTTTTCACTTGAAAAAATCATGCTGTAATGAATCCTTCCTAAGTTTATGTCATGCTTCTCTTCTACATCTCTACTCGATCGATGATCAATTGTTCAATGATCGACCATCATGAAATCATCAATACGAATTGGGGCGACCAATGATGTCGTGTTGATGTCGATCGACCACAGTCTGTGTGCACCTTCACCGACTTAGTGGAGCGTGCTCGTGAGGACATTCGCGTACACAATAGATTAGACGAGCGCTCACTAGATAGCTAATCTAACTTTAGTTTTAACTCAGTGCACTTCGTAAATGGTTTTGTTTGCGAAGCTTTGACGGTTCTACTAGTACGTGCGTGAGCTCGTTGCTAGGTATTGATCCCTTTTTTAACATGAAAAATGTGTAGTATATATTGCCAACGCCGCTTTTGACATTTTTTACGTGTTTTTTATTACATTTTCATACAGGTATTTTACTACCAATCGGGGTGCTAACAACGCCATTGTTGATATAAAATATTTTAAATTCTTCACTGAAAAATTAATATTCACTCTTATTTCACATTTACACAAAAGGGTCAGGGCGCAGTTGTGTAGTTCACATTTTAGGCAACTTTGATATCGCCGGTATGCGGACGCAGGACGACGCTAATAAATCATTTTCCACCATAAAAGAGGAATATTAAATCGAAGGAGGGGAGCGAAAATGAACGAACGACTGAAGGGAACGGGACGATGTGAAAAATTGGGCCGTAAAAAGGCAATCCCCGATGCGCCAAAGCGATGAATAGTGAGCTATTTTCAATTACCTACGGCTAGTGTCCGCATTGTCTGCGCGGGAAAATTGCCCGTTGACTTGACGTTTTATTATTTTTTTATTGTTTAATTGGTTTTTAAAGAAAGTTAAGGGGGAGTTCTTTTTTGGGGAAAGCGTCAATGTTGAGTTACTTTAAAACAATTATTATTCCAAAGTATTTGATAATAATTTAACTGCAGTTTTTCTTGCAATGATATATTTAGTGAGCTTTAATTTACTTTTACTGACGTGACGTGTATTATGACCAATAAGATGAATTTGTATACCGACCCATACAGAACTTTGCCCTTGCATTGACAAAAGCGTTTAAAACTAGAAACAACCAAATAAAGAAAAAACTAAATTTTTATTTGTCTTATTTCTGCAGAAATTCCACAGAGTGAACACAGCGCAAAAGAAAACGTTAGTAGACGCAGATGGACCTTTCTAAGACTTGGCTTAATCAGCTTACAATACTGCTTTAAGGGGCCGGCGGAGCATGAGTATTTCATACAAAAGTAATACCAAAATAATTTGTATATCAAACAAATTCTTAAGGTAGTGTGTATTTATTTCGATTGGATTACAGAATATCTATGTTCCCAAATATATACTTTGAAAGGACAATGATATAAAGACGAGATATGCGGAATTTAAAATGTCTATAGAAAACTTATTTTGCTCATAACTCTTGTTTAAATCAGTGTCCAATAAAACTAACTAATCTTATTAGCGATGTCCATACAATCACACACGTTATTACATAAATCATATAAAAACATTGTCTCCAAAATAATACGTCTGGCTTTAAGATTATGCAGTTTATACTTATTCAAAAGATCACTATAAGAAGCATACGTTCGAAAACAACGGAAATGCATGGATTTCAGAAACTTGCTTTGAACTTTTACGCTCGCATCTGAGTATTTCTTATAGAAGGGACTCCATACCGCAACAGCATACTCTAACTGGGACCTGATTAATGATTTGTAAAGGTATAAATACGTTTTATTTAGTCCAATCAATAGATTTTTGTAAATCGATCGAAACCACTAATTTCGCACTATTCGGCCCGCAGTGACTGACGTAACAACCACTTTGTAGTGCAAGCTGATTCGAACTTTATCCCAACAGTGTTTCAAACGAAGTTTGAACCACCACAAATAGAGTTGCTAATTTAGCTTTTGTAGTCCCCTTAACAAGAAAACTAAGAAGGATTATGTTCGAGATTACAAAAAAAAACTTAGACCATTTGTTATTTGATGTTTATGTATATTCCATCCTTTTTTCGGACCTTAGTTTGGAGATCTTATTATTGACAACCCAAAAAGAAATATATAGGACAGATTTTCATAACAATAATATTCCCTGTGTTGTACAATAGCAAAAAGGGATAATATGGAGCCTCAATATTTAGAGAACAAAGTAATAAATATTTCCGTCAAGGCCAATGTCATATTACGGTCGGAGTCGAAATCACCTACGTATGTTTTTGTGACAACTGATATTATCTAATACCGCTATAGTAAAAGATACATAAATGCGTAGGAATATGCTTACAAAGTGTGTTCTGTATTTAATATCCAGATTTTAAGATTGAAAATTAGGCCGACAGTTTGGAATTCCAATGTTCACCAAGCACTCTACCAGTAGACAAGCAACGTCTTGATGAGGTGGATGCAGAAGTCGAACGTAGAGCTTCGCTTCCCCCAGTAGAAGACCCCGATGACCTTCTCCCCGCTATCACCCCGGAAGAGGTCAAAGATATTATAGATAAGTTACAGCCTCGGAAAGCCCCAGGCGCCGACGGCTTCACTAATAGGCCGACGACACGGCTATTTACTACACCGGCCGTTTTCAGGCTAACATCCGCCGCATCCTCCAAACAGCTGCCGACTCGCTCGGTGCTTGGTTACGTAAGTGGAGGATTGGGGTTAACCCTGAAAAGAGCCAGGCAGTTCTCTATTATAAGGCACGCCTTAAGCGATCGCCAGGTCCCCCCATCACTATATTTGGCAAGCCTATCCCTTGGGAGAAGCAAGCCAAATATCTTGAAGTTATTCTTGACGACCATCTGTCATTCAAGGCTCACATCAAAGCAGCTCGTGACCGAGCTGCCTTCGCTATGGGCCGACTCCATTTCATGATCACTATTAAGAGCAAGTTGTCACTTAAGTGCAAGTTGCGTCTTTACGCCGCAGTCATCCGTCCCATCATGACCTACGCTTGTATCGCATTCGCTCATGCCCACCCCCGTCATATCCACACAATGCAGACCTTGCAGAACCGATTCCTCCGTAAAATCACCGGTGCCCCCCCTTATGTCCGTAATGACAGTCTACACGTAGACCTTAGGATCCCTACCGTTGAGCAGTTCATGAAACGCCTTTCCAAGCGTTATTTTGACACTGCTATCAAGCATGGGAACCCCCTAATCGCATCGGCCGCCCGGTACGACCTCAGTTCGACGTTCACGTCACACTCTAGTCACCCCCGATGATCCGATCACTATCTTGCAAGAGAGTAGGAAAGATACCAGTACAGTTCGTAGAATGTACAAATACAGACCGAAGACATTTCGACCTCGCCGCAGAGGTCCGGCGCGTAACCCCCGTTCAATCCCTCCCCGACCCTTGCTCGAGCCAGCCCGCGATGCTGAGCCTGTAGTAATAAAACAGTCCCTAAATAAAGACAACTTAAGCAGAAGCCAGTCTTCATAGACTGAACTGCGAGATGCCCTACACAAAAAAAAAAGATTGAAAATTATTTTCGAAATAACAACATAACCTATATTAAAACTCGTGGCGTCTCGACCGACCGACCGCCAGCGTGACAAGAATTCAGGCCTTAGAATTCAGTAGCCAAATCGCAAAAACGGAACCCTTATAGATTCGTCATGTCTGTCTGTCTGTCCGTCCGTATGTCACAGCCACTTTTTACCGAAACTATAAGAACTATGCTGTTGAAACTTGGTAAGTAGGTGTATTCTGTGAACCGCATTAAGATTTTCAAACAAAAATAGAAAAAAAAACAATAAATTTTGGGGGTTTCCCCATACTTAGAACTGAAACTAAAAAAAAAAACATCAAACCCATACGTGTGGGGTATTTCTGGATAGGTCTTCAAAAATGATATTGAGGTTTCTAAAACCATTTTTTTCTAAACTGAATAGTTTGCGCGAGAGACACTTTCATGGAAAAATGACTGTCCCCCCACCCTGTAACTTCTAAAACTTCTAAAAGAGACTAATACATTAGCATGTAAACTTCCACCGAAAATTGGTTTGAGCTAGATCTAGTAAGTAGTTTTTTTTAATACGTCATAAATCGTAAACCGCAATTTACACAATTTTGATACGGAACCCTTCATGGGCGAGTCCGACTCGCACTTAGCCGCTTTTTTGTACTCCTGCCTACCCATCACACCCGACAACACCTATATATGTACCTAAGTCTACAATCCGTTTTAACAGCAAAAGGACTTTCTTGAACTAAGGTTCTTAGGGTACATATCCTACCTAAACGAATAGGATGATTCCTGAAGGCTACAGGCCAAACGACTTACAGGATTACGAAGCGAGCTTAATTTCTCGGAGTTTCTTGAAAGTCGGAACTAATTTTAAAGAGTGATGACGTAGTTAAAAATACCTGCTGCTAGGTTACTTAACTTTCTCATTATGAAGAAAATTCTTAATTTAGCTGCTATGGCGGGGTCTGAACAGAAAAAAACTACTGTATCCTTCTAATATTGTAAAAGCGAGAATTGCTAATAATTTAAAAGAGATATAGAAGCGACATTTTATGTTTAGTTGTGAATCGTGATAGTTGTGAACGTAAAGTAATAGTTAAAAACAGTGTTTAAGCAATTATTTATTTATTTGATTACAACGGTTACAAAACCAATTACAGTAACTAAAACTGGAATTAAAAGACTTATAACATAAAATTAAAATGTAAAAATTAACAATGTAAAGGTTCGCACTTTCATAAATTCACTCTCACATTACATCTGACATGCCAAATAAAACACATGTTCGAGCTACGTATATTCTAGGTGATTACTTCTACTGAGCTTTTCTGTGGTTTTAGTTGGTTTTTAATGAAGTAAACGCATTTTTAATTACATATTACATCCTAATAATATCATAAATGCGAAAGTTTGGAGTATGGATGTACCTATGGTTGTTTCTTACTCCTTCACGCAAAAACTGCAGAACGGGGTATGTATGAAATTTTGCACACAGATAGTTTATTACCTGGATTAACACATAGGATACGTTTTTATCCCGGCAGTAAGATCCCATGGGACAATTATCAAACTTCAAGCGGGCGAAAGCTGCTAGCAGAAGATAGTAGATAATAAAAACATTAACGAATGGACAGTGAACACCATAGGTATTCTATATTCTTATAAAATATGCAAAGCCAGGAAAGCTCAGCCAGAAATAAGCAGGGCTCACTGCAGTTTGGAAAGAGAAAGGAGAATTTTTTGCCCAGCTGTGGCACACAGAATATATATATGTACAAAGCTCCTTGTAAAAGATAAACGGATCAAACAACCATCTTGTTTTCTCTTCCCTCGTTATTTGTTCCCTTAGCTAAAGATTAAAATAATTAAATATTCGCTTTCGGAAGCACTGAACACTTCGATAGCTTCATTCACTGCCTTCGCTGTATTACGACTCTTTGAGCTTCGGAAAATTCCAGTTTCGCCTCGCATTTCTTGACTCCATTCATTACCGAGCTGTAAAATAGCTGTACTGCAAGTACAGTCAAACAAACTGAGAAATGTACAGACGCTTTACATCAAGTCACGCGAAACAGTCAAATCTCAATGAACATTGAACCTAATGCTTCACTACATATTTTAAAACAAAGTCCTCCGACGCGTCTGTCTGTCTGTTCGCGATAAACTATAAAACTACTAAACCGATTTTCATGCTTATTTCACCAATAGAGAGTGGTTATCGAGAAAGGTTTTAGAATATTATTTGTAGTGCGGGCGCCGGGCGAAGCCGCGGCCATCAGCAGTATTATAATAAATGCGAAATTGTGTGAGTTTGGATGTATGTTTGTTACTTTTTCACGCAAAAAACTACTCATCGAATTCGGATGAAATTTTGCAAACAGATAGTTAATAACTTGGATTAGAACATAGGATTTTTAATTTCTAATTTTTATCGCGGTAGTATAAAATAAATAAATAAATATCGTTGGACATTAACACACAGCGCCATCTAGTGCCACACTAAGCAAGGCAAGGCAAGGTATGATCCCGTGGAACAATTATCGAACTTGATGCAGGTGAAGCCGCGGGCAGAAGCAAGTTGATAATAAAACAGATCTTTTAAAGTTTGACAGCAATACAAGCTGTCAAACTTTAAAAGATTTGTTAATATATTATAGTACACAGATACATATAGTACCTAGCCTAATGTGTATAGTCTCTGCCACGAGAAGCTATAAATTTTGTAAATACACAGTTGGGTTCGCAACCTTTATATCAAATTAAAAAATGACAGCGACTGCGTGATCTTACTTCAAAATGGCGGCCCAAATGTTTACGTTAAATGATGCGTTTTCTTCGATTTTTTCTTCGCGGCGTGTTCTCCGCGCACACGTTGCGAACTCGCGGCGAGCTCGCTGCGCACTCGCCCCGCTTTCAATTTGCTCGCAACTCGCTAGTGTGATAAGGCCCTTAGGATACGTGGTATGGTAGATTTTCACATAAAAAAACACATGCAAATAAAATTGGCACACCATCTTGACTGTTTTTACCCTATATACCAAACCATTTGACTGTCTGTATTTAAAACTTTCAGTGGGAAGTCAGCTGCTGAGTAAGTTTTTGCCGATTTATACCAGCAACTGTAGAAATGTTGCCTTTATTAGTCAATTCTTGCAACTGTTCTTTGGCAGAACTAAGGATTATTACATGTTTGTTTTCGAATGTTGCTTATAATAAAAAGAGCATTGAGGAAGTTGGAAAATAAAAAATAATCTTTAACAAATTGGCAATAACATCTAGACGCTAGTGTAGTACCTTGTATCATCGTTATAATTGAAGAATTTGGAGGTACGTGGACAAGCAGGAGTGAAATCAAACGACATCGACTTGGTAGCACAGTGTATAATCGCAGAGTAGCGCGCCTTGACAAATATGATCAATATTACGTTTTGTGCTTCTACCCACAATGAACTAATTATAACATATGAATCACATTAATAATCAGTTTATGCCAAGGCCTCCCACTACTGGGGCTCCTCATTTCGGGAAGAATTCTTCAGTCCGTAATTTTTCCTTGAAGAACGGTCAGTCAGCTTGATGAGCACTACTTGCTGCTATGCTAAATCCGCAGACAAACCTACTACCTTTCTTTCAATATATAAATATATTCCTCATTTCTTTTACTTATTATTGCTTATAACATCTTTTGGAGAATACAAAAGTTCTCTGACAGCAAATAATGCCTGAGATTGAACGGTTTATTATTTATGATATGTTCTTATACAGACGGATGAAATGATATTTGTTGCATAAAATGGGAATGTATTCCCTTCTCCGATTTTATTGAAAAAACAAGAACTACTATTTTTGTAAACCAATAATCTTGTTTTGATCCATGAGAGGTTGTAACAGCACGTGCCTGATTATTGACCTAGTATCGTAGGTTTTATTCAGACTCTAAATTTTAGCTTGTTCCCTCATGAATAGAAAACTTATTAGAACATCCGTCTTAAAAGTAAAATCTGGATAGGTACTCCCATGGCTCCAAATCTCTTTAAAATCACAGTTAATAATAGATGAGAAATTAAAAGCAGGTACTAAAATAACCTAACTCAATATACATTACCTAAAAAACTGCACAGCTTACATTAATATTTCCTCATAATAACCTTTAACCGTATTCCTTGTCGCCTAAGCAAAACCGAACTTAAAAGCGATCTAAAAACAATATTTCTCGTAGATACTTAAAAATTAATTTACGTGGGTCGAGTTCAAATAACGTCCTTCGAAAAACTTTTCTTAATGGCTTACCCGCCCTCGAAAGGCCGAAAACCCTAGGAAAATGTGTACCGAGGACAACCTATATAGAGTAACCGATATAGATAAATGGAGCGATCGCCAGCCCTTACGCGATTTACCAATAAATAAGGATATACGCAGTCCCAGCGATAAATTGCCTCATGAGAACTTGTATCGAGCGATATCCCGGAATACACATGTTTTTGTATCGGGATACTGGGAATATCTGACGTTTTATTTAAAGCAAAAGTACTACTTTAATTCCTGATAAAAATTAACTTTGCATAGCTCTTCGATGCTCGTAAAAAGCGATTAAGAAAGCGGGGTAGTAACAGCAATGCTTGCAAAACTTTATAAATTATTACGCAGATATACTTATTACTGGAATTAATAACACATATCATATAATATTCTCCTTAACTTTACGTTGTAGGAAAAAAAGGAAAACAAATAATAATTTTTATTCTTTCTCACATTTTCCCTTGAATGTTTGTTCTTCTGAAGCCGTATTTTGTACTAATAACTTTGAATGTTCAAGTACTTTAACGAACTCGTTTTCCTCAGACTGAGCTTCCCAATTTCGCCTTAAGCTATGACACAGGAGAGCAGTAAAGATATTAGATTTATTACTGCTCTATTTTAATGTTTATACTTCTTTGGTTCATTTCCCCTTGAAGGAGATGAGATTTAAAAGCGAATATTAAAGTAGTTATGGAGAATCACGGAAGCTATTTTGACCTCTAACGACTTAACTAAAGCTTTGGTGGCAATTTTCTTATGTGCGACCGTACCTAAGCCACAGTAAGCTGCTCTCTAATAAATGTGGTAATGTTTTAGAATTTCAAACAGGATTCCGCTTTTTGCTGACTGAGGAATAATCTGAGTAAAAAATTGGAGCAAGGGTCTCATACAAGGGTTTACAGACGGCTTAAGCGCTGAAACATGCTGGGGTACCACAAACGTACCCACAGTGCGTTGGAGAATTGAAATTAGTTTTGGACTATGCAATGTTGGTTAGAGGTTTTATTTTATTTTATTATATTTCTTAGGGACATAAAACAGTTACTTGCTACAAAAATAGAAAAAAAATCCTTAAAAACTAAAGAACACAAACATGTAACCCACACCAATATCCACGACTTTACAAAAGAATAACAGACTGTGGTAGATTTTACAGAATACAGAGCCTTCTGTGACGGCTGTAATTAATGTATTACAAATTTATTTAATTTGTTTAAAGGTTGGTAAAACTTTATAATAAAACATTGAGTATATTGATTTGATTTTGTCAATGACAATTTATTTCGTAACGGTCATCCACACGTCAAAAGTAATAAAAAAAAGAAGGACTATTCTTTTTTGCCCAATTTCTAGTACAGGCGGTTAATCACAGCAGAGCCTTTTTTTTTTATCGCTGGGAAAAAATGCATTACGCATACCCTCCCATCGGGGGATGAGAGGGGTATGTGGGACTCCCCGGGTCTGACCCGGTATACCCACTAAAACGACCCAGCGAAAATTCCCGCTTCGTCCTAGTGGTGGGGGACTGGGAAACCGGCATAGCCTTTACGTCCAGTCCTCCGCCGACGATTGCCCTTCATGGCGGGCCCCTCACAGGGGGCCCGGGAATGACCGACGAAGGTGGTGACGGGTGCAATGCGGGCGAAGGCACCCCCGTGCCTGTCGCCCGCCCGTCGCCACCAAGAGGAGGGAGAGGACGGTGCCTTCTCCGACCCCTTCTTCGTCTGCGGAGCGGCGCAGCGAGAGGTTCGTCCTCCCGCTCGCGCTCCGTGACAGGGTGGTTTGGGGAGAAATAGACCCCACCATGTCTCCCCATGCGGCCACCACGTATCCCGGTCCCCTCTCTGAGAGCGAGAGGGGTGGGGAGTCAGTGGAAGGCCGCACCACCTGAAGGATGCGATGTTCGACCCAATCCATCAGTCGGACATCGCACCCTCCTCCGCAGCCGCCGCAGGAACGACGGAGCAAGTAGCAGCAGCAGCAGGCCCGGTCGGCACCTGCGCTTTGCCCCGCTTATGGGGAGGATTACAATTCCTCCCCTTCATGACGTGGCCTGCCGGGCGGCCACTGGCGGCACACACCGCGCAGAGTGGCTTGGCGGCCTCACAAGAGACGGCTTTGTGGCCGTTCTTGCCGCAGCGGTAGCACGTGTCCGTCCTGTCTACCGTGGACGGACACATGGGCCGGGTGTGTCCGATGCCGAAGCACCGGAAACACCGCAGAGGCTGGTCCTCGAGTGCCCGGACTGCACCCGAGCTAAACTCGACCAGCAGCCGTCCCTTGGCAAGGACGGCTTTGGCAGCGGCGACTGGGCACTCGAGGCGAATGGTACCCATGCCGCCGCGGCCGGGCCTTATGTCCCGGCTTTGCACCGCTGCGGCGCCACAGCCCCCTACCGCTGCGACCGCCGCCACCACCTCCTCCTTGGTGACGGAGTCGTCGAGCTCCGTCACCTCAATGGCCACCGACTTGACCGGTCGGGCCACCTTGGCCGAGTCTGCGATGACCTCTTGCAGCTTTGCTGCGAAGAGGTCCGCATGGGCACTCCCCTCGGCCCCCATCACAGCAGAGCCTAGCTTAACCCATGACGGTCTATGTTGGTATGTTTAATTATTTACGTTTTTTTCAAATTGTTGGTAAAAATGATTATTGAATAATAAAAAAAAAAAAAATTCTTTGCTGAATAAAGGCACTGTGAAATTAAAATCTAGTGACGTAATGGTCAACTGTATTTAAATATTAATTTGTTATTCTTAAAATATTATTTCCGTAATTGTAATTTGTCCTGATTTAAGTGCAATCGGACCAGTTTTTTAAATGAAGCGACTGTGTTTTAAATGCAGTATGCATTTAAAACACAGTCGCTTCATTTAAAAAGAGACCAGAGAGCCATAGATAATATAACAAGTTTTATAAAAGAAAGACACAGATAACCAAATTATTCAAAAGGCAATAGACAATTTAATGTTTCCAACACATACTTAGCAAACTTTTTGTAAAAGAACGTCAAAAGTGAAAACCATTACAGTACAAGCCGATAAAGTCTTAACATTAATACTAACAACAAACTCATTTTCGCTTAGATAACTAAGGATCCAGTTTTAAATACGATTTTGTCAGAACAATGCTCATTCCTCTTTAAAAGAGATTCCTTTTCTACTGTAATGAAAAAGTTTGACGGTTAGCTACGCGATTGTTCTCCTGTTTCGATTAACGAACTTGTTTCTGTTTTGTTTTTAATTACTTTCAATGTTTATTGGCGATTTCTTGTTCAGGATTGACAATTGAAAAGTTGTTGGTCGGTGAAACTTGAGTTCAAATGACCCATCAGCAAGAAATGACGAACTGCCATGCAAATTTTTATCAACCCCCTTAGGGTCATGAATTTCCGGGGCTGCGGAACTGTTCGAAAGAGATACCGTGGCCCCGGAACATAAAGGGCGAGGAAGAAACATGGATGGGTTTTAGTCATTAAAAGTCTGACACTCCCTCCCGCTCCGCCCAGAGTGGCAGGAGTCATTTGATGATTTCCCATCCAAAAAAAGGGTAATGAATTTTCCTAAATCTTCCTTTGTGGCTAATTTTTAGGGTTCCGTAGCCAAATGGCAAAAAACGGAACCCTTATAGTTTCGCCATGTCTGTCTGTCTGTCTGTCTGTCTGTCTGTCTGTCTGTCCGCGGATAATCTCAGTGACCGTTAGCACCAGAAAGCTGAAATTTGGTACCAATATGTATATCAATCATGCCGACAAAGTGCAAAAATAAAAATTTAAAAAAACATTTTTATTAGGGTTGTTGGAGACAAAACGCAGCACCGCGCGGCACTGCGACCGGAGGGCGACAGCGGGGACCGAGGAGCGGGGGACGAGGTGCCGAGCGCCGCCGCCGCCGCTACCGCCGCACCATCATTAGCACCTACGACACGGACCAGAGGCGCGCGTTCTTATTATTCAATATACGAACCTACCTATATATACAGTCCGCTATTTTATTTCATAAGACCTCTGAGAATCACCAACATATGGTCCTCTCAGCCCTGGAAAAGTATAATAAGGACGTCTTGAAGCATATTTGGGGATTATTCCGTGCAAAATCAAGAAACTTTGGCGAGTCGCACGCGCCGTCCACATTGCGCGACGACTTTCGAGAAGGTCAAGGAAGGACATTTGAAGGACGAACAAACCGTCTCGTCACTGGACAAAGGATAAGACATCTTGTGAGTTCGTTCCTATTTATTCCTCTTATTCCATCTTCTTCTTGCTAGCCAAATTCATATTTCCTTCTCAGTATCATACACATTTTGCTAAAACTTGAGTCAGTGCTTTGTGCATACTTCATACGTTACTATTCATAGGATATTACCTGAGCTGTTATCTATAATATTTTAGTTTAGAGAAATTATTTGTTCGAGAATTTTTTCGCTAATTGCCATGCGGTCGTAAAACCCGAGCGTTGAATGCCTATTGCATGAATCATCTTGTTTACTTCAATCGATACGCACAGTCATTAAGCTTAGCAACCAATTTAGTCATAGTTTTATTGTTGCTTACTTATTAACTTTATTACGTGTTACGGTGCACATTGAGTAGCTTGTTATTTTAAATCAGCTGTTGCCATTACCACGATTTGAGGTTTGCTTGTGATCATGTCTGAACTTAAAACTTTAATTAAAAAACGCTCAGCTATAAAATCAAAGCTTACGATTTTTGGTAATCATCTTAAGTTAATTGAAACATCTAAAACCTTAACGCAGTTACAAATCATAGATTTAGAGTGTCGCTTACGAAAATTTGAGCCCTTATGCGAGGAATTTGACTCGTTACAGACCGATATCGAGATCCTAACTGACGAGCCACCAACCGAAGAAGTTCCCGCGGAGCGTGTGCAGTTTGACAACGATTACTACCCGCTGGTGGCCAAGGCCAAGAGCCTGCTTGCTGCCGGGGGAAAGAGCAGCGGATCTGTGGCGGAGTTCAGCGATGCAGAATCAGGTGGGCGAGTGAGAAATTTGGTTAGGCTACCGAAAATTGACTTACCACATTTTAGCGGCGGCTATCAAGACTGGCTCGAATTCAAAGACACATTCCTTTCTCTTATACATAACAGTGATTGCATAGATAACATTAATAAATTCCACTATTTACGGGCTTCTCTCAAAGGAAATGCCGCTTTTATTATTAAAAACATCGATTTTAAAGGTGACAACTATAAAATGGCATGGGACTTATTGTGCGAGCGATTTGATAACAGTCGCTTATTGGTTAATAATCACTTACAGGCTTTGTTTAACGTGGGACCTATTCGATCAGAATCATGTAAGTCGATTCAAAATCTTATTGATGTAACTAACAAGAACATCAGGGCACTCAAATCATTGAAAGAACCAGTTTGGGACACGATAATAATTTATATGATGTCAACTAAACTTGATAGTGTGACAGGTCGAGAGTGGGAAGAACACAGAAATACATTGAATTCATCCCCTACACTATCACAGTTCATAACATTTTTAAGTAAAAGGGCCGAAATAATAGAAACTTTAGAGGAGAATAATAAAAATAATAAAACAAAATCAGAACCCGTAGAAGCGAAAAGTTTAGTAATAAATAATAATAATAGCACTAATAGCAAAAATAAAGATAAAAAATTCAAACGTAAATCATGTCCATTGTGTGACGATGAGTCACATCAGCTGTTCAATTGCGAATCATTTAGAAGTCTTCCTGTAGAATCTCGGCTTTCTAAAGTAAAAGAGTTCAAGGTTTGCTTGAACTGTTTGCGCTTCGGTCACGTAGCAAAGAAATGTTTTTTGTCACACTGCAAATATTGCAATGAAAAGCACAACACTCTTTTGCACTTGGAAAAATCTGAGCAATCTGCTTCTCGTGATTCATCATCTTCCTCTTCAAAAGATATTGTATTGACAACTGACGTACTACCGGTTACTACTCCGACGCGTGTTTTCCTTTCCACAGCGTTGGTGAAAGTGGTTGACGGCAAGGGCAACAAACACACCGCCAGGGTGATCTTGGACAACGGTAGCGGAATAAATATCGTTTCCGAAGCTTTCTGCAGTAAGCTGGGTTTGCCGAGGCGGAACGTGAGCTCCACGGTATCAGGTTTTAATAATCATGTATCCCATAGTACACAGTCTTGCAATCTCACAATTGAGTCATTGAATTCTAGCTATAGGAATAACATTGATTGTTATGTGTTTACCAACGTCACCACAGCAGTGCCAATCACATACATAGACACACGACATATTCAAATCCCAGCAGGCTTATGTCTATCTGACCCCACTTATAATATTCCTTCTAAGGTCGATATACTTATCGGGGCAGACATATTCTGGGATATTCTAGGTAACAAAAGGATTAGCCTAGGCAAGCATCTACCCATGTTGCGTAGTTCGGAGTTTGGATGGATAGTCACTGGTCACATCTCAAGTCCGAAAAGTACATTTAGTCAATGTCTTTTTACTCAAGGTCAACTTGATATTGATCTCACTCGTTTTTGGGAAGTAGACAGTGTTTCTCATGAACATTCTCAATCCGCGGAGGAACGTGCGTGTGAGAATAGTTTTACTGTCAACACAACACGTAATGACGAAGGTCGCTTTGTCGTCACCATTCCTCTAAAACAAGATCCATTGCTCTTAGGGGATTCTTTTGAAATGGCTAAGCGACGTTTTTTATCGCTTGAGCGAAAATTCGAACGAGAACCAATATTCAAGCAGCAATATTTAAACTTCATGAAAGAATACGAGCAGTTAGGTCACATGACTGAAAATAAAGTTCTTTTTCCATACAGTGACAATGCCAACTACTACCTTCCTCATCATGGCGTAGTTCGGGAGTCCAGTACAACAACAAAGTTGCGTACAGTCTTTGACGCTTCTGCCGTCACCACTTCAGGAATTTCCTTCAATGAAATTCAGATGGTCGGTCCTACAGTCCAAGACGATCTCTTATCGATTCTCCTCAGATTCCGCCAGCATAAATTTGTAGTATCGGCAGACATTGAAAAAATGTTTAGATCTATTGACATTGTACCCAGTCAACGCTCGTTACAGCAAATTGTATTCAGGTATGATTCATCGCATCGCTTAAAAACCTATACACTTAATACAGTTTGTCAGGGGACTGCATCAGCTCCATATCTCGCGACAAAATGTTTGAGCAGCCTGGCATCCACAGTCAGCGATAATAACGTCAAATATAGTATAGCTCACGACTTCTATTGTGACGATTTATTAAGCGGGGCTGGTACTATAAGCGAAGCTATAGATTTATGTAAGGGAATTACTGCCACCTTAAACTTAGCAAAATTCAATATTCGTAAATGGAAATCTAATAACGCATTAATTCTTAACGAGCTGTTCTCGGGACAATTGATTGATTTAAATACAGTTTTAGATCTATCAGATAACAACATAAATGCAGCATCAAAAACATTAGGTTTATATTGGCTTTGTCAGCAGGATACCTTATCTTTCTCAATTAACATTGAACTTCATGAGAAAGTTACCAAACGTCATATTCTTTCCGTTATAAGCCAAATATTCGACCCATTAGGCCTTGTAGGGCCATGCGTTGTCGAAGCTAAGTTAATTATGCAGAAATTATGGGTCAATAAAAGTTCTTGGGACGAAGAAGTTTCGTCAGAGATCTTACAGCTCTGGTCTTCATTTGCTAACACATTACCCTGTCTTAATAAGTTACAAATTCCTCGTTGGGTTCTTAGTGATTTTTGTATAAAAATTGAAATCCATGTATTCACAGATGCTTCTCAAAGTGCGTATGGGGCATGCGTCTACATTCGGTCTGTGTGTAACTCGGGGATTGTGCGTGTTCAGCTCTTAGTCTCGAAAAACAAGGTTGCACCAATCAAACCCACTACTATCCCACGTCTTGAGCTGTGTGGGGCCTTATTAGGTGCAAGACTGTGTACTAAGGTACAAAATTCACTTACATTAAACATTAGCATGTGTCGCTTTTGGTGCGATTCCACGATCGTACTAGGGTGGTTATCCACCCCTTCAAATCAACTTAATCAATTCGTACGTAATCGTGTTAATGAAATCAAGGAAAGCACCAGCGGTCACACGTGGAGCTACGTGCCGTCCAAGGAGAACCCGGCAGATCTCGTTTCTCGCGGGGTGAAGGCTGATATTATCAGCGACGCCTCGTTGTGGTGGTCGGGCCCATCGTTTTTGCTCGAATCAGAGCGTTGTTGGCCACAAATGCCTAATGAAACCCAGAGACGGGACCTACCGGATGTCCAACCTTGTCTTGTTATAAATAATGATGTTAGCAAGAACGATGACGATAAACTATTTACAAAACTTATTCTTAAATATTCACAATTTACACGTTTACAAAGAGTTGTAGCCTATATAAACAGATTTATTCATAACTGTAAAAACAAAATAAACAGATTCTACGATCATCTTTCTTGTGAAGAATTGCAAAAATCATTTAATTTTATTATACACATTGCTCAGTTAGAAATGTTCCCAAATGAATATCTTACCTTAAAATCAGGTCACGCATTACCAAAGAAAAACAAATTAATATCATTGACCCCATTCATAGATTCAAATGATATCTTGAGAGTAGGCGGTAGACTTGATAATTCACCTTATAGCTATGACACAAAACATCCCATATTATTATGTAGCAAACATCATTTAACGAAAATCTTATTTCACATGCATCACTTAAAACTTTTACATGCTGGACCTCAGCTATTGTTATCTAATATTCGTCAAACTTTTTGGCCTTTAGGAGGAAGGAATCTGTCTAAGTCCATAACGAAAAGTTGCATTAAATGTTTTAGATTTAAAGCCAGCAATGTTCAGCCCATTATGGGGCAGTTACCTGAATCCAGAACTACACTGGAATTCCCTTTTTTACATTGTTCGGTGGATTATGCAGGTCCAGTTAAGATAGCTAACCGTAAAGGTCGAGGTTGCCAACTGATTAAATCTTACTTGTCCATTTTTGTCTGTTTAGCTACAAAAGCCGTGCATCTAGAACTCGTCACAGATCTTACTAAAGAGGGATTCATGGCCGCTTTAAACCGGTTTGTGGCTCGTCGAGGGAAGCCTCAAAGTATAACCTCTGACAATGGAACTAATTTTGTAGGTACATGTAACGAGTTACATCGTTTCTTACAGGACTCAAGTTCCCAAATTAGTTCTGAAGCCGCCCAAGAGGGCATAGACTTCCTCTTCATTCCGAGCTACACCCCCCATTTCAATGGTATGGCTGAATCTGCAGTCCGTTCCACTAAATTTCATCTTCGTAGGCTTCTCCAACTTACGCATTTCACGTATGAAGAAATGCACACTTGTCTGACTCAAGTGGAAGCCATCCTTAATTCTCGTCCTATAACCGCCTTAAACTCTGATCCTACAGACTTCACACCTTTAACACCCGCTCACTTCCTAATAGGACGATCACTTGTGTCAGTTCCACATCCACAGCTGACAGAACGAATAACAAGCCTTGAGCGATACAAACGAATCGAGTTGGTCAAACAACACTTCTGGAAACGATTCTCCAACGAGTACGTCACCACTCTGCAGCAAAAGACGAAGTGGCCTACTGCATCAAGCGAACTCAAATTGGGTTCCTTAGTCCTTATTAAGGACAAAGCGCTACCTCCCTTACGTTGGGCCCTGGGTCGCTGTGTGGCCGTTTTCCCAGGAGCTCAGGATCAAGTAGCTCGAGTCGCCGATATAAGGATCAAAGGAGGAACCATAATTCGAAGGGCGTTTAATAACATTTGTCCCCTTCCAGAACCTGCTTGTTGAATCAGCAGCCCACCTGCCTACTTCAACCCGGGGAGTATGTTGGAGACAAAACGCAGCACCGCGCGGCACTGCGACCGGAGGGCGACAGCGGGGACCGAGGAGCGGGGGACGAGGTGCCGAGCGCCGCCGCCGCCGCTACCGCCGCACCATCATTAGCACCTACGACACGGACCAGAGGCGCGCGTTCTTATTATTCAATATACGAACCTACCTATATATACAGTCCGCTATTTTATTTCATAAGACCTCTGAGAATCACCAACAAGGGTACCTCCCCCAGACGTAAAGTGGGGAGCGATTTTTTTTTTAATTTTGACCCTGACGTGTGATATATTGTTGGATAGGTATTTAAAAATGAATAGGGGTTTTCTAAAATCATTTTTTGATAATCTATCTATCTATACTTATAATAAATCTGTAGAGAGGTCAATTCTGTACATGAAATATATTTACAAAATAACTATCGGGGGGTGATTAGTGATCGATACTGATGCCAAAAATGCAATCAGTAAAATTTTTGTCTGTCTGTCTGTCTGTCTGTATGTTATTTATAGAAAAAAAAACTACTCGACGGATTTTAACGAAACTTGGTACAATTATTCTACATACTCCTGAGCAGGTAATAGTATACTTTTCATCACGCTACCATTAATAGGAGCAGAGCAGTGAAAGGAAATGTTGGGAAAACGGGAGAAGTTACTTGGTTTTTTTAGCTTCCGTCGCGTGTGCAGCCTTAATGGTTAAAGCTACATAGAAATCATGTATAACGGAAATATTCCACATAAAATTATATAAAAAATATCCCAAGACAGCATATGTCTATCTTTTATAGTTGACTCACAATAACACGTGTAACTCCCGATAGCTTAGCAGTTCGGAGAATAAATGTGAATGTAAGTTTGTTTGTTGCGCTTTCACGCGACAACTACTACGGATTTGGATGAAATTTTGCACACAGATAGTTTATAACCTGGATTAAAACATAGGATACTTTTTATCCCGGCAGTAAGATTCCATGGGACAATAATCAAACTTCACGCGGGCGAAGCCGCTGGCAGAAGCTAGTATTAATATTTTAGGAAATAATCGCTCCGAAAGTCAAAAACAATGTGTCCCCCCCCCCCTCTAACTTTTGAACCATAAGTTTAAAAAATATGAAAAAAATCACAGAAGTAGACCTTTATATGAACTTTCTAGGAAAATTATTTTCAACTTGATGAGTTGAATAGTTTTTGAGTTATATAGCACTTTTTCAAAAAAACGCAAATGATAACTTTGTTTTTCATACAAATACTATGAAAAACAAAGTTATTTTTGCTGACGAAAAATGTTGGTATTTTTAATGGTCTGGGAAGCTACGGAACCCTACAGTGAGCGTGGCCCGACACGCTCTTGGCCGGTTTTTTGTTCTATTTTACGGAACGCTAGTAAAAAATAAAGCTTCTCGGCGGTCATAAATGTGTATCAGAGATATGACTTATCAATGAATTCGTTAAAGTTTATCCAAAACTAAACTTAGTATGTTACAATGTTTCAAGAATAACTAGTACAGAAACTAGAGACCTAACAAACCTACATTTATACATATTTAACAAAATTTAGGCAAACTCTAAAAACAGTGAGCTTTAGAATCACATTGTCACCCAAGTACTTTTCATTATTTCGATGATAAATAGAATTAGAGCTTTACAAACAAAATAAAAATCGTATAATACCTTTCAAATCAAAAGCGTAATGGAAAATGAACAGAGCTTGTCATAAAAAGCTGTCTGGCTGTAAATGAGTGCCGCTTAAAGGTCACGAGATCCATTCATTGTTTTATAAAGCGAGAATATTGGCATAAAAAAACCTAATAAAACATTTATGAAAAATAAAATCTCGTATTCGGAAATCTATCGTCACGCCTGTCGAGGTGTCAATTCTGATATATGGAAGGCCGAATTAAAAAATCACTCGATTCGGTAAAATACCGATGACGTTTTACCGGAGTTCGTTCGCTCATTCAGTGTAATCCGGAATTATTTATGGTGTTATTATCGCTTACAGGACCGATACCCGGTGTCGATATTTGTAGGGACCGTAAATTGGTAGGTGGGGAAATAATTCTGATAGATGTAGCGAGAGGGCTTTTCTTTCTCCGTTCGTTATTAGGAGATAATTTTGGCAATGATTCTTCTGTTATCGTTGGAGACGTGCTGATGATTTTGAGGTGATTTTAGAACCACCTTATTTTTCCTTGCTTGGATTTTTTAAGGATTTACATTGCGCGATGTATAAAATATGTATTGCCTCTAAAATATTCTGATTCTTTTTTACATAATCATTAAAATAAACATACATTTTTACAAGGTTTGCCAAAGGGCGATGGAGCGTAACGCGTTAGGAATTAAGCTAACCGACAGAATTAGCAATACCACAATAAACTGGAATCGCTGATGTGAGCAACAAGACTGCTGGGTTGAAGTAAGATTGGGCGGGCCATGTCTTTAGAATGCATCTGGATCAATAGGCCAGAGTCGTCACAGAGTGGATGATAGAAGACGGGTTTCATCGGCGAGGGAGGCCTAGAAAACGCTGGCGTGACGACTTTGCGGCGTTTCTGAAAGATTGGCCAGAGAAGAATGGAAGACGATGGGATAATGGAGGCTAATATAAAAATAACAAGTCTTTTCAAAATGATCTCAACATTAGAACTTCTAGGCACTGTTCAAAATGCCAAAATCAATCGAACTAGCTATTACATGCAAAGCCGGCCCGGCCCGTCACAGCTGTCTGAACCACAAAGAGAGGTCACAAAGATAATCCTAACTAAAGTCACAGCCATCACTGGAACTCAATACTGTCATTCACCCATTAGACATTCCGTAATTGGAACATGTCGACGAAGTTCCCAACTCTAGCACTAGGGAGTAAGTCAAAAGGCGGTAACTCAACAAATCTATATTTCGAGAAAACTTGGGAATATGTCTAAATGTGTCGCTCTTTTTCAGTTTAAAAATAAAATAAGTACATTTATCTATAAAAATGAGATAAAATCCATATTATTCGTGCTGGTTTTTTATACGAGTAGGTATCTATCAAATCCTTTGATTCGTTTATTCGATCTTAAATATTTCAAGATGAGGATTTCTGAAGACATGCAAAAAGAAACAGATTTTTTTGATTTCAAAGATACTACTTTTTGGCTCACGAGGGTTGCACAGTAGTCTGTAAGTACCAAACCAAAGGCCTGGGGCTAATAATTTCAAATAGGAACAGTTACAAGTTCGACAGACTAGGTAATGGCGGGACCTCAGGGAGGAACGATTGAATCGATGCGGCACGTCTCTACGAAGGCTGAATACGAGCTCCCGAAGGAGTGCTATGTCCGGGTGTAAATAATGCTGATACGATATCTTAGCTGTCGTGAAGTTTCATGTTATGTCAGGTAGTTTTGTTTTATGAGGTTCTTTGTGGAATCAGAGTTGTGTTTGATTTTCGATTGTTTACATTGGTTCGACATATTTGGATGGGATGGATAATTTGGGTCCGTCTGTGTTATTGTGTTCCATTGCGTATTTTATTTTGCGTTGTTTTATTATTAATAGTCTCTTGAGTCTTGCTATTTACAACTATCTACATATTTTGTTTAGCTTTATCTACGAACATAATTATGTATCTTTGTAGTTAGGTTAGATGCACACAGGCATCTAATAGAGAGAATCATTACTATGATAACACCTCAAACTCGGCCACTTGTTAAGCTAGAACCTAAGTGTGTACCTATACTCGTATGTCTAAATAATAAACAGTAATTAGAGTCATGGCCTACTTTTAACAGTCTGACTGAATTAAGAAGCCATCACAATTTCATTCGTTACCTGCAAAATCAACTGTTAACTGTCAGTCAACTGTTGGACATTAGTCTCTTCAAAACAGCGTCACAACATCCAATCTTTCGTCTGTCGCATTCAGTCTGTTTCTGCCACGTCAGTTGTCTTAAATAAGGCCTGAATTGCTGTTACGCTGATGTGGTTGCGTACGTCATCGTCGCAGTATGGTGCTATATAGAAGACAATGTATAATTAATTGAACATCAATGTAAGAGGAATTCAAGCCTTAGGATATCCCATATTATTATTAAACTTGCTTGCAGTACCTGCGTAAGTAAGGGCTTTTGTCTGTCTAGATGACCGTGTCATTTTTCCGTTGGATTTCTCTTCCGCATCCTCAATCTCAAGAAGGTTTTTTTACCAAATCCCGAACCGATCCCGAACTCGAGAGCTCTTGACGGGTGTTTCCGTTTTCATCCCAAGTTTTCATCCCACGAATATTTTATTCCGTTTTCTACCCAAATCTTAGTCCGTGTTCTACCCACAATCATAATAATAGTTGTTTTTTCCGTATTCTACCTAAAATATATTCCGGTTTCTACCCACTGCAGTTTATAATTGTTTTTTTGTACAGACAGAAAAATAATCTTAAACTATTTAAACTTTGTATACTTATAATTTGATGAATAGGTACTTATTTACGACGTCCCACCCCCGTCACTTCCTTGGCACAGACGCGCATACACACACACACAGGCACAGACACTATGTCTATTTCATTCAGCCGGAGAGGGAGTGAAAGAGAAAGCAATATTTCTAAAGAATATTGCTAATCTGTTATACCCTTTGTTTCTCTTATCTGTTAGTTAGTCGTAAGTGATCGACAGGAGCATAGTTGCTGTGAAAGTGATATTAAAGCAGTTAAAATGCAAAATCCAGGTCCAAGTACCAGTAAAAACATTGATTCCGAAGTTTATTTTACCCTGTCAAAAAGAAACAAGCCAGTGTTAGTGTGTGGTGGTAGAGAATTCCATAAAAAAAGAGTGAATAAGGACAATTCCATAATATGGCGATGTGCGAAAGCGCCTTTGTGCTTTGGCATTATAAAAACAATGGACAGTGAAATTATTAATAGAAGTGGACACAATAGTAATTGCCATGCTAATTATAACAAACTTTTAATTAAAAACTCTATGAAGAAAATAAAAGAACAAGTCAAATCTGCCGATGGTCGCCCTATTCAACAGATCTACGAAGATGAAGTTTTATTAATAAAAGATCAAGGGTTAGATTTAGTAGAAGAAATCCCCAAGTTCTCAAGTGTGAAAACAGCATTTTTCGATGCCCGAAACAGAAGTCAAAATGTTTCTAAATTAGTATTTAAGAACAAAAGTGAAGTAGAAATACCGAACACCTTCAAAGATTTTTTACTGTTTGATTACGAAGATAGCAATAATAGAATAATTGCGTTCGCTACACATGAAGCTAGAGATCGAATGAGTAAACTTGCAATGTTTTTTGGAGACGGAACATTTAAATGTTGCATACGACCATTTATGCAGCTATATGTCATTCATGGTGACATGGGCAGCACAGACACTACAACAGGTATCACACCACTTGTTTACTGTCTTCTTTTAAACAAAAAGAAATCAACATATGTAACACTCTTCCAACTTATCAAATCGCAAATACCAACCTGGAAACCTTTAGAGTTTCTGACAGATTTTGAGCCGGCAGCCATAAACGCTTTAAAAATTGTTTCGCCAGAAACGAAGACAAGAGCTTGTTATTTTCACTTTTGTCAATCAATACACAAAAAAGCCAAAAAGCTTGATCTAACAAAAAAAAACTATTTGAAAAAACATGTGGGTTTAATACTTACGTTACCTTTAATACCTCAGGAAATGATTGATGATGCCTTCCTATATATTATGGAAGACTGTCCCACCTTAAACAATATTGTTAAATTTAATGACTATGTTGTCCAAACATATATGAATGGTGGTAAATATCCCCCAACATTGTGGTCCGCAAATAATAGAAGACACCGAACTACAAATGCACTAGAAAGCTGGCATGCAACCCTAAACCGCTATGTGGCAAAAAAGAAGACTCTCAATATGCTCCAATTCCTCACAATTATAAATAAAGATGCCAAGTTACAAAACACGCGTTTTACTGGACAAGTTTCATCATCAAGGCCACGTAACAATGATGTTTTGGAGAGAGAGAAAATAATTAATTCAGCATTAAGTGATCTTTCTTGTGGTAAAATTAGCATCGGACACTGTCTGGAGAAATTAGTACCATTTACTTTTTAATTTATTGTAAATTATTTGATAATTTTCATATGTAAATCATAAAGCTATAATTTAAATCTGTGATTTTATATGTATAATTTGTAATAGTTACGGTCTGTGATTTTTAAATACATAAGTAATTGGTAATAGTTACGATCAGTGATTTTTAGATGTATATGTAATTGGTAATAGTTACAATCTGTTATTTTTTTAGAAGTAGAATTTATTGATAATAGTTTGTGATTTTTTAGATGTAGGATGAATAATACTTACAATCTGTGATTTTTTTAGACGTAGAATTGATAATAATTACCATTTGTGATTTTTTAGATGTAGGATGAATAATACTTACAATCTGTGATTTTTTTAGACGTAGAATTGATAATAATTACCATTTGTGATTTTTTAGATGTAGGATGAATAATACTTACAATCTGTGATTTTTTTAGACGTAGAATTGATAATAATTACCATTTGTGATTTTTTAGTAGTAGGATGAATAATACTTACAATCTGTGATTTTTTTAGACGTAGAATTGATAATAATTACCATTTGTGATTTTTTTGATGTAGGATGGATGAATAATACTTACAATCTGTGATTTTTTTAGACGTAGAATTGATAATAATTACCATTTGTGATTTTTTAGATGTAGGATGAATAATACTTACAATCTGTGATTTTTTTAGACGTAGAATTGATAATAATTACCATTTGTGATTTTTTAGATGTAGGATGAATAATACTTACAATCTGTGATTTTTTTAGACGTAGAATTGATAATAATTACCATTTGTGATTTTTTAGATGTAGGATGAATAATACTTACAATCTGTGATTTTTTTAGACGTAGAATTGATAATAATTACCATTTGTGATTTTTTAGATGTAGGATGAATAATACTTACAATCTGTGATTTTTTTTAAATGTAGAATTGATAATAGTACGAATCTGTGATTTTCTAGATATCAATATTCTAAAGACTTAGTTGTGTTAATTATGAATAAAGATTTTTCTAACAAAGTTTGTTTGTCTGCTAACGTTACTTACATAAGTTACTAAACAGTTATGTACTATGCCGTGGGTTGAAAACGGAGTCCATTTTTGTTGCGGGTTGAAAGCGGAATAATTATTATTATTTTTAACTCCTGGGATGAAAACTTGGGATGAAAACGGAAACACCCCTCTTGACGGCACTGCAGAAGAGCGGTCGAGCTACATCATACAGTCAATACACAGATCTGGGTCACTTCGGGCCACATCGGGTCAGTTCGTTATTTGCCGAACTCTCGCCTTTTGATCAGGATTTTTGACCGATATGTGTTTATTTACGGATAATTAATATTAATTAATATTAGAGAAGTGTTGGCCGTCCAGCAGTGAGATGGGCAGACGATATTTTTGCTATTGCGGGAATAGCCTGGATGAGGCTGGCACAAGAGCGTGGAGCTTGGCACTGCAGTCAAAGGAGGCCTATACCAGCAGTGGGTGAAGTCGGGCTGTGTGGGATGATGATGAATATGAGACAGTTTATCTGTAAATGAAAAGTTATTTAATATGTTGACCAACGTCAGTAATCTGTGTTTTGGTTGCTACCGTTATAGCAGACCATCGTTAATTTTGTCATGAAGAACGACGTCAACTACGTGCCATCACTGCCATCCCTAATGCTCAATTTTTTTGAGCCTATTGCCATCACATGAGCACAAAACTAGACCCCACGGTTCCTATTGAGAAATTTCTGATGTAAAAACCAAATAACACTTAAAATCTTTATTATAAACAAGCTTCTGCGAGCAGTTTCGCTCAGGGGGTTCTTACTGGGATAAAAGTATCCTCTTTTAATCCAGGTAATAAACAATCTGTGTGCCATCTAAATCTGTTAAGTAGTTTTTGCGTGAAAGAGTAAATTTACAAACATACATCCATACTTTTAAAATTATACAATTTTTTAGTAGTAGTGTAAATATCCCTATTTCGCAAGTGTATTATTACCACTTGCACCAAATTTTCCCCACATGCAACACTCCAATCCATTATCTAATTACTAACAAAAGTTTACATTTTACAGCAATGGTGTCAAGCCCTACTTACGTAGAATGGAGCGGCATCTGCATTGAAATATCGCGCCCATTCTGTACACCACTTTTTTGTTCCACAAAAAACAACAGTCATTTTGCAGACCGCTCTAGCACTTAAGTAGAGGAATTGAAATAGTAGCAACTTTATTTTCTCTCTACTTCCATTACGTAGACATCAGGCGTTTTACGTTTTGTTTCACTTTATTTTTCATTCGACATCTTTCACTCGAAGTTCAATATCTGAAGATTAGTAATTGGCAATTTACAATATAAGTTCAGCGATTTTTGTTTCCATTCACCCCTGCATTTCTATTCACCCCGTTTTACCCAACCCATCGAACGCTGTCGGATTTTCAGTACCTACTCGTAGTAAACCACCTGCTGAACGATTGAAAATAAACTGAAAATCAGCAAATGGAACGTTCATCATTATTACGTAATTTTTTCGGTATCATTTGAACACGGAATTAAACAAAAATGAATAATCAGAGTGAAGTGTCTGATATCAGCTTTATTAAGGTTGGAGTTAAAATCGCTTTTTACGATTTTCCGAGAACAATTTGAATGTTTTCAAAGTGAACAGGTAAACAACGGTGATGGATGGTCGGAGGAAAAATAATAGAGAAAACTTTGTAAAGTTTCGTCGAGAAGAATTGGTGTCAGATACTTAATTTGGAAATTGTGATTTTTTTATCAAGTTGTGGCTAGTTTATATTAAGAGGGGTATAAAGTTAGTTATTATGTTAGAAAGTTCAAGTTTGAAGATAAGAATTGACTTTTTGGTAGTGAAAACAATTGAATGACCAGAATGGGTTAATAATCGTAATAATGCGAAACGGTGTTTTTTTTTGGCTAATAGTAAAAGTAAACGCATATAGGCAAAAAGTCTGACAGACAACCAGTCTTACCCCGGGGTATCGTATTACCCAGTACTGATTTGTGGAGGTCAGATAGGCAGTCGCTCCATGTAAAATACTTGTATTCAGCTGCATCCGGTAAGACTGGAAGCCGAACCCAGTATAATTGCGAAAAGGATAACTAGATGATAATGAGTAAAAGGCAAATACTTGTAAATGGCCACAAAACTATTCAACTGAGGAAAATCGAAAAATTTCCTACATCACAATATCAATAACTAATCGAACACATTTTCATAAAATAAACAACAATAACACAAACACAAAATGATCATTTTACAATTTTCCACTGCTCACAAAAACGAGTCTCAACCGTAAGCCGTAAGATACTTTTCAAACACAAACTTTCCTTATTAAGGTCAAGTTTAAAAATAGGTGGAGGCACGGGAGGGTTAGGCTGCCTATCCACTAGATGGGCCAGACAAATGTATGAATGATGTTGATGATCACATGTGATGAGCAGCGTTATAGCGATGGAACTATCATCATCATCATCAGCCTATTAATGTGCCCATTGCTGGGACACAGGCCTCCTCTCTATGAGAGGGAATGGGGTGTAATCCACCACGCGGGCCCAGTGCGGATTGGTAAATGTCAGATGTTTTCGAATTTTTGGTTCTAGGACATGCTGATGCCGGTTCCCTCACGATGTTTTCCTTCACCGTTTTGAGAGCAGTGGTGATGAAACCAATTACACAAAGTGATACCATCTGCCTGGGTTCAAACCCACAACTTACTGTTTGTAAGTCGGGGCCGCCACCATTGGGCCACCGCTGCTCTCAAAAAAGTAACTAAAGTCATTTAGTTACTTTTTTGAGAGCTAACTACAAACAAAACTAACTGCAGACTACTAACTAAACTAACTACTTGATGGAACTATAAAGGGTGTAAAAAAAGAAGCCGAAAGGCTCTTATTCTGCCCGCCCAGATACCAGGGAACGTTTTAGGAGATATTGGGTGTCAAAGTTCAAACATTTTACAGGTTTTTTTGAATAGGTACATGTTTTTAATGTAAAATTTTTCTTTAAACACCTTCACGACGCCGTACTATTAAATCCGTCCATCAGCAAAATGTTTTTAGTTAATTACATAGAGTCCTACTTAACTACCTAAATAAAATCGTTTACCAGATCATTTTTTTACGTAAAGTTACTTAGTTTGATGTACAGAATGCTTGGTTGACGGCTTCGTGATGAGGTGGTTTACACCCTGTTTAAGCGGAAGTCTGAAAGTGGCGTCGGTGACTGAAAACTTGTGTGGTAATCGGTTGTCGTGGATGGAAAAACCTCTTAACGAAGCCAAAAGGCATTTGTTCTCCCCGTCACAGCGAGCATTTTTTTTTCTACATACCTTTCCCAGGTACGGAGATATTGGGGGTCAAAGTTCCAATATTTTGATAAGTTTTTTTTTTTAATACAAATTTTTCTTTAAACACCCCCACGACGCCCGTACTATTCAATCCATCCTTCAGCACAATGTTTTGAGTGCATTACATTGAGTTCTGCCACAAAACATAACTTTACACCCCAAAAAAAAAGTCGTTTCTCAGCAATAATTTTTCCATTGTGACATTATAATTTACAATGTACAGAATGCTTGGTTGACGGCTTCGTGATGAGGTTGTTTATACCCTGTATAGTTTCATAAAATAGTTTGGCCGTTTAGCTACCTCACTCATCTCAGGTGTAAAGGCAGCTTTAGGGGTCCAGTTTGAGTGTTTGAAGTACCCAAGTACACAAGAACCCAAGTACATACGTACACAGGTAAACAGAAAGACGATTGCAGGTATATCCGATGTGGAGTTGTTGACCATCCTTCGGATTTCGATCTTGTTTCATTTGTCTGATCCGGGTTATTTGCTTTGGTTTTACTTATATTTATTTATGTATCGCCTTTGGTCTTTCTCTATAGATAGAAGAACGAAGGTCCCCGTTTGATGTTAGGCTCAGGTCATGTCGTTTTGGAATGTTTAATGATACAAAAACAAAGATTCACACGTTAAATAAAAACCATTCCGTAACCAAACGTATATATCCACTTCAACTAAATTTTATATTATTGTCTTTAAAAATAGTTTATTAAGTTCATTTCAGAATAACTAGCATCTGTTGAAAATGTCGTAAAAAATATAAGAAATCAAATAACTTTTCGATGAACAAATCGGAAACTAACTTTTAAACAATGAAAAGGTATTGCTTTGGAAAACTTCGTTTTGTAAAACGCAGCTTTCGAATCTAACGATACCCATTTCTTTGTGAAACAAAATCAACTCAATCAATGTGATTTATCTTAAGTTTTAAACAAACCTTGTTAATAACTAAACTTTATTTACTAATTAACAACGGAAACAAAACGTTTTAATAGCTTACCGATTTATCTGCTCAAACTGAAACAAGAGTTCAACCGTGTACTCCTCCTTTTGTTCTCTCGCTTTTGTATGGAAAACTTCAATTTGAAAATTGTTTTTAGTTTTTGTTCGGAGTTATTGAACAGTTGGATTTGATGTCGTGCATTGTGTACAGAAAAGGACATATATCTTGTAAAAACTTTTAGTATGACTGTATTCAAAAAGCTACGTTATTGGGGATATTAAACGCCCTCAAATAGTAGGTATTTAAGTACCTAGATATACGTATTGACCCCAACATAATATGGAAAATGCTGCAGTTGACTATGAGTCGTAGAGATAACGCATTCAAAAAACTATTATTTCGTGGCGTAGTTTTGCTTTTATTTACTTTTATGACATAGAATATTGCGTTAAAAATACAGGGTGTAAACAGACTTCTGTAACGCCAACCAAGCATTCTGTTCGTCAAACTATGTAAGTTTACGCAAAAAATATTGCTGGCAAGCGACTTTTTCTTTTGAGGTGAGAAATCATGTTTTGTGGAAGATGATCAATGTAACGTACTCAAAACATTGTACTGATGGATAGTTTAAATAGTACGGGGTCGTGGAGATGTTCAAGGTAAAATACTTACATCAAAAGTAATATTTAAAAAGAAATGTTTAGAAGTTGGAACCTTCGACCCCCAATATCTCCGTAACTAGAAGGTTCCCAGGTATTTATTTATTTTTTATTTATTTATTTAACACTTCAAGCACATAGTACAGAGGCGGACTTAATGCCATAGGCATTCTCTACCAGTCAACCTTTGGGTGATGCAGAGACAAGCAGTGGTAGGTGTACATCTGAAAATAATAATTACTATGGTAAACTACAAGGATATATAAAATACTACTTATGGAGTAGAACAAAAAAGTGATCAGTGCCTTACTTTTTAGTCTTTTACACCCTTTATATGCTTTAGAACCTCATACATATCGAAAGAAGACCAATAATATTCAGCATAGATTTTCACTAAACATAAAAAATACTTACTTATTGAACGTTAAACATGATAAAATAAAAATGTGTATTTTAATCTACTAGTAGAGTATTCCCTGGGGCGTCGTAAGAATCGACTGAGACATTGGTATATCAGCTAAATCTGAATTCTCTAAGGACTGCAGAACATAGGACACTTTTGGTAAAGTAGGTAATTTTGACCCAATTTTGTGGCCTACTCCAGAAGTGCCTAGATTCCGCCTTATATTAAAAAAAAGGTACCTTCAGCTATACAAATAGGTAAGTTATCAGTGAAAGCCTGGTGGTGTGACCATGGGATTGCCAAGTAATAAGTATTTTTTTTTCGGATGGGAAATCATCAAATGACCCCTCCCACTCTGGGCGGAGCGGGAGGGAGTGTCAGACTGTTACTGACTAAAACCCATCCATGTTCCTGCCTCGCCCTTTACGTTCCGGGGCCGCGGTATGTCTTTCAAACAGTCTCTCAGCCCGTCCTGTCGGGCTATTAAATATTTTTTCTTTCTTTTTAACTGACTTCAAACAGGAGGAGGTTCTCAATTCGTCGGAATCTTTTTTTTTTTACGTATATTGCCCGATTACTCGAAGATGGCTGAACGGATCAGTTTTTTTTTTGTTTGAAAGAGTTTACTTTCCAGGTGGTCCCATACTCATCAAGTCATTATCTGATGATGGGATCCTGGAGAAAGTGAGAGTACTATTCTAATTTTATAGGCACACTCGATGTAATTTGGGTAGATTTTAGAAGAGTACTTTAACGGAGTAGTCCCATTTCTATTTGGTGAAGATCTGAAGAAGAACTTCGGAAATAGGCAACGGAACTCCTCAATAAATGATAGCAAATGGACTGGGATTGCTGAAATCTCACGTCTGTCTATTGTTTAAACCAGTTCATAACATAACATCAAGCCGGTACGCTGTAAAGGGGAAGCACATGTGAACCACTAAAAAGTGAAAAACTAAAATTTTAAGCAAAAAATAAAACCGAGTTCAAAAACAAAAAATAGGTGAAAAATAACTTTAGCTTCAGAAGTCGGTGACAAAAAGACTAAATCAATCAAACAAAAGTCACCGAGTAGTCGGTTTTAGGGTTCCGTAGCCAAATGGCAAAAAACGGAACCCTTATAGTTTCGCCATGTCTGTCTGTCTGTCTGTCTGTCTGTCTGTCTGTCTGTCTGTCCGCGGATAATCTCAGTGACCGTTAGCACCAGAAAGCTGAAATTTGGTACCAATATGTATATCAATCATGCCGACAAAGTGCAAAAATAAAAATTTAAAAAAACATTTTTATTAGGGTACCTCCCCCAGACGTAAAGTGGGGAGCGATTTTTTTTTTAATTTTGACCCTGACGTGTGATATATTGTTGGATAGGTATTTAAAAATGAATAGGGGTTTTCTAAAATCATTTTTTTATAATATTAATATTTTAGGAAATAATCGCTCCGAAAGTCAAAAACAATGTGTCCCCCCCCCCTCTAACTTTTGAACCATAAGTTTAAAAAATATGAAAAAAATCACAGAAGTAGACCTTTATATGAACTTTCTAGGAAAATTATTTTCAACTTGATGAGTTGAATAGTTTTTGAGTTATATAGCACTTTTTCAAAAAAACGCAAATGATAACTTTGTTTTTCATACAAATACTATGAAAAACAAAGTTATTTTTGCTGACGAAAAATGTTGGTATTTTTAATGGTCTGGGAAGCTACGGAACCCTACAGTGAGCGTGGCCCGACACGCTCTTGGCCGGTTTTTTATTGCATGATTATAAGTTTTCTTTCAACGAAGCAAGTCATACTTGCTTCGTTGAAAGAAAACTTCGTTAGGAAATCAATGTGCCTGAGGGATATTTCTGGACGGTCATGTAAAGCTAAGTCAGCGGACCATGGGCGGCATAAAAACTCTGACACTAGGTTTGGAACTAACCACACGAAAAAAAAAGTACCTACTGTTTATTCTACCCTACTATTGAAATTCAGACCTTAACCTACAGTGGGACGCTATATTCTAAATAAATTAATATTGAATATTCCATCAGAGCTCCCGCACCCTAACCTCTTTTAATCTTTTAAGAAGTGGTCTGCCATAAAGCAAGCAATTTACTGCAAAGTGGTCCGACAACCTAGTGATGTGTCAAGCAATATTTTGAAACGGTCGAGCAGATAGTTCAAACACCCCACCACGTTAAATGTAGGGGAAAATACGAGAGATTGATGTAGGTATGCTGCCACTCCCTAAATCATATTGTCGGCCGAAATGATTTACTCCTGGCAACACTCGATACACCGCACAGCTTGACGTAATTCATGCCCACAATTTTCACCCCTATCGCGTCACGTTTAAGACGATATCTCCGTGTATTGTTTTGACAAATACGAAGTACTATCAGGAGTCCTGTACAATGGAGTGGTCCCAGGAGACAATGCGTAAAACGCTGCATTTCATGGCTCTACGCTCATAAAGATAGTGTACTGTTCGGATACAAAGTTGATAAACAAACGGTCTGTAGTTAAATTTGATGTATGGACTACGCACCGACAACAATAGTTTTACAGCTGCTGAATAAATCCATCAATTAATTTTGAACTCTATTTCCTGAACAATAAAGTTGGTCAAAAATGAGAAATTGTTTTTATAAAGTTAATTTTAAGTTTGAATTGGCCGATATCACGAAACCGGGCCTAGGGCGAGGTCGTCACTCAATTTTTTTCCAGCCTTCGAACAGTGTTTACTTTTGTTATGAAGATATAAAATTTTGTTTGCTGTATTGAAATAAAGCGGTCTAAGCTGGATTTGCAACTCTTTTGTGGCTGTAGTTTCGAAATAAATATTGGCTCTTTGGAGTTTTATGCTGAAGTGAATATACTTTAGAAAAGAAGAGGGGTATTGTGCTTTCAAAGCCGCTTAAAGGATATTAAGCAGAAGTTCTGAAAGGAAGTTGAGTATTATAGAAGGCGATACGGTTCGCAAAATATAAGAAGACAAAAATAAAATACGCGCTTCCTTATAATTCAACACAGTATTAGTGAGCACAACACCAAGTTACACCCACAATACTTACCCTTAAAAATTTCAAAGACTCCAAAAGAACAACAGAGCCCCACGTCCCAACATGAATAAATCTAGGAAACACGCATGCCCAGTAAATATAGCAAGTCAGTTGCGATTTTTACAACGTTACCTTTGTAACGTGCCGCAACTCAGTCCTTTACGTGACCAGGGCCCTCGTATAAAAATAAATAAATGTATTCTTTTTGGGCAGCTCCCAATTTTACCGAGTCTCGTAAAAAATGCCTACATTGACAGCCTCCGATCTATAACATCGATACTAATATTTGTTTTATGAAAGGTATTTTGAGATTCGGTATCGATAGCCTGAATTTACCTACTATCAAAGCTTCACACAAATAGTAGCGGAATTTGTTGATTCTAGTTCTCGAGTTTCGATATCTATTATAGTGAGTTCTTTATTGGAATTATGTAATTTGTTCGTAAAGTTCGAGGTAGAGTCGTGATTTGAAATTAAATTCCTCATTGGACATAGTTGGAGAGGTAAGTCGTAATCTAAATCCTAAATTACGTATCATTTATTGTGTCATGTTATTAACAATATTAATAATGTTAATCTACAATATAAAATAATAATATAATATATATAATAATATATAATATATAGGTAATATAATATATATAATAATATATAATATAATATTTAATATATATTAGGTTTTGTCATTCACACCCATATAATTACACCACCTGTTCTGACCAAATTAATTATTTCTAACTGGAATGGTCTAGTTTACATCATCAATAAATTGAAAATCTATTTAGTCCGTCACAGTATTGGAAAATAATGGGCACGTATTTTTTGTAAATCAATAAATATTGACAAAGATGAAACGCATCAAAACTCGGGAGTGGGGGCTCGTGACGTCAGAACGTCCTAAAAATTATACCACAGCGTGACGTATTGAGAATTATAAAAGCGTCGTGTCTTCGTCAATTTTGGTTTACTTAACAAAAGAAAAACCACGGCTCAAATATTTTTTGATAATCTAAAATAATAATCAATTATTATTGATTATTATTTTAGATCTAATTCTCTCTATTTAATTAATCTTTACAGTATTTGAAATTATTAATAGTGTAAATTATATCAAAACTGACCAATTCCTGTTCAATGCGTGAACGCTTGATAATAACTCCCTAAAAAAATACGTAAAGTCTATCATTCTAAACACGAGACAATAAAGGCACTTCAAACTTTAAAAGTAAGGCCCCTGCTCATGGTATATGTAAGCTAGTGCTCAACTGTACAGAGATATGGTTTTGAGTCACGAAAGCTTGCCAAACGCTTATAAAAAGACCGGTAGGCAATCGTTATCAATATTGTAGGGCACATACCATATCCGATTTTTAACCATATCTGCCGTAGACAGCGGTAGAACTCACCATTCGGACAGATATCCGTTCGTTAACGAAAAATCTATTCGGAGTTCATTGTGCAATATACAAGTATTGTTAAAATATCGTCAGTGGTATTGACTTGTCCGCTTCGTGCTCGCAGTTTTTCGGCCATGTTGGATATGCAAGCAACGAAAGAGCAGCAAAACAAAGCTGACAACAACCACCCTAGGAAGCCATGGAATGCAGTCGCTAGATAATCATCATATTAGTTAAATGAAACACCCTTCTTGTATTCTCTTTTTAGGGTTCCTTTGCCAAATGGCAAAAACCGGAACCCTTATAGATTCGTCATGTCTGTCTGTCTGTCTGTCTGTCCGTCCGTATGTCACAGCCACTTTTTTCCGAAACTATAAGCACTGTGCTATTGAAACTTGGTAAGTAGATGTATTCTGTGAACCGCATTAAGATTTTTACACAAAAATAAAAAACAATAAATTTTTGGGGTTCCCCATAAGTACGAGTACATTGAACTGAAACTTAAATTATTTTTCATCAAACCCATACGTGTGGGGTATTTATGGATAGGTCTTCAAAAATGATATTGAGGTTTCTAAAATCATTTTTTTTCTAAACTGAATAGTTTGCGCGAGAGACACTTTCAAAGTGGTAAAATGTGTGTCCCCCCCTGTAACTTCTAAAATACGAGAATGATAAAACTAAAACAAATATATGATGTACATTACCATGTAAACTTCCACAGAAAATTGGTTTGAACGAGATCTAGGAAGTAGTTTTTTTTTAATATGGCCGCTTTTCACCTTTCATTTGGGTACATACGACTATCTAACCATCCGTGGAAAAACACGCCATACCAAAAATATCGTTATAATGGTCAAAAAGCGAGTGCTTTCAAGTTTGAAGAGGGTCTTGAAATCATACACACCACATAGCGATCTATTGCGTCAGGGGTACAAACGTAATGCAAAATAATTTCGCCTAAAATAATGTAGGCCTTTATCAAAAGTCGTGCGGTGACCGCCACATGTCCCATTGGATATGTACTCGTATTTACCAAGTACCACGTTTAGAGAATCCTCGCCCAATTGTCCACATAAAGATAAATTAATAACCCTTTTCAAGCTTAGAGAAATGAACGACTGTGTTTTGTTTTTTTATTATTGTGTTAATAAAAATGGGTCCTGAAGCTTTGGTATTTAAATATGCAAGCTTCCTTACGGCTTATCACCACAGCTTTCAACACGGTGAAGGAAAACATAGTGAAGAAACCGGTTTCACCAAGAAGCGAAAAATAAGCATCTTGAACTTTATAAGCTGATTATAAGTCGCTGTCGTCGCACGGTTGGCGCATTGGTTGACCGATTAGCTGTTGCGCTGCGCCTCGCGGGTTTGATTCCCGCCGATTAAATATTTGTATGGCCTACAGCTAGTTGTCGATCTGCGTGTTTGAGTTTGTGAATTTAAATGTTTGTTTGTCTTTGTGTGAATCAATACTTTAAACAAAAAATGTATAACATGCTTGCTTACCGTGCGTTTTACAGGATTAGCGTCGATTACAATTTTATTTTTTTTTTCTAAAAGTCAATCAAAATCTGACTTGTTAAGCAGTAAAGAACGGTTTTAAAATCGACACTTGCTCAAACCAGCCCTTAAATTAAACTGAGTTTGAAGAAGAAACCGCCCATAAAACGAAACTAACTAAAATCTCTACCCGCAATCACCAAAAATATCACCAACCCCTTAAATACGGACTTTCTATCGGTAATAACATTACAGGTGTATTAATATAATGCCACTTTAATCCGTTTGAGGCACGGCTCAGATAACGAAGTTTGTGGAACATAATTGGAGAGTATTAATATCAAGTTACCGAGTTAAAGTTCGGATGAACTTTGTCGAGACTAATCGCCTCGTTGCGAGGGTCGACGTCACACTGTTACTTCGCGAAGCCTCTTTAATGTATATTCGCGTGTATTTACTTGTTTACATATACAGGGTATTTATTATGGCGAAAGTAGATTATTTTCTACTCCTCCAAAATTTCTGATTTATTTTGGTGTGAGATAGAAGACAGTCGCATCATTTCTCTGTGGAAATCCCTCGAATTTCAATTACAAGATTGAGCATTAAAATACTCCTGTGCTATTTATTTAAATGTTTCAATATTTAAACACACTCTATAATAGAAATGAAAATAAATAGTATGTACAAGTATCAAAAAGGGTTACAGGGCATCGAGAAATTCGTCCACATCGCTGCCAACAGGAAAAGTGCCAAGCATTTCATTATTTACTCGCCTGTTATAGTAGCTTTTGAGAATCAAAGTCAAGATAAAATAACTCTGTAACCCTCCGGTTGCCTGCAATCCGCTAGGATCTACTTAAATACCTACATTACCAACCAAAGCTTATGCAAATATTGTTTTCACTATGACATTTTCGTGGCGCAGCGACCCTGTTTACTTTGAGAATCTCTGGATCTTCAGTTGATCTTTCAATTTAATTCATAACCTTAACCGTACCTGACATACATACATCTCTGACATTTATTAAATTATCATTGATACATGTAGGTACCTATTTAGTCATCCGATCCTCTGTACATTCTCCAAATAGGTCACGAAATAATTTTAGAACCTCTTCCCTCTCCAAAAATTGGAAATCTTTGACCTTCCTTCGTTAACAAGTTAAGTCTTGGAAAATGTAGGTACTAATGAGTTTCCTGGAACGTGGGTAGTTCCGTTTATCATTCACCGCAGTACAGGGTCGGGAGGAAATTCTTCGAATGAAATACTTAACCGACCGATGCTTAGTATTCGTGAGGTGCCTCTTATTTTAATGAGGGAATTTTTATTGTTTGAAGTCGTAGTTATGCTAAAAATGCGGTTTAGTGGGGCAGCAGATATTAATCGTAATTGTGAAGTCAAAGCTCGTTGCTTCATTCTTGGGGCTGCTCGTCACCGTCGTCGGGTGATTTATTTTAATATCGGAATGGTTCGACAAGGTCCACGGTCCACCAGATCTCCTAAATATTCAACTGATTACAGTTTTTTACTATTAACTGAGTTAATTCATGGCCTGCTTAGTAGCACATTCCTAGCTATTGTGGTCGGCTTCCACTTCAAGCAAAAAGTAGTTATTTTAAATATCAGCGCTAAATGTTGTATCGTTACATTTTACCCGGGAGCGGAAAATGTAAGGTCTTGAGTAAGGAAGAGCACGGCTTAAACAAAAAATGGCAAGGGGACAAGACTAAGAGAATTTATTATAAAATACAACCTAACAGAGCTTACCTAAACGGGGCTGGAGCTGTCTAACCCTAACTAGGCCAGGGAAGCCGTACCTAACTGACGATGAATTGAAGAGAGCCAAGGGTCGTCAGATATTAGCCTTAGCAGCAGAGGGCCGAGGGATATCAGAGAGTCTTCACAGCGGAGGACCGAGGGACACCCATCAGTCATCAATATTCACAGCGGAGGGCAGAGGGACCATAGCCATCTGACATCGTAGTGAAGGGTCGAGGAACTTCCGTCTTCAATCAGTAGTACAAGTACGTAGGATTCGATAGGACTCGATTAGATAAATTAGACCAGTTATTCTCGATACAGTGAGTTTTTATGGAGTCAAAAACTCATTTTATCGAGAATAACTGTCAAATTTATCTAATCGAGTTCTATCGAAACCTACGTATTTGCACTGCAGGCTCGTATAGCCCGGGCATCAGGTGAGAAAGATGCCGCAGACGACACGCTGTGCGATGCCTCACACCGCTATAGCGACATTCTTTAATATGTGGCTAACAAGGAGGACTTTTAAGCTTCTCAGGAGGGATCTGCCCTCTGATTCACTCTGTAGCAAATACAAGCTCTCAGCGTAGCATGCCAAGCTTCTTGTTGGCACGAGCACCAAACGTAGACTGCCACAATTTTCCTCATGACGGCTGATGATCGGCCCGTCATTTTAAATTTAAGAGATTAAAATCTACAGAAAAGCTTTAAATATTACAAGTTACAAGGTAAAAGGTATGCTAAGCTTCCACGTAATGACCATGCAGTTACTTGGAAAGAATTTCAGGTTAATTTTAACAAATATGTAAGCATAAAAAAAACACAAACATTACAATGTGGAAGTTGAAACCGTACATCATATTGCACGATATTTTATGCTAGGCGACACTATACGAAAATTAAATTAATTAATCCCCATTAATATCCATTACTTCACTGGATAAATGTATATTATAACGACTGATTAACTTATTGCGATATACTTAAATGTATGCTCAACAAAATCTCTTCGATTTTGCTGTGGGTTATAGTTTAAAATGCGGATTAAACCGGTGCCAGTTGCATTTTGAATCACTGCCAATTTTTCATTGCGAATAGCCAGGCGTACTTTCTGTTTACGTTTTGTTTTTTATTGTGTTGTAGAATGTTAGTACTACGAGGGGGTAGATGTGTATGGTTGCAAAATTAAGGTGGTTTCCATTTGAAACCTTCGTCATTCAAAAAATTTGCCTCGATTAGAACGGTGTTTTTATACTCTATGCAATTATTCTTTTATCAGTCTGGTTATCGGTGTTTCAGTGAATTTAACTGATAGTAGAAGATAATATTCTTTCTTTGAATACTTGACTTTTATCTGGATTTCACCTTCCCAGCCCATTTTCTACAATTCTCAACATTATTTGTACCCACTTAAAGTATTTAATTTATTTTATACTTCCAGAAAATAAAAAAAACCTGAAGATAAAATAGAATCTGAAGATCTCACAAACGAAAGAACAGAACCTACCCATTCGCCGTATATAATCCCCTATTCACCTGACTAACGGTCCAAGCTGCAAAATGTAAAAAGAACTAAAACAGATCAAGTTGAAAGAAACGAATGAATACAGGAAATCAATATTTCTTCTATATCCACGTCTAAACTGAAACGCAAGGAGGTTCTACCTGACATATACAGTGTAAAATTGAAACTTCTACAGCCAACGCGATCCTTTTCACAAAGGAACTCAATATATATTGAAAACTGTGAATCGAGAATATTGTGAAAGCATACGGCGATATATCTTTGCTTCTGTGTCGATGTGAATGTTTGTAATTTATATGTAAGGCAAGCTATTTTTGAAATAAAGTGTTCGTTCAGTTGCCGATACTATCGTTCGGTATTGTAGTTACATGCCATTACTTAAATTGATGTGGCGCCTGCGATGACGTCTGGCTTTGCAATGCAAACTTCCAATTCGAATTTGGAATAGCAATTCTACATGGCAAGTTTATGAACAGTTCATGCCGTCAAGTAATGTTAGTCAGCCATTGAACAAGGTGCCACAACCGTACCTATGTCGGACATCCTAGAATGCGGTGAATGTAGTTGCAATAAGAAATTGCTACTCCCTATTGCTTAAACGGCCTTTGTTTGACTGGCTCTCTGAAGATCAAAATATTGACAATTGGTCTAGCTTTGATGTACTGTTCAGTAATTTATCTATTACTTTGAAGGTAGTTTTGATACACTACGCCCTAAAAACTATGAAAAATATTTAGTTTTAATACCGCTAGACAAAAATATCCAGGTCTGAAAGCAGGACACAAATCCCACCGTCATGCATATGCACATGCACATATGGGCCCACCCTACCGCCCTCATGCATATGCACACATACAAAACAAGTGAGAAATAATTAGCATGCCATGCAACCAAACCTTTACTCGACACGTGTTTCGAAGTCTCACTTACATAGGCCCAATTTCAGATAGAATCGCGAATATTCTTAGAAAACACAATGTTTACGTAGCATTTCGATCGGATCATAACTTGCGTAAACTATGTAATGGTAAAGATAAATTAGAGAATTCAAAAAAGTCCGGAGTTTACAAATTAGTGTGCAATGATTGCAACGGGGTCTATGTAGCAGTACAAGTACGTAGGAATCGATAGGGCTCGATAAGATAAATTTGACAGTTATTCTCGATAAAATGAACCTCATTTTATCGAGAATAACTGTCAAATTTATCAACACGAGTCTTATCGAATTTTACGTACTTGCACTTGTTAGAATTTTCAGACTTTAATTGTAAATATGTCAAGATTTTAATTATGGTGTGTATTTTCTGTTAAAAGTTAACGACTGTCGTCTTATACCACGAGATGGCGTTACTTGTGATTTGTTTATGATTTACCAATTTAGTTAAATAGAATGTACATTAAAAGTTATGCTTTTATTATTTCTTGTAATTTTATATAGGTATTGTTAAATCGAATAGTTATAATTTAATGTTGATTTATTTGGAATCATATTGAAACGTTAAAAACTTAGTTATACTGTTTTACCGACCGAGTTGACGCGCTACATCGAATCCCCACTCTAGTCGGTTGCCGGTGTGGCGCGTTAGCTCGGAAGGCAGTCGGATGTTAACCGTGTGACAAGAAAGTTGGTAAAATAAAAGTACAGTGTGATTTAAAGTGAGTTTTATTGCAGTAGTCTAACATTTCAGAAGTGGGATGTAGTTAGTTGGTCATATCAGCTGATTACATCCAAGCCTGCAAAGTGTTGTGTATAAATAAGTTTGGCCGTTGTGAATTTAAATTACATGCAAGCCTACAAAGTGTAGTGTAAAAATAAGTTGTGCCGTTTTGAATTTAAATTACATCCAAGCCTACAAAGTGTAGTGTAAAAATAAGTTTTGTCGTTTTGAACTTAAATTACATCCAAGCCTACAAAGTGTAGTGTAAACATAAAGTTTTTTTTTTTCGGTTTGAATTTGAATAAAACCGTTATAAGATGAATCCATACAATGAGCGCCGCTTGCGGACGCCACTTACGGATCAAAAACGACATTCTGTAGTGGTGGAAACACAAACGCTAATCCACAATACACAACGAAATAATGAAGAAAACTGCAGCAGTGGGCCAGGATCACCAGTGTTGCCAAGTGGGCGTGCTAGCCATCGCGAGTGCAGTGGAAACAGTGCCAGCCGACGCAGATGTAGTCTGCGTACCAGTGGCCGCGCAGGTCAATGCGGGCTCAGTCGCAGTCGCAGTCGCAGTGGTAGACGCAGCCGGCGCACTAGTGGGCGTGCTAGCCAACGCGGGTGCAGTCGCAGACGTAGCAGTCGCGACCGAAGTCGTAGTCGCAGTCGCAATCGCAGTCGCAGTCGCAGTCGCAGTCGCAGTCGCAGTCGCAATCGCAGTCGCAGTCGCAGACACAGCCGGCGCAGTGGGAGACAACGCAATCGCAGGTGCAACCGGAGCAGTCGCAGTCGCAGTCGCAGTCGCAGTCGCAGTCGCAGTCGCAGCTCCCGACTGCGCAGTCGCAGACCACTCAACAGGAATCCTGAAGAGCGCGGTGAGTCCAATCCAACTTTTTATGTGCCTGCCCCGAATGATGCGGTTTCAGTCTCACAGCTTGTCCAAGCCTTGCAGGCCGTGAACAATAAAAATAACGGTTTAGAAAAACTGTCCAACCACAATACCATTCCTGAGTTTAACCCGGAACGCAAACAACAGACGATTGATATATGGTTGCATAAAGTAAACGAATGTGCTTTAATATATAATTGGTCAGACCAACAAACAGCTCATTTTGCCCTCCAAAAGCTACAGGGGTTGCTCAAAAATGGTACGAGGGCTTGCCAACCGTTTTGTTTAGTTGGAACGAATGGCAAGAAAAACTTAAGTTAGCGTTCCCTAGTAATGAAAATTATGGTTGCTTACTTCAAACGATGCTATCCAAACGTGCTAAGTTTAACGATCCTCTGGAAGAATATTTTTATGAGAAAGTTGTGTTACTCAACCGATGTAGTATCGCAGACAAACGCGCGGTGGATTGCATTGTTCACGGGATTGACGACCGTAGTGTCAGACTAGGAGCTGAAGCCGCTCGTTTTGACACTCCGGATCAGCTTTTACCATATTTAAAAGCTGTTAAAACTAACATTCACCAGATTGACAAAAGGAAAACAAGGGTTTTTAACAATAATACGGACAGTACAGAAAAAGGGGAAAATAAAAACCGTATTATTAAATGTTTTAATTGTTTACAAGAGGGGCACTATAAGTCACAATGCACTAAACCACAGGTAAAGTGCACACGTTGTCTTAAGTTTGGCCATACCGTAGAGGGATGCAATGTACCCGTTACGTCTGCTTCAACTAATAGCAAGCCAGCAAAGTCTGTAATGTGTGTTGTCAGTTCCGCCGGTGATTCCACAAAATATTACAAACAAGGTTTCATTAACAACCATCCAGTTAATTGTTTTATCGATTTTGGTAGCTCCGCCACTATGATGAGCTTAGGTTGCGCTAAAAACATTTCCGTTGATTGGGTATCTAGCGAAAGTATGCCCGTGCTTAAAGGTTTTGGTGAGGCTATAGTTCGACCCTTAGGAAAATGTACCGCATCTGTTTCCGTTGATGGCGTTGTCGCAGAAGTAGAAATTCTTATTGTCCCTAACGAGGTTATGCGAGTGCCCGTTATTATAGGACAAACTTTTACAGAGCAACCTCATATAATTGTAGAGAAAGATAGTGCGAATCTGCTTTTTTCTAGTAATGATAGTGAGTCGGTGTTCAATAAGATCACACTTTTCGGTACCATGGATACTATGATTGATGGGTTGACTCCAGTTTACATTCACACGGACCCGACTTATAATGGGGATGTGTACATTCCCGGAAATAATCGCTATCAATTAGGCCGCGAACACTATCTAGTCCAAGGGCTATTCACTTGTGTGGATGGAAAAGGAGTTATCTTTATCAAAGGCAAGTCCGGCCAACCCTTTCTTTTAAGAAAGAATATCGTGGTAGCTAGAGGATTGAAGGCAAAAGAGGAAGGCTTAGCAAGTAATATAGCCGAAATTTGTAATGTAGAACTTAGTGAGCCTTTACGGCCAATAAACGAAGACGATATAATTAGTGATACAAACTTAGCCAAAGATAAACTTAAACAACTTTTACAATTATTAAATAAGTATAGAGAATGCTTCGCGTTTAGTTTAAAAGAGTTGGGTAAGACTGAACTTACAGAAATGTCCATAAATTTGACAGACAACGAACCGGTAGTGTACAGACCTTATAGACTGCCAATAGCTGAACGTACCAAAGTGCGAGAAATGATACAAGAGTTACTGGAGTGCGGTATTATTCGTCCATCTACCTCCTGCTATGCAAGCCCAATAGTACTTGTCAAAAAGAAGTCCGGTGAAACTCGGTTATGCATTGACTTCAGAGCGTTGAATCGTAAGACCATAAAAGAAAATTACCCGCTGCCCAGAATAGACGATCAACTCGATGACCTTGCGGGATACAACTTTTATACTACTCTGGACCTGGCGTCCGGATATTATCAAATTTCAATTTCTGAAAATGATCGCCATAAAACTTCATTTGTAACGCCAGAAGGGCAATATGAATTTAATAGAATGCCTTTTGGGCTGGTTAATGCACCATCAACTTTTATGCGTACAATGCACCTAGTTCTAAATAATAACCGAGGTTTCCCATCGCGAGAAGAACAAAGTATCAACGCTAAAAGAATCGCATCTGCTTATATGGACGATATAATTGTACCTTCGGTAACGCTCGACGAGGGTTTTGACCGGTTAGAAAGAGTTCTGGGTTTGATAAAAGAAGCTAACTTGACCCTTAAACTGTCGAAGTGTTGTTTCTTTAAGACGACAGTAGATTATTTAGGGTTTGAATTAAGTGCAGAGGGTATTAGACCGGGAACGCGAAAAATTGAATCGCTTAGAGACTTTCCCCGACCTGTTAACCAGCACACTGTTAGGCAATTTATCGGATTGTGTAGTTTCTTCCGTCGATTTGTCAAAAATTTCGCTATGATAGCTAAGCCACTTACCAGTCTTTTAAAGAAAACGGCTGTGTGGGTTTGGGGCCAAGAACAAAACAAAGCTTTTCATGACCTAAAATCCGAATTAATGAAAAAACCGATTTTAGCGTTATACGACCCCAATGCGCCAACTGAACTCCATACAGATGCATGTAAAATAGGCATAGCCGGAATGCTTATGCAGCGTGATGACAATAGATTATTGAAACCGGTAGCATACTTCAGCCGCCAAACGACGACCGAGGAACAACATATGACTGCATATGAACTCGAAACTCTCGCTGTCGTTGCATCACTTCAACGGTTTCGCGTATATCTAATTGGCGTAGAGTTTAAAGTATTAACCGACTGCAATTCGTTAAGAGCAACCTTCCTTAAGCGCGATTTAATACCGCGTGTCGCTAGGTGGTGGATTTCTATGCAAGAGTTTAACTTTACTGTCGATTATAAGCCGGGAGCCTCAATGGCCCATGTAGACGCGTTGAGTCGGAACCCACCACCTACCAACATTCAAGCTGATAGTGACAGTGCCGACTGTTTTGTGATGGTAGTCGGTGAATCGGATTGGTTGGGTACCGTTCAATTGGCAGACTCGGAGATCTAAAGAAAAATCTCCGTTCTAAATGACCCGAAAGCAGATGATGTCATTGAGATTAAAAATAATTATATTGTACGCAATAGTAAATTATATAGGAAAACTTTAGATGGTGACAGATGGGTAGTCCCTAAGGGTGTACGCTGGCAAATTCTCAAACAATGCCATGATGATTTGGGCCACTTTGGATTTGATAAGACTTTGAGTAAGGTTAAAGAAACTTATTGGTTCGCTAAAATGAGACGCTTTGTAAAAAAGTATGTAGCTTCATGCCTCGAATGTTCTTACTCAAAATCTTCGTCAAAGAAAAGGCCACCGTTACATCCTATACCAAAAGATGAGAAACCATTTGTCACGGTCCACATCGACCATGTTGGCCCTTTTGTGAAAAGTTCAAAGGGGAACACACACTTGCTAGTCATCATAGATGCGTACACAAAGTTTATTGTTCTAAAACCGGTTCGAAGTACTAAGTCGTCAATAGTTATCGAGAAAATGCACGATTATTTTAGTATATTTGGGCTACCAAAAAGAATTATATCCGACCGTGGCTCTTGTTTTACAAGTAGTAAATTTACCGGTTTTCTGGAAAAGCTAGGCATCAAGCACGTCTTAAACGCGGTAGCAACCCCACGCGCCAACGGGCAAGTCGAACGATACAACCGTACCTTGCTAGAAGCACTGACCGCTAAGTGCGTGGGTTTGGACGAAAGAAAATGGGACGTTAAGGTGCCCGAAATTCAGTTGGGCCTGAATAACACATTTAATAAAGGCATAGGTAAAACACCAGCCCAAGTTCTTTTTGGTACCAGCCTAACCGGAATGACGGAAGGTAGGATTAAAGCTTCTATTGATAGTAGTGAACCGTATTCAGAAGATAAAATTAAAGAAATACGAGAAGAAGCTAGTGAATATATTACTGCTTATCAAGAGAAGCAGAAAACATATTATGACAAAAAGTCTGCTAAACCTGTTGATTTTCACGTTGGTGATTTGGTCAGTGTTGAGCGTGAAATTGGTGCTACAGGGCAGAGTAAAAAGCTAATCCCAAAATATCGGGGTCCATATAAAATAGTAGAGGTTTTAGGTAATGACAGGTATCGCATTGAGGATACTCCGATTACTCGAAAGGGAAATCGGAAATATTCCGCGGTTATTGCCGTAGACAAAATGAAAGCGTGGGCCCACTATAACAGAATGGATTCAAGTTCGTCCTCAGCCAATGAAGAGGGTGACCAAATTGATTAAATAATAAAACTCCAATATCATTTATAGGGTTGTGAGACTGAAACTAATATGGCGTCCGCGGTAAAGGTACGCAATGCCAACATCAGCCTTTGAGTAAATGAATCATGGTGGTTTCAAGGTAGTAGCGACTTGTACCACTAATAGACTAAAATTTGGTGGTTTCAAGGTAGTAGCGACTTGTACCGCCCTAGTGGTTTCAAGGTAGTAGCGACTTGTACCACTAGTAGACTAAAATTTGGTGGTTTCAAGGTAGTAGCGACTTGTACCGCCCTAGTGATTTCAAGGTAGTAGCGACTTGTATCACTAGTAGTCATTGTAAAATTACAGTTGTAACATTTTTCGTGGATTAAAACACTTCATAATGCTTCTATAGTTTGTTTGGGCATAAGAACCATTCGCATACATGCGCGAGGACGCGTAAGTTACGTGGATGGCCGAATGTAAGAGTTGGGTGCAAGATAGTAGCGACTTGTACCGTAGTTATGTAAATAAATTATATTGTATAATTACAGTTGTGATATTCATGATTGATTAAGATATCCATTAAGGCGTCGATAGTTGCCTTTGCAACTGTAACAGTTGATTCAGATATGGAATTATGATTGTTGTACATAAGGTTACTCGTATACATACATACGCGAGGACGCGTAAGTTATGCGGATGGCCGAATGTTAGAATTTTCAGACTTTAATTGTAAATATGTCAAGATTTTAATTATGGTGTGTATTTTCTGTTAAAAGTTAACGACTGTCGTCTTATACCACGAGATGGCGTTACTTGTGATTTGTTTATGATTTACCAATTTAGTTAAATAGAATGTACATTAAAAGTTATGCTTTTATTATTTCTTGTAATTTTATATAGGTATTGTTAAATCGAATAGTTATAATTTAATGTTGATTTATTTGGAATCATATTGAAACGTTAAAAACTTAGTTATACTGTTTTACCGACCGAGTTGACGCGCTACATCGAATCCCCACTCTAGTCGGTTGCCGGTGTGGCGCGTTAGCTCGGAAGGCAGTCGGATGTTAACCGTGTGACAAGAAAGTTGGTAAAATAAAAGTACAGTGTGATTTAAAGTGAGTTTTATTGCAGTAGTCTAACACACTGTAGGTCAGACAGGCCGTGGTTTCGAAATTAGGTACAGGGAACATGTTGCCGCTTACAGGAATGGCCATCCAGATAAATCACATTTCGCAAAACATTTAATTGACACCGGCCACTCCTTGAGCGACAACAATTCCTATAACATTTTGCATGTTTGCGATAAGGGTTTCCGGTTGAGTGTGTTGGAACAGTTAGAAATATCGAAACATAACAATAACAATGCATATACACTGTTGAATGACCAAACAAATTTAATTCCATCACCACTTCTAAGTATGATTGCAGGTAGTTCGGCACTGATGTCTTTGTGACGTTGTATCGACCGTTATTATAGCGTCATCGAAACGGTATATAAAGGGCCGACAGCGGTGCGTCTAGATCATTCGAGCACGAATGCTCGACGAGTCAACAACTCCTGAGGATGCCCCGTGGAGGGGCGAAACACGTGTCGAGTAAAGGTTTGGTTGCATGGCATGCTAATTATTTCTCACTTGTTTTGTATGTGTGCATATGCATGAGGGCGGGAGGGTAGGCCCATATGTGCATGTGCATATGCATGACGGTGGGATTTGTGTCCTGCTTTCAGACCTGGATATTTTTGTCTAGCGGTATTAAAACTAAATATTTTTCATAGCATTTAATGCCATGGATTTCCGCAAAGTAACGCCTGATTCCATAACTTACACTACGCCCTAACTACCCCAAGAAAAATACCTGACCAAATTAAAAACTTGCCATTACAAAAATTCAAAAAATGTTTGACAAAATTACTTTTAGACAAATGTTACTATTCAGTGCAGGATTTTTTAAATGACATTTCTTTGTGACATCTCAATAATTATAATTATATTAATTTGTATTATATTTGCATGCTATGTTATGGCAGAATGTACATGGATCCTATTTATAATTTAACATCTTATTTTTATGTACCTACATTCTAAGCAAATAAAGACCTATTCTATTCTATTCTATTCTAAAAGACATATAATACTTGGTCATAATAAGTTCATTAACAGTAAACTGCAATTCCACATATAGTTTGAATTGGCATGTTGAATCCCTAAAATGATTCTTGCGTTGTCATTTACGAGTTAGCAGTTAAGTTATCCTTTGCTTTACTTTGAACTTATTCGAGTGTTTAGTTATACAACTATACGTTATTGTACTAGATATCCAACGAGCCACTGATAAGTTCAGTGGATCAGCGTTGTACAGTCTATTAAATGTCTCAGTCGGTCGAATGCAACATTTACATGATTCGGTGCGAAGTTGTCTGGGGAAGGTGGGATATTTCCAGTGTTGTCCAATTTTTGAAGAGGGAGTTATACACCGAACCTTTACAGCGTTTTGACGTCATAATGACCCCAACCAACGGGGTAGTTTTAGTAGCAAAAATGCGAACTTATTTCTTAAAATTCTTGATCATTAGCTATTCTCTACATAAAACTGCATCTCCATTTGATCACGTTTAAAAAACGGGTTAAGAGGCCTGCGGAGCATGCGAATTTCATACAAACGTAATACCAAAATAATTTGGAAATCAAACTTATTCTTAAGGTAGTGTGTATTTATTTTGATTGGATTACAGAATATAAAGGTTCCCAAACACATATGTTCGGTCCAAACCCAGGGCAAGCTGTGACCGAACCGTCCGCGATTCGCGGAGACAATCAATAAATTAAATTGCCCTTATAAAAGTAACTTACCTGGTGCCGGTGGGCTGAAGGGGATGACCAGTCCTTGATCAAGCCGGCTCTGGTACTGTATGTCTGTGTGTGTACGTGTAAATATTTAAAATGTAATTTGTTAATTGATTGAGATAATTTATTTATTAACATAGGTTCACCAACAGCTTCTGTGTACAGCATTTAGATATAAAAATGTTTTAAGGTCTTGGACTTACACAGTCGCCAATTATAGGTTAACCAGCATTCACAAAAATAAGTGATAACATAAGACAAAAAAAAAATAACAATAAGATGAGTGGCTCAAGACATGAAATACAATAGTAAACCTTACTATTAAGAGTTTACTGAACTAACGAAACAATACAAAGAAAAAAAAAAAATACGCTGTGAGTGATTAACTAGGTAATTACAATTAAAATTTAAAAAAAAAGAAGACAAGATATAAAAATTATCGTTAAAACATAAAAATTAGATCAGAACTATGAATAAAATAATAACGTTAAAACATTGTTAACAATATAGAAAGAAGTAATATAATTAAATAAACCGAAGGGATCATTAATGATTACTAACACCACAAACATTGTGTTGCGATTTTCGCGAATCCAGTAAATGAGTTTTAAATATTTTTATGGAGTTATGGTAAATGTCGACATCAGGGGAAGATTTAATAAAAGAATTCATCACTCTACAGATTCTATTGAGTGGCGAGTTTACCCCAATATTCGTGTTAGACCCTTGAGTGTTGAAGAGGTTGGTCATAGGATACCTTGGCAAATTGTGAGGTACTTTTAGTCCAATACGCTCAACTAGTCTACTGCAGTCTAGTTTATTATTTACTAATTTATACAAAAACATAAGATCCTGCATTACTCGACGGTCGCGCAAACTATACATTTCATAATATAGAAGGCGTTGTTCATAATATGGACACCGGGGAGATATTACACTGAAAGTATACGCTAGATGTTTTGTAAAGGCTCTCTGGATGCTTTCGACTCTCTGTGAGTGTACTGCATAGTGGGGGTTCCATACCACACTGGCAAATTCCAGTTGGCTACGAACTAAGGCGTTATAAAGGACAGTTTTAGTTCTTAGAAGTTTGAACCCTTTAGTACTTCTCTTAAGGAATCCTAGCAACCGTGCTTATTTAGTGACGATGTTATCGATATGGCTTCTAAAGTTAAGTTCACTGTCCATAATGATGCCAAGATCGCGGACCTCACTAACGGTTTCTAATAATTCTCCTCTTATTTTGAATGAGACTGTATTGGGTTGTTTTTTCCTAGAAAATCATATGTGGTTACATTTTTGGATATTAAGATTCATGTGATTCAGGTTGCACCAATGATCAATTCTGACCAAATCCTCCTGAATTAGGGAAGCATCTTTATCTGAAGTGATAGTTTTATAAATTTTAAGATCATCGGCAAACATTAGGTATTTACAGTGATGGATATGATCAGTGTTAAGTTCTTAGTACGGAAGACAAGTGAAACGCAGGACAGCTATTGACACACTGCTTTATTAACTGTTAGACACAAGGCATGGGCGCAGCCACGCACACATAGACATAGTTACTTACATTACATACACAACAGTCCCTCCCCCTATTTAACATAAATAGAAAATCGCAATTTCATTATTTTTAGAAGAACTGCTTATAATCAACCCTGGGTATGTCTCGCAACAACTTGCTGGAACATCTCGAACTTTGAGGAGAAGATGACAATACCACCTCATCTCTTTCTCCCTCCCCACTGTTTGGCAACTGTAAACAGCTATGGTCGCTTTGAATTGGGTCACTATCCAACATTATATCGCCCAAATCTACTGGTGGAGACATACCTTTAATTAATACAATTTGATTTTTATGTTTTTTAACGTTACAAGAAGAACCATGGTCTTTTATCCAATATAATACTTTTCCGAGTTTTTTTATAACAGTTCCTTTGCACCACATATATTTGCTGTTGTTTAGAAACTTTTTAAACATGACGTCATCGCCTGGCTTAAACACTTGTTTATTATTTCCGCCATAACACTTAATTTGCGAGCACTGTTTTTGTTTAACATCATTAATTAGTGATATGGGTGGGGTCGACGTTAATTTTGGGTGAAGTAAGTCTAGACGTGTTCTGAGCTTTCGCCCAAACACCAACTCAGCCGGTGAGAAACCCGTGACAGAATGTACTGAATTCCTATAGTCAAACAGATATTTCAAAATTTTTAGCCTACACTCAGTCTTATTGCGTGAACCTAAAACGCTTGACTTAATACCCTTTTTGACTATCTTTACGAAAATTTCCGCTTGTCCGTTACTAGCAGGATTGTATGGTGGTGATGTAAGATGAGCAATTCCATTTAATGCACAAAATTTTGTAAACTCAGCGGATGTAAATGCAGTTCCGTTATCGCTAACAATTGTGTGAGGTAATCCGTACTTAGACATGAAATCGTACAGTTTTTCAATAACGGTCGCCGAGGTGGTAGAAGTGCTCACGTCGTATACTTCTAACCATTTGGTGTGCGCATCTACCACTACCAAGAACGTTTGATTATTCAGCGGGCCCAGAAAGTCGACGTGTAACCTATGAAATGGTGTATGGGGAAACTCCCACGGTGCTAACGGTGCTTTAGGCGGCGAGGGCCGTAGCTGTTTGCATATTTCACACGAATGTATCATTTTTTCTAGTGTTGCATCAATGCCTGGGAACCAAAATCGTGACCTAGCTTCTGATTTCGTTTTTACGATACCTAAATGCGAGCTATGTAACTCTAACAAAATCTTCGACCGCAAAGATTCGGGAAGTATCACCTTATGACCCCTCATTAAACAACCATCTTCCAATGATAATTGTGTCTTACATAAATGATAGGGCTTTAACTGCGAGTCCACGATTTTTTTTGGCCAACCGTTTTGGACATAATTAACCACTAACTGTAATACAGTATCCTCTTTAGTGGCTTTGCGTAACTCATATAAGGTCAATGGCATGTCGCCTTCGACAACAAAGTTAACGTAAGATGCGCGATCTAAGGGGGCGGCGGCAGCGGCGGCGTGCGCGCCGATGTCGTCTCCCTCGCCCCCGGCCGCGCGAGCCCGCACTGACTCACCCTGTAAACTCGCACGAGACAGGTAATCCGCGTTGTTGTCAGCACTTCGAACATACTCAATTACATAATTGTATGCACTTAAAAACATCGCATATCTCTGCAATCTATTAGCCGACACTTCCGGTATACCTTTATGTGGGCCGAAAATAGAAATTAACGGCTTGTGATCAGTGCGTAATATAAATGGATCTGATCTGCCATATATATACTGATGGAACCGACGTATTCCAAATATTATTGCAGTCGCCTCTTTCTGTATTTGTGAGTAGTTTTTCTCAGCTGAGTTCAACGTGCGGGAAGCGAATGCTACCGGGCGTTCTAACCCGTCATTGTCTATTTGGGACAAAATAGCACCTAAACCAGACGGGGAAGCATCGACAGTTAAAATTATTTTGGCGTTTGGATTGAAGTGTGTTAAAACCTGATCTGACGTCAGACAACTCTTAATTTTATCAAACGCTTGTTGATGTGACGTAGACCAACTCCACTTAACCCCCTTTTTTAACAGGTCATACAAAGGACTCAGGATACAGGATGCTCCCGCCACGAAATTCCTGTAGTAGTTTACAAGTCCTAAAAATGATTGCAATGCATTAACATCGGTCGGTACGGGCGCATCAGCTATAGCCTTAACCTTTGCCGGATCCTTCTGCAATCCATTTTTAGTTATTATGTACCCTAAATATTTAATTTCATTTTTAAAGAAATCGCATTTTTCTTTCTGCACAGTTAACCCTGCATCCTGAAGTCTTTGCAGAACTATATTCAACTTCTTCAAATGTCCCTCTGGGGTCTGGTCAGTGACCAAAATGTCGTCAAGCAGACACAGGACGCCGTCCAACCCTGAAAGCATCGTTTCCATAGCGCGTTGGAATATAGATGGCGCACTAGACAATCCGAACACTAGACGAGTATAATTAAATAGACCCCGATGTGTATTGATACATGTAACCGGTTGAGATTCTTCGTCTAACACAAATTGATTATAGGCCATAGATAAGTCAATCTTTGAAAACTGATGGCCCCCGTACAGTCTTGAAAATAGTTCGTGTACCGTAGGTAGAGGATATTGTTCTATCAACAGCTGTTTATTAATAGTAACCGAGTAGTCGGCACATAATCTAACCGAACCGTTGTGTTTTAGCACGGGAACAATTGGTGACGCGTACTCTGAGTGCGAAACCGGTTTAAGTACACCTAGATCCACTAAACGTGTTATCTCTTTGTCCACTTTATCACGTAATGCGAACGCAATTGGACGCGCTTTACAGAATATCGGTTTCACATTATCCTTTAATTTTAATTTAACACGATATTTATTAAATGTACCCAACTTATCCGAAAATACTTCCGGGAAACGCGATTGGAATTGCTCCACTACACTCTGCTCACCCTTCAGAAAATTACAAGGTGTCAACTTAAGTTTAAACGTTGAGATAAAATCCCTGCCTAATAATGGTGGTCCGCCATTGCGAATGACGTATATGTCCATTGAGTGAGTGTGTCGCAGGTACGTCACTGGCAAGTTTACGTACCCTACACATTTCATAATATTGCCTGTGTAGCTAAAAAAACTTTTACTAGAATCTAGCAACGGAATATTACTAAACATGTTTTTATAAGTACCCTCGGATATAACTGTCACTGCTGATCCACTATCTATTTGAAATAGTACATTCTTCCCGAGAATTGAAACCGTTTCTGTCATAGGTTCCCCACGGTCTGAGCGAATGTTAAACAATGTCTTACCGTCGTCGTCCTCGCTCACATCATCTGTCAACACGTAATTTACTTTATTACGAGGACACATTTTCCGTAAATGACCCTTGTTGTTGCACTTATTGCATTTATAGCTTGCAAACCGACATTGGGATGACTCGTGATTGTTACGACCGCACACTGTACACTTTATTTTACCGGCACTTATGGGTTTAGCACTATTTTCTTGTTTCGCGATCTTGAACACTGGCGTCTGCTGCCCAAGGACAGCCGTAGTAGTTGCAGCGCCCGCGCGCGCGCACCGCACGCTCTCCGCCAGCTCCACCGCCTTGGCCAGGTTCAGCTTGTCGATGTCTTGCGCGAACAGCTTCTCTCGTTCATGGCCTGCTACCATGCCCATCACAAACCGATCTCGTAACGCTTCCTCGACGTTACTAAATCTACAATGTGCTGTAAGTCCTCGTAGTCTTGACGCCCATTGCGTAAAAGTCTCGCCCTGCTGCTGCATAGCCGCGTAAAAATTGTATCGCTCGCTGAAGCCGCATATCTTTGGTTGAAAATGCTCATCCAATAGCTGCACTATATCCTCATAAGGTACTTCCTGGATATCCTTTGGCAGTGCCAGATCCGCCGCCAACTTATAAGTACCGTCATTTAGTGCGCTGAGCAGGATCGCCCGTCTCTTGGCTCCAGCTGCATCATTCTTCGAGACGATGTCGTTTGCAATAAACCATTGCGTAATTCGGCCTTTATAAGACTTCCATTCTTGCACGTTGTGATCGAATGTAGATAAAATGCCAAAACTATTCATTTTCCGATAGTAAAATTAATAAAATTAATATGTGGGTAAACTCGTCGCCACTGTTAAGTTCTTAGTACGGAAGACAAGTGAAACGCAGGACAGCTATTGACACACTGCTTTATTAACTGTTAGACACAAGGCATGGGCGCAGCCACGCACACATAGACATAGTTACTTACATTACATACACAACAATCAGTTATGTCATTAATGAAGAGTGAAAATAGAACTGGTGCAAGGTGAGAACCCTGAGGAACTCCTGATTCAGCATAGTAAGGGTAAGATTCATAACCATTAACAACAAGAATTTGCGATCTACGGGATAAATAAGATGAAAACCAGTTTAAAAATGAGTCATGTATACCATTGTATTCTAACTTTGACAGTAGCAGAGAATGGTCAACTTTATCAAACGCATTGCTAAAGTCTGTGTACACAGCATCTACTTCCAATCTTTTGTCAAGAGCCAGCGTTATATCGGAAACAAACTCGACAAGGTTTGTTTCTACGCTGCGACCAGCTTTAAAACCATGCTGATTCGGCGAAATAATTTTGTCAATGTGGTGAGTAATGATTGGACAGATAAGGGATTCGAAGATCTTTGAAAAACATGATAATACTGAAATTGGACGGTAATTTTTAACATTGGCAGGATCTCCTTTCTTGAAAATCGGGACAATTCTTGCACTTTTCCATACATCAGGGAAGATTCCTTCAGCAAGAGAAGAATTAAAAATAAGTAGCAACGGTAGAGCAAGTTCATGGCGGCAGCGTTTTATTAACAGAGGTGGTATGGAATCAGGTCCAGCCCCTTTAGAGGTATCTATGTGTTTGAGCTTGGTAAAAATTTGCATTTCAGTGAACTTGATGGTACTTAGGACAGAGTCAGTACCTAAGAATCTATTTGAATTATTATTATTATTAGTAACAGGGTTATGGCTAAAAACAGACACAAATTGATCTGCGAAAAGGTTAGCAATTTCAGGACCACTACGTGCGAGCCTATCATAAACATGTCAGCAGGAATGCAGGATTCCCCACGACCTTTATCCTTTATGAACCGCCAGAAAGCTTTAGGGTTTTTTGGAATATAGTTTTCAATTTTACTTTTATATGAATTTTAACAGTTATTTATTAATATATGACAGCGACTGCGAAGTAATTCAAAGGTTAGCCTGTCTCGGGAATTATTATATTTGCGGTATTTTTGTCTTTCTCTTTTTCAGATAGGGTCCTAATAAGTGAGGCAGTATACCAAGACGGATTCTTAGATTTTTTCTTAGTGTAAATGGGTACAAAATTATCAATAGCGCTCTGAAGGACGCTGTAAAAGATGTCAACCATTTTATTCACATCAACACAATTATTGAAGGCATCAAACCAATTTATATTTTCAAGATACATTATGATTTGTTCATAGTCGGCTTTAAAAAAGTTGTAACCGGAGCGATATTTTGGTTTTAATTGTTCTAAGTTTGACAGTGGAATAGAGATAAGCAAGTTTGGATGATGGGAGTCCAGTTTACTAAGCAGATCAATGGGCTTAGTAACTGTTACATCTGATATTTTACTTAAGACTAGATCTAAAAATCTGTTATCTGCATTATGAATAGAATTAAATTGGTGGAGTTCATTAACCGACAAAAAGTCTACAAATGAGTAACCCAGTGCGTTTTCATAGTTTGATGGTGAAAGATGTAGGTCATCATCTCTCTTTTTCCACTCGATAAAACCCAACTTAAAATCCCCAAGAATCACAACATCATCGACATTATTGAGCGCAATATTAGCATTATTTAGGAAACACTGTAGAGAGTCCAGTTTGACAGGCGGGGGCATGTAGATAACACATAGTGCAATTTTTTTAGTATGATTGTTCACAGTTACCTCAATAGATAACCATAAATCTTCCAAATCACTTTCCCAGCTTTTCATTCGTATAGATTTAATTTTACTAGAAACAGCAACCATAACCCCTCCCCCATCTTTTTTGGATACTTTAGAACTTAATCTATCTCTACGATATACTGTGTACCGCGGGTCAATGAACTCTCCATTACATACATTAGAGTTTAGCCAAGATTCAGTAAATGCAATTACATCATAGCTAGTAAGTAGAATGTTTTTATAGATATCTTCAGTTTTAGTTCTAATTCCACGAACATTTTGATAATAAATATCAAACATTGCGAATACAAATAACGCGAAGAACACTATTATAGAGACAGAAGTAAACTAAATTCTAAATAGCTATATCTGTCGTTTTCATTAAATTTAAGCTATCGTGATTGCGAATGTAGATAGGCTTCGAATAAATATCTTTACGTACAAAAATTCGCCCATTACGTATCCAGACAAAGTTAAATGACATCTCCTTAGCCAATATCCGTGCTGCTGCATGAGGTTGCTTACCAATAGGGCATAAATGCTCGCTTACAAAAATAGGCACTCTGCCATGTTACCATGTAGGCCTAGGTGATGCGAGCTCAATTTGTCCGAGGGGTGTTTTTTGTTAAAGTTTCCTACAGCAGCTAGAAGATTGTCACGCTGGCGAGGGCTGCGGAGCTTAGCGATCACAGTGCGCGGACGGTTGCTCTCCTTATTCAGTTTGGCTACTCTTGTGATTTGCATAACGTCACTGTCGCCAATTTCACAACAAGTCACCTTTGCGAACTTTTGCAGCGTTTGCACTAGGTTTTCAGACCTATCCTCAGGAATACCATTAATTTCCACGTTGCTTTCACGCATGTTTTGTTCTACGAAACATAATCGTGTAGTAAGTTCACTAACACTCTGCTGGAGGGTTGCTTTATCGTTGCGCAGTTGGTTTATAAGGGTTTCCTTTTCATCAAAGCGTTTTTTGAACTCTTCAAAGTGCTCGTTGAAAAACCCAAGCGAAACTTTGAATTCCGATATTTCTCCTTGAATATTTTTCAATTGCTCCAAAAGTAATTCTTTAAAAGATGACTTGAAAGCAGCGGCCAATTCTTCCTTAATTATGTCTCTAAGATTATTGTTATTAAAACATTGTTCCTGAATATTTGAGGTAGACATGGACTGATTACTTTTCTTCCTTAGGGTCACATTCATCGTATCGGCTGGAGTGTTTAGAGAGCCAGAAGTTTTAGGAATAGTTGTGGGGCTTGAAGTTTGTTTTTGATCCGTTGAGTGACGGAGATTTACAGTATTGTTGGACGGGCGCGCACGTGTATCAATTTTATCGGTCTTTTGCTGTTTGTAGCTAAAGACATTTATTAATATGCGGCATAAAGCTTGAAGTAGTTGGAGAGCTAAACGGCAAGCAAGCATGCATGTAAGCGCCGAGTGTGTGTACGTAAAAGCGAGCGACTCGCGGGTTACCCTAGGTAACGTAACAACAACGCAGTCGTTATAAAATTTTGAAGGTAATTTGCTTATTACTCACAAACGCACAAGAATCACGATATGATGTAAACACCACTGGATAGTCCGTAAACAAGGCTTTACGGGGATATATAACACTTTTAATTATGGAAAATATTGACCACTTTTATGTTTATTTTAAAGATAATTGAGAAATCGGCGTGGACAATTAACAAATCAACCCGTTTTGGTACAAATGGGGGCGTTTTGTCCAATTAAAACTGAATTATAACCAAAAACTTGCAAACAAAAGGGATCCACTTGGATTTCTCAATTATCTCAACCAATTAACAAATTCGATGTGATCTCGTGATGAGTCACGACAAGTTACAAACGTTAAGCGATGACAGTTGATGTCAGTGACAGTCCAAACGTCAAGTTGCGTTTCAATACACGTACGGCACGAAACAACATATTTTGAATGTACACCGATTTAAACAAGAGTTACGAGAAAAGTAAATTTCCTATAGAAATTTTAAATTCCTCATATCTCGTCTTTATATCATTGTCCTTTCAAAATATTTATTTGGGAACATAGATATTCTATAATACAATCGAAACATACACACTATCTTAAAATATGTTTGATTTTCAAATTATTTTGGTATTACGTTTGTATGAAAAACGCATGCTCCGAAGGCCCCTTAACTTGTAAAACCTGCATCGATTAGTGCGAATGGGAAGAGTGTAAAGGAAGTAATGGCCCCTAAAAAATTAGATTGACTGCCCGCTGGGTGTTAATTGGCAATTAGGTCAAATGGTTGGTTCAACGCTGGCACAGAGTGTAATCAATGAGCGTATGTTTTTTTAGTTCTAATACGATACGAAATGTCGTAAAATGGCGCAGTTGACATCGCGATTCTATGCACTAATTTCTCGAAGTATTATGAGATTTAACATTTTTAAAAATGACTGATAGACAACGCACTTGGATGCGTGACCTAGAAGCATGTAGTCTAGGCGGTGAGTTCTTTGCATAACGAAAGTGAAACCCTTCCATCCTCAAAATCATTTCAAAAGTAATTACATTATGAAAGGACTTTGGTAAACACAGGGGATGCAAGTTTGGTTTGAGAGTTCATTTGCTTCATCATCATCAGCCTATTAATGTTCCCACTGCTGGGACACAAGCCTCCACTCTATGAGAGGGAAATTGCGTACCATTTTTTAAATTAAATACTCAGGTATTGTTGTAAGAAAATAAACAGTTGTAAAAAGTACCTCCATCAAATTACATCCATAAGCTTCATATCGCAAAAGTTCGTGTAGGAGCGGTACGGTGACGCACATCGCTACGCATAATCTTAGTATGACATGTGTTTCCATGTTTACAGTATTTCTTTGTGATAATAATATTTATCACTAGCACTTCACCTGTGACTTCGTCCGCAAAAATGTTATAGCTCGGCTAATATACCATTTACATATAATTTAAAGCCTCTATGACCCACGAATAAAGTATCTTGAGTACTCCAGTCTGTCAGCTAAGCTGCGAACAGACGGACGGACATAGCGAAACTATAAGGGTTCCTTGTTAACTACGAAATCCTTACTCACTTCTTAATTCCTTGTGCTACATTCAAAGCTAAGACCCGCTATGCTCATCATTTACACATAGCTTAAAATGCAGTTACAATAATTCACGTGTCCAGCTACAGTGAAGACGACGTTGATGTATATACTCCGCTAAACTTGGATTATAACGATTTGCTGACCTCCTAAGTAATTCACTTGGAGTTTGGAATACTTTGTAGAATGTAGTTAAATACTTTGATATTATGGTGAAATACTTTTCTCATTTACTGTACTAAGTGAAAATGCACTGAAAAAAGATATTTAATACATCGAATCAGGGGCGTCGGCAACAGGTTCCTCGACCACTGGGGGCCTAAGCCATGAACCTGAAAAAGTAAGACAGTAGCAATGAAAAAAAAAAAAACCAAATGTACAAACAAACATCACGCCTGTAATTTCAGAAGGGTTTGGCAGAGGTGTACTTATGTACGTTCACATTTCGCCAGTTATGTTTAAGTCCTATGTAATAGGGAGCGAACCTATTGCCAGCTGCTACTGAGTTCAGCAGTTGTCCTTAGGACCACTAGACTAACGAGGCAAACCAAAAAACACATGTCTTAGTTAAATCAGAGTATTTATTAGTATTATAGGGAAACTGGAATGTGTTAGAACAAACAGTTGAAAGACGTGACATGTACTAACTCGCGTTGGGTACCTATGGTGACTTACGGCCCCCTACAAGGGCAAATGGTACGTAATACATGCATAGGTAGGGTAGGCGCCCAAACGGTCGTCGAGGCAATAATTCCTGAGGATGTCCCGTGCGAGGGGCCAAACACGTGTCGAGTAAAGGTTTTGGTGCATGACATGCATCACTTCGTGCTTTTCTTGGATGTTGCATACTTTTGCGGGCTGAAGGGTGGTGCTGCGTCCTGCATCTAGGCCTTTTTTTTCGGATGGGAAATCATCAAATGACTTCTCCCGCTCTGGGCGGAGCGGGAAGAAGTGTCAGACTTTCACTGACTAAAACCCATCCATGTTCCTTTCTCGCCCTTTATGTTCCGGGGCCACGGGAACTCGTTCGAACAGTCCCGCAGCCCCGGCAGGCTTCGGCCCTTGCGGACCCCTTCCTTTCTGCTGACATCTCTTTGAGGCGCGCGTGGAACACGAACGCGCCGTCGACACGGCCTGTCGTCATAAGACGGACGGACGACGAGCTAGCCCATAGCTAACCGATCTCAGGCCCACGCCTACGGTGGTCGGGGGCCACCACGTGGCCCCGTGGTGCTCTGTCTGTGAGGTTCTCTGTCCTGCATTTAGGCCTTTTTTTTTCCGGATGGGAAATCATCAAATGACTTCTCCCACTCTGGGCGGAGCGGGAGGGAGTGTCAGACTTTTACTGACTAAGACCCATCCATGTTCCTTGCTTGCCCTGTATGTTCCGGAGCCACGGTATCTCTTCGAACAGTTCCTAAGCCCCGGCAGGCTTCGGTCCTTGCGGGCCCCTCCACTGCATCTGGGTCTGGATCATGAAAAAAAAAAAAAAAAAAGATGAATAGCTTGAAAAAACACAATAAATAGAACTAACTACGTAATCCTTTACAAAAAATTCCTAACTTTCCTCAAAGAATTGAGATATATAGAAATGTTGGCACAAAAACTTGTAAGGAACTATTTCTATTCATGTGACGTCATCACTATTGGCTCCTGACATCTGTCACCCGTGCCTTCGAATTTTGAATACGTTTTATTTATTCATAACTCTGTTCTCTCATTGATTTTCACTGTTAGGGAACTTCTGATTCATTTTGAGGAAAATAGTGATAATTCATTTGCATTGATTTTGATGAAGTATTAAAGGTATGGGAGAAGAGTACCTGGAAGACTTGTGGGGAATGTGTTGCCTAGTTGGTTTTAACCAGTCTGTAGTGGCACAGTAATACCAGTCGCGCCTAATGTGTTGTTGGTCGTCAATATGGCAAAAAGGTGTAGAAAAAAAAATCGAAGACATATGGCATTCACTAACTTGGCGACCCGAATAGCGCAGCGGTAGTGAAGCTGCCTTACGTTCTTAGGGTCCCGAGTTCGCCACGGCAAACCACCGCTCAGCGGACAGACCTCCGGCGCGATCTCATATCATATAAGTCTGGAATTGCCAACGCGTCTGTAGCAAGCCTGGGGATTACTGCTTGTGCATTCTCAGTATGAGAAGAGGTCTTTGCCCAGCATTTCGCAGTAAGTAGCTACAGTATAGGATAATAAAATGATCTATGAAAAATAATACCTCTAGAAAGATTCACAAGGCACAGTAAGTATACAGTAATCATTACAGTCTCTGTTACAATTGTGTTAAACTGCACTTTAACGCTTCAATACCGTATTTAAAACACACGGTCCTGTAACAAAAGTTCACGTTTATATCAACTGTTGGCAAATTGTCAATCGGGTTTCCGATTCCCTGGTGCGGTTTGCATGAGAATTGAAACACTGAAACCAACAAACTCTGTGACTATTACTTTTTGAACGAATAGTCGCCGCAGCACTATTCAAACGTAATCAATTGTGGCTTTCTGGTTTTTATACTGTGTGGAACAGGACTGAAGGTGAACTGAAAGAAATAATTGGTTTGAGGGTTAGATTTTTATAGCGTGTGGTTTTTTCTATTTCTTTTGTGGAATGATGTAGGTTAGGAACGGGAAATTGAAACTAAAATGCAATGCAATGATTATTAAAACAGGTAAGAGTCAATTCACACCAGACGCGATGCGACGTGAGGCAGCGCAGACATTTTAGTTATGTGACTCAAAATATAACTTTATTAACTACACGAAAAGAGAGACATTTCTTTGCGATGCGTCTCGTGGCAGCGCGCGGTTCAGCGCAAGTTACTGGCCTCTTCCAGTAAGGTCGCGCCGCGTCGCGTTGCGTGTCTGTATGAACTGACGCTAAGGTTGACTCTATACAACGTGTAACGTTAAATGCGCAAAACTTGAAAATAGTTTGATCAGAATAACGAGCAGAATCAATTAAACCACTTTTTAATATAGGTCACATTTTTCAAAAAATCTTCATTTAAAACGTTCCCGTGTCTATTAAATTGTAGGTCTAGGCCATCACATGCGCAAACCCGGCAAAAAAAAATAAACAAACACGAATTTTTGTCGACCATATTAAATTTTCTCATACGCGGGACAATAATAGCTCTTATTTCAATGCCAATACGAATCTTCCATGCAGTAAATACCATTAATAAGTTAAAGTGAACAATAAAGCTACCCATCTTTTTTCAACTTAAACGTAACCTAAGGGTTAGAAAGAGAAATGACGTCTGCGCAGGGCGGGCGTGCGAAATACGTAACAGTGGCCATGTTTGTTTACTTCAGTCTGAGCCACAGAGTACTGTAATATAAAAAGATGCGTCACAGGTGATTGCTTTATCCCGTTATCCCGGCGAGTCGGCGCGTGCGCGCGAATTTCGCGACTATGGCGTTTTTGTATACAAACATACAGTATTGTGAAATGGTGAGAATGTTGGCGGTTGTGATGACAACGTTAACTTGGCAGTGCGACGGTTTCGAGAAGAGTTTGGAGTATCTGTATCTAACAGAACGATGCTAGCAGCTACACAGAGGCTGAGGCTGACAGTGCTCAAATCGCTGAAAAATAATTTAAGAAGGCTGTGTGGTGTATTCAACAAAGTGGTAGACATTTTGAATCTGCTACCGCAACGAGGGGATCTATAAGTAGAGATACTTAATTATCTACTTAATTAAATGTAAATAAGTTGATTACGTGCCAATTATTTGTGAATTCAGTGATTTAAACTTTTTAAACACGTCAACATTCCTTACCTAGTACCTACCTAATCTACTTAATCATCATGTCATTTACTGTAGGTAAAAACTATTTAGTCTAAAAATGTGATTGCCTAATGTTGCCAGTACAAAGCCTGGAAAAGTGTGATGGAAACATTTAAATCACTGTTCAAAGGTAACCTAAGTTTTTTATTAGCGTAGATAGTAAAATAATAATGTAAACGAGCGCGGGGCGGCGCGCAGCGGCTCGGTGACGACTCCTCCCTCGATAGAGCGTCGTCGCAGACGCAAGAAACGATTAGAATTGCCTGTAAAACTAAAACAGCTCATAAAACCTTTAAATTTTTTTTTATGATTTTTTTTTTCTCTGAAATAGGTCAATTGGATTAAAAATCAGTTGGGGTGTCTGAGGTTTTGCGCATTTAACGTTACACGTTGTATAAGGATAGATATGCGACATGATGAGCTTATATTAAAATGTATGCTTTTAAATTCCTCCTGATGGACTTGTGATTAATCAAAAGGATACTGATTGACCTCAATGGACACTGACTATAGTAATATCTAAGGACAGCTAAACTACAGCCTGTGTATGAAAAGTTTAAACAATTCTTTCAAGCCACTAGCAAATTGATAAGTACATAATTTACAATTCTAAACTCACTCATATTTAGTAGGTATGTACATATAGACTAAACAGACTTTGATCACAAGCCCGCGCCATCAAGTCAATCGACGTGTCGAAATTACGTACGACACGCCTAGCTATCAATAATCGAGCCAATCACACATCAAAAGGTTCCCTTAATTCGCCACATTGATTAATAAGAACAGTTAATTTTGATACGTCCGGATAATCTCTGTGAAAATTAATTTGGTAGAAGATCAATCGGTCCTCGTTAGCGGAGATTTAAGCAAATGAAACTATGAACTATTGGATCTGGTTCATTTGTCTCCGGTGATTTGGTGGCGTTTAGCCATTTTAATTGTAAATGTGAATGTGTACTGCTTCAACTGATTCTGGCTTCCAATAACTGACAAATTATATTCAATTGTATTCTGGTTTTAGAAATAACACTTTTAAACGTAACAAATAAAGTTTATTTTAAAACTTGACAAACTCCGGAATATTAAGAAATCCTGAAAAATTTGAGGGTGTCGCCACGTTTTTACTCCGATTCTGCTTGTGTTGCTAAGATGGCAAGGGAACTATAAGACTATCTGTTTTGTGCCCACAATATTCAAGGAAAATAATCCAAACACTGAATTTACAATCCTTCTTATCAATCGACAAGACAATTAGTTACGCGTAATGTAACAGGAGATTTGGTATCACAGCAGTATATATATCCATGTTCATTTTACTGGCCACGCGATCGAGTAATCAGTTGCGTCCGTCGTGTACGATCTCATAAGTTAATGATATTGATTACGTCGTGGATATTGGATGTTGTGTTAGATATTGATTTGTGAGTAGAAGGGTTTATTGTCATGGTTGGTTTGTTGATTGTCTCCTATGTTTGACTACTAGGTACGTACTAAGCTTGGAGGTCGATATGATTGTAGTAAAATATTGATTTTGTCTTCTGGAAAATTGGTACCTATCTGCTTTACATGGAGCACTAAATTATTATTTGGGACGTGCTCAATTAAGTTGGTCCCAACACACTTCCCTGTACGCACCAACTGTATTATACATCTACGCTCTGATTATATTTAATAAATTAGAGGTGTACCATTTTCAAAATGTTGTTTGTAAATAGCCTCAATACATCAAAAAATGAAAAGGCAATGTCAAGAGCATTCATCAACACTTTGAAGAGATGTCGTGAGATGTCAAACGCTTTTTAGTCCACCACGTACGATGAGTAGGAACAGATAAGCCGCAAGCAATTTACACGTCTTCATATCGCAGCTAGGTGTCTTAGGACGAATAATGAACATGTCTGAACTTTACGGTACAGACGTGAAGATGCAGATATTGCGATCCTCTGATTGTACGTTTCTCTTAGTCACAGAACATGTAGTAAGGATATTGCAATTTCTGAGGTACCTGATGAAAGCGACTGTGTAATGTAGGAGAGCTTCAGAGATAGGTAATCATTTATCATAAATCAAATGTCAAATATCTGTCAGTATCACGTAGTTTAAATAGGAAAGCTGATAATCAAATTAAATTGACTATCATAACAAGTTTATATCCGATAAAGCATCTACAAACAGGTACCCGAACATAACCTCTCCCGTTCCCAACTTTAACGAAGGTACAAAACACCGGGTTCTAATTAATGGTCCCCGGGGCTACGCAATTGATACTTTCTGTATTTTCATTTACAAATCACTTTTTGGTCAATTTAACTACTACAAATCATCATGCTTTAGATCGAATTTCACCCCTTTTACCTGATCGCGATCAGAATGTCTTTAACCTCGTTCAAAAGCCGCCAGTTGTATCATTGTTAATTAAATAAACAACTCTCTTGAACGATGACATTTACAACAAATGTGTTTAATTTTTCCAGTTTAATTGGTAAAATTATTCAGCCTCCGGTAGAAGAACAATGGATATGATTTAAAACAAATAACAAGTAGCTACGATCATTTTAATTAAAACTTGCAACTAATAGCGCGACCAACATCGGTAAAAGTGAGCGATAAATTATTTTATCGATCTCAACTATGTCATGAATATCGAATGCAAATGTTTGCGTTCCAATTTCGAATCGATTTCATTAATTATTATGATGGTGATGACAACGCTGGACTAGCTTATGTTTAGTTGTTCTAGTTGCCTGTTATTTGGCATGTAATTAACGCAAAATTGTACACAGCTGTTGACAGTCTCTAGTTTTGAATGCTTTGATTATAATTACTGCAATGGCCGTAGGCTGTTCAATTAATTTTGGCTTTTCTAATCAAGTTTGGGCATTGTTCTGTATATTGGTTTGAGAAAAATATTTAGTTGGAATGTAATGAAATGTTTTTTTTTCTAATCTTTGCGTCTGACGGTCGTTGTTTCTCTTGTGTAATTTCAGTTCGTTATTATTATTCAACTATTCGCTCAATGCTGTTTTATTTTTTTTTGCGATAAATTATTATAACGTCTAACAATGAACACTTAGAAAATTGAATATCCAATTATACTAAATACCTACTTAATTTAACTATTCATCATCATCATTTTTGGATCAGAATTTTGCTTGTGTCTGTGATGAGAATGCTGAGGTTGAGTTCATAAGAGGAAGTCTGAAAGTGGCGCCGGTGACTGAAAAGTTGTGTGGTAATCGGTTGTCGTGGTATGGGCATGTGATGCGAAGGAATGAGGAAAATGTCGTGAGCAAAGTTTTGAATATGAATGTCGTATCGTATCTTTGGTCATCCTCTATTCTTATACCCATCCGGGTATAAGAATAGAGGATGACCAAAGATACGATGGATGGACTATGTAATGGATGACGTGGCAAGAAAGAAATTGTCTGATGAGATGACGAGTATGTTGTAAAACATATGAAAAAAGAAAACATGCTAGGTCGACACTAAATTAATTGGAATAAGGCAAGATGATGATTGTAATCAAAAATGTTACTAACAACAAATCCCATCTAAATTCCGATTGAACACAAAAACAAACAATTCAGCAACCACGAAACAGGATGGTTGGTATCAAACCTGCGCTAGTTAAACCGCAAAAATCAACCGGTACAGTGCGCGAGTAAGCTCTAACCAACCTCATCGAATCACTGCCTATGTTAATTATCAAATGTAATTGCGTCAGCCACAGCTGAACAATTGTTTCAGATTTATTAGATTTACTAATTAAATTCTATTTGTACGGACTGATTACGGTGGTTTTAGGAAGCGGATCGACCTAATTGGTTCAGTTTGTAACTAATTGCGTCATTGTTCATGATAGAGTTACAAGTACCTTGAATTATCAGAAAACGAAAATAGTTCTAATGTTCCCTACACTAGAGACCATGCAGTCATTTCCCTTTGCTTGCTTGCGCCTAGGCATTAGCGTTTGCCTGGCTAGCCTGCTATGCATGGACTTAGGTCCATGTTCACCAAAAAGATGACGCTCTGATTATCTAAAACAGCTGTTTAAAACACATTTTTGTATGGGAACATGTCACAGCGACAGCTGTTTTTAGTTAATCAGACTGTTATCTTTTCGGTGAACATGGACCTTAGACATTTTTGTAACTTAGTATTTATCATATAATCTTCAGTAATCACTAAGTCCCAAATCTTATTGAATGTCAGTTTAATGCCAAACTGACAAACACGGTTTTGATGTTGTTTTTAAAACCAGTAATCTCTCAAGTTCGGTCCTGAGAGATTACTGGTTTTAAAACCAACATTGGTGTCGATTCTGTTGTGCACAAACTAAACTTAATTATTTCTGTTGTGCACAAACTAAACTTAATTATTAATTGTGGCTATTAATCTTTCACTAAAAGTCAGTTCGAGAAAAGGATGGCTATAGCTATGAACTAAGTTAGAGATGTCAAACTAGTATATGCCTTGCGCTTCACCGTTTACGTGCACCCTTCATTTGTATGGAATTTTTAGTTCCAATTAAATTTGACAGCTCTGAATTACGTCTGTCTCTTTCTCGTTTTATTAGAGAGAAAAACATAGCAATAGCCTTAATTAAGTTTAGTTTGTGAACAACAGAATCGACACCATTAACCAACCTTACTGCGCTCGACCGATCAAACCGACACCGACAAATTGCAGATGCGAACAATTACACATGCCTTAGTCCTCATCATCATAACATCACGCCCGAAATCTCTCGGACTCAGATCATCAGACTCTGTGGCTGTTACAGAGAGATTTCTGATGGAAAAACCCAATAAAACTTTGCCCGGAAAATTAAACCCAGGAACTAATGTTTAGCAGTACTGCTATTTCTAAATCTTTCTGTCAATCATGAAAGTATCAGTTCGTTGCAAGTGTTTACTGTTTACAGTCATTCACCACTGAGACGTCATAAACCCTTATCTTTTACCAAAATAGTGGGTAAGGACCCATGAATGAACATAAAATACCTATATGACGTGTTTAAGGGCTCTTTTACACAATCTCGCAAGTGTGATCGACCTCTAACGCCGCCATCATCGTTAACCCATGGAGCAACATATGATAATGGCACCGAGAGCAATCAGGAGATTGATATCTATATCTTGTTTGTTTGTATGCTAAGTACTTGTGCGTTTAGTGGTCAAAGGATATGTATAGAGCTGCGTGTACCCGCTTGTAGTATTGGTTGTTGTATTTTTTGATTTCATCAGATTTTTATTTAATAAACGAAATAAATTATAACAATTAAAATCGATTAAATAATCTAAACTATACTAGCAACACACTGTAAAAGGGTTTTTTTTGGTTGCTATATCAATTTATTTGTGTTTTTAGTTAAATTACGTTTAATAGATTGTCTGGTGCTTCCAAAATTCCTGAACACTGTTACAGAGTGACTTACTGTTGATTTAAAGTGCTTCCATTTCTTTCCCATAGTCTGTCACATAATGAGATCAATGGCTCGGATTAAAATCAACACAACGGTGTTTTTTCCATTAGAAAATATGGTAAATGATAAACTAACACCGTCTGTGTCGGCTCATTTGTCCCTTTCCTAAAATAAAATAAATAAATAAATTACCTAAGTTAGGTAAGGATGAGAAATACGATAATTGGTAGTAGGTACTTCTCCATAGGATAATAATACCTCAGCACGGGCCGGTGTTAGTTTATAACGAACCCTATCAAAACAACAAGATTTTTTCAAAGTAACTGATAAATTTTCAGTAAAACAAAGTATCGTTAAACAAACTAACTTCATGCTCCAGTTTAAAAATACGCTGCCAAGGTATCACTTGGGCATAATAAAAGTTATCTACAAAGTTTATAAAAATATGTATATTACAGAGAAGGGTAGCAAAAGGCTGACGTGTAAAAAGGCTTTTGTAAATGTAAACTTTGCAAAATTCGTAGTGTACGGGAACGTGGTCTGACGGGCCCGGGCGGGTGCGAGCAGGTTGGGAACTATTCCGGAACTAAAGTTTCGACGTGGACGGAATAATTGTTGCTATAAACCCTTAAATGGTTTTTTATGGACTTAGTTTTGAGCGTATGAAATATTATTTATGGTATGAGTTGTAAAATATGGATGTTGATTTTGTTTTGCAAAACTGGGACATAAAGTAGATCTCAATGTTGCACGGCATTCTTTCTGTTGAATTAGCGCCCAGATTTGCTGATTGCCGACTAGTTGCTCATCGATAAGATTGATAATTGAAAAAGACTATTCAAGGGTGCATGTATGGAAGCCACTTTGTCCAATGCAGGATCAAATCTGAAGCTAACATCAGAGACAATAATAAAAAAAAAAACAAACTAAAAGCACGAATAATATTACTCCTTTTTTTTGTATGGGAAATCATCAAATAACTTCTTACACTCTAGGCGGAGCGGGAGGGAGTGTCAGACTTTAACTGACTAAAACCCATCCATGTTCCTTCCTCGCCCTTTATGTTCCGGGGCCACAAAATCTCTTTCGAACAGTCCCGCAGCCCCGGATAATATTACTCCTTGAGTAGACAATGTTCGTGCGTGCGATATAATTAGGTAGTTATAACATCTCTATATCGATAAATTAGTTGCAAACAGAGTATTTCTAAGGAGTAATCAAGATATGCTAATAGTCATCTTTGATAGTCAAACGCTGTGCTGATGCCTTGGCTTTACGGTCATCAGCAGGGATATCTGACCATGTCGGGTAGGATAGAGATAATAATATTATGCATTTCACGCTTATGACGTCATAGTGGGAATTATTGTAGTGAGATGGTGTGTGCGTGTTTGTTGTGGAAATACATATTATATCGTAGAAATAGAATGTATTCTAGAAAATAATAATACTATATTTTTTTAAAGTTGTATCGTATCATTTGAAAGTTCAAATCAAATCAGAATCAGTTTATTATTAATCAAAATAAAATACAGATGCGACAATATTCGGTGAGCCACAAACATTGCTGGGACTTTTAGCTCGAAGTTGTTTTTGCATGAATGCGCTTTTGAAAATAAAGAGACAAAAAATCGGTAGATAAGTTTCAGAGAGTTATTCCAATGAAGGTTATTTCAGCTAATACAATAAATTCAATCTTTTCCTCTGGTGCTTGGTAAAGTACACAACGTAAGTCAAAAATAGCAACTTTATAGGAGAGTGACCAAACTGCACAATTTTACAAAGATACCATTACACTACCATTAAACTGTACACTTCAAATTAAATAAAGACGTTACTGGTTACTGATTGGCTGAAAAACTACGTCTTTCGATTCTCTAGCAAAGAGCATCAAAACCACCAAAAATTTGCTAGAACTTAAACGACGATATACTCGTATCTTCAAGATAACAATAAAACAAAGCAAAACCCAGCAAATCAACATCAACCCGAATTTTGATGTCTCGCCCATTAGTAGACAAGTGACAACTTGTTAGAGACGTTAAATTTATCCCTCTGTCCTTCTCGTAGAACATTAAGCAAAGCCTCAAATTTTATGTCCTATACAGATGCCGTGCTACTCAAACGAAGTACCCATTTGGCGCATACGTCGCCTTGTTTTACGGTACTTCGAATTTCTGATATTAATGTTGTAGCCTGATTGAAGTGCTGGCAGCTATTTAATATTCCACAGGAATTTATGTTAGACTGTGGAGCTTATGGCGAAATTATAAGAACAGCCACACGGATCGATCTCCAAGTTTAAGCCGCGCTGCGCTGCGGGACTGTTCGAAAGAGATACCACGGCCCCGGAATATAAAGGGCGAGGAAGGAACGTGGATGGGTTTTTGTCAGTAAAAGTCTGACACTCCCTCCCGCTCCGCCCAAAGTGGGAGAAGTTATTTGATGATTTCCCATCCGAAAAAATAAAAGGGCTTGCCAGTGACGGTCCGTGAATAGGTGTGCATCCATTACATATAGAGTTTCCTATACGTGCTTCGATAAGCCGTTGGTCCCAGCTGTCATTTGTATATCTTTGAAAGCCGTTGCAGATACTAACTACCAGTCTTATCAAGGGGTATCGTATTATCCAGTACTAACTGGATTGTGGAAGGCAGATAGGCAGTTCAGTACTCTATGTAAAAATAAAAACTTTTTCACTTTTTTGCTTTCTCTGAAGTCGGTTTTATTTTTTGTTAAAACGTTTTTATTTTTCAGTTTTTAGTGGTTCACATGTGCTTACCTCTTCACAGCGAACCGGCGTGATTTTCGGTTATGAACTGGTGTAAACAATAGACATCAGATATGAGATTTCAGCAATCCCAGTACATTTGCTATCATTTATTGAGGAGTTCCGTTGCCTATCTCCGAAGTTCTTCATCAGATCTTCATTAAATTGAAATGAGATCACTTCGAGAAAGTACACTTACTAAAACTACCCAAATCGCTTCTAGTGTGCCTATACAATGTGAAGAGTTCTCTCTATTTCTCCAGGATTCCATCATCAGATCCTGATTTGATGATTATGGGACAACCTGAGAAGTATACCCTTTCTAACAATGAAAAAAAAAAAAAACAAAATCGGTTCAGCCATCTTCGAGTAATCAGCGAACATTGAATTGAGAACCTCTTTATTTTTGAAGTCGGTTAATAACGACGTTATGGTAGGTGACTCAAATATCCGGATAGCCTTTATAAGATTCGGCCGAGTGTCATTAATTTGCTCTTAAGAGTTCCGTTCCTTTGTCATGGATCCCATAATCAGAAGTAATAATTAGAACCTAACCAAATTCTCATCAATGTACCCTTGAAGTACATCCTTTCCAATTAAATAAAAAAAAACAATACATGTCACGGTAATAGGGCTTATCCCCAATAAATGTCACTTATCACAAATAACTGTCGAAATCTGGGTGTATTATACACTTCTGACTACCCCCTCGAAGCATAAAGGCGTCATGTCACGTCGTGATATTGTATAAACAATAAACAACCAACCGTTTGCAGCAATCACTGCTTTGCTGTGTATTTTTGACGAGTTCCATTGTATATCTCCGAAGATCAGCATCAGGTCTTCAGCAAATTAAAATGGGACCAAACGAGAAGTACCAGCTTTCAAACAAAAAAAACCGGCCAAGAGCGTGTCGGGCCACGCTCACTGTAGGGTTCCGTAGCTTCCCAGACCATTAAAAATACCAACATTTTTCGTCAGCAAAAATAACTTTGTTTTTCATAGTATTTGTATGGAAAACAAAGTTATCATTTGCGTTTTTTTGAAAAAGTGCTATATAACTCAAAAACTATTCAACTCATCAAGTTGAAAATAATTTTCCTAGAAAGTTCATATAAAGGTCTACTTCTGTGATTTTTTTCATATTTTTTAAACTTATGGTTCAAAAGTTAGAGGGGGGGGGGACACATTGTTTTTGACTTTCGGAGCGATTATTTCCTAAAATATTAATATTATCAAAAAATGATTTTAGAAAACCCCTATTCATTTCTAAATACCTATCCAACAATATATCACACGTCAGGGTCAAAATTAAAAAAAAAATCGCTCCCCACTTTACGTCTGGGGGAGGTACCCTAATAAAAATGTTTTTTTAAATTTTTATTTTTGCACTTTGTCGGCATGATTGATATACATATTGGTACCAAATTTCAGCTTTCTGGTGCTAACGGTCACTGAGATTATCCGCGGACAGACAGACAGACAGACATGGCGAAACTATAAGGGTTCCGTTTTTTGCCATTTGGCTACGGAACCCTAAAAAGAACCATCAAAATCGGTTCACCCAGTCGAAAGTGCTGAGGTAACAAACACAAAAAAAAAATACAGACGAATTGAGAACCTCCTCTTTTTGGAAGTCGGTTGAAAATACAGGACCTGCATCCAGTTAGACTGTAAGCCAACCCCGACATTGTTGGGAAAAGGCTGAAAGGATTTTTCGTGAAATCTTTTGATTTCTATATATTTTAATCACCCTTAATTTTTAACCTATATCTCTTACATAAAAACCAAATAAAAGTTTCAAGACAGATTTTACATGTTGTTTATATAAAAATGAGACTGAAAAAAATAGCGACAACTTTTATTGTGACATATTTTTTATTGTGATCTCGCCGCATCATAGTTCGGTGGACCACAAGTTGCAGTTCGGTGTAGCGAATGTAAAAACTCAGCCGCTGTATATTAAGGCTAGCTGGCTGAATATAAAATAAAAACTTCCTGCATACAAGTCAGGAACCACACTGAAAATGAAATAATAATACCTGCATTATTTCTTTAGAGGTCTTTCTTTGTTATACTTGTATTTACCTGCTCAGGTGGAGATTCATTATTGACTGCCCTTTTTTTTTCGGATGGAAAATCACCAAATGACTCCTCCCGCTCTTGGCGGAGCGGGAGGGAGGGTCAGACTTTTACTGACTAAAACCCATCCATGTTCCTTCCTCGCCCTTTATGTTCCGGGGCCACGGTATCTCTTTAGAACAGTCCCGCAGTATTAATGACTGCCCTGGAGTGTAAATGTGGTGCTGCTGCACAAACGATGGGGCATTTATTACCGTATCCTGCGTGTTCTGTTGTTTGTTCATTACGGAATTGAAGGCGCCAAACTTGAGGCTCAGTTCTTAGCCAACACAATATAGGTTGCTATCGATATACCAAGAAAAATAAATGTAATTACAAACCAAGCGCATTTCTAAATGGCAATCACCTACCTGGCTGCTTATCTAACAATACTTCTTCCAAGACTTCACCAGTCTTTAACTAATTCAGTAAGGGTTTTACTCCAACATCCATCAATGATTTGCTGGCCTGCAATACTCTTAAAGTTCTGCTATACCCATAGCAATCTTGTGTGAATCGCCAGCCTGTGGAATACACTGCCGGCTTCTCTGTTCCTTGATCATTATTTTCTGGATCTATTCAAAGTTTGAGTCAATCTTATAGACAAGTAAGGTCCATGTTCACCGAAATGATAACAGTCTGATTATCTATAACCAGCTGTCACTGTGACATATTCCCATACAAAAATGTGTTTTAATCAGCTGTTTTTAGATAATCAGGCTGTCATCTGTTGGTGAACATGGAACTAAGTGTGCTCCACCTCCACCCCAGGCCACATCATCGCTTTTTTTTATTATGAGTTTTCTACCGCAGACGTGGTGGTCCGCGCTCTTATTTGAATATAAATATGATTGTTTGCTGTGTTTGAAATCTTATAAACTATGATCGTGCTCCAACATTAGACACGTTACATTAAATTAAGCTTATTATTTGTAACTTAAAATCTACGTGAATCCATTTTTAGGGTTCCGTAGCCAAATGGCAAAAAACGGAACCCTTATAGTTTCGCCATGTCTGTCTGTCTGTCTGTCTGTCTGTCTGTCTGTCTGTCTGTCTGTCCGCGGATAATCTCAGTGACCGTTAGCACCAGAAAGCTGAAATTTGGTACCAATATGTATATCAATCATACCGACAAAGTGCAAAAATAAAAATTAAAAAAAACATTTTTATTAGGGTACCTCCCCCAGACGTAAAGTGGGGAGCGATTTTTTTTTTAATTTTGACCCTGACGTGTGATATATTGTTGGATAGGTATTTAAAAATGAATAGGGGTTTTCTAAAATCATTTTTTGATAATATTAATATTTTAGGAAATAATCGCTCCGAAAGTCAAAAACAATGTGTCCCCCCCCCCTCTAACTTTTGAACCATAAGTTTAAAAAATATGAAAAAAATCACAGAAGTAGACCTTTATATGAACTTTCTAGGAAAATTATTTTCAACTTGATGAGTTGAATAGTTTTTGAGTTATATAGCACTTTTTCAAAAAACGCAAATGATAACTTTGTTTTTCATACAAATACTATGAAAAACAAAGTTATTTTTGCTGACGAAAAATGTTGGTATTTTTAATGGTCTGGGAAGCTACGGAACCCTACAGTGAGCGTGGCCCGACACGCTCTTGGCCGGTTTTTTTTTATATACATGGCCATGTACTTTTTTTTCTCAATTTTCGGCGAAAAGGCAGGGTAGGTACCAGGAAAACGACTTTATCCAAAGAAACTCAATAAGCGAGATCTCAGAGAAACGTCATAGTTTGAATAAGGCAAATTATCGTCTAAAATTACTAAATTACACTCCAGCCAAATCTTTTGAAATGAAAGTACTAACTATGATTTAATATTTCACAAATCTGATAAACCTGGCTAAATCTAAATCAAAGGAATGTCTGAATTACCTAAATTAAGTTAATTTTATTGCGATTTGGTTTCGCTTTATGCTGAATATCCTTTTATGTTATAAATAGATCTTAATTTAGGTTGAGATATGACGATCTTTATTAGTACAATTAAATTATTCTACAGGGTGTAAACCACCTCATCACAAAGCTTTTAACCAAGTATTCTATACACCAAACTAAGTAACTTTACGCAAAAATTATTGCTGGGAATAAACTTTTTTTTTGAGGTTATAATTCATGTTTTGTGGTAGAACTCAATGTAACGCACTTAAAACTTGTGCTGATGGATGGATTGAATAGTACGGGGGCCGTGGAGGTGTTAAAAGTCAAAATCTTCAAAAAAAACTTGTATTTAAAAAAAAAACTTGTCAAAACGTTGTAACTTTGACCCCCCATATCTCCGTAACTAGAAGGTTCCCAGGTATGGTGTAGAACAAAAAAATGATCGCAATGATGGGGAGAACAAGTGCCTTTCGGCTTCGTGAAGAGGTGTTTTACACCCTTTATTTATTTGCTTTCTTTAGGGGCAAGTTAGAGGAAAATTCACAAACATTGCTCTCATATCCAAGTTGTCGTTAAGCTCCCGGACTATAAGGTAATGCTGATCATAACAGCAAAGTTATAGATTGCTGTTAGGTTTTCGTCAAGCGAGTTTCTTTTACAAGTTCAAGCTAGCAGCTGACTAATAACCCCTTCCTTTTTAAGCTGAGTATGATGTAAACTATTTATGAAAAAAGTTTCAGCCGGCGGCGTACTATGACTAAACTTTTTTTGCACAACTTCCTTGCACCTCCTAATCCTACACAGACCGCTACTTGAGCAGCTGACGGTTGGTTCTATTCGATCAACCTTCGATGACAATATCAACCGGCTTACTACGACATTTTTATTTTAAACGGTACCTCCGCGACAATTAATTCATGACGTTCGCCATTCTTTCCATGGAACTCTATACTGTAACGCACACATAGTAAGTAGGTCGTAAAATTGTACATTAATTTTTTAACTGTACAAAAATTGCCTCCTTTGATTTGGCTATACTTGAATGCTTTCATAGACAAGGCGATTAAACTCATATAAAATATCTTAAAATGGTACTTTTGGAATGGGCAACTACAGCACTATCACGTAGTGTTTAGTTCTTGTGACTGGAACTGTAATTATATTAAATTTTCATCAGTTTCGACAGTTCAAAAGTGCCATTTTCTCCTTCTTTCTTTCTTTTCTATATCGTGTGGTGCCTAACCTTGTGTCAGGGAATAGGCTAGTTTCCACCATCAATAAATTGCAAAACTAATTAGTCCGTCAGTTAGAGTATTGGAAAATAATAGACACGTATTTTTTGTTTTTGTAAATCACCGAGTACTGACAGAGATAAAACGCATCAAAACTCGGGAGTGGGGGCTCGTGACGTCACAACGCACTAAAAACTATAGCACGGCGTGACGTATTACGAATTTTTCATTACTCATACTCGGAAAGTAGGTCTGGAGTTGCCTGAGGAGCGGGCTGAAAGTAATACTTTTCAGCCCTACGGAGAATCGCTTTCAACTGACAACTGTCACATTATTAAAAAAAAATCTAGTTCTATTTTCACATATCTATTGAACCATGTTCCGACTTCTATACAGCCTGTAAATTACAGTGCGATGTAAAATTGAAATAACATGAAATTCAGTATTAATTAAAGAATATATTTTATTTAAAAAACTTAGTTACAAATATTTCTTTAAAATAACAAAGATTTGGGCAAAATATTTACAATTTTTTCAGTGACGATAGTGAAAATGAAGGCTGAATAGCCGGCCACAGAAAAAAAAAACAAAATAGGCGGGAAAGCGGCAATCCGATCTTCATTTTTTTTTCGAGTGGTTTCGTGTTTTTGTTTTTATTTTCCTTGTATTCGTAATGAAAAGCACAGTGTTTACCTCGGGTTAAAGACTTATTTAGTCCCTCGAGCTATTAGCGCCCCCGCTACGCTTGGGCGCCAAACCCCGTCTCGGGACTAAATAAGTTACTTTCACCCCTAGGATAACAATATACTATTAAAAGCGTCGTATCTTCGTCAATTTTGGTTTATGTAACAAAAGAAAAAATACGGGTCAAATATTTTTTTTATAATCTAACTGACGGACTAATTAGATTTTTTTAGGACACAAGCCTATTATACCCCCCTTGAGTCTCTGACTAGACTTTACATGCCGCTGAAAAATATTTATTAGGTTTAAGTTTCCTCACAATGTTTTCATTCACCGAAGCAAGTGATAACAATGCGCACCTGAATCCGAAAAATTTGATGATCGTGTTTGACATAAGAAAAATGCCTTTTAAACTATAAAAATATTAATTAAGACACCCGTAATAATAGCAGTTAGAGATCAAAAGAAAGGCTCTTTATTAATACAGGCCCAGACTTGTCAAGAAATATAATTACATTTATGATGATAAGATGAGAAAGGACAAGAGCCTAGCTTCGTAATTAATTATTAAGGCGTCATAATTACAAGCATGACAGGTATAATCTTTGTCGTCTGTCTCATATTATTTACATTCGATGGCCTACATGACAAATAAGATATAGTTATTTTGATAAAAGAAATAATATGAAATACTGAGAAACAATTCGGTAGCGCAGGACGGCCAAGATAAATGTACAGATGATCTTAAAAAGGAGGCTGTAGCAGACTTCACGTGGCACCCGGAAAACCGGATGTTATAGTACAATTTGTACCTAGACCTAAGTGGCCTGCAAAAGGCTTGTGTATTTAATTCAAAGTAAATTATTTGCGAAAAGTTGCCAAACGATTGTACCTTTGACACAACAGAACAATCTTCCTTTGTGATAGTTTTGTTAAAGTCAAAATTCCACAAATATTGATGGAACGAAAAAATTGAGTTTTCAGGCAGGTAAAGAAAAAAAACTTTTTTGCAAAAAATATAACCGACTTCACACAAAAAAGTGAAAAATAACTTTAGCTTCAGAAGTCGGTGACCTTTATTTGATTGATTTAGTTTTTTTGTCACCGACTTCTGAAGCTAAAGTTATTTTTCACTTTTTTGTGTGAAGTCGGTTATATTTTTTGCAAAAAAGTTTTTATTTTTCAGTTTTTAGTGGTTCACATGTGCTTACCCTTTCACAGCGTACCAGCGTGATTTTTTGTTATGAACTGGTGTAAACAATAGACAGACATGAGATTTCAGCAATCCCAGTAAGAGACACACATTTGCTACATTTAATGAGGAGTTCCGTTGCCTTTCTCCGAAGTTTTTCATCTAATCTTTACCAAATTTAAATGGGATCACTCCGAGAAAGTAGTCTTACTAAAACTACCCAAATCGCTTCTGGTGTGCCTATAAAATTTGAAAAGTTCTCTCTATTTCTCCAGGATCCCATTATCAGGATCCTGACTTGATGATTATGGGACCTTCTGGGAAGTATACCCTTTCAAACAATTAAAAAACAAATTCGGTCCAGTCATCTTCGAGTAATCGGGGAACATTGAATTGAGAACCTTCTCCTTTTTGAAGTCGGTTAATAACGACGTTATGGTACGTGACTCAAATATCCGGATAGCCTTTAAAAGATTTGGCCGAGTATCGTTAATTTGCTTCCAAGAATTGAAGAGCTCCGTTCCTTTGTCATGGATTCCATAATCAGAACCTAACCAAATTCTCATCAAACTACCCTTGAAGTACCCTTGCCAATAAAATAAAAAAAAAACAATACATGTCAAGGTAATAGGCTTATCCCCAATAAATGGAACTTAATACACCTAACTGTCGAAATCTGGGAATATTGTACACATCTGCGTACCCCCTCAGAGCATACAGGCGTGATGTTACGTCATGATGTTGTATAAACAATAAACATTCAAGCGATTGCAGCAGTTACTGCAGATTTGCCGTGTATTTTTGAAGAGTTCCATTGTATATCTCCGAAGATCCGGATCAGATCTTCAGCAAATTAAAATATAACCACACGGGAAGCACCAGCTTTCAAATTAAAAAAGAATCATCAAACTCGGTTCTCCCAGTCGAAAGTACTGAGGTAACAAACACTATCGAAATCTGGGTGTATTGTACACATCTGCGTACCCCCTCAGAGCATACAGGCGTGATATTATGTCATGACGTTGTATAAACAATTAACCTACAAGCGATAACAGCAATCACTGCAGATTTGCCGTACATTTTTGAGGAGTTCCATTGTATATCTCCGAAGACCAGCATCAGATCTTCAGCAAATTAAAATGGGACCACATGGGAAGCACCAGCTTTCAAATAAAAAAAGAATCATCAAAATCGGTTCACTCAGTCGAAAGTTATGAGGTAACAAACACAAAAAAAAAAAAAAAAAAAAAAAAAACATACAGACGAATTGATAACCTCCTCTTTTTGGAAGTCGGTTAAAAATAATTGATCGATAGACATGACATGTGATGTGTGTAAAGGATGAATTTTAATCCTTTCAAAATAAATCAATGTTACTGTGAGTATTGTTTACGACTTGATTTGAATTTTCATTCTGAGAGTATCCAAAGAAACCCTTCACCCACGTACAAACAAAGTATAAAGACCGTTTCCGTAACCAAGTTATTATTTACTCGTGTGTTCTTTCCGAGAAAATATTTAAAATGCGCACCTCTATCTTTTGGTCCATTACACATTCAAAGATAAATTTTCCATTAGATGGCACAAAGAAGGTCTCACGCCGGCCGCGCAGGTAAATAAGCGTTTGAGCGAGAGTCCGCACAAAATCGGCGTCTTCCTCTCGCGTCTGAGACCCTAATAATGGCTATGGCAGATTATTCCTTACTGCCCCACCAAGTTGTACATTAACGGTGAAAAAAGTGAAATATTGTGAGTAAGAGAAAATGAGTAAAATCGAAAAAAGGTAACTTTTTGTCAAAAATTGTTTTTTCATTTATTTTGGTACGTTTTTATGGATTCACAGTAGGTATTATTATGAATTGTTTTAAATCCTAAACTGCCATTCCATCGATTAGTGGGGTAAAGTGGACATTTAAATTTTGGACAATCCAGTTTGCCCACGGTTGGGACAACATGGTGGGGCAAAGTGGAATAATCCATAATGGCCTGTACGTCCAAAATGTGGCCTCTGAATGTACCAATTTACCCTTCCAGTGGCCCGGCCGGGTATCTCCGGGTAAAAGAGGCCATTCAATCTCCAGTATACCGGAAGGATCGCGTTATTTTTAAATGAAATGCTTAGATGACACCCATGATTTTTTTTTCAGGTACGGTGTGACAGCGCCGAGGTTTCATTACGTTATATCCATTGGATTATGGTTATGTTATGGGGATGTTTGGGTGTAATGTTATGCGGAATTATAAATAGATTTGGTAGGGTGAATGTGGAAGAGTGGGGTTTTTTCTTCGATTTAAGGAAACCTCAATGCTGGCAGTTAACTTTTTTTACTTCAAACGTATTTTCAACCAAGGAATTTGTTCAGCAACCTCTTCAAAATTTTTTTTAGGACCAGAGTAAAAACCTTTAGACAATATAGACGGCATTAGCATGAAATGTTAACACTTTAAGCCAAAACTGAAAAAAAGTTTAATAATAACGGGTAAGTTAACTTCCCACGCCCAAAATCACGGTTAATAGAAATATTTAATAACAAAACACAATATTTCTGTTTAAAATTAAATGGTACACAGTAAGGGTTGCTGGGCCTTCGCCGGGTGCGACTAAAAGCCTGTCAGGGTCACTTTACCAACCTACTCAGACCGGCTTTGCATACCATTTACGCGAAACTACATCACTAACTATCGACAAACATACATTTTATCTCGGCAACCCTAATACATTGCGGGCGAGACTAAGTCCAACAAAAACAAGTACTTTGGCTAAACTTCAATGTATTTTTAGCACCGTGTAAAGTACAGCCGTTCTGTGTTGTTAGTCTTTCAGCTTTCTTCGTATGAATATTATTTTGAGAACAGCGACCCGACATTTGTGCCATCTGTTGCTAGAAAATTTTATATTCTATACCTACTATGTTATTAAAAACTAAAAGATACTTGTGCTTTGAAAATTTTGTAATAATTAATTTTGTTTTTCTAGAGAAAATTTAAGTTTTTGTTCTACAAAAAAAATAAGTACTTGCGTAAATTGAATCCCTTGATAATTACTGAGCAGGTACCTTACTTTCATGATATTTTTTTAATTTACTGCACTAGTCTTAGTAAATAGAAGATTACGATTACTGTTGTTTATCAGGCAATGTTATAAACATGGTTCTACGTAGATAGGTAACTCGTTTAGTCAACTTCCCTATCGGTTTACAAATTAAAATCTACTCAGTATTCGCGAGGAGCACCTTTCTCTCGAGATAGAAAATTAATTCCAAGAAAAACTTTGTTTTTCAGTTCAAAAATACTTAGGGGGACGGTTTGGCAGGATTTGTTGAAAAAATTTTTTCTTGTTGTGTGCACTTGTGGAAATTTCTAATATAAGTATTTGGCTGTCGTTCGACTTGTGACGATTTGCAATCTCTGTTCGGCATTTAAGAGCTGAATTGTGTCCGGGTTAGCTCAGCACGATTCGAGCCAAGCCGACCGGCTTTCACCGAATCAGGTGTCAGTAACCCTTACCTACATAAAAATTAAACAGGAAGGTGCAGTAATAAGTGCATTTATAAGTTTTTTCAAGACAGTTCTTATTAAGTTACTTCAGAAGTAAGCTAGATATACGCTGCTCATTAAACTTTCCACAACGACACTATGCTTTGACATTAAGTGAGTCGAGTTGGTCGGAACGTAAAGATTATCTTGATAGTGCGCTGCCCTTTCTGAAATTAAATGCTAAGTGGATTAGAAAAATTAAGGGTTCCGTATAACCAAAACGTATACCTTATATTCATTTGCCTGGATAAAACTATTAACACTGATAGAAGGAGGAGAGAAACAGGAGGAGGAGGATCATTCTGAGGATCACTTTTGATCGATATCAGTGTCCAATATACTCGCTCTAGGTGAGCATTGTGGTAGGGATAGTAAAATAAATGTAATATGTTGTTAATAATAATGTTGTGAATGTGTTTTGTGATTGTTTGTTTTGACTCTACTAACAAAGTTTATAAGTTTCAATTGTTACTAACCATTAGAGGATCTTTGTAATCTGACATTAAATAAATATATCATTATTATCATAGTAAAAAAAATAACTCGAAAACTATTACGGTGACAGATTGACATAAGGGCGGACGAATGAACAGACGTAGGCGTTCGTTTTCACTATTTACCTACGGAACCCTAAAAACCTGGACGAGATACGAGAAAAAACCTAACTTGTTTAGCAATGCTGTAATTGCGAGGGCCTGCCAAGATAAGCTCGTTCCTTTTTAATTTTCCTTCTGGAAATTACTTCAATTCCCCCGTTGAATAAATGAAGACTGCACTACCTTCTTTGAACGTTTTTTCTTAATTTATTGTGTTACCGCATAAGAGATCCCGCAAAGTTCTCCAGCTTTTAGTTCAAGGTTTGATTAGTTAGCTTAAAGATGGTTAATAAAAAATCTGAGTAAGTGCAACCGTGGATCGTGTTTGTACAATGGACTTTTAGAGCGGATTGGATTTAAAAGTTATGCTTCTTGTAACTGCTTTGCTTTTGCGAATATCAGTTTCTATATAAGATTTTAAGCGCCTTTATGAAAATTAAGATGTTTTAGTGCTATAGCGCTTACAGCTTTGACTTGCAATTTAGTGCTGAAATCTTGACCGAATTCTTCGCTTGAAGACAAAGTTGATCGGGCAAAAAAATCATACTGGGCATTCTTTGAGGACTGCCGATAAAAGTGAAAACTAAGTAAGTAATTTTATATCTGCTACGGGTTGTGCCCCGCGCACGCCAAGTGGTGCTACGCCGTAGCAGATCGGCTACGAGTGCTACGAAGCGTTAGGTGCTGTAACGCGAGTTCCATGTTTTTTTTCACCCAAAAAGTGCTCAACGCGCAAAAAAATGCTTTAAAAAATCCTTAAAAGTAAAAGACGTATGATTAATGAATTTGGTGTAGGCAATATTGTGTAAATTCCAAACTGGTTTGGCTTTGACAAGATAATACTTGGTAGTCGATCTTTTTTTTTAAGGAATTTTCCCGTTCAGGACCTCCACCGATGGTTGACTCGAGGTCGTGAACGCACACACAGTTCCTGGCAAGCTTCACACCAGAAAGTCTCTTCGATAAAATCAAACAAAAAAGCAAGCACAAGTTCTTGACTAAACAAAACTTCGAACTTACACCGACTACATAAAGTGGCTTTTTAAACACGGGCAACGCGCGTTATGTCACGGTTGGACAGCCATTGTTTTTCGGGAATTGTATTAGAAACAACTTCATGTAGTTTGAATTTGCAAGCAGTGAAATAGCGCACAATTCGAAATTTCTAAGTGTGTATCTTAGTGTTTTTTTTTTAATATTACTTATGTCATTGCTTGTTAATCTCGTAATATAATTAAAACGCGTGTACCTTGGCTCTTATTACAGATAAAAAAAAAAACACACACACACCATATAAACTGACTGGTAGAAAATGCCCAAGGCATTAAGTCCGCCTTTGTACAGTGTTTACTTGTGCATAAAGTTTTAATAAATAAATAAATAAATAAATAAAATTAGGAGTAATAATTAAACTGCCTACATTCTCAACGATATACTAAAAAAAACCAAATCATAACAGTCGTTATTCAACTTTGATTCTCTCCAAACATCGTTTGTTTTTAATATTTGAAATTGATTCTCATCTGAGCAAAAAGCAACACCTGCGCCATTTGGCGTCTGTTTTTCATTAATATTCTCTTACAAATTGAAATGTAAAGACCAAATGTTAAAGAAATATTCGTTTATCATTTTTACAAACACTTTTATACTTGAATGTACTTAAAGCAAATAGATATGTAGAAACAAACGGCGCACTACAATCATTTTTAGTGCGATGTTATTTTTAATAAAGTAGACAAAAATGAATACAGTTGGACAAAGATAATGAGAGATTTTTGCAGGCAAATTACTTTATTGCGACAACTTCATAGCTTATCATATTATGCGGTCAGTTTTGATTAGTAAGCTTGCATCAAGTCCCAAGTCAATAATGGACTTAATTGCACAAGTCAATTATCAATTTACCGATTCATTTGCTTATGACAAATGCACTCTGACATCTGACATGGTCTGACGTATTCCATCATTAACCGCACTCTACAATACTGATAGATAACTTAATTGAAAGTATTGGTTGCCACTTATAAGCCATTCTTGGCTTAGGCACTTTATTATACTCATAGGTAGTGAAGATATTTGAGTTCAGAACAGACAGTTATTTTACTGCATCTTCAGAATAATCTTCGACACGTGTGCTTTCTTTTGCATGACACAGGGTTGGCAGAGGTCCAGGCTACATCAAGCTACTTCGGAGCAAAAGAACATCTAAAACGCTTTTACGGAAAATACAATTTTTGTGCAGTTAAAGTGACGGATTTTTATTGCAATAATAGTTTTTTCACGGATACTTTTGCCGTTTATTTTTGTTCAGAATTTCTGTCGGTTAAGGAATTTTCTCGAAATTCTGACCACTGAGTATGTAGTGAACAGTAAGAAAATAACTAAAAACTATGAGTCGACTGGCAACTAAAATTCATAGTGTGCTGCGGCACACTATTCATTTTATCGGAACGTTGCGAGACTCCATATTGCGGTTGTAGGTACTTTTCGCTGAAAATCTCAACAAAATCGGAAAGCTGAACTAGGGCGGTTCTTGGTAATTGATTGAGGAAACTAACCGCATTCATTCAAATTAGGTGTTTTGTCGTGGAACACTTAGTCTGCTTATATCAGACTACTAAACCAAAAAAAAATGGGGAATATAAAACCTCACAAAATAAAATCTACATATCTTATTGACTTTACTTTGAAAGGTAAAAGGAAAACCTTTGTTACCTCGTTCAATGGAGTTCATTGGAATGGGTTTTCCAAACACAACCTCAATAACAATAGGATGTTGGTATTTTATTTACAACTTGATCGATAGGAAAACAAATGAGGTAAGAAATTTTTTACTTCAAAAGGAGACAATTTTTTTTGGGCCCACCTGGTCGTTGCATTTATTATTCATATTACACCAAAAAGAAGTAACCATTTTATTATAGTTTTTAACGAAATATTACATAGAAATGAAACCGGAATCTTAAAATCATGATAAATAAGCTAAGTTATGATATTTTTTTGCGAGTCAAATCATTCCTGTTGCGGTCAATGTCATTTGGCAGAAAATACTTACGTGAATAGGGGCGTTTTTCCGTTTACTAAAAAAAGTACGGTACCTACCCATTGGTAATCATATCTGCTATAATTATAATAGAATCAGAATAGAATATAAAATAAGTATTATTACACTGTGAGCATATTAATGCTATTTGTAAATGTTTACACTAAAATCGCATTACATGGTTTAAACAATCAACGTGGCACGGAACGTTGTAAATCCACTTTATTAGTGGTTGACAGACAACTTCCATAATTTGACATTTACATTTGTCATTTTTTGTTTTCGTAAGTGTTTTTGCATTTTTTATTTTTCGCATTTATTTCGGTTAGACACGGCTTAGCTAATTAAACCACTGTAATCGGTTATAAGGAAGAAATCATTGTACGTTTCATTATTAAATGCTACAATTTATGTGGGTGGCCTAATCTCCGAACAAAAAAAAAATCTCCTTTAGCAAAGGGCTTAGACAAAGTGGCATTCTATCATCGGTAATGATGACGAAAATTTATAAAAGTGATGGTAGGACGAGGGAAATAGAAACGCAGGGCTGAATCGAGACTAAACTTTGAAATAAATTTTAAAGGTACCTATGAAATGGTACCTACAACTCTTACAAGTGCACTATTTTAGTAACTTATTAATACTTAATTTAAAGACCTTGTTACCTTGGATCTTAGGAGTTTACGTTGAATTTACATACTATTTAAATTCAAAGTAAAATCCCTTTCAATGCTCTATCTCGATTCACTCCTTCGTTTGTCTTCACCATGTATTACGGTATTTTTTATCTTATTTCTTAAGAAATCTTACAGCTAGGATATAGCTAATTGACAGTCAGTGACAGAAGGCCCATTAAAAGTTTCATTGACATTATTAGGATAGCACAAGAAACAATAGACAGGCAAGAGAAAGTAAGAATAAGTAAGCACTCTGAGAGAATCAAGGAAAGATTGAACAGGTTTTAGTGACCGTCAAAGAAGTTTTAACACAGTATTCTTTTAGTTTAGGAACACTGGTGGAGAATAAATCAAGAATACACGATACATCGAGTTGTATGCCCTGCTAGCTTTTCACTAATCTATATATATAAAATAGTAAACTGACTGACTGACTGACTGACTGACTGGGTGATATATCAACGCACAGCCCAAACCGCTGGGTCTACAGATTCCTAATTTGGCATGAAGGTTCCTTATGTGGTTTATAGGTGCACTAAGAAAGGATTTCTCAAAATTCACCCTGTTAGGGGGTGAAACGGGCCCCCAAAGTTTGTATGGGGAAACAAGATTAGTTAGACCATTTTATTCGAAACTTCACAAGAGTACTCCTATTGATAAATGAGTGGAAACGGGTTTCAGGTTTTTTCAAAATTCAACCCCTAAGAGGGGTAAATGGGGTGACAAAGTCTAAGAATCAACGCACAGCCCAAATCGCTGGGTCTACAGATTCCAAATTCGGCAAGTAGGTTCCTTATGTGGTTTAGGAGTGCACTAAGAATATTTTTTCCAAAATTCACCCTCTAAGGGGGTGAAACGGGCCTCCAAAGTTTGTATGGGGAAACAAGATTAGTTAGACTATTTCATTCGAAACTTCACAAGAGTACTCCTATTGATAAATGAGTAGAAACAGGTTTCAGGTTTTTTTCAAAATTCAACCCCTAAGAGGGGTGAAACGGGCCTCCAAAGTTTGTATGTGGAAACAAGACAAGTTAGACTATTTCATTCGAAACTTCACAAGAGTACTCCTATTGATAAATGAGTAGAAACGGGTTTTCAGGTTTTTCAAAATTCAACCCCTAAGAGTGGTAAATGGGGTGACAAAGTCTAAAAATCAATTCACAGCCCAAACCGCTGGGTCTACAGATTCCAAATTTGGCAAGTAGGTTCCTTATGTAGTCTAGGGGTGCACTAAGAAAGAATTTGTCAAAATTCACCCTCCAAGGGGTGAAACGGGCCTCAAAAGTTTGTAAGGGGAAACAAGATTGGTAAGACTATTTTATTCGAAACCTCACAAGAGTACTCCTATTGATAAATACAAGATAGCGCCGAGGAAAAGCATTTGTTTTTCCATCTCGGGTGTCGTTTACATGGTTTTCGAGGTCGCTGATTACAAAAATGAGATCGAAATGAAAATCGAAATGGCATTGAAGTAAATTTTTCGTCATGTGTGTCGTTTTCATGTTTTTTGAGGTCGCTGATATCGAAAATGAGGTCAAAATGAAAATCCAAGAAGGCACCAAGAATTTTTTTTTCGTTTTTCCTTCATGGGTGTCGTTTTCATAGTTTTCACTGAACACAAATCTAATTTTTTTTTTGTTTGTCTTTGTAGCTACGTATCGTTATGTAATTTACCGGCCATAGTAATTCCATCCTAGACAATAATTTAAGATTTTACACAATACTTCTGCAAAGTTCCTCTGTTCTGCTTTGAAACCAACAAATTTATGAGCAACCCAGATATGTATATCTTTAAAAGTCTGCTGGATCTTGAATTTTACTTACTCTTTGTTTTGCGCAATGAAATTCTCTCATTTTTTTATTAAAATTACTCCGAATTCAACGCGAGCAAAGCCGCAGACCAAGCTATCTAATACATAAAAATCTCGTGTCACATTGTTTGTTATCGAAGTCCTCCGAAACGACTTCACCGATTTAATATTTTTTTTGTGTATACTTGCTATGTCAGAGAACAAGTCGAAGGCTTCTTTTATACCCCTATGTGACAAGGGTGGTTTACGCGGACGAAGTCGCGGGCAACAGCTAGTCACTAAATATTATAAAACAAAGTCCTCCACCGCGTCTGTCTGTCAGTTCGCGATAGACTCAAAAACTACTGCACCGATTTTCTTGCTATTTTCACCAATAATATAGTATGTAATTTGTAAGCAGGCAAAACTGCAGGCATCAGCTAGTATCATGTAACAGTTTTGTCGATACTTATAAATGCGCTGCAGATACATACAGAGGTTGATGATTCCTCAAGATGAAGGATGGAACATACAGCCTAATTTTATTTTGCTTATCAGTTCAGAACAGTCGGTTGAACCATGCCAAATTGAACAAGAATACCATGTGGGCAATTTTCCTACAATAATACCATGTGGGGAACTTGCTGCAGTGGCTATAATATGCAACTACTACTTTAACTAGTTAGTAATAATTTAGTCTTCTCTGCCAAGATGTGCAACATAATATGTCATGTCACGAAACGCTTTAGAACTGAATGTATTTTGTGTACATGCCATGAAAAAAAAAACAGTAAATCGATTATGACAAATAATAGTTTTTAATCACCTTAGAAATACATCTTGCATTCTTCTTCTTAGCATGTCAATGGCATTCTTTTATTTATTTATTCTTTTACTATCCTACAAACTACATTGATACATAGCCTTGCTCTTCCGAGGAAGGTTTGTAAGAAAGAAGATTATCAAAGAAGGAAGAGAAGTCAGAAACAGTTTCCTTATTGGTTCCGTAGTATGTGTCCTTGTGTTTGTAACTCGTAGGTATATGGGTCGCTTCGTGATTGTATTTGCTATGTTTATGGCAGTTTCTGTCCCTCCATTTAGTGAGGTCTGGACCTACAATGTGCGTGCACGGGGCTGGCATGTTCCTGAAAAAAAAAATATGGTAGGTATATCTTTCTTCTCAATATAGACTATCATGGCCAACTGTTACTTCTTCTTGCAATTTTATTGTTGAGCTTTGTCTTGTTATTTCTACAGTCTAATGAATACTTATTATGTCCACCTCTGTACTTTGCGTGCTCAAATTTGGTTTTTTGGTCTAAAAAGATAAAAAAGATGAAGCAGCAATTGCTTGTGCAACAATTCTCTCCATCTTCCCGCAAATGTATTGTCGATCCGTTTTGGCATGAAGTTAAAGATGTAGGTAGTGATTTATACAATTTAGAGTAACCATACATACCCGGGTCTTACAGTCATGAAGGCATCTGGCTGGATGTATTTGATACCTTCAGCGTTGTCACATGCGAGACGCGCCATGTTGGTTTTTCTGATTTCATGCAGTTGATCTGTGGAGATTTTAGGCTATTCTGAGATTTGTACTTTTCGCTTAGATATTACTGAATTCGAAAGTATCCATTATTATAACCTTAAGATAAAGTAAGTATTATTTCCTTTTATTTAAAACAAAACTTTGGTAGTTAACATTATAATGACAACAAGTGGCAAACATTTTTCAACAGCTAAAAATCTATTGATAGAGTAGAAAAAAGAGTTCAAAAAGGTTTCTCGGAAGCGCGTACAAGGGTCAACACAATTATTACAATCAAAACAGAGTAGAAATAAATCTCAAACTCACCGACAGTGAAGCTGTGGAACTGATCGCCCCTCTCGAACCAGAACCTGTCGGAGTACCTAAAGATCTGGAGCTGTTTGGTCATAATACAGAACAGCGTGGGGCCGACGCGGATTCCCTGGATTACGTTCTCAGACATGATACCTGCCAACAGGTCTACGTCGTCCACTTCCTCGTATAGTCTCTTTAAGGCTTCCACTTTCTACAAATAAGATAGTTTTTTGAAAAATTACTTTTGGTAGTGGATGATGAAAATGATGAACCTAACTATTAATGGTAACTGAAAGTGCCTAAGAACTTTTGGAGCGCTGTGCTGGTGCTTTTCATGACGACTTGTGTGAGATTTTTGGTTAATTTACTTAAACGTTCAAGTACAGTTGCAAGAACCACAAAAAGGACAATTTGATAAATCCGATCGTTAGCATTAATCCGCGCTTTGCTTAATGTGTTACTGTTGTTTTTGCATATTTTGGGTGTAAATAAACAAAAATGACAAAAACTTGCCACGATTATCTACTCGTAGTAGTCGATAGCCTCACTGCTGTGAACGAGGTTGGGTTCGATTCCCAGATTAGTCAAAGTTTTATTGGATTTTTCCTCATAGAATTTCTTAGTAGCAGCCACGAAGTCCGGATTTCTGCCCAGTTGATGGCAATGGGCTTACCCCCAATTAAATGGGACTTAAACACAACTAGCAAAATGTGGGTGTAAAAAGGTACACCTCTGCCTGCCTCGGGGATTAAATCCATGATGATATTATAAACAAAAATAAAGGAAGCAAGTCAGTGGCTTTAATAATATTATAATTTCATCCCTCTCATATAATTTGTAGCCAAGTAATATCAAAACAATTTCCTCTGAAGCTACGTGTAATGTGACATAAACAGTCTCAAAACGTTCATCTAAGACTTGGAGTAGCTTTATTTAATGTTTAGTCTTAGTAATAGGATATTACTGCAGACTTGATAAGCAACTTGATATAAGGGAATGCAATTTAATTAAAGAGGAAGCTTTAGACGAGCTTGGCGTAGACTAAGTAACAAGACTGTAATCTGGAGAGTTGGTACTGGAGAAAAACTGAATCGTCTAAGTTTTGTTTGTTAACTTTATTGGACGCAAAGTGAGCACCAAAAATAAAAAATTAAAAAAATGCGCGGCAGTCTTTAGGGAAAGCCGATAGAAGTGATAACTAAGTAATCTATATCTGCTACGGGTTGTGCCCTCGAACGCCTAAGTGGTGCTACGCCGTAGTGGATCGGCTACGAGTGCTACGAAGCGTTAGGTGACGGTTACGCGAGTTCCATGATTTTTGTTCTCCCAAAAAGTGTTCAACGCGCCAAAAAAAGTTTTGACTTCAAAAAAAAAGCTTATAAACGTGGGGTATTAAAGTAACATGCAGCTGTTTCACAAACTTTAAGGTGTAAGTTATTGCAACTTATACAAGTATGGAGTAGCAGCAACATTTAAATTTCAATCTCCTGTAAAATGTGAATTTTTCCCCCAAAAAACGTCGTTTACCAGCAACAATTTTTGCGTAGGGTTACTTAGTCTGATATACAGAATGCTTGGTTGACGACTACGTGAAGGGTATAATTATGTACTCTTCTATGCACGGGGTCTTAAAGCAACATTCAGCTGCTTCATTTTGAGCCGACATGCTAATGTAGGTATTGCACCTTTCTATGATGCAGCTACAAAATTTTCATCTCTTAGTAGTAAAGCTAGGTAAAAGCTTATAATTTTATGATGTTTCTTACGTTCTTGCATAGGTATAGCTTTAATTTTATGTCGGTCTACTCTGCCCCACAGCTGGGCAAAGGCCTCTCCCATAGTTTTTAATTTCGTTTGGCGTTTCTTGGATCTGACACGGTCATGACAGCGTCTATAGTAAGTTCATAAGAACCACCAAATTCTGAAAACTCCTCCTCTCAAATATCTCTAATGCATGATCACTATGATCAGTTCATGAACTTGTGAATCGTTGTCAATAGGCTAGTTTCCACCATCAATAAATTGCAAATCTAATTAGTCCATCAGTTAGAGTATTGGAAAATAATGGACACGTATTTTTTGTTTTTGTAAATCAACGAATATTGACAAAGCTAAAACGCATCAAAACTCGGGAGTGGGGGCTCGTGACGTCAGAACTCACTAAAAATGATACCAAACAGTGACGTATTGAGAATTTTAAAAGCGTTGTATCTTCGTCAATTTTGGCTTATGTAACAAAAGAAAAAAATACGGGTCAAATATTTTTTGATAATCTAAGTGACGGACTAATTAGATTTTTTCAGTTAACAAGCCTATTATGTATCGCAGCTAGAATTGCGTGGCGAGGTGTATTCGCCTATCTGTGGTTTACGACCGGTTGAACAGTTTGATACTTGTTTGGTGAATCAAATTGGTCAAAAGAAAATTACTTATGATAATTTGGGTTTTAGAGAATTAGAGATATAGCATTGCATTATTTGGTCTAGCCGTAAGAGTAGAGGAAGACCAAATAAATAAACCATAGATGGACAGAGAAATTTAGATGGATGGAGTGGGAAAGATGATACGGCTAGAAAAGAGGTGACTGCTGAGATGACGAGTAATACTCGTAGAGAAGTATAGAAGAAGACATACACTGATCCCAAATAAATTGGGATAATTGTAGGAAAATGATGATGATCAGTTGGTCTAGCCGACAGTATCAAACTAACCTTTGCTATCGTATCCACGACGCTTTGTATTGGTGTTCTTAATTTTGGAGGAACTATGGAATTTCGCTACAGTCAATCTAGTTAAACTGGGAATAGGGCAATCTCAAAAAGGACAGTTCAGATATAAACACAATTGTTTACACCCCGACAGTATTTTTTTCTGCATCACCTTTCTTTCAACATTAAAAGTATTGTACCTCAATATCCATAACATCTATGTAGTCTCGGAACTTCTTGGCTGGTTTTAAGCCGCACATGTGTCTATAATCATTGTAACCTCGAACACCCATGTCCCTGCCTCTTTGAATGTCTAAAGCTGGTAAATCATGAGCTCTTTGAAGTTTCTTTCCATAGTAGTTTTCAGCAATCTAGGAATAAAGATATTCATGATATAAATGCACAAGATTATCATTATATCATCCACTGCTGGACATACACCGCCTCCTAGCATGTCCGAACTGTGTACAGTAGATAAATTGAGTCATGCACAATACTTGCTTGAAAATTATTATTGACTCTGGAAGAGACTGGCACAATCAAAACCGATAATGATGATGAAGTAAAGGAGCGTAACTTACTCAAAGAACTCGATCATAAAATAAGAACAACATTGCAACAACTTACGTCGGGATCTTGAATATCGTCTATTTTGGCAGCATACTGATGGAACGTTCCACGATTTAGTTCTTCCAAAATTTTACCTTTTTCTAGAAGACCTGATCTGAAGAGTGTTTCACTGTACGAATACTCGTCTTTATAGTGATAGGCTTCGGTATATGTCCTAAAATAATACTCTTGTTAGATCATAATATATTCACTATTCAACCGCCTTAAGTAAGCGAGGAAAAGGAAACGAAATGAGTTTTGCGAAAAATGCCGTTTTTGTTTTGTTTGGATTATAAATTCCTAGCATCTGATTGATCAATTAAAAAAAACTGGCATATAGCGGAAATTATCAATGGGTTTCCAATAAGATGTTTGATGTGTTTTTAATGAAATGTTATACAAAATATTTGATTTAATTCCGCGAAAAGGACCCTTGGACTGGACTGGAAAAGCAGTAATAAAAAGCATGCGATGCAGTCAAACCTATACTCGACACGTGCATGCTCAGGACTGCGTTGACTCGAGTAATATTTTGAATAGCATTTCATGTCATCTACTTCCGCCAGATAACGTCATATTCTATAACTTGTTTTTATAGTCTAATATTAACGGAGATTTTCTTACTTTATTCTGCCATCCAGGAATGTGTGGAAGTATCGGACAGCGATATCGTACTCTGCATATACCAGGGGCACTGCTCCAGCATCATACGAACTCACATGTTCCACATTTTCAGATAGCAGCCCATAGTTTACCATGTTTCTATATCCTACGAATAAGATTATACAAGTTTTACTATTTTAGAAAACCTTTAAAAACCGATTTTATCGATTTTCTGAGAAGTAGATTTCAACAATAACTTTGTTGTTAAGTGTTAGTGTATTAAAATATAATTAGGTATATGTTCTGGTTTATGTACCCCATTTATTTTCTATTTTGATGGCAAAATAATTATAATTAACAAAAGTCGTAAAATTCTACTCCTTAGTAGTTTATGTCCAGACGTAAAGTTAAGAAAACTTTATCAAACTTAAGTTCAACGCACTTGAGGCTATGTATCGGATTACCACCGTCTTTACTCGAACTGATCACATATTTTACTACATTTATAAATGCAAAAGTTTGTAAGGATGGTAGTTACTCTTTCACGCAAAAACTACAGGACGAATTTGAATGAAATATAGCACACGGAGAGAGATTAACATATAGAAAACTTTTCATTCCGGTACTACGATAACGTGGGACAATTAAGGACTACACGCAGGCGAAGCCATGGGAATGAGCTACTCTTTCTACGAGTATAAAACTGGAATTGTGCAGTATGGATACTGCATCGTCTCGAATCGGGATGATATAGTAAACATGAAGCCAGGTGATGCGTTTGGGGTGCAGTGCTTATACCTCCTCATGTGTGCTTTAAACTAAAAACTAAACTTACCTAGTAAAGCAGGTAACAATTCATACATAAAGATGTTGGAAGCTGTTGCAATGTTAATCTGCCGAGCTACCTTGAAGAGACGGTCGTCTTTCCAGCAGGGATTGATCTCGTGAAGGGCTGTAGCCAACCTATTGTGTTCCCTCATGAAGAATATTGTCAAGGCTGTGGTTCTCAGGTCATAGTTTCCTACTTCCGGGAATCCTGTATAAGAAGTAATTGAATCAATCATCTGTGGCAATATTAATTAGAATAGTAAAACATGACATTCATGGCATGTAAGTCATCCCAATTACATTTTCTCATTGAGATATGATTGATCCTAGTTAGAAACTGTAATGAAATACTCGTACAATGAATGCAACTTACCAAATTGATAGCAAATAGGTTCCGTATCGTTGTTTTGTATACAAACTTTTGATACATTCGGTGCTGGTTTTGTCACCATATCCGATACCATACCGACCATTGAATTGGCAAGTATATTTGCTATAGTATCGACCAGCTCATCTGCAGTCATATTACTCAACTTTTTCTTGAACATATTTTTCTTCATAGTTTTCGTAAAATTAGACAGTATTTTCGGCATAACATCATACACCATATCGTTATAATTATCGGGCATTATTTCAGGCATCATATTCGGCATGTTGGGAGCTACTTTACCCAACATATCGGTTGACATATTGGTCAATAAATCGGTTGTCATATTCGCAACTGTGTAATTCTTATTGATCATCGCCATTGTTAGTTTTATCATCATGTCGTCTTTTATATTCGATATTATATTGTTTTTCATATCTTCTAGCATTTCAGATGATAAATACGGTTTATTAGACGTTATGTTTGCGGGTACATATCGGTTTTCCCTTTTCTCGAGTATCAAAAGGCCGTCTTCATATTTTCTTACTTTAGCTAGTCCTTGATAATCCACTCCGTATATCGTTGAGAGGTCAATCACCGGGGTTTGGTAGTTTATCTAGAATAATAGACAGCACAGTATTAACCTGTCTTGTGACAATATATTTATAAACACCGCTATAATAACGCAACGAATCAAAGTCTTGATAAGCCAAATCAACTTATATAGACAAATATTGATTGAATATTAATATAAACCGGGTATCTAAAATTATTTGCTTAGGGTTAAGGATTTATGTAAAGATTTATAAGTTTAAAAAAAAAGCCATAGTCTCTTGTCAGGTGTTAGTATTTTGTCGCAAATGGTCAGGAACGCAAAAAGACAGATTAGCAAAATTACAGGTTTGCAATATGACAGATCCGGAAAACGTCAGAATCATTTCTTTTGTGGGTTTTACCACTTTTGTTTTTTTTTTCATAAAAACCATTTTTCTGAAATCAGTCTAACTACTTTTGACCAATTACTGATATCAATCAAATCTTCATGGTTCAAATATGCGTTTCGTCATTGTAAGCGATGTGCTGTGTTCAGCGTTATTAGAATAGATTTTAAATAAAGGTGTTAAAAAAGCCACTCAGACAGCGACAGCACCCCACGCTCCCCTCTCGCGAAGGGAGTGAACGATCATCGAGGGCTGGTGGTAGGTCTACCACCGCCCGCCTCACGCTCAGGGCACCGCGCCACGTCTCATCAACGTGACTTGTGAGGACTCACATAGTGTGAAAGTCTCGAGAAGAGCTTACTATAGAAATGATCCTATGAAGTAAGGTCTTAATTCGAAACATGAAACCCAGGGGCGTCATTCACTCGCGGAGAATCTTAACACCGCGATTCAGAAACACGCGTCATCGGTACAGCGCCATCTAGTTACATATATTTATGATTTCTTTCTATAGATCTTGATCTCGATAGATGTAATGTCGAATTTGAGTCACGTGACATAAATAATTTTTATTAGTCAGTTTCATTAGTTTAGCATTTTGTTTATAGTTTTAGGGTTCCGTATCTCAAAAAGTAAATAAGGAACTCTGTTACAATCACTTTCTTGTCCGTCTGTCACCGCCAATTATCTCAGGAATGGGTGGGCCTAGCAAGTTGAAATTGATACCAAATACTGAGGTCTATAAAGTCCCTAAGTCTATAAGATGTATAAATTTTGTCTTTTAAAAAGTTTATTCGGAACCCTCGGTGCGCGAGTCCGACTCGCTCTTGGCCGGTTTTTTTCAATGAAACCCCACACAAAACAAAACACATATTTAAAATAAAACAAAAAAATTGGGCGATTAATTCATCCAATTTTTTAGCAAACATACAATAATATCTTAAATAGAACAACCTTGTTATACGATTTAATTATTATATATTCCCATTGTTGCTATAATATATTGTTACTACACATAATTATTATATTATTAGTTAACGTAAAGAAATCAAGAGGCCTCAAAATAAAAGCATGCACATTCCACACATTCCACTACCACATTTTAAAATTCTGACGTGCTATGTGTGCCAACACTCGGGTGTCATGGCCGCCATGATAACACGGGATCTATAGAAACTAAACGTTCTGCAATATTTTACTAGATGTCGCTACTGATATCGTGTTGGTGTAAAATGGTCAAACAAAAATATTTCGAGGGCCGTTTATGAACTTAATTTTGTTAAATTATTGTTTATTAATTTGCTGTTTCTTACAATTGAATCATAAATTAACTAACTGTTTTTATGTAAGTCTGAAGAGTTTCAACGCGTGCAGTTTCGTCCGTTTTGTAATCTAACCTCATCTTTGCAAGGTTTTTATTTATTTATTTATTTATTTAACACTTCGAGCACATAGTACAGAGGCGGACTTAATGCAGGTAATAGGCATTCTCTATCAGTCAACAATAGATGCTCTGTGAGTCAACCTTTGGGTGATGCACAGACAGGCAGTGGTAGGTGTACATCTGTAAATAATTTGATTAAACTAAGGTAAACTACAAGAATATATAAAATACTATAAATATATATAAATACTTACTATAAATAAATATCAAACTATATATTACTGTAAATATAAATTAACACGGATATACTAAAATAAAAAGATAAACAATGGAGAAAACACTACTGTTGTGATGAACCTGCCAGTTTCTTGCGAATGTACTCTCAAGATAAACGTTTGGTTGCCATCCTGATTTCCTGGGGAAGCGCATTCCAAAGAGAAAAATACACTGCACAAAGAATGATCGGTGAATGAAGTCAGTGCGGTGAGAGGGGCATTGGAGAACACGGTTATGCGATGATCGCAGACTCCTATTATGGTTGGCACAAATTATGTACTGAAAGTGAGGAGCAAGGTAAATAAGGGAAGTGGGAGAAATAAGGAAAGAAAACAAGGTCGTAAGCGCCCTTTGCTCCCTACGCTGCAAACCAACCTTGCTAATTACTAGGAAATAATTTCATTTTGATCTTAATAATTTGATCAGTGAGCAATAACAAAGTTGAAAATGGATCAAGGTCAAGATATATATATATAAAGAAAAACATAAATATATGTCACTAGATGGCGCTGTACCGATGACGCGTGTTTCTGAATCGCGGTGTTAAGATTCTCCGCGAGTGAATGACGCCCCTCGGTTTCGTGTTTCAAATTAAGACCTTACTTCATAGGATCATTTCTATAGTAAGCTCTTCTCGAGACTTTCACACTATGTGAGTCCTCACAAGTCACGTTGATGAGACGTGGCGCGGTGCCCTGAGCGTGAGGCGGGCGGTGGTAGACCTACCACCAGCCCTCGATGATCGTTCACTCCCTTCGCGAGAGGGGAGCGTGGGGTGCTGTCGCTGTCTGAGTGGCGTTTTTAAATCCTTATTTTAAATCTATTTAATAACACTGAACAGTCTAAAGTCAAAACACAACTCTTACAATGACGAAACGAATATTTTTGTTCGTTCGTTGGCGAGTTTTATATGAACCATGAATTGATTGATATCAGTAATTGGTCAAAAGTAGTTAAGACTGATTTCAGGCAAAATATTTTTTGTTAAACCCACAAAATCAAATGTTTCTGACGTTTTGAGTTCCTGACCATTTGCGAAAAATACTAACACCTGACAATTCGCGTGTCTGGCGTTCTTCGCCCAAACCCTGTTATGGTTATTCGAAGGTTTTAGATTAATTTTGATATCTTTAGTCTCTCAGGAACGCCATCGGTTATAATCTATAACTTGTAACAACCACAAAATAAAACGCTTTGAAAAGAGTCACAAAAATTGAAATAATAAATACGGGTTTACCATTATTGAATATTGTTGTTGTGGTTGTTATTATTATCAAAGAAACGGCAGATGTATGGTGTGAAAAATCATACGGCTACAAAGAGAGTGAATTCTAAAGTGACATTTTATAAAGATGAATGAAAGAAGACGTTGGGGTCTTCTTTCATTCATCTTTAACTGGTCTAAGGGTTAAAAAAATTGCTTGTTTTTTCTGAACTTCTATTTAAAATAGATAAAGCTTTTTTCATTTGAAAATAAGTAGTGTTTTGGGCACGGAATGGCTTCTTAAGGTTTTTACCAAAACCATTCAATTTTATTGGTTGCAGTTTAAATATTTAAAATACAGCTCAAAGCTCATAGCCGCTCTGTTTAAAGAATCATTCTACGGATTTGTAATTGAAGCAAGAATAGTAAAATTTTATTTTCATAATGTCTTTGTCCTTAAATGGGCTTAATAAAATATTATGACGAAGAAAATAATGAAAGACAAGGAGGAGATATTAATTTTTACTGTTTTGACGTTTGCTTTCGATTTCCTTTCTTTTATAAACATCATTAGGTATTGTGAAAATAAAATGTTCACGTAAAACCCGGTATAATCGCGAATCAAATGACATTTGTTTACGCTTGAGTTCGAGATTGATCATTAAAATAAAAATTGAAACGCTTTTGTAAACAAACAAATTTATATCTACTTTTTACACAAATTATTACTATTATAACAGAGGTACAATATTAGGCTACTCTCAAACATATTGACTTAAATCGTCTTTTTAACCGACTTCAAAAAGGAGGAGGTTCTCATTTCGTCGGAACCTTTTTTTTTTTTTTTTTGTATGTTCCCCGATTACTCGAAGATGGCTGGACCGATTTGAATTATTATTCTTTTGTTTGAAAGGGTATACTTCCCAGGTGGTCTCATAATCATCAAGTCAGGATCTGATGATGGGATCCTGGAGAAATAAAGATAACTCTTCAAATTTTATAGGCACACTTGATGTGATTTGGTTAGTTATGAGAAGAGTACTTTCTTAAAGTGATCCATTTCAATTTGGTGAAGATCTGATGAAGACTTCGGAGATAGGCAACGGAACTCCTCAATAAATGATAGCAAATGGACTGGGATTGCTGAAATCTGATATCTGTCTTTTGTTTATACCAGTTCATGACATAAAATCACGCCGTACGCTGTGGGGGTAAGCACTAGTAAACCACTATAAAGACAAAAATAAAAACTTTTTTGCAAAAAATAAAACCGACTTCAAAAAACAAAAAAACTAAGTAAGTAAATGAATCAAACATAGGTCACCGACTTCTGAAGCTAAAGTTATTTTTCACTTTTTTGAAGTCGGTTTTATTTTTTGCAAAAAAGTTTTTAGCGATGAAAAAAGTACTAGGTTAGCATGAGTTCAACACATTCTTTATTTCTTTACTCGATACATTTCTACAATACGATTAAGTAGACACTGAGGTAAGCAAATCGGGCTTTAACATTTCCTCCACGCTTAGTACGTATTAGCATTCCGTCCTCATTCCCAAGAAGGATAAAGTCACAATTTAAGTCACTTAACATTGAAACGTTAGAATTAAACGGGACTTCAAAGTGAGATCATTTTCACACGTATCACAGAATTCACAAAACTTATACATAACTTTGAGAGTTGTTCATACGAAGACACATCAAGCTGAGTTAAAACCATGTATAATTTGACCTCTTATTGTAAGGAAAGGTTAAACAGTGCGAAGTTAGCTTATGCTGGGCACGTACAGCTTGCAGTGTCGCAGTATGTACAAGTCTTTGAGTAAGTACTAACCTGTTCGGGAAGTATTATTTCGGGAGTACAACCGGAGTCTTGGAAAGTTTCCGCCCGAGAGAAGTTAAGACAGCGTATATCAGTCACTTTGAGATACGGGTCGTCTTCGGGCACATATATAGGGATACACTTCGGGTCTTTATCACCTATCGGCGTACAGCAATATTGCCTGCGTTTGAGGTAGTCGACTGGAAAGCAACTTGGTGATTGATATTGGAGTTCAGATGAATTATGTGGGGAGATTAAACCTGTTTTTGGTGGTAAGGATGAATTTTATTATAACTAGCCATTGTGAATACAAATAGCGCGAACATTTCAATATATTTAGTGTGCAATCGAAAGTAATTATTCAGCTGGATTACATTGTTTACTTTAGTACTTTTTAAAAACTCAAGAGTTTTTTTTTTGGAATGACAGGAAAATTGCTAGATTTGAATCTAATGATTTGAGGATTTGATTCACGGCTTATTATCAATGGCTAACGGCTCGGTTTGTTATTTTTAAAGAGGAGGTTCTCAATTCGATTGTATTTTTATTTTTTAAATATAACATCTCGCCTGTTATCCCGGAATGGTTAGGCACTCAGCTATGTTTTAAGTCCGATGTTATTGGGGACGAGCCTATTGTAAATACTTGATAGACAAACTCAATAACACTTTTCCCGACCCGGGAATCGAACCCAGGATCGAATGCTCAGCAGTTGCACTAAACTTGCAACCACTCGGTCAACGAGGCTTATTTTGCTTAACAATATGTCTTTAACAATCACAACCAGTACTTGGTGTCTAAAATGGCCGCTTTAGCAGAACATAATATGAATCACGTTAAAAAAAAATAATTCTAAAAATGGACTTTATAGTTATAACCATCATCATTATTCTCTTGCCCTTATCCTAATTTATTTGTGGGAATCGCGATTAATCTTTTTCGTTTCATCGTCAAATTGACACAAATGAACTTACGTGGTCCATCCATGATACTGATATCTCTATGTATGAACTCCAACATATGGACCGCAGCAACGTTGAACGTGACCTTATCTTCGACCCGGCCGGTGGAGTGCAGTTCCGTTCTGACCTTCCGGGCTGAGGGTAGCGGCTTACCGTGTCTGTTCATGCGGGTATCGCGATCTGGGAGTAAGGGCATATTGTATAGCTAGGCTTAGTTCCAAAGTGCTTGAGCTTGATAATATTCTCCATGTGTGTTCAGGAATCCTGCTTGCTATAAGTACTCTACACTGTGGAAACAACTTCATCACGAAGCCGTCAACCAAGCATTCGTACATCGTACTAAGAAACTTTACGCAAAAATTATTGCTGAGAAACGATTTTATTTTTGGGTTGAAATATCATGTTTTGTGGTAGAACAATGTAACGCACTTAAAACATTGTGCTTGTGGATGGTTTGAATAGTATGGGGGTCGTAGAGATGTTTAAAGTAAAAATCTTACAATAAAAAATTGTATTTAAAAAAACTTGTCAAAATGTTGAAACACTGACCCCCAATATCTCCGTAACTAGAAGGTTCCCAGGTATGGTGTAGAACAAAAAAATGATCGCATTCGACTTCGTTCAGAGGTGTTTTACACTCTGTAGATAATTATAATGAATATAAAATCACGTCTGTAATCTTCGAATATACCTAATCCCCACTTTATGAGTAATGTTTAAGTCCCTTGTAATAGCCTATGCAAACAAGGTGCAAATACAGACTCTGAGAAATTCCTGATGAAAAAAACTAAGTTGTTACTCGAATCGCTTTCAGTTATTTTTTATTTCCCTGTAGGAAGTACACTGGAGTGTCGTAAAAGGCGTTCATGTTTACAGCCAGGAAATGTGCATCCGCCTTCACATGTACCGCAGTCATGACGAGGTATTCATTGTTAGATAAAAATAAGGCATGTAGCATCAGTAATAAAGTATTTCTTTTCTTGATGAACTTAGTTAGTTGAATAGAAAGGAGACAGTATGTCGCTGGATCAAGAATTTGAAGATATGTGTATGTGAAGGATGTCAATAGTAGTTACTCAGTTTGATTTACAGAATGCTTGGTTAACGGCTGGTGGTGATTTAGGTCCATGTTCACCGAAAAGATAACCATCTGATTATCTAAAAGCAGCTGTCACTGTGACATGTTCCCATACAAAAATGCGTTTTAAACAGCTGTTTTAGGTAATCAGACTGTCATCTTTTTGGTGAACATGGACCTTAATCGCACACTATTTTATATAGAAAAAGGCCTCAAAAAAATTGTTGTACCCCAATTGTTTGGTTATGGTGTTTTTTTCTTGATATTACTCTATCACCACCCAACTAAGAATGACATAGATGAATGATATCATTCTTAGTTAGTAACATTAAGTACCTATTGTATGTATAAAAAAAACTTTAGAAGGTAGGCAATGTTCTAAAATCCCTCGCTTAGCGTACAATTTAACTGTTTTCCAGAATGATAAGATCTAGGTTTCAGCAACTAAACTGATTCTTATCGAACAAGTACCACTTACCATTGGCATAGTCTGGCTTCAGGAGCCTGAGATAAGGCCCTTTTGCAGAGCCTCTCGTTGGGTACTTGTAGTTGTTACAGGTACCATCAATCCGGCTACCTTCGTGGGGTGTGCACGGTTTTATGTCTATTGTACATCGCCTAGAAAAAACACCCATTTTTAGTGAAAACTTTATCTTTTTGGTAATTTTTTTCAAAATCAACTCAGTAAAAAATGTGTTGACCTTCAAGGTGTTCGAATAGTCAAATTAGGAATAAATCATAGAAGCGGCTCCATATAACTGAAGTATCTGTTGGTGTCCAGTGTCCACAATTGAAACGAAAAAGAATCGAAAAATCTTTTAATCATCTGTCATTTTGTCGATTCAATGACAGATGAACAAAAGATTTGTCGATTATCCCTCGTTTCCATGGTGGTCAATAAGTCCGTACACATTTGACAAATCCTCTAAGAATCTTAATGTATTAAGGTATTTTTGAGAAAGTAGAAAAGTAATTGCATTGTATACTGCTGAAGAACGAAAAATCTTACTCAGTCATGCTTAGACTTTTTCCGAATATGTTAGGGTCGGCTTCCAGTCTAACAGGATGCATCTGAATACCAGTATTTTACATGGAGCAATTGCCTATCTGAACTTCACAACACAGTAAGCACTGAGTTATACACCCCTTGATAAGACTGTTTGACAGACTTTCAGGCCACTGATTACCTGTAACGACTGTCAAAGATCTACAAATTACAAAAAAATCTTACTCAGTAGCATTCTTCAATCGGAGTTCCTTCGCCTGGGCCACTTCAACTTTCTTTCCTGTATACCTATCAAAAAACCCAGAATCTACTCGACAAATCGCAGTAAATATCAAAATATTAAATAAATAATACATTTTCTACCGGACGACTTAACCGAGCCCTTTGATACAGTTAACTAAGCAGTCGGGTTTTGTAATCCCGAATGTGTTTCGCAAAGTAATTCGATCGATTACCGTTTGACCGTTTCCGTTCGTGTATTAAATGAAGGATGTTGGAAAAACGGCACGATCTTCTTTCGCAATTTTTTGTGATTATATGAATGTCAATTACATTGTAGTTTGGTGCCACTATTTCTTTTTAAATCGGTGTCTGTTATCTATCCACATCTCAGGTCTGTTGTTTGAGGAAACTTAATACAGTATGTTAGTTTAAACGAGGGACTTATTCAAACCCGCAATAGTCCATGCTTACATGATACTAATCAACATATGAACAAAAAGAAAACACTAGTACATAACAGATAGATCCATACCAAAAACTTCGCCTAAGTTTCGCAACGTGTGCGCCATGCGCTTATCGCAGAACATGTGTGCGGGTCAATGACCTTTCTAGGTGTAATCATTTCATTTTTTTTTTTCATTTTTGCGCGGGGATGTGCCCTGTCGGTGCATCGGGGACATTACAAAGGAAAGGGGCGGAGTTTGCGCACGGAGCTCAGGACCGGCACGTGTTTTGCCGCGTGACACCTACTTGCGCGCTCAGTGTCCATGAGTAATGTATTTAATTAGACAATAGTGTCAAAAATTAAGGTTATAGGTTTTTTACTTATTTGGATTGAGAATAGAAATACTGAATACCTTCCCTCAATATGTCCCTCGTTTAACCTAACACGCTGTATACTCAACATACTCGTATATATCAGAGTTACACCAGAGAAATAAATAAACAGATGTGATAAAACAAACGAATAGAGGAGGCACTGGCTAGATCCCGCAATACATACAAAACAACTGAACGTACGTAGCTGAATATTATCAACGTCATCATTTCAGCCGAAAGAGGTTTACTGCTGGACATAGGCCTCCCCCAAGTGTCGCCACATTGACCGGTCCCGTGCGACTCGCATCCACCGGATCCCTGCAACTTTCACCAGGTCATCTGTTCACCAGTGGGAGATCTTCCACAACAATGTCTTGCGTTTTCGGGCCTATCGGCCATCCGTTCTACATACCTACTCGTAATTAAAGTAATGATTCACCATTGAGCTATCAAGGATAGCAAAAAATCAAATGCATATAGGATAGTTTCAACAATAAAACAATCATCATAATTATATCGATAACCTCCTTCCTGTATCCACTTTTTTATATAACCACTTCTATACGTCCACTTCCCTGCAAAACTAAAACCGTCAAATTATAAAATTGAATAATTTTAATTTAAAAACGACTCAAGTTTATTTACATTTGAAGCCGGATTCGTTGTATCTGAGAGAAAAAAGTTTTAATGAGTTTCTTTTCGAGGGAATGCAGGTACTACCCAGTGTAATGAGGGGTCGCTCCCACCAGGGCAAATATTCCGGGATACCTACAGCCAATGGTAGGGTTGGGACGTAAAATGAACGTTAATTGAAAATTTCCTTTAAACGTATCTACTTACATTCCTAAATGCATACCTTTTCTAAATATGGGTAAGCAGAAACCAGGTACAAACTAAAACATAAAACACTGACTTTATGCTAGCCTAGTACTTTTTCAGTAGTATTATCAATGTATTTTAAAAAATACGGTATCACCGAAAGAGCGAAAATACTTTTCCAATAGGAAGGGTTATGATTTTAGTACTTTATGTACGTATGTGTTACGGGCCAAACTAGATTTCAGGACAAACTAGTTTTGCCTAGGCTCAACTATACCGACTTGAGGCACTCCGACAAGGTTAGTTTAGGTATATATATATATATTATTATTTTTTTGGTGTGGCACAAGAATATGTATTTTAAAAAAAACCATGAAGGGTATGGCGGGGTCTATTCGACCGGGACTAGAGCGAGCGATTCCAGCTTCGCCTAGGATAATAAATAAACTGAAATAATTATGTGTTATTATCGATACATTGCATCAACGACCAACGTTACGATGAATATTTTACACCAACCTCATAATACACCAACATTATAGGGGCGAGCAAATTGCCGTCAAACGGGCACAAATCCAAGCTCCGTGGCTGCTACTTGTAACAAAATAATAATATAAAAATAATTTATACTTATAGCAATAATAATGGACGCGGTAAATAACATTTGAACTCTTTAACTTCCGTGCTACGAGTTTATTGACCTGTTGGAAAGGAGACGGAAACGATTACATACATTTTTGGGCCTCGATGTAAAGAGATGAAAATGATATCAATTAATAGATTCAGACTTATCAGCCCCTCGCTGAAAATTCTGTTAGTTTTGACAATCAGAGAGCTGAGTTATTTAAGATTTAGTAAAAGTGAGGTTATGTTGCAGCCTTTATAAAAGAGCTGATTACTTAGGAGATCTTTAAGCATTAATGTATATATGTAATATATTTGGTGGAGAATGTATGAAAGGTCATATTATCATTGAATATCAATGACTTGAAGCCATAAATAGTCAGCAGAAAGGATATAAACGGCATCAATAATAAATAAAAAACACATTTTTAAAGTTTTACAATCATATTATATTATTATTAAAATGTCTTGTCATATTGTCTTGGTAGCCAGCTCATCTAGGTTACATTTACTTTCAGAGTTAGGTGCAATTTAAACCACTGCCGAATCACTGACGGAATTGATTACCATCCAAAGGTCGTCAGCCTAGGGTATTGCAGTAATTAGTAGCAATCCCACAATTGTTCACACAGCGATCCATATTTTCAACAAAATCCAAGCCGATGGCAAAATCCGAAAAACACTTCAAAATCAAACGTGTGAGCGATCTTCGGTGTGTCCAGAGTAGAACAAGTGTCGTACAAGGTAGGCAGGGTCGGAATCCGTAATAAACAAAGCAGTGCTCGTTGAAATTATAAAATAATCGGGGAAGCACTCAAAACGTAACAGAAAACACGAAACGAAGAGAACTGAAGAATTGACAAGTTTGTGTCAATGTCGGTCCGCTGCAAGGAACTTATATTCAACCTGGAATGTGCATTGCCAATTTGACACCAATATAAAAATAAACCTTATGTTTAAGAAGCTAAGTTCTATTATAGACAATCACTTGGTCAGAGAGAAATCCGGTCAGAGGGAGAAAGCGTTGCGAGAGCCCTGTGTCTAATATTAACAGCTATTAGGATGTTATCAGAAGCAAATATTACTGTAAGATCCTTAACGTGTGATGGTACTTGTGTTAATGTCAAAACTTATGAGATTTTGGGTTGCAAGTTCACATTACCTGAAATGACGACAAGTTTCAAGCACCCAACAAAAGACTGTCAAATCCACTGCATTTTAGATCCTCCCCATATGCTCAAGCTATCCAGAAATGTTTTTGCTGAAACAAATATGACTTCTGTGAAAGGTGACATACAATTCAATTTTATAAAAAAATTAGATGCAATACAAGAAGAGGAAGGGCTCAAATTAGCGAACAAACTTACTAGTAATCACGTTGGTTTTGCTGGTAAAAAGATGAATGTCAAATTAGCCGCACAAGTGTTGAGCAATTCAGTTGCCGATGCAATTGAATTCTTAGCAAAATGTGGCGATAAGCGTTTTGAAGGAAGCGAAGCTACTGTCGAGTATATTCGAGTTTTGGATAGAATATTTGATATATTCAATTCAAAAAATCCCTTTGGTAAAGGCTTTAAGTCACCATTACGTTTGCAAAACACTGAAATTTGGATGAATGCGCTCACTGAAACTAGAAACTATTTGATGAATTTAAAAATCAATGACACAAATATCCTTGAACACCGACGTAAAACTCCTGCTCTTGGATTTATTATTGATACATTTAGCTTTGCAAACTTGTGTCTTGATTTACTAAAAGATAGTACACTTGAAATGAAGTACTTTTTAACATATAAGTGTTCGCAGGATAATCTTGAAATATTTTTTTCTTGCGTTAGAAGGTGTGGTGCCTTAAACGACAACCCGAGTTCGCTTCAATTTCGGTACACGTTGCGAAAACTTTTATTTCGCAATAGCGTGGAACCCAGTGTTAACGCTAATTGTGGCACTGAGGATGATTTTGAAATGACTCCAGTTTTGGAATTTAGACATCCCAAACGAGCAATTATAGAAAATGCCGAGGCTAGCGAAGACCAACTAATCGATTTACTGTTTTATGTAGACAATGAAGACTTTTCATATTACAAAAACAATATACTTTACTACATGGCTGGATGCTGTGCAAAAAAAATATCCGAAAAATTAAGTTGCAAACATTGTCTTGCTGCCTTGTTTATTAACAAGGAACATGATGATCATGACTATGATCACTCTATTGATGTGTACAAAGTTTCATCCTTCACGTCATTCATAGACAGAGGCAAATTAAAATATGTTTCTAAATTTGTTTTTCAAATCATTCTGTACACAGAAAAAATATTCAAATTTCATAGCTCAGAGTCATTACAAAAGGTAAATAAAGTAAAAATTATATTATTTGTTTTGCAAAACTTTTATAGTATTCTGAGAAATTATTTTGATCCGCCACATCCCATTCAATCATTTCAATGTGAAGATTCACACGAAATGCAACTTATTAAAAGCATTGCGTCTCATTATCTTACCGCCCGTATGATGAGCCACGGTAAAACTCAAACATTGAAAATTATAGGTCACAAATCAACTTTAAGACAGAAATTGCATAAAACTGTTTTATTTAGTAATGTGTGAACCTGACTGTAAATATAGAAAGTAGGTATATAGAATTTATAAATAAATATTTATAAATTCTCAATAATGCGTTTTACTTTAATTTATCCTTAAAGCATAATTCTTATTATTTAATGAAATCAAATTATTGGTTAATATATTATATCCTATTATATTAGTATCTACCTACATCATATTGTTTGGTCACCCTAATGAAAGGGACAGAGGGCTCTCGCGAAGCTATCTCGCTCGGACCGCGTTTCGGCAGCCTGTGCACATTCCAGGTTGAATATAAGTTCCTTGGTCCGCTGTCAATGCTGTCACAGATAATATAATACTAATGCTGTTATTTAAAATATGCCTTATTTAATCGATACGAAATCGATCATCATTTAGGTTTTTCAGTTATAACTATATTGTATACATATGCACTATATTGTAAACATGTATTTAAAGTGAATTTAAATACTTTGAGTCAATTAACTAGCGCAACGTTTTTCTTTTTATAATTCTGTAATCGATTAACTCAATCGGTAATGTTATGAAAACAACCTTTCTCATTTTTCTCCTCTTCCAGATTGAGAATTGAGAGAGATTTCGTATTTTGAAATAGAAAAACATGACCAATTTTTTAGACCATATCCCACATAGTACATTTTGGCCCAGCGTTTTACAACTCCTTTCAAGCAACAACTTTTCCCATAAAGAAATTAGAAAAATCTATTGTCCAACTCTTAATAGAAAGTCAAAGTAGGTACACAGGGGCCATTTAATTTAGATTGAAAGCCGTCGCCAGTTTTCATTCCGGTTTCTCTTTTCTGAATTTTTACCTTTGAATACTTTTCGTTTTGTTGATCTCGGTCGAATAAGATCACAAATTGGAGTCCCCGAATGGTCGAGTATTTCAAAAGGAATTTCGTATTAATCTTCGTTGAATTAAATTTGAATTGTGATAATAATTAAAATGATTATTGAAATGAGTTCCTTGGCGTACTATAGATTAATCGCCGAGTGGGTCCATAAGAACAGCTTCGTTATAATAAATTGAGATCTCTCTGCGGTTGTAAGTTGGAGTACTTTTTTATAAAATTAATTTGGCGAAATATGAGGGTCTCTCTGGTTGTAATTACTATGGATCTGTCTTTTTGGTTCATACTGATAAAGTGTGTAAATTAAAATGATTGACGAGTTGGCGTTGTGTAAAAACCGCCCCAACCCAACCCGCGTGCAAGGTAATCGTCTTGTTTGGAGAAAGAATTTAACTGTTTTTTCGATCAATTCTTCTTGGGACTCCCTGAACATGCTACAAAGAATATCCTTATTATTATAGTAAATACATTTATTCACTTTACTCCACAGGACAACACTAACCTCACACAATTAGTCACCAGTATAATTGCTGACAACCATATACGCAAGATGGTCGAGACAGACATCTGGTCGAGAATTCAGAACATTGTCAAGCTTATTAGCTGTGACAGACAATGCACATTCAATGACCACTCGTGTGGTTGTGAGATGGACGGCCAATGTGTGGTGGACGATTGAATATTGGACCACTGTGTAAACGTGTGTGTACGGTGGTCTTATGCCCAATTTCCTTGCATAGTTTGGTGTAGTTGTGTGCTCAACTAAGACTAAGTTTATTCTACGATTTTTCCTGCAGTTAACGAGATTGAATCAATAATATTTTACCTTATTAGCTGTGACAGACAATACACATTCAATGACCACTCGTATGGTTGTGAGATGGACGGTCAATGTGTGGTGGACGATTGAATGCTGGACCACTGTGTAAACGTGTGTGTACAAAATCAAAATCAAAATCAAAGCATTTATTTTAAGTAGGCCAGTTACAGGCACTTTTGAATTGTCGAAACAAAAATGAACATTTAATGTAGCTACAGTCCCAGTCACAAGACACAAAAACTGTGAAAGTACTGTAGATGTAGCGTAGATCTCTATGGAGAAGAACGGGCAAGAAACTCCATGGACACTCTTTTAAATCAAAATATTGTTACAAAATCTTGGTTACATCATTCATGTTGAGATGGTATATTATGTGAGAACAATGTAGCAAGATGTGCACGTTAAAAGTGTCCATAGCAAAACCAAAACAAAATACAACTCAAAAACAAAATAATTAATTCAAATAAACCATGGCGACTAAGAGATGACCAGTCACAACTGACAGCGCCCGTTCACGCACATGACGCATGGATCAGCACCATTCAGCTCAACCATTTTGAAGGGAACTAAATGGTCCGACACACGCGCCACCAGCGAGACATTTGAGTGAGCATGACATACTCTCAACCGCCAGGGCACATTCAAGTCAAGAACTGAGGTAGGTTTCCAGTGAATGATAGCTTACTAGCACATAGTACTTACACAATATGGGCTATGCGATTATATAATACTAACATTGAATCTATACAATGCAAGGATAGTTAAGTACAATCTTCAGCAGCTCCAACTATACCATTTAATGCTATCAATTTTTGCGCCCCTGTCCATGTGGAGCAAGACCAGCATTAAGCCAAGCATTTTTATCAGCGATATAATCGCTCAACTTGTAATATGCTTTTTTACATAGTGTGCGTTTAATGCATGTTTTAAATTTCGTCTCATTCAGTTCAAGAATACTTTGTGGAATTTTATTATAGCATCTCAAACAGTACCCCATGAAAGATGAGTCTACTTTAGCGAGTCTACGAGCGAGTACGGTGGTCTTATGCCCAATTTCAGTAAATAGTTTGGTGTGTTTAATAATTAAGACTTCTATTCTATGATTTTTCACAAAGTTCAGTAATCAACGGGAGAGACGAGGCGATTGTATGCTGGGCCACTGACTGTGTGCGTGTGTGTACGGTGGTCTTATGCCCATGCACAGTTTGGTCTATTTGTGGGAGCTTATAATCCGTTGATTTTAAAAACGATGTGATATTTCCTGGAAATAAGCAATTTACTGCCTTTTCGGTCTGATGTCCGCAATCGCGATTGCTGAGCATAAGGTCCTGAGTTCGATTCCTGCAAATTTGTTATTGGGTTTTTCCATCAGTTATTTCAAAAGTGTCACGAAAGGTTTTCTACAGTAGTGTTTTGCTACTAAAAACTTCTCGTCAAAATAACGAACACACAGAGGGCACTTAAATTCAGACGACCAAAAGTGCGTACTTTATAATGCTCTATTAAATATAAGACCGGAAAATATAAATCGATAAATTTTCCGCCTCGCCGGGCCCGTCAGCAGCATCGCCTCCTTAGGGTCTTAATCTTTTTTATAAAATTTCGTATCCCTAAAGCAATGTTGACACGAACCGACTACATTTGGCCTGAGAGAATCAGTAATGAGACCCGGTTTTCCTTTTCAACTTACTGGACATACGGACAGAAACTCATTTTGTAAATAATTTTGTTTTGTTATGACTGTTATTTCACAGAATACGAGTGCCATAAAATATAATATTGTAGCGTTGAATCTGGATTCAATTGTATATGTAACGTTGGTACGCTGAGATGTAGTTGGTATGACACACTTACATGCCAATTGGTAGGTTAAAGGATGATTTTCAAAAGAATTAAAAAAAAAAGTGTTATTGGGTTTTTCATCAGGAATTTCTTAGTAGCAGCCCCAGGGTCTCGATTTGTGTCCGGTTGGTGGCAATAGGCTCGCCCCTATTACAACGGGCTTAAAAATAATTGGCGAAATGTGGGTGTAGTATTAGGTACAGTCCGCGCCACGAGAAGCTATCATTTTTTTAAGCAAAGATTTCTACCAAGATAAGGAGCGACAATTCAATTAACAAGAAATACTCCCAAATTCAATCAACTCAAATGATCATACTTGTAATACGAAACTAACTAGCAATTTCACTTGGTCGGGTTATATTTTGGCGATATTAAGCGCTGTCGTCTAATGTTTTGTGATACTGGAACGTATCTGACATCATGGAACGTAAACATTTGGGCGGCCATTTTGAAGTAAGATCACGCTGACGCTGTCATTTTTTAATTTGATCCAGAGGTTGCGAATCCGAATGTGTGCTTACAAAATTTATAGCTTCTCGTGGCGGAGACTATAGATACAGCTCTGCCTAACCTTGGGGGATTGCAGGCGTGATGTTGCATCAAAGGTCAAACAATTTGCAAAAACTCCTGCCTTATTTTTTACTACACATAGATGCAGAAAAAGGACCTAATTCTCCATTACGGGACCAATCGAAACGTAGGTGGGTCACAGTAAGTGCGGATCATTGTATCGGAGAGGCACTTAAGTACCGCATGTGTTTGATTAGATGTGTAGTGGCTGTTTCAGAAAGTAATCACTATTGTTTGAGAGCATTCGAGAGTGTGTTCGTGGCAGGATGAGGAAGTGTTGCGGTTTTTGTGGCAGCGAGTGTATTTTGAAAGGGAATTGCAATTTCAACGAGACTTTTACATCGGAATTTCACTATACATATACCATAGACACAATAGCCGTGATTTTTCAGTGGATTTTGCTGGAGTAAAATAACATTCAATTAAATAATATTAAATTGCCAGAAAATGATACCATTTAATATAACAATATAAATAGAAAATAATATAATAGAAAGAATATTATAATAATAATTACCCAAAATGAGCGCCGCCCATATACACAGAGAATACCGAAATGGCAAACAAGATTAGAAAAGAAAATTGCAATTCTAAGAGCAAACATAGGTAGGCTGACACATTTCATTAATGGTTGTAGAAGTCAAAAATTAATAGCTGCAGTAGAAGAAATAAAAATAAAATATCAGCTACACGCACAACATGAAAACCCAAACACAGAATTAGCACACTTTTTAGACACTCTAAAACAAAAATTAAGCGCTGCATCGAGTAGACTTAAAAGGTACATAACATGCACGAATCGCAAAGTCGAAAACACAAAATTTGTCAACAATGAAAAAATATTTTATAGGAATCTTACATCTAATAACAAAGACACCACTAACCAAAGTCTAGAGACACCTACATCCGAAACACTACGAGAATTTTGGGCTAACATTTGGGAAAATCCAGTCCATCATAATAACCTCTACATCGTTCTCACATATATGTATAATCTCAACATGAAAGATGTAACCAAGATTTTGTAACAACATTTTTGATTGAAAAGAGTGTCCATGGAGTTTCTTGCCCGTTCTTCTCCATAGAGATCTACGTTAGGGAATGGGCAACTACAGTACTTTCTCAAGTTATTATGCCTTGTGTCTGTGACTGTAGCTTCGCTTTATTTTTCGTTTTATCGACATTCAAAAGTGCCGTAATGGTCTAGTTGAAATAAATGATTTGAGTTTAAGTTTGAGTTTGAGTTTGAACCACACAGACTGGGTTAAAGAAGCTACACCAGAAATTCCTGAAATGGTATTTGAGGTTATCCCAATAGAAACATTTATAGACGTCATTAAACGCACACACAACTGGAAATCGCCTGGCACTGACAACATCCACAACTACTGGTATAAGAAATTTTCGAGCATACACCCTTTCCTATATAACCATTTAAATACATTCATTCAATCACCACATTTACTTCCACAATATTTAACACACGGAATTACTTACATGATACCTAAAGACATAAATGACACCAAAAACCCTGCGAAATATCGGCCAATTACATGCCTACAAACTTTGTACAAAATTCTAACAGCCTGCGTTAGCGAAATAGTTTATGAGCATTTAACTAAAAATAACATTCTAGCAGAACAGCAAAAGGGTTGTCGTAAGAATAGCCAAGGGTGTAAGGAGCAACTCACCATTGACGCCATTACTATGAACAGCGCTGTGAAAACCAGAAAAGATATTCACACAATGTTTATAGATTATCAAAAGGCCTTTGATTCAGTTCCGCACAGCTGGTTGCTACAAGTATTAGATCTTTATAAAATTCATCCTACGCTGAAACAATTTTTAGGAACTTCCATGCAGAATTGGCAAACTGTGCTTAAAATCAATTCCTCCTCCTCAACTGTAGCTACTGAACCAATCTGTATAAGACGTGGAATTTTTCAAGGAGATGCTCTAAGTCCTCTGTGGTTTTGCATGGCACTCAATCCACTCTCACACATGTTAGACCGAACAGGCACGGGATTCACGCTGGACAGCAATAACACACAATACACGTTAACACACCTCATGTACATGGATGATATAAAGTTATATGCAGCTGACAAAGAAGCGCTTTATCAACTAGCTGATGCCACACAACAATTTTCTGATGATATTTGTATGTCCTTCGGAGTAGATAAATGTAAAATTTTGTCCATTGTAAAAGGAAAAATTCAAAATAATAGTTACACACTTCTGTCAGGAGCGTCAATCGAGCCAATGGATGAACAGAGTACATACAAATACCTAGGTTTCAAACAGTCTAGACAAATACAACAAAAGATATCAAAACAAGAACTGCTTAAAAAATTCTCACACCGCCTTAACCTTATCTTAAAAAGCAACCTTAATTCAAAAAATACAATTAAAGCCATCAACACCTTTGCAATACCCATTCTCACATACTCTTTCGGAATTATACGATGGTCAAAGACTGATATTAAAAAACTACAGCGCACTATCCATACACTATTAACCAAACATAGAAAACATCATCCAAAATCATGCATACAACGACTTACACTACCACGACAAGAAGGAGGGAGAGGACTAATAGATATACATAATTTACACAACAAACAGATACTTTCACTCAGGGCATACTTCCATAACAAATCAGAAACCTCATCACTACACAAACAAGTAACTGAAACCGATAACAAACTAACACCACTTAACCTACAAAACCGAAACACACAAATAAATGAACACATCGTAAGTACACAACAAAAAATAGCAGTATGGTCTGAAAAAGCCCTACACGGAAGACATCGAGCCTGCCTGAGCCAGCCACACGTCGATAAAATAAAGCCGAACGAATGGCTCAAACGGGGTGAATTGTTTCCCGAGACCGAGGGTTTTATGCTGGCCATACCAAGATCAAACAATAGCTACCCGTAATTACAGAAAATATATCATGAAAGCAAACCAGCCGACTGACTTGTGCAGACACTGCAATAATGCCTCCGAAACTATTCAACATATAACAGGAGCATGCAAATCACTTGCACAAACCGATTACAAACACCGCCATGACCAAGTCGCCGCAATCATACACCAACAGTTAGCATTTAAATATAAATTAGTTTCTGAAATGATACCATATTATAAATATAAACCAGAAGTAGCATTAGAGAATAACGGTCAAAAAATTTACTGGGACCGAACTATAATAACCGATAAAACTATTCATTACAATAGACCCGACATAACCGTTCACGACAAAACCAATAAAACAGTTTATTTGATAGATATAGCTATACCTAACTCGCATAATATTCAAGCGACAATATCCGAAAAGCTCAGTAAATACCAAGATCTTGCAATTGAAATTAAAACCCAATGGAAAGTACAAACAGTTCATATAGTCCCCATTGTTCTCTCATCTACTGGTATTATACCAAAATCTCTCACACAAAGCCTCAACACTCTACAGATGCCTAATCACACACTTTACATGCTTCAAAAAGCCACCATTCTCAACACCTGTCGAATCACCCGAAAGTTTCTGACTTCATCTACATTATCATCCACTTTCTTCATTTAAATTTTACCTTACATCCTTGGTTCCGACCCGCGTGTAAGGTTTTTAGGCTCTCTTGAATGAGAAGAAATATTAAGAACAACAAAATAATAATAATAATAATACGACTTACGAGCAGTAAGTCGTGGGTTCAAACCCAGGCAGGCACATTAGTTTGTGTAATTTATTCCATCGCCACTGCTATCAAAACGGTGAAGGAAAACATCGTGAGGAAACCGGCATGTCCTAGAACCAAAAATTCGAAGACATGTGACATCTACCAATCCCCACTGGGCCGGCGTGGTGGATTATAGCCCATTCCCTCTCATAGGCCTCCCAGCAGTGGGAACATTAAAGGCTGATGATGATGATGATGATACAAAGGTGAAACTAAAGCAAAGGTTTCAGATTGATAAGGATTTGACAGACTTTTCGAATAGCTTGTTGTGCAGGCGTCTGACAGACTTTTCGAATAGGTTGATGTGCAGGCGTCTGTACTCATAGATATCTCACAGCTTTTTACCGCTTGTGTTGACTGAAACAACGGAACGTTACCTGCTACAATCTTTACATACTTCTTTTGTCCGGTCCCACAAAGCGCTTTCCTGAAACAAGCTAAATGTTGTGTTTCAAGGACATTAAGAGCACTACAACTCCTGCAAAAAATGAAATAGCGACAGAATAAATGGATGTAGGTGTTAGATATGTCCCCAACATAAATCTTAATCAGAGTCAGTGGAACGGAGGCTAATCTTTAAAGCTTTAAGAAAAACCGGGTGAGAAGAGCGTACTAAACCCGGATTAATTCTAATCTTAGTTGAAATGTTCTATACTAGGTTAAGTCCGTCAGGCAAACTGGGTGACTGCCATTAAAGTCTAGGATAGTTCCGAGTTTTATAGTATATTAATTTTATTGGATGTCTTATGAACTTGTGGTCAAGTCGTGTCAAGGGGATTTTATAATTTCTAGGACTTTAAAATAAAACTAAGAGCTCAGCTTGGTCTGCTTACCTAACTCTTTTGATATCTTCCGTGATTATCCATTATTCTGAGCTATAAGTTTGTTAGTTATAAACCAAGAGTCTTTTGTCAACTGGACTTTTACTTCAATAACAGTCGCCAACGCAACGGATGCGAGATGCACTGAAGCATCCAATGGCCTTAACGCATCGTAGATGTATAATACCGTAACGTTTTAATTAAGACGCCTGCGGAGCATGCGTATTTCATACAAACGTAATACCAAAATAATTTGTAAATTAAACATTTTCCTAAGGTAGTGTGTATTTATTTCGATTGAATTACAGAATATCTAGGTTCCCAAATATATATTTTGATTGGACACTGATTTTAACAAGAGTTATAAGAAAAATAAGTTTTCTATAGAAAATTTAAATTCCTCATATCTCGTTTTTGCATCACTATTCTCTCAAAAAACATATTTGGGAACATAGATATTCTGTAATTCAATCGAAATAAATACAGACTACCTTAAAAATATGTTTGATTTACAAATAATTTTGGTATTACGTTTGTATGAAATACGCATCCTCCGCCGGCCCCTTAATATCTAAATCTACATGTCAATACAAGAATAACATGGTTCAATAGTCAGATAAAACGTTTGTGAAAGCTTTGATTAAAATTAAATTGTTGTTGTGCTCATTTAGCGTGTATTTATTGTTACTATTAAAATGTTGATGATGCACTGAAAACTTCACTGCCCTTGCATTTTGATTCAAGGCGTAATTTAAATAGCTAAAAACCAAAAAACAGGTATAATATGCATCGGTTAAATTGGCTATGGTTCAAAGTCAGAGAAAAGTCCTACCTATTCATTTTCATGAACGAAATTTAATTTCTGGATTTCTTTTTTCTGTTTATTCAAGATACAATGTTATTTGGGAAAACTTATCCTAATGATTAACCGTTACCTTTTGACCGTTATCATGAAATAAAATACCTACATATGTTTTGTTTTTTCTCATCTGGCGGGATCGATTCCCGGTTCAGGCAAGACAGTTATTTATAAATTAATGTTCGATCTCAGTTCATTTTATTTTCAAAATGAATTCTTCTTATAATAAAACTCCAACACAATATTAAGTCAGTTTGAGTCGTGTCGTGTGGCATGTCCTGTATAAGCAGCCAGTGACACTTCAATTAATAAATAGTTTTGTAAAAAACCGGACAATCGCAGTGCTTCTTTCTCGATTAAATAGAATCGAGGTAGGTACGTACATCATTGTACGGTTTTATCGATACTAATGCGTCTCGCTCGATTTCACGTGGTCACGGGAAAGAGTAGTCGCTGTAACAGCTAGGGTTGTCTCGCATTTCCTGTTTACGGATACTGTACGCCGTTTAGCCGAATCAATTGCTTGTTTTCGGCAATTCATTTCTGTTAGTACGAAAATATTCAGAAGGAATGTAAGAAATTGTTTTTGGCTGTGTTTTTTTTCTTGTTTTTACCGTTCAGCTGATATTTGTTTGCGGACTGTTTTCCAAAGATAATTCCTGTTTGTGAAAACTATCTTATTAACGCTCTATTGTTTGCAATGTAAAATAAGTTACTTGACCAGCAAACTAAAGATCTAGAACTTTTTTTTTCTTAAAGATAAAAAAAAATATTTGTACATACAATTCTGTAACAACATAAATCATTGTATATTATACCAGCCTATTACTGTCCCACTGCTGGGGGCAACAGATTCTTCTCAAACCGATAAGGCACGAGCACCATAATTGATCACCATGCTTCTTCAAGATGTTTTAATAATAATAGCAACTTGCCTTGAAATATAATCTTGTGGAATCAGAGGTACCGTACTACAAGTATGTGCCCGACCCAGTTCTCGTGAAAGACCATGTTACGTTGTACTGGGATCAGTCTATCATTACTCGAACATCGAAGTTGGTCTTCACTTTCAAGTACTGCACCACTTCCTCAGGTGTAGTGGAGTGATGCAGACGCGAAATGTACAGTTGCGTCGTAGGCACAGCAGCGCGCAGCAGCATGTTGGGTCCACTCGGTGCGGTACCGCACAGGTTACTAGAACAGGGCCTCTTCTTCTTCCTTTCTACTTTAGTGAAGCCCTCTTCATCAACCTGGCTCGTTCTTGGCACGGAGCAACGGACCGCAGTCAGGGCAGGTTGAGCACCCATTTTCCGTTTTTCCCCTTTTTTGGTTTGTCTAGGCTGCGACGCATCAGATTTGCCGCTGCGCTGGTGACAATAGCAGCATAGGCACGTTTAGGGGTCGACGTACCTACGCGTGACGTATCCGCAGCCGGTGTTGTGGCGCGGGCGACGACGGCGGCGGGCGGCGCTTGCTCAGCGTTTTCGGCAGCTGGTGACGCACTTGTGTTCGCCGATCCAAAACTGCCGACGGTTGCATTTTGCGCCCCTCGACGTGTGTTCACCTTTGAGGCCTCAGGTGACCCAACTACCGAACCAACGTTGCGCAACAATGCTATTTCTGCACGTAGTTCTGTGTTGGTTTTTTCTGAAACCTCCATTCTGGACTGCATCTTGGTCATCTCCGCTTTCAAGGTAGTGATGTCCTTCAGCAGTCGTGTAACGTCGACGTGATCGAAAGTGAGGGGAGGCACTTAGCTCCTTCGCCACGAAATCTGGCACGTCGTCCGGGTCAGTCTTCTTCAGCATATCGATGATATTCTGAAGACTCTTCTCGGTTCCATCTCTGCGCCGAGAGGGCATCTGGTCCAGTTTTCCAAGAGACTGGAAGAGCAACAGTTTCCCGCTGCTGATGTTGTCCTCCTTGAAATCTGCAGGATGCTCACCTCGTCCATGTAGTCGATGGCATGGACTAGGAATGCCAGCAATTCATTCACTATAAGTTGTTTGGAACTCATAGTGATTACGGGCAGCGGCTATGGCCGCGCAACACTCGAATAAAATTCGTGCCGTGCACAGTGGAAACACGTCCGTGTTCGAGCGCGCATCTGGTAGGCGACTTCAGACTTACATCAATAAAATTATGAGTCCAGGTTTCCTTAGGAGTTTTCGTTCACCGTTGTCTGTGATGCCCAAGATAAACTTGGAAAGTAGGTACATATGAATTGAAAAAGTTACAAAATTCCTATTTTAAATCCAAATACATTTTATCGACAGCAGCCCTAATAATGTCGGTGCATTCGAGTGCATCGAGTCCACTTTGCACTGCACTAGTGTAAGTGCGGGTCGCTGCGGACGACGGCCGGGAAATAAGAGGATTGTCGGCTTCCCGGACCGCTATACCACATATACACATCACTAGCCACGCGTCATCTACCTACTTAGCTGTACCTAGCCTCTAAGAAGTTTTAGTAGCATTTCTGAGAAGATCTTTTGCTAATTCTCCCCTAGTTTGAGTTTTCACTGGTTTTGGGAGCCAGAATATTTAGTCATTTAGTAATTTGGACAGCAGGTAAGTTCTGAGGCGATAACTTAGTTTGGCTGTTGTTCGTAAATAAGTTTAAAAAATATTGGGTTATATAAGAAGCAACGTATTAAGTACTTTTCATATTTTGATTGGGTCCAATAAAATTATTGGGAAATTGACCTCCATCCAAGACGATCAAAAATCCCAGAATCACACAAGCACTTGTAAGATTTATACACAAAACTCTTTGAACTCGTCCCAGTTTCCTTACGAATGGAGCTTCAAGAAATCTCAAGATTTTCCCTTCCATGAAAAATAAATTGACTTACTATCACAGTGCTCGCAATCTCTAAACAAGCGTCCAGTTGAATTAACATCAGGACTTTTATCGTGAAACAAAACGGGGTAACTGGATGAGTCCAGGATCCATTCTGTTTTATTGCGACTGCTACTCTGTGGTAACCGGCACCTAGGGGACCATTCATTTAATCGAATAACCTCAACAATGCGTTTATCATGTTGTCCCAGATTAAGATTTTATTAATCTTTAGAGGGAAGCAGAGGTGCTTAATCTTTTGGTTAAGTTAAGGGGGGCTTTCGTCGTTTGTTTAGAATGTTAACCTGTAAATCTTATTTAAAAGTGATTTAGGGAAAAAAGGGGTTTTACGAAATAATTAACGCCTTGAGTAGCGTCATTTAAATGTAGGAGTGATTGAATCTTGTGTAACTCCTTGTTCACCTTGATATTATAACTGTGACTTGTAATATTATGTAGTGCAATTTAATATTGTTAGACGAAAGTTTAACTGGTATCAAGTACAAATACCAGCTAGTTCGAACCCAAAATACACACTTTGATTTTTTTCGGATTCATGTGCGTATTGTATAATTATCACTTGCTTCAGTGAAGGAAAACATCGTGAGGAAACCAGACCAGCATGATTGAGATATATTACTGGAATGCGTGTCAAGCCAAGTCCAGAAGGCCCATTCTTGGGCGGGTTAGGCATTAACCACATGAAAAAGAAAAGAGTGGTATATTATACAATTGCATTTCCTCTATCTCCATCTCTTCGTAGCAATAATAGGCTAGACGAGACGAAAAAACGAATTAAACTGTCATTTAGATTTAAAAAATATTTGAATTTTATTTTTGTTACGTAAATCAAAATTGACGAAGAAACGACGCTTTTAAAATTCTCAATACGTCACGCCTTGGTATAATTTTTAGTGAGTTCTGACGTCTTGAGCCCCTATACTCCCGAGTTTTGATGTGTGTTATCTATGTCAATGTTCATTGATTTACAAAAACAAAAAATACGAGTCCATTTATTTCCCAATACTCTAAGAGACAGACTAAATAGATTTGTCATTATTTCATACTGTCGTTAGGCCTATTCATTACCATTCCAACTGCCACTAAAACATCTCACGTATACAACTACACCTAACATTCAGTATATAAAGGCAACTATCACCCGACTCAAGGGGCTGTGTAAACGTTGTTTTTGTTAGAATCTCGCCGAGTACTCAAAGGATATATCTTCACACGTTTATTGTAGCAGAGTCTGTATTGTTTCAGTCTCTTCACCTCTGGCCGAACAAAGAGAATCCCAGAAAGGGCCGATATTCTGACCCGTTTCAAAGGAGTTGATCTCAAGCGTTTTGTTGCTTTAGTTGTATTTGTGAGTAATTGTTGAAGAACTTTTGTCAAGTATCAATAGTCAAATGTTGATTGTAATGTCATTAAATCGGGAAAAAGTGGGAAAGTTTTAGGATTTCAATAAAATACATTTTATTAACGTACTTACGTAAATAAATCTTCCTAAGTATTCGTAAAGCTAAAATCAATCACAATCTTTTTATCTTCCAAAAAGGTCTCTAAAAATGGTACAGAAATTTGGTCTACTGCCCTAATTATATTTCCAGGGAAAAACTAATAATTTCAACTATCCTGTAATTTCTAATAAATATTAATGAATATACTATGTTTCGACCTTGATTTGCTTCTGACAGCTAACGAACGAAGGTGGCTATTACTTGTCAGATTATCTAGCTGCCCTGTGATTTTCGGTTAGTAATTCAGCTTTGGATTAAGCCCTGTGACGTCATCAATCAATGATGGCTCATTAATTAGGCCTTCGTCGGTCAACTAGAACGCTTAGTTGGCATGACCTATTTCTTTGAAAGATTGTCGCTTGCTCATAAGTGTTATAGATTAGCTAGCATTTATTTTGGCTTTATGCTATAGGCGATAGTTACAGTGCTTTATGGATCTTTAGCTGCTTGAGTGACACTGACATAGGGACATTGTTCGTAAACATCTCAGAAATTGTTTCATGGAATTTTATAGGAATCACAAGAGCGTTCCTCAAAAACTCTCAACTAGAGTTGATTTCTGATCAACAGCACCAGCTTACTAGATCGTTTTGTTTTCATGGGCACAGGAATCGCAAATAGGTTTTTTTAAGGCCTGAATTCGTGTCGCGCTGTCGGTCGGTCGCGCGCGGTCGGTCGTGACGTCAGCGAGAACAAAATACGTCGTCGCCGCTGACGTCAGCGTTGCAGTATGGTGCTATATAAAACACAATGTACACTGGTACCCACGCGATCGCTGGTGCCCGACCGATCGTGAAGCCACAGCGACAGCATGAAGCCTAAGTTGATATTTTTAATAACTGTGATGTTTAAGTAAAGATTAAGGATTTTCGGAAGAGTTGCTTTTGTAATCCAACCTTATTTCTTCGCTGTGTATTAAAAGTATTAATTTTCTGGTCCCTGAGGTCAAGTAATACTTCCACCCACTCTCCCTCATTCAAAAGGGAAGAAAGCCTCTTCTAAAAATAAAATGTTGTATTTATGATTTTCTTTGCTAAGTTGTCAATGGTTCGTCTTCTTAAAGGAGTCGGTTTTAGAATCGTAAAGGTCGCATTATTAATTTTCTGTGATCAAGTGATCACGTTACCAAGAGATGAAGTTGTGTTGTCTCGTTATATCGTTTTTTTTTTCATTCGTTCAAATGGCCTCGTTCTTCTAGTGGGCCCCAGTGCGGCGACTTCTGAGGCTTGATGTTATGTTTTCTGTCTGAGTAGATCGGTTAAAAATTAACAGTTAGTTGTTCAAACACTAACCAATAATAATAAGGATATAATAATATGAATCAGAAGTCGTTCGCAATTTTCAATTAGGTCAATTAGGTAGATACTATTTCAGTCAGGATTTTATTAATTTTCAGAGCTTACTGAAAGATCTTTTTATTTCAGCATTTCATCAAGTTTATTAAGCATGAAGTTTAAGTACTCGTGAGATAAAAACATTTTTGTCGAGCGAAAAAAAGAGTAATGTTTTGAAACAAAAAATATGTGGGGTAGGTACTCCGGTCACTTTTGTCGTAAAAAAGCACAAGGCAGTAATAAAAACTAAATAATGATAAGGGACGGCTGAAAGTACCAGGGAAACAGAAGGTTGCAGGAGTTTAAAACATTTTGGATTAGGGAAATAATTCCGTCTACGAAGTTGTCTCATGCCAAATGACGTACTGTAAAAATATATTATTGTTCTTATCTTAAGCCTTTATTCGCTCGGATTTCGGGTGGATCTAGAAAAATATGGAGGCAGTAAATAAAACTTTGTTTCGCTCAGCTGCCTTCTGTTTTTGCTAAAAAAGTGTTGGCAGAGGAAAGATAGGCAGTTATTTACTAGGGATCATAACATCAACAACAAAAATAATGAGCAGATTTGGAACAATTTTCTTCCACCTGCGAAGTATGGTAATGGAATTTGAAATGAATTTATTACCATTTACAACAGAATGTATGGGAGATACTCATTCATGGTAAGAAATATAACAGTGTTTCAGCTATTTTGAGTACAAAAGGAAAATAATGTATGTGTTGAAATATTAACATGAATCAAATTATAATGTTTTTTATCGTTGCATCTAAGTCTTGATTATTAAATCAATATTAGTGTAAAATAATAAAACACTCCGAAAATAAAATGATGTAAATATTTTATTAATCGTAAAATAATACTAGAATTTCGTTAATAAAAAGGTAGTAAAAGATATAAACTTGACTAAGTACATTATTCAAATAGGATCTTAATTTTCTTCTTCAATTACTTTCAATAAAGTCTATTTCCTCTTGGAAACGGCGTTAAAGTAAGAAAAATGTAGGTATTTTTTCATCTTAAAGAAATATGAGTGCGCAATACATTGTGGCATCGTAAAAAGCATTATGACGTTAGGCAAATGATCGTATATTAGGTTAAATCCGAGAATGAGAAGCAGTCGTATGTTATGATGTAGGTTGTCTGGTATACGTGAGTGATACATTGCTTTATAAGCACTGTGCTGAATAAAACAGAGAAAAAGTAACGAGTGTGCAAGAAGTAGGTAACTAGGCGGAAGATAGTTCTGAAACTGAAGAGAATGAAATAGAAATGAATGAGAATGTAAGAGCACTGGTAGGGATGACAGCGGGGAAAGCTGTAGGTTATGACAGAGAGTCTGATGAATGTTGAAGAGCGGTGACGGGGTGGTAGCAAGCCTCTTTTGCTGGATTTTTAATATGTGATGGAGTTATGGCTGTGGATGACTGATCCAAGCAATAACTGCAACGGACAAAATTTATCATCTTGACACTTTTTATCTTGGCCACCAGTGAATCAACACAGGCTGAATTTTATAGAAGAATCACACTCAAAAAGTACCTACCTACTTTTCATTACTTCAAGACATCTAATTTACTTTTTTCATAATGATATTAGATGAATAACGTTTGCAGTACTTGAACATGAAATAGTCTCGTTATGAGTTGATTGATGTGGCTCAATTACTCACACGCATTATATTTGCAAAACGTTCTTTAGTCGGTAATGGCGTGCGACAGACTAACTCAGCATGAAAAACGTAATATTTGCCAACGTAATTGATTCGCTTAGTTTGGTTGTGATCACAGAGTAGTTTTTAAGTAACAATGTAATGAGAACGTCTATTTATTTAAAAAAATGGTAGTTTTTTTTTTTTTGTGTAGGGCATCTCGCAGTTCAGTCTATGAAGACTGGCTTCTGCTTAACCGGGCAAGTCCTGTGGATGCCTTGAATTTAAGGCCTCCAGCCAGGGCAAAAATGACTAAAAACTAAGCGACAGCGCTCTAAGGGCAACCCCTGTGGGGTACGGACCTCGGCTTAGGGCGTCGCTGAGGGCAGCAGCGGGACAGGCTGGATCTGGTTGTCGTTATTTAGGGACTGTTTTATTACTACAGGCTCAGCATCGCGGGCTGGCTCGAGCAAGGATCGGGGAGGGATTGAACTGGGATTACGCGCCGGACCTCTGCGGCGAGGTCGGAATGTTTTCGATCTGTATTTGTACATTCTACGAACTGTACTGGTATCTTTCCTACTCTCTTGCAAGATAGTGGTCGGATCGTCGGGGGTGACTAAAGTGTGACGTGGACGTTGGACTGAGCTAATACGCGATGGGTCGTACCGGGCGGCTGATGCGATTAGGGGGTTCCTATGCTTGATAGCAGTGTCAAAGTAACACTTGGAACGGCGTTTCATGAACTGCTTAGCGGTAGGGATTCTAAGGTCTACGTGTAGACTGTCATTACGGACATACGGGGGGGCACCGGTAAAAAAATAATAAAAAAATGGTAGATTTTATGACATGGATTTATTCTTCGTTCGTCTTGAAGTTTTGTTCCACACACTAAATGAGCCCACATCACTATTGAAGTTACATTTCATGTGTTTAAAAAACAGTTATGTTTCCATGGAGTATTATACAGAGTGTAAACCACCTCATCACGAAGCCGTCAACCAAGCATTCTGTACATCAAACTAAGTAACTTTACGCAAAAAAACATTGCTGGGAGACAACTTTATTTTTGGAGTGAAAAATCATGTTTTATGGTGGAACTCCAAGTAACGCACTCAAAACGTTGTGCTGATAGATGGATTGAATAGTACTGGGGTCGGAGAGGTGTTTTAAGTTAAAATCTTACATTAAAAACTTGTGTTTAAAACAAAAACTTGTCGAAATGATGGAACTTTGACCCCCAATATCTCCGTAACTAGAAGGTTCCCAGGTATGGTGTAGAACAAAAAAGATATCGCAATAACGGGTAGAACAAGTGCCTTTCAGCTTCGTTAAGAGGTGTTTTACACCCTTTATTTAATAAAATTACACTTAATTATTTAGAGACCTCTTTGACATGTCTTGCATAGTTTCTTACACTTTCTATGTTTATTATTCTGTGGTCGTGCCGGCAGAGAGTCTGGCTTCAGATTTTCTGCTCTCAACCATTATGATGATCATAATAACGATCAGTATTCTCGTGATAATCGCTAATATACATGTACATAGCCTTACCCTTAAGAAAATTGTAGAGAAACCACATGACCAAAGCTAGACAATTTATTACAGCCACAAATTTTAAGAATTTTAATACTATGAAATGAAATGAAAACGATTTTGTGTGCTTTTAAAAGGATGTTGGCCATTGAACGGAAGCCTGCGGGCCTAAAATGGCCGCTTTAGCAGAAAATAATCCGAATCACCTTAAAAAAATTAAATATCTAAAATGGACTTTATTGTTATGACTGTAAAGTCCACTTTTAGAATTTAAAAATTTTAACGTGATTCATTTAATGTTCTGCTAAAGTTGCCATTTTAGACCCCCAGGTCTGGAACCGACGTGATATATGGTTTCAAGGTTTAAGGAACGTTCTAAACTTCGCCACTGATATATAAAGATGCTTTACAAAAATCCGTAGTTTCCGTCTTGTTTATAATATTTTACAATCAACCGAGGAAGTTTGAAAGTTGCGCCAGTTGCAGAAAAAGTTAGGGAATTGGCTGTCTTGATATGTACTTGTGACAAATTGCATGTGTCTAAAAGAGTCCAAAAAATAATAGAACATTCATTAACATGGATGGAGAGGGAGTAGAAGACCACGGAATCGATGATTGCATTGTGTGAGAAATGATATGAAATTTGTTAATTTATTTATTTTATAAAAGGTAGCTTCACAGCTGACTGTACATTAACATGTAAAAAATAATCGAACATTACGCCAATAGGGAATATGCAAGAAATACAAAACTCTTTTTATTTATTAAAAAATCCTTGTATTGGCGCTTATAAACATTATGGTGCGCTTGTTTAAGTTTCTAATACATCACTTTTTTTACAATTTAATGTTTTTTGTGAGTAGCATGTTTTTGGTGAAACGGAACGCACTCTCAAAACACGTCGTCCTCGATAACAACAACCAAAAAATAACTTTAATTTGAAATGTAGGTAAAGTTGCACTACGATTTTATTATAATATTGTTATCGCAATTTTTGCTTGAATAAAGCACATAAGTACAATTGTTGTTGTATTGTTTGTTGTTGTTGTTGTAGTGTCATTATTTTTTTAACTTTATTAAGGCCAAAAAAATAGATGTAAACAAGGTAGATTTTGATAAATGACGTCAAAGTATGGTGGCGACAATCACGGACGTTTGAACTGTAATAGAAAATTGCAGGAGTTTAGAATTATTTTTAAGCGACAAGCAGTAGTTCAAATTAACTTTTAATGCTTTTCTTGGGTTGCCAATAGTGTAATTAATAGATTTAAGTGAAGAAATAAATACATGCATATTCCCTATTACGAAGTACACAGAAAAAATAACATTTTAATAGCCGAGAGTGACTCGAGGTAATTCTAATAAAAAAAGTGTAAATGTGTTGCGCCGAACCCAGGTAACATTGGACAAGGGCAGAAAGATGTTGATGATTTTGTTTATAATTTTTCGTGTAAGAAGTACTTAACATGCAATAACAGATTTTCCATTGGGTCCATTACATTGTTAGTAAAAAAAAAAAAAATAATTTGGTGAAATAACATTTTATTTTCTACATCTTGGAACTGAAGGGTGTAAACAGACCCTTAACGAAGCCGTCAATCAACCATTCTGTGCATTTGTCCGTTCATCATTCATTCTGTGTGTTTCTTTAGAAATATGCATCACCTTTGCACTGTTTTCTTTTCCTTCCTTCTTTTCTATTTAGTGTGTACATAAATTTTCAAATACTTACATAAAAAATAATGATCGCAAAGACGGGGAGAACAAGTGCGATTCAGTTTCGTTAGTGGTCTACGCCCTTTATATTTGTTTCCCTAGTAGCATTTTTTGTTGGCATTTAGTTGGGCCACATACCTCTGGTTAGTTGGCAAATGAATACAATTGGCGGGCAGTTTGCGGGTTGGGCCCAAAACTGATGGCCTACGTGGATTTGCCTACGAAGGCCCAACTTGCGATGGGGCCAACGTGGATTTGCCTACGAAAGGCCCAAGTTCAACGTCTACCAATGTTTACTACCGAGCTGGTAGTGTTGAACTAACAACCTTGTGTGAACACCAATAGGGTTGAAATAAAACCAAATTGCTTTCTGATCTAAGGCGCGGGTCATATACAAGTGGCGTATGATGGCGGTGGCACGTGTGCGGGTGCGCGGGGGGCGAGGTAGTGGCGCCACTTACTCGCCCTCCCGCGCAGCCACGCCACCGCCATGCGCCTTACGCCACTCGTGTTTGTCCCGCGGGCCGCGCCTAAGCTGGTAATATTTTTACTAAAATTCACTCGAACTCAACCAAATCGTGGTAACACAACGATAGCGACTTCTAATTGGACTACAACGCAGATGGCGTTGTAGTCCAATTCGAATCTATTCTTATTATTCGAATAATCGAGGTTGGGGTACAACTTTTGAACCTTTACGATATTATCATTACGGTTTCGGCATGAACATACCGCCCACCATGACGGAATGTCCTTCGTAAATTATCCTTAATTTTCAATTTTGCACTTTGTTTACAGTATAAACCATAAATCTCAAATATAAACAGAAATATAAATAATATGTTTCGTAAATCTAAGAGTTACTAAGAGTTAAGAGAGTACTAGTAAGCTCATACTGGGTAATTATACCTGTACCAGTATATACGTATCATCCCTAACAGGCCCATTGAAAGGTTTAAGTTGAACCGATGTAAGTTGTTATCATAACTTAAATCCCTACAAAAAACTCCCAACAGTAGGAATAGATGCAGCAGGCCCGTCGTTAGTTGGCCCAATGTTGTTATAATAACTGAAATCCCTGCAAAAATCACCCAACAGTAGAAATAGTAACAGAAGGCCCTTTGTTGGCTATTCGTTGGGCCAATAGTGCATGTTTATGACAATGGGCCTATTTTAAGTTTAGGTTGGCGGAACAACTAACCGTCTGCCAATAAATTCCCAACTGTTGGCATAAGGAAGCCAACGGCAATTGCTACTAGGGTTACATGTGTACATAATAAATACATTGTAAACGCAGCCGCAGCATAGATACGTCGTTATGTTGAAAATCCACCGTCGATATTATGCTCCGCATACCATTCACAATTATTTATGTTACCTTCGTCCATAATTCTGCATATTTTCTCTACAATAGTTCTATATGGCTACATTTTACGACATTTTGTGGCTAAAATTGCTCAATAAATTACTTTTACAGCATTTTATGGATTTGTAGGCGGGCATTTTAAATGTTGAAAATGATTTGTCTGCACTATGGATAGTGGACACATCCTCATCTTTCAGGATTAATTAACTTCATATACTTATTAATTCATAAAAAAATAGTTATAAGTTTAATAAGATAACATCAATTTGCCATACTTTAATTCTATATAATACAATATGTACGCCTTATGTAAGCAAAAACCTTGTTGAAACCATTGTACTGATCATGTTGTATATATTTTGACGTCACTCTCTTATATAGTTTGATAATTTTGACATAGCTATCGCCAACGTCCATACTACGTTGAATACACCGGTTCTCGTCCGATCACCGAAGTTAAGCAACATCGGGCGCGGTCAGTACTTGGATGGGTGACCGCCTGGGAACACCGCGTGACGTTGGCTTTTTGCAATTTCCATAATAATATTCAGTTTTGTTCATGAAACGTATTTTGTATAGGTACCGAATTAATTTTGTTTTATTATGAATATGTTTAATTCATGGTAATTCTAATAACAAGTACTAAAAAGTAATTTTGATCTTTTACATATTATGTTTAATTATGAAGAGCTCATACGTTTTAAACAACAAAATGTGCTCATGATTATAAAAAGATGTAGGTACTTAATAAACAAGCACAATATTAATGAAGCTCATAATTCCAACACGTACCAACGAGGAACGACGCGGAATCGAAATCAATAATTTATTGATAACAAATGACGTCATTTCTAGTTTTATTAATAGTTTAGTGATTTCATGTCATTGATATAGCTTGAGAATTTCGGTGCTGCTGTCGCCAACGTCCATACTACGTTGAATACACCGGTTCTCGTCCGATCACCGAAGTTAAGCAACATCGGGCGCGGTCAGTACTTGGATGGGTGACCGCCTGGGAACACCGCGTGACGTTGGCTTTTTTTACATTTTAGGTTTAAGAATAACTTTATTTCTCATAAGAATTACATAGTTAATTCACTTACTGAGAAACACACTAAAATTAAAATTTATACTAAAGCGCACAGATTATGTGGGTACACAGATAAATAATAACAAAACTCGATCATAACTTTAACAAAACAACACGGATGTAGTAAGATTTTTACTGGATGTGGCATTAATGGATTAGCCTGTTGTGAGCAGGTTTGTTGTCTTATATATAAAATTTTGGTACATGCATGATTAATATAATATTTATTTAAAGTAGTTTTTTTTTTTGTTTTTTTTTTTTTTTTTAGTTTAGTTTAATTAATTACAAGATACGCTTTTTGTTTATGTAGTTCACCTTTTTTTTTTTTTTAAACTTATTTGTATGTATGAATTGTGTGGGCTTTTAGTAACTTTTTGAACCGGGCATAACTTTGTTCTCCTTTTATTACTGATGGTAATTTATTATAAATATTAACACCCTCAAACTCCAAATTTCTTCTTCCATAGTTAGTTCTAGGAGGGCGGGTCACTAAGTAACTAGCACGTCTTAAGTTAATCTTTCGTGTTTGTTGTTTTGTCACAAATCTTATATTGGTATGGATTTTGTTATTTAATATTTTACGTATTAGAATACATGTGTAGTATATGTAGGTTTGTTTTATATTCATTATTTTTGTTTCCTCGTATATCTTAGTAGTTGGTGTCCGATATGGATAGTTGAATAGAATTTTAATTAATCTATTTTGAACTCGTTGAATTGGGTCTATATTAGTTTTCGCTGCAGTACCCCAGATTTCAATGAGGTAGTCGATGTGAGGCTTAACCAGAGAGTTATAAATAAGATATCGCACTTTTCGAGGGAGACAATTTGTTATGTTGTGAAGAGCCCCTGTGAGTGGTCTTAGTTTAATTTTAATTTTTTCTAGATGTGGTTTCCAATTTAGGTTACTATCCAAAATGAGTCCGAGATATTTTTCTTTAGGTTTTCGTTCAATTACTTTACCGTCTATTTTAAGTTCGACATTTTCATTTATTTTTTTATTTTTTGCTGCAAATATAATGTAGTTTGTTTTTGTAATATTGATAGTTAAAAGATTTGACTGAAACCACTCATTTAAAAGATTAAGATCATTCTGAGCGTCAGCTATTATAGCTTCGACTGAATGGCCAAAATAAAAGAGACTTGTATCGTCTGCATAAAGGGAGATGTCTCCTTTTAGACCCAATTCCCTGATGCTGTTAATATAAATAAGAAACATGAGGGGGCCTAATATTGATCCCTGGGGGACGCCAAAATTCAGGACACAGGAGTTGCTTTCACATTTACCTATTTTTACTATTTGTTTACGGTTCTCCATATACGATTTAAAAATTTCAAGTGCTTTGCCTGTAACACCGGTGAGTTCTAGCTTCTGTATTAATTTATCATGACTGATGGTGTCGAAGGCTTTTTTAAGATCAATGAATATTCCTAAGGCAACTTGTTTTTGATCAATTTTATTTTTAATTTTGGTTATGAGGTCTATTGTAGCAGCGAGAGTATTTGACTGAGCTCTAAATCCATACTGTTTATGGTAAAAGAAACTTTTTGAATTAAGGAAAGACTCTAAACGGTTATAAAGAATCTTCTCAAAAACTTTAGAAATCACCGGGAGAACTGATACAGGGCGGTAATTGCACGGGTCAAATTTACTTCCAGATTTATGGATTGGTACAACTTTTGCAACTTTTAACTCGTTAGGAAAATTACCTCGCGCCATATGATAATTAATGCAAACTGTAAGTTCCATCGCAATAATGTCTTTTACGCATTTTATTGATTTTGTACTAATACCATCAATGCCAGATGCAGTATTACAGTCCAAATTTTTGATTATGGTAATAATTTCCTGCGTAGTTGCTGGTTTTAGAAACTGCAATTCTGTTTTGTCAGTTAGTTTACACTCTTCAAAAATTTGATTTGCATTAGATCTTTCAGAGATCATACTTGCTAGGGTTGAACCAATAGTCGAAAAATATGAGTTAAATTAGAACTTTTTTAATTTTTTGTTAATTTTAGAACTTTTTATCTTGGTAGTCCCAAATTGACATATTTAACATTGTATATTGCATACAGCAGCTGAATATATCTGTCGGGCGTTATCGGCAAAGTCTGCTATAAGAAATAATTCTGAGGGTCTATTAAATCTAAGCATAATTATACAAACTTCAGAGGAAGTAATGTTTTAGTCGATAACTTAACTCCCTTGTTTTCGTCGAAAACAAAAGAATATTTTCGACGAATGCAAGCAATGCAGGCGGCCAGCTCAAAAGCTTGGCCGCTTTTGTGACACCAGCGAAGCACCCTCATGAACTGGCTGAGAATGGTAGCCCACTTAACCTCTTTCACAATAAGCGTCTTAAGCTAGTTTTTAAATAGGTTAACTTGAAACGGTACGCTGCGCTCGAGGGTTAAAAGACTTTGTAAATTACCTACCATTATTAACTTTGGTCTACGGGTTACAAGTTACAAGCGTCGTTAGTGGGTACCAAGTTTGAGGACCACTTTGATTTGTAGGTTCCGACATTTTTGGTGAAAGTTGCAATATTTCGTGTTGTCAAGACCAGACCAGTGTTGGAGTGTCCAAAGTGTCATCTGTGCTGACAACGGTACCTACTGACTCCGCGATTAACCATTAATACGTACAAAGAAGAAACTGTCGTCCAAATAGATTTTTACACAAAAATGAAAGATTTTATTTAGTGGTAAAATTATGAATTTTGAAATTCAGGCTTTTCCCAAATTACTGTCAAGCGGACGAAATGAAAGCGCGTAACGCAATTATTGACTATAATAATCAATTTCAGATTGTTTCTCGTTCCATCTGCGCGTCCAATCGTGATTGCTGTCTCTCCATCGTTGATCGGTTCTTTTATTTTCTTAATTTGACGCCAATTCGCGTTTTGTTTTTCATCGAGAGATACAGATACTCTGCTGAATTAATTCTACCTCACATGATTGTTCAAATAGAACCCCGCACACAAAAAACTGCGTTTTGTTTGCGACCGGTCTGGTTTGATTGCGATTTAGCTGTGTATCTGGTGTTTAGGCAGCTTAACACAGCGCATTTGTTATTTAAATTCAAGCTCGTTTTATCCTTTTGTGTGTGGAATCTCTCATTGATTCTCTAGAGAGCTATTGACCACGCGGTAGCCACCCGTAGCTTTTTGCATATCTCAAGGATCTGAGATGGTTCCCGCATCAGTGCTCTATGTCTGCTTTGAAAGATAAATAACTATCTTTTTTCTGGCATTTAATGTCAGTTTCACAATGCACTACACAAAGCCAAACAATGACGAGTTGATAGGTTATTTCGTTAACATTGTTTAGAATTTCAAAATAAGCGTGGATTATCCAACAACAGAATGCATGATTTTCTCATTTAGCAACAGAAACAATTAATTTTCTTTTCTATGAAACAAGATTAATTGACAAAGACCGCATGCTGGTAGACGAGACAAAAGCCAGTCGCAAGACACGGCATGCATAATAAAGTAAGCAGTCCAACCGGCTAATAATGCATACCTAGCGCCCCCCGTGTCTAGAATATGAACTTACTGCTGAAACGAAACACTTGCTTACACAAAATATTTTACCTAATATGCTGGACGTGTTTAAAGTAGCCATAAAAAGTAGGGAAGGCCTGTGTCCGGAATTGTGGAGCTCCTAAACTAATATCTACGGCACAACTCCAACGTGGTGAGGTTTTATATTTTTTGGGTTAGAGGAACTGGTTTTTTAGTGGACGTAATAACGATGCAAATTGCGCCGGGAAAAATGTCATTAGGGTACATAAAGTGTTTAGCTTAAACTAAATAACAGTTGTTAGTAACTGCAGCCAAAGTGGTTTGGCGTGGTATAAGCAACATCACGTCTACATTTACATAATCTCCTACTCCAATGGAAACCTTTAATTTTCCCCAATTGAAAGGCTACCCTCAGGCCTCAGTTGACACTACCAACTACCTTATACCTATTCTTACAACCTCAATAATCAAAACTACGAGGTCCGGAAACCCTTCAGGACCCCACAAAATAGACCACTAGCACAAATCGCAGGTAACTTAATTCAATAAAGTCACCTTAGTATCTCCGGTATTACATAATATCGCCGACTACGGGCTTTACCGAGGGCACCCAGAAACGCTTTTTGCATATTTCATATAAGATTTCATGAGAAAAGGCCTTGAAAATGAAAGCGACTGGGTTTGTTTGCTTATATGTAGCTAGTGTTGTTTAGTAAGCGAGACGAAAGAAGTTAGATATTCTATAAATAAAAATAGAAAATGTATGCGCTTTGAGCTGATCAATTTATTGTTTTTTTTTTTGCGGTATGGCTGGAAAAAGGCAAAATATATACGATATTTTGATGAAAAGGCACGTAAACAAGTGCGTTCGCCAGCTATGCTTAAGTCCCATGTTATAGGGGGCGACCTATTTCCATCAATCGGGCATAAATCCAGACCCCGTGACAGCTACTGAGAAAGTCCTGATGGAACCCAATGACACACGCACATGTTTACTTTATTAATACCTATATCTAGTGCACTTTATCCATTGATAGTCCCTAATCCAGCAATGAATAAAGATCCACTACTAGCAACAAGCACGTCGACAGTCGTTAAGGCTAAGTCATACTCATAGTTTATGAGCCATTAAACATAGTCGCGTTTTATGTCCTGCAAACGACGGACTTCGCGATGAGACTACGATAGATAGCGTCGATAAAGACATCATCGCACGATCTGTCTCTTCTCGTATACTCGGTCAGGCGATAAGTGTGCGGTAGAACAACTCTCTCGTTTATTATTGCGCTTTCGAGTGGAAGATATCTTTCGACATCTTGGGATTTTTCAGCACTAAAACTGTCGGTTTTCTAAGGAAATCTGCAGTGCTCTTTGTACAGTATATTCGAATAGCAGTAGTAGTATTTACTACGAGAAGAGCCGAGTCGAGTGGACTTGCTTTTGTAATAATACGATGTCATTGTTCTGAGGTGCTTTGCTCTGTCGTTGATTTCTTTTATTTTTGATAAACATAGTGTCATTACCCTTTCATCACTAATTGGATAGAAAGTTCGTGAACTGACGCGATTAGTTTTGTTTACTAGAGAAGTTAAATATGACTTTAACTTTATTTACATCAAAAATAATACGAGCATGAAAGTTTCTTATTACAGGGCAAAGGCCTCTTCTCGTAAATAGAAGGAATAAGGCCGGATTCCACTGCAGAGCAGGCGAGAGGAGAGGCGAGGAGAAATGTTGCAAACTACCGTTTATTTCGTTGTTACTTTTTGTCTCCGCTTAGCTTTAGTGGAAAATTTGAGTAGAGCAGGAGAGGAGATGTCTTGAAATTATTTAGACCAGCTGAAACGAGAAGAAACGTGAGTGGTGTGCGGTGAGCGGCGTGCGGTGATTGGTGAGCCGTGACTGGTGTACTTCCTTCTCTCCACTTTGCAAATCACCGCACAGCTTCGGTGGAATACACACCAGCTTTTACGCATCTCTTCTCTCCGCTTCGCACATCTCCACTGGTCTCCGCTTTGGTGGAGTCCGGGCCTAAAGTAAACCGTCCACTAACGCATAGGATGAGCACGGAGAGGTTTGTTACGCTTTCATTTGTCCGCCAGCATTTATTTTGTGAGCGCCGCGTCGCGTCGTCGTCTACGCCGCCGTCGGTCGCATTTGTGTACATATTCATACAATGTGAAGCTAAGTACACGTGCATAGCTTAGACCACCTGTAGAGCGGTACCTTTAATTATTACATAGTGATTATCTGTTATAATAATATTGGTCTAACAATCTATTGAATGACGTATAGGTATATATTAGGTAGAAAGGTGTCGATTCTGTTGTGCACAAACTAAACTTAATTTAGGCTATTGCTATATTTTACTAAAAAGCAGTGCGCGAAAAGGATGGCTTTAGCTATGAACTAAGTTAGAGATATCAAACTAGTTTATGCTTTGCGCTTCACCACCGCTTTAGTCCACATGTTTTTACGTGCACCCTTCATTTGTATGGAAATATAAGTTCACAGCTCTAAATTACGTCCGACTTTCTCGTTTTAGTACAGAGAAAAAGATAGCAATAGATTAACTTAAGTTTAGTTTGTGCACAACAGAATCGACACCAATATCTGTAAAGGGCTTGGAACATTTTTGAATGAAGCGTGGCCGGATTAGTTTCGGCCATTTTGTTTTTCTTTTTCAAAGGAGCGGCCACGGTCTATATAAATCGATAGCTGGTATCAATACAAACAACTTTTGGAAGAGACAAAATGTTCTAAAGTGTCACGTTTCCGAGATATGATCTATCAAAGTTAAAGTCCATTCACTGATGGAATCTTCAGTGAATGTGTTGAAGATTCCGTCAGTGAATGGACTTTAACTTTGACAGCTCATTTATCTCGGCAACGTGAAAAGTTCAAACTCCTTTATACGTTCAGAGTGTGAATAGAATTAGGTTTATAAATTAACCCCATGACTGACACGAAAATTTATATTACCTAATGATATTAGCTTACCAACGAATTAACGTGCTCTTGGTCTCATCGAACGGATCGAGCCGACGAGGCTTAGCTCAAAGATTAATGGACATTATTATCATTCATCATATTATTTACCCACCTAACGTGAATGAACGTTAATGAACTTGATGTAGGGTTATTAAATAGATAAATGTACGTTAGCCAGACGAAGCACTGTTAATTTGGCGTCAATGTGGCCCGATTTTTCGTCAGGTTGACGATAAATACTGATCCTAAAATTTGATGATTAATTAATCAATGAATTATATCACATTAAAAACATTATACTAATATTTCGCCAAGTGAAAAAAACATTCAAAACATTCTTATTAGCAATCAATCGGGGTTTGTACTCTAAGAGTCCTGAAGGACTTTTCCTTCAGATTTTGTTACCACCTGTTCTGGATATTTCTACTTCATGAAGTATTGCTGGTTCTTGTGATACAGGAACTCCTAGTACAAGACCCAACGCTATATTGATGTTTGTGAGTAATCACTTGTCAATAAAGATTTTTATTTATTTATGAAGCTAAAGATCTAGATCACTTCAGTCTAACATGTATGTATTATGTTTATTCAGTAAGTAACGAGTATCAGACAAGGATATTTAGGCAGCCTAATTATCTTCAAGCAGAATTAATTCACATAGTATCTCTAATTGATAGCTACTCGACTAGTTAGAGATTATAAGCATACCACTAAGTATCTGTAATGTAGTGGTGTAGTGTTGTGTACTGTGCCGTGATGCTGGCGTGGCTTTATCGACGTCTTAAGAGGCCAGCGGAGCATGCGAATTTCATATAAACGTAATACCAAAATAGTTTGTAAATCAAACATATTCTTAAGTCAGTGTGTATTTATTTTGATTGGATTGCAGAATATATAGGTTCCCAAACACATATTTTGAATGTGCACTGTGATGGAATTCGCGTGACCGTCACCTAACGCTTCGTAGCACTCGTAGACGATGCGCTACGGCGTCGCACCACTGAAGCGTGCGCGGGGCACAACCCGTAGCAGATAGATTGCGTTGTTTTCACTTGCATCGGCAATCCCTAAAGACGCATGTTTTTTTTTACTTATCAGTAGCTTGAGCTACTGGACCAATTTTAATCAGTTTCTAAACTAACATGAGCACTAACATTATTAACTCTGACACCGGGATAGCAAACAGTTAACATGGTAAATCTCCCGTTTTCAATGTTAATAATAAAATTTTATTCATAGTTAAGTTCAGTCAAGGCCTAGAAAGGATTATTCCTACTAGTTCTACTACACAGTTCTACGGTAGAACTAGTGAGTTTTTTTTCCCAAAACATTGACGACTTGGAGGCATTAATTGTGAGAGATTGGCCGGAGAAAACCACACTTAGAAAAGAGTGAAAGTTACGAGGGAGTAATATAATTAAATGTAAATAGAAAATAATTCATTATCGTTAGGTCCTAGGTACCAGTCATCACTCCACTTATCTCATCTCATTTCGTTAGCTAGTATTCCTTATTGCCTTTCAATATTGTACACAATTGTGCTAGTCAAGCCCTTTCATTTGATACACTTATTGAGGGAATTGTGAAAAAATATGTAATGCGCCATTTTGTGGCTTCGGCCATCTTGGACCAATTTTCATCAATGAACACTCCCGACAAATTTTTCAAACAGAAAAAAAACAAATCAAAGTCGGTTCATCCGTTCAGATGCTACGATGCCACAGACATACACAAACATACACCAACAGACACGTCAAAGTTATAACACCCCGTCGTTTTTGCGTCGGGGGTTATAAATAACTTCAGTCAAAGTGATTGGAGATTTTATAAAATAAGAATTTTCGAAATTCCAAATAACGACTTTGCAAATATAATTCCTGTTAATTCTTAAATAATGAGATCAAATCACTTCAGTGAAAAAGGAATTAAACAAAACCAAATTGTAGATTTGAATAAACTTGACTGTGCCGTGAAAGGGTTGGGTTAGAATACTCAGTAGTCAGAACCATCGGAATCATTGAGATTCAGCAAGAAATGTTCTTATAGGCTCCACTGAATTGCTTGTCTATTATTTCATGCTATTCAAGAATCGTAATATCTGGTAAAAGAGAAGTCTGTATAATAGAATCTCTTAGCACATAATGTTTTAAACATGAGGGATATCACCGTATTTGTATGAATACACGGTTTTATTTTGCTTTTGACGTGGGAATGGCAGATACGTATAAGTTTTTGGAAGTTTCTCGTTTTTATGTAACCTGAAAAATGGGTGAATAAATTGGACTGAAGGGTTGTTTCTCGTTGTTTTTTTGGATTTGGGACAAGCCTGCCACACTTTTCCCAAACCACTGTAACTCCTGAAAGACAGAATCAACAGTAGCGACCAACAAAAGCCCCAAGACAATGAAGCTCGACAAAGTCCCAAATAAACAATTCAACTGTTTTGCATTCTGCAACGAAATTAATCAGAAAAGTATAGCGGAAGGACAACCATAATTTCCATTTCCTTCCATGTTAGCATGAGACAGAACAAAATTAGGCCAATAGGGACAAAGGGACCTTTGTCCTGTCTGCCCATATACTTGGACACTAAAATATCTCCTACGGCAATGACTAACCTCAACTTTGAATGGCAGTTGTAACTGAAAAACGATAAAGAGGACTATTACCTACAAGGGATTCCTAAAAAACAAAATACAGAGGTATTCCTTTATAGACGGCACGTATTATTAGTGTAATTTTCGCACGTGTAAGCTTGATCAATAGCAATAAATATGGCAGAGAACTTGTACCTGCTACGAGTTCTTTGAGACAATCGCAAAATACTTACTCGTATTATTATAAGTATTTTACTGGCCCACTTCTCGGAAAAAGTTTTCCGACATCTATTATGTGCTTTTCTTTGCTAATAACGATTGGAGAGTCATTTACTCGTATCATGTAACTATTAAGGCCGAATTTCAGTGACAGTTTGATCAGTGATTAGGAATATTGACACTGACTGCTTTTGAATGCGGGTGACATTTGCCTTGATTACATACTTAGTGGAAGCATTTGACCAACACCCATAAACTAAGGACCCATCCGCACTACAAAATTGCCCGCCTTTACTGTCCTCTGTTCAACACGTTTTCTTGTTCTATTTTCTCTTGTCAATCATCACGGTCTCATACACTCTTTTATTTGACATATCAGGCAATCTTAAAAAAATAGATCCATAGTTTTCTTTGGCCTTAAACAAAAAAATATATTCATTTTTTCTTTAGTCACATGCGTTTCTGTCTTATCCCTCTATATCTCTTGCAGCTGATAAAGATATGGTTCATTCTCAGTTCAGCTTGTCAAATGAAATTCCATAGCGAAAAAGCCCTTTACGTTCAGTTTCAAATAAACTACAAGTGCTCTACTCATTAGGCTAAATTTGAACTCATATGAATTCCTTCTGTCGTGCCCGGTGTGCCGCTATGGCGTGCTCACAAAGGATAGCTACTCCACCTTTGTGCGCACGCCAGCGACAATTTTGTTCAATTTGCAAGTGTATTGTGCCTGATTTATTGATTCTGTATTATACTGTGTAATATTGACATTTAGTTCGGGTTGCTTAATATAGAATAACAAAGAACTATAGTAAGTAATAAGGGAGTTGTACTAAATGTTCGCGAAATTTTTAATACAAGTGGTGCGATGTCAAAGTGAAAAATATATAAAGGATTGTTATAGTTATCAAATTGCGATATGACTTAAAGAATAGATTATACAGAACTAAAGAGCGAATGATAAATTCAGAGCGGTGAAAGACAAGCCATTTATTTCAATAATGCCAGGCACTTATGACCGTCAAACTTTACAAAGAAATAAAATTGAGCATTCAGCAATTCGGTTGTTATAGTAGTAAGTTACTCGTATAGAAAAGCGTTCGTGGACCAAAAATCTTACACCAATCAATACTCTGACCGCAGGAAAACGAATTTGAAATGCTAAGTGCCTATGGGGCGATTTTGTAATAGATGCCTATGATGTGCAATATATCCGAACCCTACCTTACACATCAACTGCCTAGTCAGTATAACGGCATGCAACTGACAGTATTTTACATAGAACGACTGCCTAGCTGACCTTCATAATCCAGTTAGTAGGTACTGGGTAATACGATATACCTTAGTGAGACTGATTTGAGACTTTCGCTCTCGGGCCACTGACTGGGACTTGTAACGACTGTCAAAGATCTGCAAATGACAGCCGGGTCCAACAGATTAACGTGCTTTCCGAGGCTCGGAGGAAACTCGGTATGTAATGGTTAGTTATCTTCGGACTGTATTTAAATAGCCACAAGCTCCATTCCAAAGCCAAATGTTATTTTAAGACTAATCGACAAGACTTTCTAAATACTATTTCATAATTCTAACTGACTCTACGAACAAAATACACGTGTGTAACATTACAGTACTCGCGTGCAATGAAATACAATACTGGATTATTAGATGGATCTGCTTCGGAATTAATACAGTAATGGTTTTAATGTGACACTGATTATCCTATATTTACGACTAGCCTTTGAGCCAGGAGTTACTCGTGTGGTTAGCCCAAAGTGTGCCATTAGCTATTTGTAATCTAGGTTTAAGTGATTGCAAATGTTCTTAGAGAGTAATTTTAATGGGCGTTAGCTTCCGAATTTGTTAACTTGTGGCATTTGTAAAGGTAGATTAGGATTGAAGTAGTTCAGTTTTCACTGGAGATCGTTGCTTTGTTTTGCTTATCTTAATTGCGTTCTCTATATAAAATATACAATGAAAAGTACGTCTTTGTCAGAAAGTTCTAAAATTCGACTTAGTTTCTATTAGTTATATGGCTGTTAAAAATGTAAAGTTAACTTACGTCAGAAAATTGCTATTAAAGATACAGTGAATTTATGAATCTGTTTTATTGTTTCATTCGTCAGCTTTCTCACCGGTCGTTGTGCATTTGCACGAGATTTATGTTAATCTGTATGTCTTTCGTGGGCTCACGAATTAACATAAATCCAAGCAAACCCGTGGGCTAAACCAATTGTGAATAATTCACAACTATACGTACATACCATATGAAAACTTTTTTGCAAAAAGTAAAACCGACTTCAAAAAGAAAAAGTGAAAAATAACTTTAGCTTCTGAAGTCGGTGACGTTTTTATGATTGATTTAATTTTTTTGTCACCGACTTCAGAAGCTAAAGTTATTTTTCACTTTTTCTTTTTGAAGTCGGTTTTACTTTTTGCAAAAAAGTTTTTATTTTTCACTTTTTAGTGGTTCACATGGAAAGTGCATACCGTTACAATTACAACAAGCCCAAACACGACTAGGATACATTGTCTCATTATGGAGTTCCGTGACTCTTGGCTTCATCATCAGATCTGATGGTAGAATGGTTCTTATCAAACGCAAATGCTTCACTTGTTGTAGAAAATATAAAAATTGCTGTACGTTATCCTATAAAATTTGAAGAGTTCCCTCGATTTCGCCAAGATTCCATCATCAGATCCCGACTTGGCGACTATGGGACCAACTTGGAAGTATACCCTTTCAAACAAAAAAAGAATTTTTCAAATCGGTTTAGGCGTCTTCGAGTAATCGGGTAACATACATAAAAAAAAAAAAAAAAAAAAAAAAAAATACATACAGTCGAATAGAGAACCTCCTCCTTTTTGGAAGTCGGTTAAAAACAAGGGAGGCTTGCAGAAAACAAAAAAAATAAACGTTAATCACAAAACACGTGTAGGTACGCAAGCTTGAAGAAAATTCTTGGAAAACAACCCTTTTCCAAAAAACCAGACATCCTGTTATTGTTTGGTTAATAACACAGACGGTCTTCAGTATAGTGTGTTTTTCCTAACATATCTTAATTCGTGAACAAACACGTTATGAAAATATAATATGTGGGAACGTAAGGCGAGTTAAGTGGCAACACTGATTGAATGAGGGAATGTAAGATGGTGGACTGACAACAGTGTGTGTCAAGACGGATGCGCAGAGCATCATACCAGATAGTACGACGGATACGAAAAGATGGAAGACCTTATAATAATCAGACGATTAAATTCAAGAAGTAAAGTTTGTTTGCCGTTTTATTTCAAATCCCACAACACACACTACTACATTCATGCCATAAATATTTAGCTTAGGTAGTCTCTTTCTGACTTCTTAGTTAATGATCATATGCCTAGCCTTTTTCCGACTATGGAAGCTGACCCTAAGACTTAATTCGAGCTAAATGATAACAGCAGCTCGGTTCGATCTTCAGGTAAAGCCACGTTTGCCTAGGTTGATCTGTGGATGGGGGACCATTACATGCCAAGTTTTCGGTGTGCCTCGGAAAATAAAATGTAATGTTCCCAGCTGCATCATGTTATTTTTCCAAAATAAAATAAAACTCATGAGGAACCCCATATTTGTTAACCAAATGAGACATGGTAGGAAAAAAACAAACTGTAGATGTTACTACCATCACACTCAATCCAATTCATAGTTCCATTGCTATTTGAATAAAAATAGGGGCATACATAATCTTCACACGTACATCTGTGAGGCTTAAATGTGTGAGCAAGGGTGCCTCTACATTTGCCAAATGTGTACATTGTCTTTATTAGTATGGGATTCTGTTATTCTTATGCTGGGCTGGGAATGGAAATGTGGGGATCATTTCTTGTTTCTCTCTCTTTTTATTTTGTCGTAATCTAAAGCTTAGATACCTTGTTTTAATGCTCATTTTAAATTGCTTTGTTTTTCTAAGCTACAGAACAATGTTCGTTGGAGACATAAAAAAATATACTTAGTATGATTTGAAATGGTTAGCCACATCAATCATCATCTAGCCCTTTCAATTTATTTGTTTCAGGCTACAATGACCCATAGATATATACCTTATTAACGAACATATATAAATTAAATACAAAAGTCGTGATAATAAATAAGACTTATAACTATGTTAGTAACACTTCACTTGTGTCGGCTATGCAGTGGTACTTGGCCGCGGAAGCAACGGAATACCACGTCCACGGCTTTTCCCAAATATGTTGAGTATGAAATATTGGAATTGAAGGTTGGCTTCCAGTCTAACCGGATGCAGCAGAATACCAGTATTTTACATGAGCGACTTCCTATCTGACCTCCACAACCCAGCCAATACTGGGTATCACGATACCACTTGGTAAGATTGGTTGTCAAACTTTTGTTTGGGCCACTGCCTACCTGTAACGACTACCAAAGATGAATCAATGACAGCAGGGACCAACAGCTTAACGTGCTTTCCGAGGTACGGAGGAACCCGATACTTGAGGGTGGTCGTTCCACAGACCTCCTAGGCAAGGACAGCTTAACCTAGAGATCACTCCGAGTGGCTATTATTATTTGGCCACGAGCTCCTACAGAAAAAAAATAACCAGAGCAAAAGCTATTACGACACAAAATTCGTTTACTCCGCGCCTCTAAACCCTAGAGATTTGCCAGTCATTCTCTTGTCTTACAAATACAATCCTAATAACACAAATCTGGACGCGGTTTTACTCTGTTTCACGGTGGCTACTCCAGACAAACTTCCATTGCGACATCTGCACAGATTCTATGTACCGACTACTTGAAACCCCTTCTGCATATTTCATTGCAATTGTCCCACCGCTGGGACACGTCGCCACGCGTACTACCCGTTTATATTTTGTCCTCATATTCAAACTGAATTTATGTCGCTTTTAGAGATTTTTTTCCAACTCCTAACCTGAGAAATGGCAGCTCGTCTCTTGAAATACGTGAAGTTCGTAAATGTTATATTTTTGCGTAGCTACTAGCCTTGTTGAAGTTTGTGAGTAAGGCTGAGATTGGAATCTCAAATGGAGCAAAGCGGCCCACATATTTTAGGGTTATTTATTCGAGTACAATTGGTGTTTGGGCTGGCACGAATGTAAGTGAAAGTTGGAATATTAATATGACCTATACTTACTTACTTATATTGTTGTTGATTTTCAAGGCCGCTCAAGTTAGAGGCCTTTGGGTGGCAACTCTAACAACAGGTTAGGCACTAACGAAACGAAAAAGAAAGCAGGCGGTTTAGTGTTTAGATTATCCCTTTTAACGATTTTCTGAAGAGTACCTACTCGTTTTACCAAAACGCTGTTTTTCTATAGACTCAATTACGTTTTCGATTTTCAAATTCTTTCAACGTAATCTGGCGAACTTGTTAGCAAATTACGTACAAAATTTCTTACTCCAATTTCTTTCCCTATCCGATTGGATCTTCAAAATATTTTACCGAAATTAACCCCTAACACGGCCAATCTGGTCTTAGGTGTCATTAAAAATGGGATTAATTTTTAACCTCATTGGAATTCAGCTCAGACCTGGTTTACTAAACAGGGCTCCTGCATTGATAAACAGAATCGACCGCACTAATTGCCAATTACGGTGACATGAATAAAGGTACCATTTGGGCCCCAGTAGGGGTGGAATACCTACAATCAAAGGGCCCAGATTGATTTAAGAAATGGTTCAGTAGACTCAGTGTTTACTTTTAATTCGAGGAAAAACTACGTCAAATCAGGTCAGTAAGGTTATTAATTATAATTAGGTAATCTTGAAAACGTTGGAATTAAGATATGCATGTCGCATCCTTGGGTGGCCGAAATGCGAAGTATCGGGTCTTCTTCATGATCCGATATAGTTTCATATAGTTATGGGCATAGTCGCGGGCACTCGAACGAAAGATAATTTAAAATAACTTTATTCAAACCAACGGTTTTACAATACAAGAAACAAACACGTGCGTTGGTACTGAGCGTCTGCCAAGGCTGTCGGAGCTCGACTGTCCCAACACTCCGTCCCTTCTACAGCCCTCACTGCATCCCCTCTACCGACGATCGTGTCCAAGCGGTTGCGCTTGCGTTTCCGGTATTGATATTATTAGTTTACAAAACCAATCGTTAGATGGCGCTGCTTGTTGCACTATGGCGCCTTCAATCCACGACATGTATATAAATTATTATTTTGTGATTTCAAATTAGGATAAGTACCTACATACTTTAGTGTTTGAGACAGGCAGACGACATTGTTGCCATTGTGGCAATATTCTGGATGAGGCTGGCACAAGCACGTGGAGCTTGACACAAGCAAAGAGAGACCTATGGGTATACGCCTCTCAGGGGGGTGACGTTGGGCTGTGGATTTGATGTTGATAAAGTACATACTTAGAAACAACGTATAAATTAAGAAAATGAACAAAGGAAAACTAAAGTAAATAAAGAAAAAATGTTTCCGTAAAAACATTGGAATTCTATTAACTTACCGAAATGCGGAAACAATTGAGAGAAAATCGTACGGGAAAGTGCGAACCTACGCGGCTTAACGCGATATAAGATTTTTATCCTCATGCCTTTCTTGAAGCCGACACTAAACCCATTACGGGACAAAGGAGTTCCGTATAAAAGATAAGACGTAAGTTGGAAGGATCGTCATCTGCGACTAATGATAATAGCTCACATAATTCCGGACAAAGGTTCGGACGTGCCGAAAACAGACGGAGAGAACGAAGATATCGGATCAGTTTTGAGATAAGGAATTATAAAGAGGAGGTGTGTCTGCTCGTTGCATGTCTAGTTTGCGGGTGTGTTTATGTGTGGATGCAAAAACATTTTTTTTTATTTAGATTATGCTTGACAAAAACATTTTATATTTACAAGCAAAAAAAGTATCTATGTTGTATAATTATCAACTTTCTGGTGTCCACGACACAAGCCTCGTTGCTTAGTGTGGTGCTGTATGTACCTACGTCCAGTAATTTTTGTATTTATTTTTAATCCAATAATAATACAAATGAGTTTGACATTCATGACCATATTAAAAATAATTTTAAGTTTTTCCTCGTAACATTAACATTAAACAAATCAAGAAATTCAAATATTATTTAAAAAAAATGCCAAATTACGAACGAAAACAACAAAAACACTTGTAGTTTCAAGAATATCATTTTACTGCACTTTTTCTAAACTGAAAACTAAAATTCATTTTATATTTTCCGCATAAACCAAGTGGAGCCATTTATAAATAATACTGCTCTGTTTGAATAGTAGAAAATCGAAGACGATTCAACTTCTCGTCGTCCCGATTATTGAATAGGAACCGAACACAATGGAACGATAGCCGTACTTCAAGATGTCTTCAATTGAAGACTTGAAATTTATACAAAAAGATCTTGTAATTGTGACAAAGATTCAGACAAACCGCATTCTGTATTCACTATAATAGTAGTTAAAGGTAAACCTAACCTTTTCCCAACTATGTTGGGGTCGGCTTCCAGTCTACAAAACACCTGTATTTTACATGGAGTGTAAAGCCTGAGCCTGTCAGTACTAGCTAATAGGATACCTACCCCTTGGTAAGACTGGTTGACAGACTTTTGGGCCACTGACATGTAACGACTGTCAAAGATCTACAAATGACAGCCGGTATAGACGGCTAGTGAGACTTATCACACTAGTGAGTTGCGAGCGAATTGAAAGCGGGGCGAGTGAACACGAACTCGCTGCCCACCCGCGGCATGTTCGCCGCGACCACGTTGCGAACTCGCAACGTGGTCGCTGCGCACTCGCCCTGCTTTCAATGAGGGATTTTCTTTTTCAACTCTTCCCTAGTCGCTGGATAGATGGCGTTGGTCTGACTACGTTACTGCAAGGAGCAGAACGTCACATAATTTCAATTGGACCTAATGATTATATTCGGAAGTTTATGCAAACGAAAGTGTCAGTCAACGAGCGTATGTGACGTGTAGTTTTTCAAGCGTTTTGGCTTTGGCACCTAGTAACGTAGTCGGATCAACGCCATCTATCGAATTTATGGAAACTATTTTTTTTTTACATTCTCAAAAAGTAAACCTCTTATTCGCTCGCAACTCGCTAGTGTGATAAGGATTACCTAAAGCGGGGTAATAAGGAACTTTGTCATGAAGCTACTTGAGTAAAAGATAATTATATTACGTGTTACTTCGGAATATGGTCTATCTGATTGCCAAGTTCCATCTGAAACCGTTCAACAGTTCATAAGTGATGTGATAACCTATCAAAAATCACCGTCAACACATCACTGTGCATTAAATAGATACAAATACAAGAACGACAACAGAAAGCTAATGATTCTTTAAGATAAATATTATTTTATCAAGAGTAACACAGTTACAATATTGCTCTAAACAAGAACTGACTGTGCCAAACCCCATTATCTCAGGGCCTTATGGGAGATTTAATGTTTGGTCAAGATAATAATATAGGTATTGTTTGCACAAGGTAAGAGCGTATTCAGACAATATAGAAATTGCTCCCAAGGGCCTAATGCTATTGCCACTCCGAGCATCTCTGTTAATCCGTGCATCCATTGACTGAATGACCAAATTTCGGTCGAGGAGGTGATAAGACTAATTTTATCCGTGAAATGAAAATTATAAGCGGGTTAAACCAAATTTGCCATTCGTATTCTTGAAGTGGGCAATTATTATGTAAAAGTCGTCATCATCTGCTTAGACTTTTTCCAAAGTTGGTGTTTAACCAGATGCAGCTGAATACGAGTATTTTACAGCTACTGCCAGTCCAGTCAGTCCAGTTACTACCAGGTTGTTCCATTCATTTCGTCCGTGTAGTGTTTAGAATTTTGTAAGAAACAGCTGTTTTTTAGGGTTCCGTAGCCAAATGGCAAAAAACGGAACCCTTATAGTTTCGCCATGTCTGTCTGTCTGTCTGTCTGTCCGCGGATAATCTCAGTGACCGTTAGCACCAGAAAGCTGAAATTTGGTACCAATATGTATATCAATCATGCCGACAAAGTGCAAAAATAAAAATTTAAAAAAACATTTTTATTAGGGTACCTCCCCCAGACGTAAAGTGGGGAGCGATTTTTTTTTTAATTTTGACCCTGACGTGTGATATATTGTTGGATAGGTATTTAAAAATGAATAGGGGTTTTCTAAAATCATTTTTTGATAATATTAATATTTTAGGAAATAATCGCTCCGAAAGTCAAAAACAATGTGTCCCCCCCCCCTCTAACTTTTGAACCATAAGTTTAAAAAATATGAAAAAAATCACAGAAGTAGACCTTTATATGAACTTTCTAGGAAAATTATTTTCAACTTGATGAGTTGAATAGTTTTTGAGTTATATAGCACTTTTTCAAAAAAAACGCAAATGATAACTTTGTTTTTCATACAAATACTATGAAAAACAAAGTTATTTTTTTTGCTGACGAAAAATGTTGGTATTTTTAATGGTCTGGGAAGCTACGGAACCCTACAGTGAGCGTGGCCCGACACGCTCTTGGCCGGTTTTTTTTTTAATTCCGATGAGAAATGCCTTTGCCAGGGAATGGGTCGGAACGATGTACCAAACACGTGGTAATCGTTTGAGTGTCGCATTCCTACAATTTATGTTGAACGTATATATATCTTACGTAGAAGTCTGTGCCGTCTTTTTCCCGAGTGTCCTCCTTACAGTTACTTAGGGCGACTAAAGGAGCTAAATTAGCAACTCTATTTGTGGTGGTTCAAACTTCGTCTGACATACTGTTAGAATAAAGTTCTAATCAGCTTGCACTACAAAGTGGTTGTAACGTCAGTCACTGCGGGCCGAATAGAGCGAAATGAGTGGTTTCGATCGATCTAAAAAAATCAAACAATATGATGATAATATGTTGCTTGTAGAATTATTTGCCAAAAAAACAGAATGATCGCATGGATGTAAGTATGGTTTTTACTCGGTAAAAGAAATTTTTAGAGAAAAGTAAGTTTGTGTTCTTTTTTTCGAGTTAAGTTAATTGTATTAGGTTTTCAAAACACTATCGTACTAGCTTATATCCTGAAGAATATCATACATATTTTCTGGTTTTGTTTATTGCAGTGAATCATATACTTTCAGACATTATAAAACTCGCGTTAAGCTCCTGTAGTCGCCATAATATATCAATATCACTAAACGTAGGTACATAAACTAGGTACGCAACCAAACCCACTGGCGTTTCAGAACCAACCTTCAAGAAAGTATTTGCAAGCCAATTATTTATTATACGCAATGCTTAGAACAATCGTTAACCGAACAGAACTCGACTTTATATAATTTCTTTTTTTTTACATTTTTATTCCAGAATAAAGTATACCTTTTTATGAAAAGGGTTGAATGTCCTTGAATCTAGCTTTTTGGTCGTTCCTTTGATGTTTTATATGGCTATAAACATTGGTATCCCCCTTTATCTGATTCTTATGCAGATGTAATGAATCGTGGTGGAGGTATTGGAATGAGCTTCGATTGACTTATTTAATGTTAGAGTTTTGTCTGTGACTTAACTTGCTTAAAAATGCTTGATTTTTTTTCATAGTAAACTAGTAGTGGAGTTTTAGCGTCTCATTTAATTTGACGTAGAAGAAATTAAGTTTTCGAGTTTATATGTAGTCATTATCATCATCATTGTCTGTCTAGCCAAATATGTTGGGATCTGCTTCCAGACCGGTATAGATGCAGGTGAATACCAGTTTCTGATCGCAAGTAAACATCTTTTGGGAATCTTGTTTTTGTTAATCACAGTTGATTTGTTGCGTTTTTGTTTTGGTAATAATAAGGGCAAGGAGCTTCACGGGCGCTTCTACCGGGCTCTTCATGGGCCCGATGTAGATTTTCTAGCGTCCGTGTCCTGGCTACGTTTTGGCGACCTCTTTGGGGAAACTGAAGGTTTTGTCTGTGCGATTATGGACGAAGTTATGTTGACGAACAACTACCGGAAATATATTATGAGGGACGGGACGGTTGACGTGTGTCGGGCATGCCACCTTCCGGGTGAGTCCATCAGACATATTATTTCTGGTTGTTCTCGTCTGGCTAACGGCGAGTATTTGCACAGGCACAATCAAGTAGCCAGGATTATTCACCAGCAACTTGCCTTGAAATTTAATCTTGTGGAATCAGAGGTACCGTACTACAAGTATGTGCCCGACCCAGTTCTCGTGAAAGACCATGTTACGTTGTACTGGGATCAGTCTATCATTACTGACAGGACTATTGTCGCCAATAAGCCTGACATAGTGGTGATGGACCGATCAGCGCGCCGCGTAATGATAATCGATGTTACCATTCCGCATGACGAGAACCTCGTGAAAGCTGAGAAAGAGAAACAAATAAAATATCTCGACTTGGCACACGAGGTTCGCGACATGTGGAATATGAACTCGGTTATCATTGTGCCGATTGTCGTGACGGCCAATGGCTTGATAGCCAAGAGCCTCGACGAACATCTGTCGAAGCTTTCTTTAGGCGGTTGGATCAAGGGCCTGATTCAGAAGGCAGTACTCCTCGATACGGCTCGCATTGTGAGGAGGTTCCTGTCTCTGCAACCCTAACCACCGGTGACTTGGACCCTGCTCCCGACACCGGTGGATCCCTATTTTTTATATTTTTAAATGTTTTTATATGTTTTTTAAGAAATATTTAAAAATGTATGAAGTAAGATGTTAAGTAAATAAAGGAGATGTTATGTAGACCAGGTAACTGTTATCAATAAAAGTTATTTTCATTTGCATAGGTAGGTATATTTTTCATTTAATCTTTCAAAAAATTGTATAATCTTTTGTTAAACCAAGCCTAAATCAGTGTGGTCGACGAATCTTTATTTGGTGAAAGATACTGTCGTCGATTCGCTTATGAATATATTGTTCTGTCGGCGAAACGTTCGTAGCGGAAAGGTACTGTCGTTGTAAAACTTTTAAAAGAAACATTCTGTCGGCGGCTCATACGGCGGAGAAACGCTTGTCGGAGTTATGTTTCAGAATCCATGATGTTTACTTCGTATGAGTCAAAACTAGTACAATACGGTCATGACCGTATCACAATGCTACAATCAACAACCAAGTACAACCAAGTTTTACTTTGCCATCAGTCAATGCTCACTTTTCTTCAGTTACTCATAGACCCTTGTCCTGAACATAAACTTTATAACAATGTAGTTAAGAACGACTTTAACACTGCGCGTCTATCGCAAATGTTGCCAATTAAATTTAACTTTGCCCTTATGAGATACATATTTTTAGCACAATATGCCGATGACGTAGGTAGGTAGGCATTAGAAACCTCTCATTTCCAGCACAAAACATTATTTATAGCGTGGTCTAAAATTTTGAATTCAATAATTGTTTGTTCCCACTTAAGACTTCAACACAAAACCTTTTATAAAATATTATACAGAGCTATTCTGATACATATTTCGCAACATAGTGCTCTTAATAGGGCCGGAGCTGCCGACCCAAATGTAAAGGTTAAATAATATTTTGTTGTGCCCGAAAACCCTTTCAATGTTCAAGTTGCCCACTCCGTGAGATAAAAAAGCAAGTCTCTTGGGCCATTTACGTCACCCCTGAATTTTGGCGGAGACGGACGGTAGGCAATAAAGCTGAATGTTATCTCACTAATTTTTTCCCCTGCTCCAAAACCCGCTATTCGTTCGCTATAGCCGAAATCTCCCGAGTCTCAACGATTATGGCGCAGGTTAACGAAAATTCGTAGACGAAAATCGAAAATTCGCAACGTCACATTCTCATCAATCGAATGTGATGAGAGAGAAATGGTTTCGATAGCTGATTGGATATAACCCTAACAAAGGCGGTTATCTCTTTAAATTTTATAGGTTTAAAACATTTTTAGTTTTACAGTTCGAACTGTATCGATGGTAGCCAATTTTATTTTATTAGCATTCCAAGTGCGGGTACTTGTGAAAGTTAATCAAGAGGGAACGTGTTTCGTGCAATTTGTAGGGCTATTCGACCCTTCATAACAGTCAACAGGGTCCTTAACGACGCTTTCGTTTTAAAAAACGAGCTCGGACTAACTAAATATTTGAGTAAAACATGCGACGGCCGACGTTTGAACTAATTGCTACAAATTTTAAGTTGCTTTAGTAATCAATAGTATGTTACTTCATTTTAAAGAATGATGAAAGTTTTATTGTATCGTATATTGGCCGTAAAATTGAATTCATATTGCTAAAGAATATAACTATAGCTGTTAAGCTTCAACTTTATTCAACTTTCCGTTAAACCTGATAAATATGTAAGTACTTGATTATTAATAAATAATTTGAAAATAATTTAATTTGAAATTTTAAACGTTTCAATAAAAGTTAATTTTTGTTTATTTTCTGAATACTTAAAAATATTAATACATTGCCTCTCAAGTAAAGGTATACTCGTACATTGAAATTATTAAAATGCAATAGATTGATAACTCATAGATTCTATAAAAATTGTCTTATTTTTATTTCTTTACACTAGACTACCACTCCATAATATCAGTTTAATAAAACCACTCAATTTTCAAACCTTAAACCAAACTCAATTCTACTTCAAAACAGATCTTTACGTTTCAAAAGGAACTTCCCGCAGCTTTTCAACTCGAAATCCTTAGTCGAAAAACTTAGAGAACTGTATAGATATAACTAGATACGTAGTACATAAGCTCATGTAGCTCAGAGGCAAAGACATATTGAGTCTAATCACCCCGCCTAGCGCGTAAGTGAATTCATTCTCCCGCGTCAGCTGGAAGAAGGCTTTTACCTTACGCCGCTCGATTTTATCTGAAAAGAAATAACTTCATTGATTTGTGAAAGTATTTTGTAAAGGCTTTAGACTTTTGTTCTTTTATATAGGAAGAATTGAACAGGTAGCGAGGAAGATCTAGGTTTTATAAGGCCTTTTGTAAGCATCGAACTCGCTCAGCATTTATTTTAAGGGAGCAAAAATTTGCGCGAAGTTACTGAGTTTTCTGTCGAGTCACAAGCTTCAACAGGGCTGTTCCATTACAGTTTACCGTAGCTCAGCATATCAGTGATGCTGGATACATAGTTAACAACAGTGTTTTTTCTTAAGAAACGCCTATTCCTTGAAAATTTAGGCAAAGTGACATTTTATCAGCGAAGCTATGTTGGAAAAGTCAAAAAGCATTGATAAAACTACCAAAAAACTTATGGAATTTTGTAAGCAACATTTTCAAAGCAAGTGCAAGTTATTTTGGTCCATTGTTCTTCACTCTTTTCACAATTTTACACCTGCTAAAGGTCGTTTGCTTCTCGTCATAATAATATCTGTTTGTTATTTTAAAACTAACTAACAGATACATTAATAGATATGTTTGAACTACCCAAAGGAAACGAGTTCACAGCGTCGTGCAGACAAGTCCGGATCGCAGCCACCTGTGAGGATGTCACCCTGGAGTAGTAGCAGGGAACCACCACCAGCCCAGTGTACTTCATACCACGACCGAACAGGTATATAATCGTCGATTTACCGAACTGGAACAGAATAGCATTGTAACTTAGCGTGCTTTTCAATTGCTCAACACACTTCCGCGGAAATTCGTTATTCATTGCTTACTAAGTTTGATACAATCACCTGCTTGTCAAAGCAAATCTCGCAATGAATATTTTTGAACCGACAAAATTAAAAACATTGGATTCTCCTTTCAGGAAGTCGTAACAACGTTCCTGGACCAGGACCTTAGGTGACGAGCCTTTACATTACAATTCTCATTACTGAGTACCTGATAATAAATAGGAAGAATTGTTTTGTAGATTATTTTTATTTGATTCTCGGCATCTCACATCCAACTGCTACCAAACTCCTAAAGATGCTAACCTGACTCGCGGTCTCCACTCAAGAATACGGCTATCATGAATACATACAAAACCAGCAATAGCAAACCTAACTATCGCTGTATAGGTACTATCATTTATTAGTACAGTTACCAAGCCTTCTGCTGACCCAGATAGGGTTAAAAGGTCACACGGCTACACCGCTATCTCTTTTATTTCGAAGTAATGATGATAGCTCAAGGGGTTGTATTTAACCTGAAAACCACAAGTCAGTAATCCCTTAGAGAATTTGCGAGCAAATATTGGAATTCCAACCTTTCGCTTTCTGTGTAAGTTATATCCATTTGCACAGTTGTTCTTGTTAAAGTTAGTGGAACAGCTTGGTGGTTATAATTGTGATGATATGGTTTTTGCAGAATTAGGAATGATTACGGTTTTATAATCGTCATACTTGGAAAACAAGAAAGAAATATTTCGTAACTAATATGAAATGTTTCTTTCAAAGTGGTTATAGAGGGTTACTGGCAGATTACGGATAAAAGTAGATAAGTGGGTATATAACATCGAGAAGGAAAGATTTTACTGCTACTTCTCTTGACGGTATAATTGAAGCAGACACGTGGAAGATACTATTCTGCATCGAAAACTGCACAACTTTTTATACAAGACAAACGCGATTTTAATATTAGACAAAAATAAAATGTTACTTACGGTATTGCTAACAGTCACTGTTTGTATCACCTTGACCATCATTTTCAGCAGCATGGTCGTGGATAATCCTGCAGTCAACAGTATTACCATCATCTGCAATGTCCCATAAAAACTTTATTGCTGGTTTTGCTCATGTAAAAATCTCTTAAACCTTATAGAAAGTGCATTTGAAACTTAAATTCGCAAACAATTCTTCGTGGAACTTACCGGCAAAGTCATAATAGAATTGAGTTGTTCGGAACACTTGTGAAGCAAATCGTAGACCCGGTGCAAGGAACTAATATCAAGCTGCGCATTGTTCGATAGCGCTTCAACTTTATTCAACTTTCTTCTATAATTGTTCGTTCTGTTCTCTGTAGAAAATGCCTTCAAAACATGGGCTTTAATTACGCGAAGTCTAGTGTAAATAGTTCTGAGAAGAACGAAGAATAAGATCTGTTCACAGTCATGTGCCAACATCATCACATAGAAGCAGTAAACAGTCCTGTCGATGAAGAAAGAGAGATAGAAATAACAGCCGATATATTCACACAAACTGTAGACGAAACATCCAGAGAGCCAGAAGATACTCGTATATCCAGAATCGATGACGTTCAAGTCTTTACTGATGTTCAAAAGCTCATCAAACTTGTCGAGATCACGAAAGAGGTTGATCAATTTAGATTTGCTCGCGAACACAGTGATTGTAATAAGCAGAAGATACTCAATACAACACGTATACTTGAAGACAAAGTAAGTGGCAGACAGTTCGTCAGCATTGAACATTATGTACCAAACCAAAACCGGCATAAATATTGTGTGGACATAACTAAAGATTAGAAGGATCTTGTTGGGTTTCAGGAGGTAGAGTCTGTTGATGGCAAACACCAATCCGGCACATATTTGATATTTTATTGTTTGAATCGATGAACCAGTTTTTTTCGGAACAAAATTATTTCGTTGAGGCTGTTGAAAATTGACGGGAGTAACTTTTGAATTCCTGTTAGCACTAATTTTCGTATTTGGTAACACGTTAAACAACATGGTTTGACCGGATTCGAATGGTCAATGGCACAATTTTTAACGGAAATACAAATAATAGTTTATTGTTATTAAGTATCATAAACTGTCTCAACGGCATTGAACATCGATAAAATCTTTAATCCACTTTGATTGATGTCAAACTAATTACGGGATACTCCAACAATTTGTAAAATACTTTCTAAATTGTTCAGTCGGTTGAATAATTCATTGGCTATCGTTTTATCAAAATTGTTTTAATTAAAGCAATTTCATCGAATGTAACAGTAGCTGCTATTATTTGGATTCCAATCTTGAACTAATCAGCATAATTTGAAGCAATTTATTATTCTTCTTTTTGCTGTAATGTTATTGGCTTACCTACCATTGGCAAAATATTTTGTAGAAATAAAAAAAAATCATTTCCAAACATGCTTTCCTGTTTAATGAAAAACAAAATTTTAATTAAAAAGCTTTGAGGCGTAAGATTTTTTAAATTAAATAATTATTTTAATTTAAACATATTACTTGTCGTAGCCCTAATGTAGAATAATTAAGAATGCTGGAGGAGGCAGTTTACGGTTAATTTTATTGTCAACGTCAAAGTAGAAAAGATATGATCTTTTAGTTTGACGCCGACAGTCAAATTCATATTAATTGCCTGTGAAAGAACAGTCAAAATAAAACCTTAAATTAAACGCCTCATTCTCCATTATAATCTCGATAGAACTTAATCGCATTGGGGCCACTAGACATTTTTGGTCCCCGTCATATTATTTTCAAACAAAAAACTTCAGATTTATTTTCAAAGAATAGTCTTGATTTATGCCTCTATTTTGTTGAATAGAAAAATATCGTATAATAGTGGCCCAAAGGACACTTTGACGTAATCAGAGGCTATTAGGGGCATCTATCATCTGAGCGAACGCATGACATTCTAACGTTACATTACGAACGACATTTTTATCTTCAGGCTTTTAGTTGGGTAAATATTTTATTCTTTACAATGTTGATATTTTAATAGAGTGGTCTTTTGATATAATGGAGAAAACAAAACGGCAAAATAGTCATATTTCAGGTCAGACGTACCTTTTTACAGATAGAATATTCGTGAATAGATTAGATTTTGCAAGTAGCTGTTTTAGCGTAGTGTAGCTCACTTCCAGGACAAACCTCCTGAAAATGTGCCTGGGACAGACTAGATGCAGTAGAAGGAGGACAAAAAGTTTTGAGACAGCTTTGACGAGTTTTGGATTTTGATAGCCGGAGTAGATTGATTTATGTTGTTACCGCATTATACAGTCAAGACGATTAGTTCTTTGAGCCCCGCTGTACCTAAGACTGTGTTCGGCGCAGTTTCAGGTTAGATGTTTCGAGCCCTCAATGACGTTTGAATCGTCATACCTGCGCTGACCGTCACTCGAAGTTAATTTCCGAGCCACCATAAAGTTCGAACAGAACCATAGTAGATCGCCGGCATATTCGAGCTAAGAGGAACGACGATATTTCCAGAGGGCTCCGTAGGCCTAAATTCCTGTCACGCTGACGTCGGTCGCGTGCGTCGGTCGCGAGTACTAGTATACATTGTGTTCTTTATAGCACCATACTGCGACGCTGATGTCTGCGGTGCGTATTTGCTACTGTTTTTCTCGCTGACTTACGCGACCGACCGTCAGCGTGACAGGAATTCAGGCCTTAAGACTGATGATGATGAGATTTTTTATATAAAATACAAAGGCTCGTTCCCTAGATAAATGACCCGCCAAACTAAATTCATAGCTCATCTATCCACAATATATTCCCAAGAAAAAAAATCAAATTCTTAACAAGCGAATAAAATATTGCCTTATATTCTTCACACGTAAATAGGCAATGATTGATGAACACGTTATTTATAAAGGGAGCAACAGTTCATGAGTAACCTTGACACCTGTGACCTCATATGGGAAGAGATTGATTGCCTGAAAGCCAACAATGCTCTTACGACTAGGCCACGACATACTCGCTCAAACGACACGCTTCTTACGGCAGTATCTGCAGAGAGAACAAATGAAACTAGTGCTAAGAACATGCTACATCACACAACGTGACGCAAATTGATGAGTGACGGTTCCCGATCGCACACTACAAGAGTTACTTATACCAAAATAAAAATTTACAGTGAATAGCTGAATAGTTAGTGGTTAGTAGCTATTTAACCAAAAACCAAGAAATATAACATTAATCTAATACTCTAAAACAAATGTAGAGTTTGAAAAACAGTGATGAAAACGGCTATTTCGCGATTAAATATTAATTTTATGAAAAACTAATAACTTTTATCAATATAAAAATCTTGTAAGAAACTAGATTATATTCCCGATGCGCCAGTATCCGCGATGTACAGTAGTAACGCGCTGGGGCATACATGTGACCGTGCGCTTAACAAAGGCTTAACTGTACATGGGTTTTTAGTGCGCGGCCTTAAAGTGGCTAACTTAACAAATTCAACTAACGTAAAAAGACGTAACGTAAAGTTAACTTATCAAAATCAAAGGCTTTTTCATGAAATAGTCATTCAATAGGATTAAATGAAGTGTGGGTTGCATTGATGATTTTAATTTTGCAAATTCATACGTTTGACGCTTGCGATTCATATTTCATTAACCATATATCCTGAGACTGATCTGCAAAATTGCACAAAACATAACATAAACTGAATTTTCCGGGTTACCCTGGCCTACCTTCGGAATTAACGTCGCCATCTTGCTTTTTCAATACAATTTCCAGAGACAGTGTAACACAAATAAAATAAATAACGCACGCGCGTGTATTTTCGCAAGTCGCGTCATCCGTGCCTATAAAGAGGTTATATGTTCTTCCGAGCGTGGTGAGGCAAGGGATTATGGCGGACTTGGCGAGGGGACAAAACTATCTCACGACTTGTTCTTAAAGCCTACAATATGTTAAGTCGTTAGGAAGTAGGAAATGTAGGTTGCGTAAAGGTTTGGGTTAGGGGTTAGGCTGACTATTTATTTTTCCGGTCTAGAGCAATTCGTTGGCTATAATTGTTGTGGAGGTTTTCAGGTCAGTTAGGTTGGTTGACCGTAAAATCTTGAGTCCGGTTACACGGTTTTCTATTATTAATACTTCTAAACATCATTTCAGGTCGTTTAGAGTTTTTTGTGCTTGTGTTAAAAATTAAGTGACCAAATCAGTGTTCGTGCACTTGAAGGTGTCCCTCTGAAAGGCATCACACCTGCAAACAGTAGCGGCAACGCAGCCCAATCGCTGTGTCAGAACTCAGATACATGACTGGTTTCCTACTCCCAAATATTTTCGGATTCATAAGTTTTGAAAACACATTAGGAGTAAGGACAGATGACCAATCGTGTTTTCATTAATTTTTAGTTGGGCCCCTAACGAATTTTATGTCCGTAAGTAATACGCAATGTCCGTAAGTAATATGCAGCGGTGGCCCAGTGGTGGCGGCCCCGACTTACGTTCAGTAAGTCGTGGGTTCGAACCCAGGCAGGCGCATTACTTTGTGTAATTTATTACATCACCGCTGCTCTCAAAACGGTGAAGGAAAACATCGTGAGGAAACCGGCATGTCCTAGAACCATAAATTCGAAGACATGTGACATCTACCAATCCGCACTGGGCCCGCGTGGTGGATTATATAGCCCATTCCCTCTCATAGAGAGGAGGCCTGTGTCCCAGCAGTGGGAACATTAATAGGCCGATGATGATGATGAAGTAATACGGAGCAGACCGACCGTATAACCGATGAAACTACGGATTTTGTGCTTAGAGAGTAGAACCAGCACCCAGCAATGAACGTATGGGGTCCATTTCCTTTTAAGTCATTCTATATAGGAGTACTACCACAAATCTTACTAAAATGAATACATACACATTACCTACATAAATATGAAAACCTCAACTTACTTTGTTCCGACGCATAAACACAATTTTTGCATTAAACTTGAAAAAGATTTATCTTCCGACGCATTCTCTCATACAATAACGGGTAGGACGTAGGAAAAAGCGATTCCTTGTACCGGAAAGTCTTCGTCGGATGAATAATAAAGGACGTCGAATACATTTAAATATGAATGTAGTTTATTCGAAGTATCGACGTATCGGAGCTCAATGTTTGACGGACTGTCGAATTCGAGTTATTCGATTTTTGAGCGGAAATATTTTGCGACAGCCCGTTGGACTTTTAAAGCGCATGCATTTTTTGAAAGCAAAGGAATTTGTATGAACTCAACAAATATTGAGGAAAGATATAAGAAATGGGAAGTGGAATTTAACAGTGTTTCATATTATGACAAATTCTGGAAAAAATAAAGAAGAGATGAATAACGATTTTAATTTAATTTTCGTGATTTAATAATCTAACTATTTTGAACAAAAATAATTATTTAGGAATAATTGAATCAAAACGACGATAACGCTAATGAATCCTAATAACTCAGAATCATTATAACCGTGATATATACTTCACAAAGTATGACAACGCAAAGATTCGTAAAAACCGAATGATTTATTATACAGAAATTCCCTTCCACGAGGAAATTATTATCTTAACGAGCTCTCATTAGCCGTGGTTAGCTTTTGTTTTGCCCGGACTACACTCGCTTTGGATATCTTTTTTCACATTTTACCCTCCTGTTTTTCTTAATTAAATAATTATGTTATGCTAATCTTAGTTCGTCCTTCTCAAAATAATAGCCCTTTGTCCCTTCAATTTAGCTGTATGGACATGAGGCCCCAAAAACGTTACGCTTGTTAAATAACATAGATGACCAAATTCTCTGGAGCAGAGAGACTCCATCTTCTACAATTATATACCACCAGAGCTTCCAAAGGTAATTGAAATAATATTCTTTTCGGTTTTTCCTTATTTAACTTTTTACCAGGGTGCTGCCGAGTAATCCGTTCTCATCCGCGCATTATCCTGCATTTCCATTTTAAAACGAAACACGAAGCTGAGATTTAAGTGGGGATTCTATGTAATTCCCTTCAAAAGGTAGCTTAAACACCGGCCCGCCGCATAAACATACTGCGTCTGTAATTAAAATGGTTTTTCATAGCATGAGCCGCGGGTGAAAGGTTTTCCTTGTAGCTAAACCAAAATAAAACAAAGCTCTCTGTAACGCGCAAATTCCATTGGAAAGTATGGAAAGGCTGCAATGTACAGACGCCAGCATATCAAGCCACCCAAAACTGCCAAATTAAACCTAATAAAATTGAAAATCTAAAAAAGAAATTAGACAGATTGTAGTACTTTGATGTGCTTGTGTCCGTACAGTTTCTGTTTCTTTAAAACGTTCCCGTGAATAGAATTTTTTCGCTGAGCGCGTATAAGTCGGATAATATAAGCGCACTCCAGAACAGGATAACATAATACAACTGGAGGGATCCGTTTCACTTTGCTTTGTTTTCATTCTGCCTCTTGTTTACTTGTATATGAGAGGGTAAACGTCATGGGAATGTTTCACATTATTAGGTATAATGGCTGGATTGTATTTTTAGTATTCTCCTTTGTCGGGAGCTGCTATGTTTGTATGTTTGGTGCTGGCTTGTTGGGACACAATTAAAATAGCTTGCTGTTTTTCTCAGTGGGGTTGCTAATGTATACTTCATTTAGTTATTATGATGAATTAATAAAGGTACAAAGAAGTTCAGGGTGTATTATGAAAAAAAAAATTATGTGTAGAGTAACTAAGAAATGTTGAAATAAATGGGTGGTTATAAGGTGTCGTGTGTGAGGCTGGTACAAACAAAGAGAGGCCTATACACAGCAGTGGGTGTAGTTCGGCTGTAGATGATGATGATGATGATGATGATGATGATGATGAATGTGTCGCGGGACCACTTCTAAATTAACTACTTGTGCAAATGATGTTTTCCTACTACTCCGCTATTCTTTTCTGATTAAGGCGATTACACGAGCTAAACGCGAGTTTATAATTACTAAAAGTATATGATTCACTGCTATAAAAAAGACTAGAAAAATATATGATATTCTTCAGGATATATGCTAGCATCATACTGTTTTGAAAACATAATACAATTAATTTGGCTCGATAAAAAGAAATCACGAACTTATCTCTAAAAATATCTTTCAAACAATAGAAAACATGCTAATATGCATGCGATCATTCTGATTTTTTGGCAAATAATTCTACAAGCAATATATTAGCATGATACTGTTTTAGTTTTTTAATCCAATCAATAGTTTTTTTGTAAATCAATAGAAACCACTCATTTTGCGCTATTTGGCCCGCAGTGGCTGACGTAACAACCACTTTGTAGTGCAAGCTGATTAGAACTTTATTCTAACAGCATTTCAAACGAAGTTTGAACCACCACAAATAGAGTTGCTAATTTAGCTCGTCTAAGCGCCTTAATCTCGTTACGGGATGCAAGACAGTTCAATTATTTTTCTAGGACTTCGTCGAGCTTCATTCTTCTCGGCGCTTTTCTGGTGGTCACCACTGTTGATTCTGGAACTCCTTAAAAGTTACAGTGGTTTGGGAATTAAATAGTGGAGCGGGCTTGTCCCAAAGAAAAAAAGATTAGTTACTTGCATTATTATAATCAGATGTTCTGTTTGCATTTTTTTTTATTTTCCTCCCGAGGTCTAAATTTCTGAATAAGTTAAATGTCATAACAGTATATTTGTTAATAAGTAATATTAAAGTAATATTAGCAGTAATATTTGTTTCCGAGTCATGGATGTTTATATGTATACTAAGTATGTATTTACAAACAAAAAAGTATATATGTAGTATATCAACTACCTGGTGTCCACGACACAAGCCTTCCTTAGTGTGGCACTAGGTGGCGCTGTGTGTTAATGTTCAGCGATATTTATTTATTTATTTATTTATTTATTATTATTATTTTATAATCATACCTTCGAATTTTTGGTTCTAGGAGTATGGGTGTTTCCTTACGATGTTTTCCTTCAACGTTTTTAGAGAAGGAAAGTACATTTAGCTTTACGATATTAAGCTAAATGTACTTTTTACAAAATAATGTAATCACATTTCATACCCACTACAATACATACATACGTAGGTATTGTACCCATTGCGGCCACTTCTGACACGAGCGACGTAAATCAAACGTTCCCGGTTTTTATCCCAAAAAAAAGATATCCCAATAAAAGGAAATAAAAGATAGGCATTTTCTCAGTAAATTCAGTTTCCAAGAAAAACTTGGTGAAGGAAATAGACACCGTTTGTCCATTATCATGTATTTATTAGGAGACGGTCTCAACAAATACTTGTAAGTGGGGTATATGGGTCCTGGGGCTTCTTGGGGTTTTGGGGATCTCAATGGCTAAGCAAATAGTGGATTTCTGAGGATGATACCCTGAATAAATATGAGAGATCTGCTGAAGTTAGCAGCTGATGTTTTGATGATGACGTTAGCATTTGAATTTATTTATCTATACTTCTATACTAATATTATAAAGCAGAAGAGTTTGTTTGTTTGTTTGGTTGAACGCGCTAATCTCAGGAACTACTTACTGGTTCTAATTGAAAAATTCTTGTTGTGTTGGATAGTCCATTTATCGAGGAAGGTTTTAGGCTACATAACATCACGCTACGATAATTAAGAGCGGAGAAGGAATGAAAGATGTTGCAAAAACGGGGATTTTTTTTCCTTTCGTTTTTATCTCTTATGTGACGCAGACGAAGTTGCGGGGGCAGCTAGTATTATAAAGCTGAAGAGTTTGTTTGTTTGAACGCGCTAATCTCAGGAAGTCCTGAATGAAATTGAAAAAATCTTTTTGTGTCGGATAGTCTATTTATCGAAAAAGGTTATAGGCTATATAACATCACGCTACAACCAATAGGAGCGGAGCAGAAATGAAAATTGTTGCAAAAACGGGGAATATTAATTTATTCCTTTGGTGGGCTTTTTCTCTTTTACGTGACGCAGACGAAGTTGCGTGGGTCAGCTAGTTTTCTTATAACACTTCACACTCTCATCAGTGCCGTCACCATAAACATTGCAGAGGTGTACCCTATGAAATACCCCCTCAATACACCAGTTATGTTTTTTTAAGTCCCATGTTTAGAGCCTATTGCTATCAGCTGGGCACGAATCCAGATTTCGCGGCTGTTGCTATCAGCTGGGCACAAATCCAAATTTCACGGCTGCTACTGAGAAATTCCTGATGGAAAAAAATATATATTCTACCCGACCCGGGAATCAAACCCAGAACTTCATGCTCATAAGTCGCGTTTGCGACCACCAGAACAACGAGACCGTCGGTACAATATCATCGGAGGGTCCTCTATAGATTTAGAAGTAGTCGATCTTCAAAGTTCAAGAATTGGTAAGAACTCGATACACCCACACAAAACCTACAGGTATCTACAGAATACTAAACAAAACTAAAGTTTCTATTACTTATCCATCTACAATTTAAGCAACAAACAGTCTCAAGTGTAATAAAGAATTCTCAACAAAACGCAAGAGAGTAGAAAGATAGTCTGCCTAAGTCTGCCAAGTACAAAAGACAAGAACCTTATTTCAAGTTATTTCTTGTTACGTGAGTATGACTCCCTTAGGGGATGTGTCGGCCTAATTCTTCAGATAACCGACACTTTTCAAGTACTAAAGCTACGGCTTTCAAGTGAGAACGTTTAGTAGGATTCCTCGAATCGTCTGTGGTAAGTTTTTGTTGGTTCAGTCTTTTTTTATGTTAAAGGTGAATATTCGACCCGACGACCCGAATGGCGTTGCGGTAGTAGAAGCTGCCTTACGTTCTTAGGGTCCCGGGTGTGCGGGCCTGTGGACGGTTAGCTATGGGCTAGCTAGCCTTCCGTCCGTCTAGTGACGACAGGCCGTGTCGACGGCGCGTTCGTGTTCCACGCGCGCCTCAAAGAGATGTCAGCAGAAGAGAGGGGCCCGCAAGGGCCGAAGCCTGCCGAGGTTGCGGGACTGTTCGAAAGAGATACCGCGGCCCCGGAACGTAAAGGGCGAGGAAGGAACATGGATGGGTTTTAGTCAGTAAGAGTCTGACACTCCCTCCTGCTCCGCCCACAGTGGGAAAAGTCATTTGATGATTTCCCATCCTAAAAAAAAAAAAAAAAAAAAGGGTCCCGGGTGTGAATCCCGGTAGGAGCAAATGTTTGTGTGATGAGCATAGACATTTGTTCACGACACAAGCCTCGTTGCTTAGTGTGGCACTAGATGGCGCTGTGTGTAAATTTTCCAGCGATATTTATTTATTTATTATTTAATATTTAGTGGAGGTATTTAGGGGGATGCTCGTGGTGAAGACAAGAATATTGATAGTTTTGTACGTGAGCTGGTGTACCAAAATAACTGCAAAACCGAGTGTGATCTCTCGGACCATGAAACTGAAAAACTTTTGTTCCAAAATGTTTCCTGATTCGCTAAAACAAACTGACGCTTATATCAACTGATCAAAATGTACAATAAATCTAAAAAAGAAAGTTATGTGTTTATTATGTTATACTTCTATAAGTATGTACCTACTAACCTACCTATACCGACGTGAATAATTATTACGACCACATAGAAATCAAAACCGTGTATAACGGAATACATGACGTCGTGTTCCATAAAATCCTAAAAACAGCGTTAGCTACACCCATTAGGAACGCGATTTGTACTGTGTATTTATGCTTCCTAATTTTACATGGCTTACGAAAATAAAACTATTACCTATATGCTTATATATAGGTAATTTAGTGCAGCCTATGCAATCCTAATCCCGTCCGGACAAAGTGAGGACGCGGCATTAGGTACCGAACTGTGGCAGATAATGCATTGAAGTATTTGGAAGTGTCCTTTGTCTTAGTCCGTCAGCGAAGATACAGGGCTCGTCCTTAAGTAGCTTTATACTTTGAAATGAACCTTAATATTTTCGAATTCATGAGTTTTGGAAACACATCGGGAGTAAGGACAGATGACCCATCGTGTTGTCATTAATTTTTAGGTCGGGCTTCTAAAGAATCTTATGTCCGTAAATGATACGGAGTAGAAAACTTTGGTTGCCGCGTTCGACCAATTGACCAACGAGGTAGATACATAATAAAAAAATAAAAAAATAGTTTCTATTTCAATAAAGTTATAAACAAGTAAATATAATCAATCACTTTCAAAGTATGTTTCATAATACATCTTAAACAAGTTCCTATTCTATAAGTAATAAACGAAAAATGAGAAAATTTGAGCAAACAGCCGAGTCTTTGACCTTAACCGTAGCGAATCTTCGTTAAGTGCCTCGCCCTCGGGAGTAATTAATTAAAAACAACTAAAGCTGGGCCGCCTTCTAGAGCTAGACGGTTTTCTGAAAACAACTGAATAAATTATATTGCTCGGGTGTGTACCTACTTTGGTATTTGGTATTTGGAATTATGGGGGCAGTGTATGACCCCACGTCCTAACCAAACGCATTGGTCTCGAAATGCGATCATCGGCGATCACCGTTCTTACTCATTTGTCCAGAAAATTGGCAGGCGCGACCACTAAAACCAATATTATGTACGACAATAGCATGTTGTGCCACAATCGCTTTGGTTAGGACTCAGCCTGAGGGTAAATTATAATAGCATAAGCGTTTTTGTTTGACATTAGATAAAACACCATATTTCGACGCTGTTGCAAGCATCATGATCGCGGAAATACAGCGTCGAAATATCGGGAGCTCATAGAATCAAAAGAAAATCATGGATTTAATCCCGTAAAGTACTTTAAGTGTAGTGAAAAACCGTGAAAGTCTAAAACAGTTAATATAACAATATCTTACAATATAATTATGGATGTAATTTATTACTAGTCTGGTGTTTTATCTAATGTCAAACAAAAACGCTTAATTGCTATTATAATTTACCCTCAGGCTGAGTCCTAACCAAAGCACTTTAAGTGTATTGTTATAAATCTCATATAAGTCCATTTTACTTGGACTCCGGGAGATAATCTAAAAACTATAAGATTAAACTGCCTCGTTGATCTAGTGAGACACTCGAATAATTTAAATTGACAGGCGAACTTTGAGTTAAATCATTTTTCTTTGATCGAGTTTAGATTTATCATCTATACCCAGAATTTCACTAGCTAATTTAATTTGAACCTGCATAATATCAACAACTAAATAATACGCTAGGCCTGTATAAACAACGACTACGGTCGTCTTCATTATTTACCCGGCAGTAAGTAGCACGATTGCACTTACTTTGGCATGCACCCGGTTGGCAACATGCCGAGATGGTCACGGCGTACGGAGCATAACAGCACTGGACCGAGTTGTTTATTAACCCCTTTTGGATGTAATGTGCTCAAATAAAGGTGTTTTGGAATGGAGCATCCTGAACTGCCTAAGGAGGATTTTTTATAGGATGGGAAATTGTGGAGAATAGAATATACTCATACATTTACACGGTGGAAGGAACTATAGAAATTTTTTAGGTAATTAAAAAAAAAACATTTATTTTGAGGGGTTCAGAATAACGAAAAGAATACGTTCCACTAGGTGGACCCATGACCTGGTGAAGGTTGCAGGAATCCGCTGGATGCGAGTCGCACGGGACTGGTCAATGTGGTGACACTTAGGGGAGGCCTATGTCCAGCAGTGGACATCTTTCGGCTGAAATGCTGAATGATGATGAATGAATACGTGGTAACCGTTTTAGCACATGAGTAGATAAATCTGCTCATTCGTTATTAGCGTCTGCGTCCCTAACACTGTGTATAGGAAACTTGGGAACCTTTTACTTCTTATGTTACTGTTCCGTTAAAATTTGTTTCACAATGAAGTATTATTCGTATTTTAAAAGGCTCCCGCTATGACTTATTTTTAATTATTTCTTAGCTAAGATAGCCTAGTGGTATGACTGGTCTCGAGTTTGAACCCAAAACAAGCAAATCGGATTTTGCTTGTTGTATAATAATCACTTGCTTCGGTGAAGGAAAACATCGTGAGGAAACTAGCATACCTTATTTGGATGGGAAATCATTAAATAACTTTTCCCACTCATGGGTGGAGCGGGAGGGACTGTCAGACTTTTACTGCACTGCATAGCTGGCATACCTTAGAGATATTTTTTAACGGCATATCAAGCCGGGGCAGAGACCCATGACGGCTTAAAAACTCGGTGACCAGGTTACGCACTAATAACCACACAAAAATAAACACTTGAAACCCTTTCAGCCGTTACCTGAAACTCCTTCGAAGCACTAAGCCTGAAAAATTACAATGTGTTTGTACCAAATAAGAAATTTATCCAAAAACAACGACCACAATGTAAAATGCAAACGTATTTAATCACTTTAATCGGTGTAAAGTACAAATTTAATTAACATAAAAAGCCATTCAAAAATATATGCTTAGCATGTTTCAATTATAACTTAATTGCATTGTCAGCGATTCAGTTTAAGCGCTTATTGTTGGCTTACGGTAGATTTAAGGGCGTTTACACACAATTTACATTGATGTACAGCGACGCCGAGGTTTGTCTCATTCCAGCCTTAATTGCGTGATAAAGTGTAAGCCACAATATTTTACACTGATTTACGTTTAACGTTTAATACAAGGGGTTAACTGCTTAGGAAATAATTACGAACAAACCTTAGTTATATTGCAGACTAGCTGTTGCCCAGCTAAATTATTATAAATCTGCCTTAATTGAATCGTGTTTTGTTAACAACTTAACCTAACTTAACCCGGTTTCCAAAATAAAAGTTACTTCTTATTATAAAATCATCTATCAGCCCATAAAACTCCCATCAAAATCGGTCTAACTGTTTCGGAAACTAGCCGGAATAAACAGTCACACAGACGTACAGACCGACCAACAGATAGTCAGAAGTATTTTTTTTTTGTTACAGGTATGGTATATAATTTCTTAAGCATTCAGTAAAAAGCTGTTATATAAGAATGACATTTTATGTATCTAATACGTTTAGTAGTTATTACAAGAAAGAATTACGAAACGGCGCTAGAAAAAGCTCGTTTCGGGACTAAGCTCGTTCTAACAGATACGTTTGTTCAGCAAAAAAGAACCTAGCTAGCACGTAGTAATCCTAACAGCCTAGCACAAAAACTTTATTCGTTGGCCAATATCAACAAAAACCTTGTAATCCATGAAATACTAACAATACAACTGGGTCATCGCTATTTTGTTTGTCGATTATTGTGTATTGCTAAAAGTTTATAATAGAACTAAAGTGATTAAATAATCGGTTTATTGTTAGTTGGTTCCAGGCAGAAGTAGGGAGTTGAGGTCAAGTCTGATAAGCAAATTGCTTTCAGTCATTATTTTACAAAAAATCCCTAGTAATTTGAACAAAAAAAAAAAAAAACGAAAAATCAGGATTCATTAAGGCTGGCTCATCTGCCTAGCTTTTTAACCGACTTCCAAAAAGGAGGAGGTTCTCTATTCGACTGTATGTATTTTTTTTTTCCAAATATGTTGAGTTTCAGTCTAACCGGATGCAGCCCCGTCAATGCGATATTTTTTTTGTTCTACACCATACCTGGGAACCTTCTAGTTACGGAGATATTGGGGGTCAAAGTTACAATTTTTTGACAAGTTTTTTTTTTTAAATACAAGATTTTATTGCAAGATTTTTACTTGAAATACCTCCACGAACACCGTACTATTCAATCCATCCAACAGCCCAATGTTTTGAGTGCGTTACATTGAGTTATACCCCAAAACGTGATTTTTGACCCCAAAAAAAAAAAGTTGTTTCCCAGCAATAATTTTTGCGTAAAGTTACTTAGTTTGATGTACAGAATGCTTGGTTGACGGCTTCGTGATGAGGTGGTTTACACCCTGTATATTATGTGCCAAAAAATGTCGCATAAAGCGCAAGTAAACTCGTGCACCGTGTCCTAGCGATAAGCCGTGCTTTGCCGCTCATTTGATTTACCGCCATACGCCACTGCCGCCAGTCTCGGCAAATAACTCCAAGTTGCTCGGATAAATTCGCCCTCATGAGTTTTGTGACACAGGTGTCTAGAAGGCTTCTTTTGCACTGTTTCTTGTAGGATTTTCTGAGCAGGCTTTCAGTAGAGAACTTATTGTTTTTGTGGGCTTAGAACTAATTTTGTTTGTTATATAAATGTTACTGGCAACATTCTTTGGCTTTCTATGTTTTCGCAGTGGCAGCCAAGGAGTCTGCTTTTGTGTTCGGTTGATTGCAATAGGGTCTCTTTCTATTACATGGGACTTATAATTATATAACTGGCGAAATGTTGGTGTACTTTTATATACGCCTCTGCCTATTTCCTGTCAGATGCATACAGGTTGGAATGCGGAGTGAGGCAGGGGGGACTCAGCTCACCTAAGCTTTTCAATCTGTACGTAAATGAGCTGATCTGTGAGCTCAGCAATACCAATATCGGGTGCTCCATTGACGGGCACTGCTTAAATAACATCAGCTACGCGGATGATATGGTATTGCTGAGCCCATCGATCAGTGCACTTAGGAGGCTTCTCGGCATCTGTGGGGACTATGCGGTGGCTCATGGTCTCAGGTACAACGCGACAAAGAGCGAACTTCTGGTGTTCAAAGCGGGTAACAAATGTTACGAAACTGTCCCACCAGTCACACTAGGGGGCGCTCAGCACTCTAGGGTGACAAAGTTCAAGTACCTGGGACATTGGGTCACCGATAGTCTGTCTGATGACGAAGACTTGGAGAGGGAGCGCAGAGCATTGGCAGTTCGATGTAACATGCTGGCCCATAGGTTTGCACGTTGTACAGAAGAGGTAAAAATTACACTCTTTAGAGCGTATTGCCAAACTATGTACAATTGCGCCCTATGGGTCGGCTATACAAAAAGCTCGTACAATGCTCTGCGAGTCCAATATAATAACGCCTTCAGAGTTTTGTTGGGACTACCGCGCTTTTGTAGTGCATCAGGGATGTTTGCGGAGTACGGCGTGCCTGATTTTTACGCTCTTATGCGATCACGAATAGCCTCCCTGATGCGGCGAGTGCGGGTAGTTCTAACAGCTTGGTGGCTATCATGGCCAACAGAATGGACAGTCCAATGATGTGGCACTGGATGACCACTCATCGTGCGTCATTTAGATATTTAAAATGAAATTCTCTTTATATAATGTATGTATGTATCTTTTCATTTTATGTATGTTTTGTGTTCTTTCGTGTATGTGTTTTGTGTATGAACGATAATTGTACTGTTTCAAATATGGACTCGATGGTCTGAAATAAATTTTATTATTATTATACCTTTTCGGGGATTACAGTGGCGTGATGTTGTGCTATGTTTAAAAAAAGTTACTTACCTGCTGGTTATTGAGTTGGGGACTTTACAAAAGTTGGCACTTTAAATTTCATTTGCGTGGTTATGGAATGGATTTGATATTGGACTTTTTACAATCAACTGAGTTTCCATGATTCTGAAATAACTTTATCAGAGAACGAACTTATTCTTGAACGTTTCTCTATGCTTTAAAAAATAAAAAAGCCTGACACATTTCATTTTAAATTGTCATTTTATAAGTTCTACTTTCACCTTTAAATCGTTTTCTATTTCTTTCACCTTTTTATCGTTTTTTTTAGCATGTTAAAGTTTTTATAGCAATATTTCAATAAGTTTTTCTATAAAATGGATGTGGAATACGAAACTTTGTTCGTTGAGGACATACCACAAGATGAACCAAATTTTCCCTGCCTCAATGTGCGATGCGGGACCAGACTTATAGCTATACTGGGAATTGTAAGACCATCTATTCTTCTTTGATAATTCCGTCTTATCTTGAGCCATAAACGTCGTTAGTAGAACAAAAGGCCCGTTTTATAGCATCCTTAGGCTGAAATCTAGGATAATAGCTAGGCGTGGCTGACGTGAGGTGTAGATCGAAGGTGTAGGTGGAAATGTATAAGCGTTTTTTTGCGTAAGGCTGATTCTGCGTTTGCTTTTGTGTCAAATTCCGGCAATGTTTCGCTTCGTGTCCTAAGAGCAAATTCTAAGAAATACAACAACACATACAATTCCAACCAAATTTAACAAAAAGTAGCCTGGAGGGTTTTGAAGAGAAATTCAGTTATTTTGTAACAATTTCCGTGTTGTTCATTTTAATTCACATACCCACAACATTGAAATGTTACAGGAGGTAGAAGAGTGCCAATTAAAAGTTTTACTGATGAGAAAGAGACATATTTCCAAGGATTTCTGTAACTCCTTGAGTACCTAATTGTATTCTACATCATTGTTAGAGACTGGTTGTTGATGCCAATTACTGTCTAAATCTTTCTTCTGATATTTTTCGAGATGTTGGTCTCATTGAGAAAGTTTTTTAATTGATGGTGTGCACACCCCTAAATAAATCAATAAATATCGCAGATAGTTGAAATACAACAATGATACTTTTTTGTTCGTGAATACATACTTATTATACATATAAACATCCATGACTCGGAAACAAGTGTTTATCACACAAACATTTGCTCCTACCAGGATTCAAACCCGAGACCGTAAGGCAGCCTCAATACCATTGCGCCATTCGGGCAAATATGAGCATTCTGATACACTTTAGGGTTGATCGATTTGATGCAGTTACCACAATTTTCCATATTCTCTATTGAGGACGATTCGTAACAATAATAATATAAACTGTTGCCCGCAACAAACGTCCACGTGAAATAATTAAAAAAATACTTCCATATTTGAGACGGATTTGTTAATAATTTCATGGGATTTTTTGCACTGAACCCTAATCCTTTCTAAAATAAAAGCAGCCTAAGATTCTGCTTAGACCATCAACTATCTGCCAGTAAAATCTTCCCGTCAAAATCGATCCTTACGTTTTGAAGATTAGGCGGTACAAATAGACAAGGTTTTTTTCTTTTAATAAGTACGATAGTAAGAACCAGCTATTTGGTTTATAGTTTAAACCATAAATTACATTGTAAAATACTTTTATAATATATTGCGTTCAAGCTGCTATCTGAAATTACTAACAAATACTTCAATCCAACGCATCGTCTTCCGGTTCGCGGTCGCTACTCTAGAACTTTTCGGCCCCATCGGCCATCCGTTCTGCGAACAATGTGCCCTGCCCACTAGGTGGACCGATGACCTGGTGAAGGTTGCGGGAATACGTTGGATGAGAATCGCACGGGACCGGTCAATGTGGTGACACTTGGGGGAGGCCTATGTCCAGCAGTGGACGTCTTTCGGCTGAAATGATGATGATAATGATTTCAATTTTATTATTTTGTATAAATCTCCCCAGATCAGCCGGAGAATGTTTCTAATCACTAACATAGTAACAGTGAGATGACGTGCTCATTGCCTTATATGCTTACCTTTACATAAGCTCATCCTTAGCAAACACAGATTGATCCCCATTTTAATTATGTAGGTAATGTGCGTAAAATATTAATTGGATTCGTCGGTCTGACATTACCTACGGTCTATACCTGGATTAATAAATTTGGGGTAGATAGTCTAAATTCTATTTTATGGTACCTATTGGTAGTCTGTTTTGGAAAGTTATGGCTATTAAATAAAGGGTGTAAAACACTTCTTCACGAAGCTGAAAGGCACTTGTTTTCCCTGTCATTGCGAGAATTTTTTTGTTCTACACTATACCTGGGAACCTTCTAGTTACGGAGATATGGGGGGTCAAAGTTACAACTATTCGCCAAGTTTAAAAAAAAAATACAAGTTCTTAATGTAAGATTTTTACTTTAAACACCTCTACGACCCCCGTACTAATCAATCCATCCATCAGCCCAATTTTTCAAGTGCGTTACTTTAAGTTCTACCACAAAACATGACTTTTCACCCCAAAAAAGAAAGTTGGTTCCCAGCAATAATTTTTGCGTTAAGTTACTTAGTTTGATGTACAGAATGCTTGGTTGACGGCTTCGTGATGAGGTGGTTTACACCCTGTATATCTCAAAAATATATTTAAATGCTTCCATGGGGTATTAATTACATCTTTTGTTCTGGTAAGATAACGACAAGAAGAATTTTGTAGAAAAAAAAATCTTGTAGTGTAGAAAAATCACTATAATTTTTATTTGTTAGAGTTCCGTATCCAAAACTTAACCAACGAGACCATATTACGAAGCCTTCGCTTTCCGTCCGTCCGTCTGTCTGTCAGCGGGCGGTATGTCATGATCATTAATAGGTAGACAGTTTAAATTTTAACAGAATGTATATTTCTATTAAAAATTAAAGAGGCTCCCCTAATTATATGCTACGGAATCCTTCACGCGCAAATCCAACTCGTACTTTGCCGGTTGTTTAGTCAAATGACTATGTTAATATCAAATCCAATAAATTAAAAAGAATAGTTCAGTAACTATTAACATTGTAAGAGCAATAATTTCGTGGTAAAGAAAAACAAATTCTGCCATTGACACTGATTACAATTTAGAACGACAAGCAATTAAATTCACGAAGCTATTTCTTTTACAACCAACTTTGTATGTTTTCAAAATTAACTGCAAAGAAAATAAAACTTAAAAAGTCATCTCAAATATCTCAAAAATTTCAACCCGTAACTTAAAATATTTATTTTAAATAATAATCTCGCCAACTCTTTGACTTTGGTGGCAACGACCCAGCTTGAACTACGACTTATGCATACGTTTCAAGTTTTCTGAAGTTACAAAGAGCCATAAGTTTGCTCCAGCATTGTGGTGTGAATAGAAAATTGTTGTTGCTTTTGCTTAGCTGACCCTTGAAACTTAATGGCTATGACAAATATGACGTTTTCTTTATCTTATGTTGAAAATGATGAGAGGTCTCATGACGACAAAAGAAAAAGATTTTCTCAAATTTTAAGTAAACTATAACTACCAAAATAGCCGTAGGCCCTAAACGTACCTACTGATTATATACTCTGTGGTAGACCCCGTAATCAGATGTAGTGATTTGCAATCCAATTTAATATTACAAAGAGGACAGATTTGATTCTCTGTTCGTTACGATTTAACTCAAAAACTACTCAACCGATTTAAAAAAAATCTTACACCATTAGTAAGCTACGTCTTTGCTGAGTAACATGGGCTATTAATAGGCTTGTGTCCTAAAAAAATCAAATTAGTCCGTCAGTTAGATTATAAAAAAATATTTGACCCGTATTTTTTCTTTTGTAACATAAACCAAAATTGACGAAGATACGACGCTTTTAAAATTCGCAATACGTCACGCCGTGCTATAGTTTGTAGTGCGTTGTGACGTCACAAGCCCCCACTCCCGAGTTTTGATGCGTTTTATCTTTGTCAGTACTCAGTGATTCACAAAAACAAAAAATACGTGTCCATTATTTTCCAATACTCTAACTGATTAGTTTTGCAATTTATTGATGGTGGAAACTAGCCTATTATATTGATTTCATGCAAATTAGCCGAGTTAATCCAATGTTCGTGGACGAAGTTGTGGGCGAGGTGCTAGCTGTATAATAATCTTGTTTGTTTTAGTTATTCGGCTTCGCCTGCGCAGCGATGTTACTAGTAAAGGACAGAAAGAACTTGAACACCGCGACAATAACATTGGTTGTATTTCTATCAATATTTGTGATCGTCACTGTCATGTTCGTACTAGCGTCTGTGCTCCTGCTTATGGCTGCGTTAGATGTGAGTATCAAAAGTTTATAATTTATTTATTTATTTTATTTTTTTTTACGGGCAACTAGGGCCCATAGATAAAATACATAAAATAACATTAAACAACAATAATAAACTAATACATATTTTAAACCTTATACTAAAACTATACACGCAGCGTTGTCGGCGTCGTGTTTCGCTGCGTGGTGTCGCGTAACCGTCCTCGGAAGCGACGATATACGACACCCTGCGGCCAAAAGTCCTCTTTCAAGCAGGTCTGGTATAATATCCGGCTTATACATCGTGCTTCCGGACGATATCCATAAACTTAGACCGGTCATTGTACTCATCATAATGAACGACTTTTACTATTGGACCAAACACTGAATCGCGAAAAAAAAATCAGGTGTTCCCTACAATTGTGTTCGCATAAATCGTCAAAATGTAAGGAACACCTGATTGTTTTTAGCGATTCAGGGTTTAGTCCCATAGTAAAAGTTATTCATAATGATGAGTAAGTACAATAACCGGTCGAAATTTTTCGATGTCATCCGGAAACACGTCGTATTTTACTCAAAATACGCACTTTGGGTGTGAAATTGGCAGCATAGTTAAAAGTCAGTCAGTTGAACAACGCATTGTGTATTCCAGCATTATTTACGTGTTTACAGTCCTGAAGTTTCGAGGATTAATTAAACTTTTTGTTCCCAAACCGCAATTATCAGGGCCTTCCTCTAATTATCTCTAAACCGCAATAAGCTAAAACAGGATCCGTAACCATATTTGATTGGGTTTATTGACCACTTTGATCCGCAAAACGCGGTTCCTGCAATGATTCCAATTATCGACATCAAACGGCATTCAATAATGTCTATAATATGAATCAATTTATATTAATAAGTAGATAATTTATGATGAGAGCATAATGTAACCGTTCTCAAACAGTCGATGAGATTTCTGAGAAAAATTGTGGAAGAAATGTATTTTATTGAGACTTCATTGGCCGTAAACGTTACTGAGAAAAGATGGCCCATGTCTAGATATAAATAGGATTAATTGATCAATATTTAAGGATACCAACTCTTTAATGAACGATTGATTACTTAGTAACAGGGCCTTGGAGGTCAGATGGGCGGTCGTGTCGTGAAAAGTACTGGTATTCAATTGTATCCGTTTAGACTGAAAACCGATCCCCAAATCATCTGTTCAGCCTTTTCCCAACTTCATTAGGGGCGGCTTCCAGTCTTACCGAATGCTGATCAAGTCCAGTCTTTTACATGGAGCGACTGCCTATCTGACCTACACCACTCAATACTGGGTAGTAAGGTACCCTTTGATAAGACTGGTTGATAGTAGATAGTAGTAAAATTATAAATGCGAAAGTTGATAACGATGGATGGATATGCTTGTTATTCATCCACGCAAAACTACTAACAGCCATTTTCTATAACTTACTTACGTATAACTCACTGTTTTAGACTTTCACGGTTTTCACTACATTTAAAGTACTTATGGGATTATATTCGTGATTTTCTGTCGATTCTATGAGCTCCCAATATTTCAACGCTGTTGCAAGGATCATGATCGTGACAATACCCACGATAATGATGCTTGCAACAGCGTCCATATAATCCTGAAAGTACTTTAGTGTTACGTATAACTGACAGTTAGTATGCCACGACTCGCTGCTGTCGGTGTTTCTATAAAAAAGTTAGCTTGAAATTACTCTTCCACGCAAAACTAATAACAGCCGTTTTCTATAACTTACTTACGTTTAACTGTCAGTTAATATGCCACGACTCGCTGCTGTCGGTGTTTCTATAAAAAAGTTAGCTTGAAATTACTCTTCCACGCAAAACTAATAACAGCCGTTTTCTATAACTTACTTACGTTTAACTGTCAGTTAATATGCCACGACTCGCCGCTGTCGGTGTTTCTATACAAAAGTTAGCTTGAAATTACTTTTCCACGCAAAACTAATAACAGCCGTTTTCTATAACTTACTAACGTTTAACTGTCAGTTAATATGCCACGACTCGCCGCTGTCGGTGTTTCTATAAAAAAGTTAGCTTGAAATTACTCTTCCACGCAAAACTAATAACAGCCGTTTTCTATAACTTACTAACGTTTAACTGTCAGTTAATATGCCACGACTCGCCGCTGTCGGTGTTTCTATAAAAAAGTTAGCTTGAAATTACTCTTCCACGCAAAACTAATAACAGCCGTTTTCTATAACTTACTTACGTTTAACTGTCAGTTAATATGCCACGACTCGCCGCTGTCGGTGTTTCTATAAAAAAGTTAGCTTGAAATTACTCTTCCACGCAAAACTAATAACAGCCGTTTTCTATAACTTACTTACGTTTAACTGTAAGTTAATATGCCACGACTCGCCGCTGTCGGTGTATCTATAAAAAAGTTGGCTTGAAATTACTCTTCCACGCAAAACTACTAACAGCCGTCTTCTATAACTTACTTACATTTAACTGTGTATGATCTCTTGCTAGACCAGACATTACTTTTAGATGATAGGTGAAGGGAATAAAAGAAAGTAAAGTACTGAAACACTACTGTATTGTCCCAAAGGTACTTAAAGTAAAATGAGCTTAATGAACTGTTTGTGCGGAAATGAAGTGAGTGACGCGGCCCTTGTTGGCTGTAACGAGAACGCCTGGCTGACTTGATAGCTCAACGCGAACTGAACTAATTATTACTTATTAATTATTATTACATTAATTATTATGGAGAAAGTGATCTATGAGTCACTTTATAAGTTTTTAACAAAATTTAATATTCTTTGCGACGAACAAAAAGGGTTCAGAAAAAACAAAAATATTGATATGGCTGTGTATGATTTGCTAAACACAGTTATGAAAAATGTGGATACTAAAACACCTGTATGTGCAATATACACAGACATGTCAAAAGCCTTCGATTGTGTTAATCATGAAAAGCTCTTGGAAAAATTAAACGCCTATGGCATACGTGGAAACGCTCTTGATTTAATAAAATCATATTTAACCGGTCGTAAGCAAGTTACAGAAGTATCCAGGGTTTGCATGAAATCAAAACGAGAAATAAAACATGTATCTTCCTATAGATACATTAAATTCGGCGTACCACAAGGGAGCGTTCTCGGGCCATTACTTTTCTTAATTTACATAAACGATCTGCCACGTCAAATTTCTAATCCAATGATATTGTTTGCTGATGACAGCACAGCGATAATTAATTGTGTTAATAAAGCGCAATACGAAGTAGATATTAATAATGTTTTAAAAACAATTATCAATTGGCTCAATCATAATAATTTATTAATAAATATAGAGAAAACGAAAGTTATGCATTTTTACCAACGTATATACCCCGAAGACTTAAATTTGAATTACAATGGTCAGACAGTCGACAAAGCCAATATAGCCAAATTTTTAGGAATTTTAATAGATAGCCAACTTACATGGAAACCACAAGCTGAAGCTATTTGCAAAAAATTAGGTTCATCAGCGTACGTTCTCTATAACCTTTCCAAAAAGGTAAACATGAACACTTTACTGGTTGCTTACCATGGCTTAGTAGTGTCGAACTTAAGGTTTGGTGTCATATTTTGGGGCAATTGTTGTGAACGAGAAAATATCTTTAAAGCCCAAAAACGCTGTCTAAGAGCAATGTTCAAATTAAAAATTACAGACAGCTGCAAACCATTTTTTGTTGATAATAAACTACTTACTTTTCCCTGCCTTTACATATTAGAGATATCTATTTTTGTCAAAAGTAATAGCAATTTATTCCCTACTTTAAAGGACACAACACACCGAAGTGCAACAATCAGATCTCAGTATAAATATAAGTTATGTACCGGTGCTCACAAAACATCTTTATTAAAAAAAAGTGTTTTAGGTATGGCGCCTGTAATTTATAATAAGATTCCAAATAGCATCAAGGAACAACCTTTGAGACTTTTTAAAAAACAGCTTTCATCTTTTTTAATACAAAAATGTTATTATTCTGTGTCAGATTTCCTAACAGATAAAATATAGCTGTATTATTAAATTTTTGTTATTCTAATTTAGATTTGATTTATTATTAGTTTTTTTTTTTTTTTTTTTTTTTTTTTTTTCTTTTTTTGATACACGATAATTTGTTGAGTGATTGTGAAAGTTTTAAATTGAGGTTGTGTCTTTGTATTGTACCTATGCTATCCTAAGTATAAATTTTTGCATGCCAATTGGTAGAATGTACCAGGAACTATAACCATTACTGTAACAACTCATGTGTGTACCTACATTCAATGCAAATAAATTATTTCTATTCTATTCTATTCTATATACTTTTATGTTGAAATGAATGTGGCGTAAACTGCTGAATTGCAGAATGTGCGGTTGCACCGTACATGCTCCCGAGCGGGAAGATGAATATGAGATGAACATGAAAAGATGAGTAACAAGGTGATGCCAATTGGTCCTTATTCCAGATGATTAGAGTCTCTATTTGAACTCCGTTTTACGAGGCATAGGCACTGTACACTTGTCTAACTTATGCACTTTTGGAATTTCACTGTTATCTGATACACACGGAATCTCACACTGATTACGCGCACTAACACTATATTGAACTGCTGACGATGATGTAGAGGCCCCTGCCTCTGCCCGTGCCGGTGTCACGTGCTGTGTGGTCTGTAGACTCGCCGATGCGGCCCTTGCCACCTCGAGAGATGCGGTTCGCCTGTTACGCATCCGTCGTACCATAAAGCCTGCTCCAATCACCAACACAACTCCGATCACCACGTAAAATGCTGTGTAGTGATGGATATCGTGGAAAGAAAGTTGATTTGGCAAAATTTCGCTTGCCTTAAGAATGCGGAGTTGCTTCTTGATTTCGTCGAGCTCCTTGTTGCTCGAGAGGAGTGTATAGTTTTGTATTAGTGGAGTTGGGATGCCAACGTCTATGATATGATTGATTGGTTCTATCTCAGGTAGCTTGAATGATGGTTTTATGTCTAAAGTGCTAAAACCTTCATTGCGTGAGTAAACCGTAAAACTTTCGGTTTTAATAAGACAGTCGTGTTCGACTCCCAAAATGCCTGCTTTTACTAACTGCCCCGGCGACACATTATTATCGCATAAAACTCTTATTTGACACTGATTACAGCAGAAAAATGCATAATTGTTTATTTTGCTAAGAGCTGTCCATTGATTCGAACAAGTCGTAATGCTGACCTTGCATTTGTTGGAATCAGGTTCTACTTCACATAATTTTTCATCATTCTTGAGATGATAAATCGGCTTCTCTATATGACATAGATAATTATCGACGTTGTCACGTAGACATGTTTGGACGTCGTTTACAGACATCGGCAAATACGAGTCCTTCTTCAAATTGATTGCAACATGTTCAGCAATCGGAGTCAAAGTGGCTGCGCTTGAGTTACCTACAAGTTGTGGTATTGGAATAATTTTCATGATTGAAAATGTATCTCTAGACACCAGAGGCAATTTTAATTCAAAGATTAAAAATTCTTCCGTCATTCTTGCTTTGACTGTCAATAAATGATAAATATTTCTGAAGTTATTTTGTAAGTTATTTATCGGTAACGTAAGATCCTTTGAAAGATGACTCGATATTGTATTCAGAGTGTCTTTCAGTTGTTCTGGTGACAATAAATGAAAATTGAGTCTCCCATGATAAACATCTGTTATGGTATCTAATAAACTTGTTTGGATTGTTTTTAGTTGTCTTAATACATTGCTTGTAGCGATTGCTCCCGTACTGAAATCGTTCATGGCTCGATTTCTCTCTGATTCGTTCAATAAAACGTTCTCCATCTTATCTAACTTGATTGATAGTGAATTAAGCATCTTGTGTTGCTTATTAATTGCTTCCCCGTTCCTCTTCAAAACGTTGTATTCTGCTTCAATTACTGTTGTTTGTTGTTTCAAGAGCGAGAGCAAATGATTTTCATTGTCATGTATTGATTGAATATCTTGTTTATATTGTTCTGCGAATCTCTCATCAAGTACACCGAATAAGCTGTTCGCAAGATACCCTATACCGTTGATAAGGCCTCGCTTGCGGCGCCGCAGGACACGTGCGCGACGCGTGCTATAATGCTGACTCAGCAACAGGTGGTTATAGTACTCGAGTTCTGAGAATTCTTGCTGCAATTGAACTTGTATGACGGCAAAATGTGACGTTTCTTTAAACTTGTTGCATAACTGATCCAAGTAGCTAAGGTATTTATTACATGCTTCTGTACCTTGCCAAAATGGATTCATGTCATAATATGTGACTATCTTCCATTCATCTCTGATCAATTGCATGTTTGCAATTTTGTCAAAATAAAGACCTTGATTGTCTTTTAATTGTGTTATATTGTATGAACAGTGAGCTGTGGTCAAAATGCTCATGAAAGACAAAAGTAACATTACCAGCGATGAGAAGCTGTAGTTTACTTTTTTGTTTTGATGTGGCTTGCCATCTTTCACTTCCTTAGAATGCAACTCTTGTTTGTCGATTCTATCATTCACAGGGAGAATAGACAGCTTGAGAATAGGCCTCTTGATAAGCCCATTCTTTGTTTTCAATGTGACCACCCTGATGTGGCCATCGGCACCGGGATGCAGCTGGACGACGCGGCCAACTGCCCACTTTCCAGGAGGTAAGTTAGCATCGTTAATTGTAACAATGTCATTTAGTTGAATGTCTGGTTGAGAATGTCTCCACTTGCTTCTTGCTGACAGCTGAGTGAGATATTCTGTATGCCAACGTTTCCAAATATCTTGTACTATTTTGAGTTAAATGCCATCTCGTCCGCATATCTGTTTCTGTTTCTAATATAGTCATGTCTTGATTTAGATTGACAAAACTTGACGGAGAGAGGAAATCCAAGTCATTGGGATCTTCAGTCAGAGGACACAGTGGCCTCGAGTTAAGTACTGCTTCTAACTGGGCCAGAACTGTGCTGAACTCTTCAAAGGTGAGCTTCTGCTCTCCAACGACTCTTCTTAAATGGTATTTTAAACTTTTGACCGCAGCCTCCCACAGCCCTCCTGCTGTAGGCCATGAGGGCGCATTAAAATGCCATTCGATCTCCATGCTAGTAATTTCCTTGATGAAATCTTGATTGAATGTTTCTTGTATCTGCTCCAATTCTTCTTGTAAAATTTTGTTGGCGCCGACAAAGTTTGTACCGTTGTCGCTGTACAAGTGTTTTGGCGAGCCCTTTCTTCCAGCCATTCTTCGCAATGCAGCTATGAATGCTGATGATGTAAGGTCTGAGACCAAATCTATATGAACGAGCTTGGTCACCATACAGACAAATACCACCACGTAACCCTTTGTGGTCTTAATTCCACGACCCTTCTTGGCTTTTATGAGCACGTGTCCGGTAAAATCGACGCCTGTATGTTCAAAGGGCTTTGCGACGTTACATCTCTGCGTAGGTAAATCACCCATCAACTGTGTCATCTTGCTTGGATTTTGTTTACGACAAGTAATGCAGGTACGTATGCGCTTTTTAACCGCCCGATTACCTCCTATGATCCAGTAATTCTTGCGAATGAAAGCTGATGTCACCCGTGCTCCTCCATGGAAGGTAAGTTTATGTGCTTGATCTATAATTAAGTTTGTTAAGTGTCCTTCGTGAGCTATGATAATCGGATGCATCATGTCTTGGTTAATGTTGGCCTTGCTTAGCCTTCCTCTGACTCTGAGAAGTCCCTCGTTGTCAAGGAATGGATTTAATTGCAATAACTTGTTTTTTGCTGATAGTGGTTTATTTTCTTGTAAATTATGTACTTCCTGGGCAAAATCTCTCTGCTGTACATATAAAATTATTTTGTGCTTAGCATTTACTAATTCTTGTAATGTAAAATAAGTTTGCATGCGGTTTTTCTTGTATCTCGCTTGCTTGATAAATCTTAATATCCATGCTAAAACTCTTGTTAGTTTGGTGAGTGAACTATATCTTGCTAATAATTCACCCAAAATGTTATCGCTTTCTTGCTGCGATGTGTGATTAATAAGCTGCTTGGTTTTTCTTGCTTCTTCGTCTGTGGTAAATACTGCTTGCCCAGCTTCATGGTCAGGGTCGTAGTTCCGTAGCCACGACGGTCCTTCCCACCACAGCGAATGGTTTTTCAGTTGATCGATACCCAATCCGCGGCTTGCGCAGTCCGCTGGATTCTCTGCTGACTTGACGTAACGCCAGCTATTTGTAGGTATCATGCTTGATATTTGTCGCACCCTGTTGGCGACAAAAGGCTTCCATCGTCCTGGCTCTCCTTGTAACCAGGCTAGGACTACCATTGAATCTGTCCAAGTATATATCATGATGTTATGACTGATGAGGCATTGTTGAATTTTAGACAACAATTTTGCCAGTAGTAGTGCACCGCTAAGCTCTAATCTTGGTAATGTAATTGTTTTGTTTACAGGTGCTAACCTTGCTTTTCCTGCTACTAACGATATCTTTGTTTCGCCGTTGTTTTTAGTCTTGCAATAAACAACGCATGCGTAGGCTTTATTAGAAGAATCACAGAATCCATGTAATTCTAGCGTGTTGTTTTCTCCTGTACCCAACCAACGCTCCAACTTGAATTGATTGATTTTGTGCATGTCACCTTTAACTTTGAGCCATTCTTTGCTAATTTGATCGGGTAACGTGTCATCCCATTGACTACTTGTCACCCAAACTTGCTGAAATAGCAGTTTTAGCTTGGTTGATATCGGCGACAGCCAACCAAGAGGGTCAAACAACTTTGATATGTCTGACAACATGGATCTCTTAGTTGGTGTTTTGTTAGATGGTTCTATTTTTGATTGAAATGTAAATAAGTCTGCCTTTGAATTCCGACGTAATCCCAAGGTTTTTGATGTCTCCATTTCCTTGAAATCGAAATTTTCTTGCTTGCTACTCGCCCCGATTGTATCGTCTTGTAAGGCTGACGCGTTGGAAGACCACTTTCTTAAATTGAACCCCCCTGATTTTAACAACTTAATTAAATCTTGCTTAAGTTTTTCTGCTAACTCGACTGAATGAGACCCGTGTAAAACATCATCCATGTAGAATGACTGCTCCAATGCCTTGATTACAACACTGTCGAAATTGTGTCTCTCATCTTCAGCCAATTGTTTTAAAGTCATCATTGCTAGAAATGGTGCGGCCTTGGTGCCATATGTAACGGTGCATAGCTGGTATGTCTGATGAAACATGTCAATTGTATCTCTCCAAATGATTTTTTGAAATCTTTGATCCTGTTTATTTAACCAAATGAAACGAAACATTTTCTCAATATCTGCCGTAAAAGCTACGCGATATTGTCTCCACCTTAATAGTAAAGATTGGAGATCTTGCTGTAGATTTGGGCCTTTTAGCATGACGTCATTCAAGCTGGTGCCTGTTGTTGTTTTTGATGAAGCGTTGAAAACTACTCGAAGTGCTGTCGTAGTGGAATCGCTTCGCAATACACAATGGTGCGGTAAATAATAATCCGGTTGCTTGTTACCGGACGCTGGTATCATATGTCCTAATGTTTTATATTCTTGAATAAACAATTTATATTGTTTCGCTACTTTTTCATTATTGTGAAATTTCCTTTCCAACTGTTGAAATTGCGCCATTGCTTTATTTTTAGACAATCCCAATTGTGTCTCAAAGTTTTCTTGAAAAGGCAATCTTACTTCATACATGCCATTTTTATGTCTTGTTGTGGTTTTCTTGTAATACTCCATGCATTGTAAATCTTCTGCGGATAAATTGGATGCTTTGCTGATGTCTTCGATCTCCCAAAATCTTTGTACTTCGTCCACTTGATTCTGGACTACGTTACAATGGAAAGTTTTGAAATTTCCGCATAAGATCCATCCCAGTCGTGTTTGTTGCGCGACCGGTAATGATAGATCCGCCCTGATAATGCCTTCTAAAATGATATAGGAATACACATCGGCTCCCAATAAGATGTCGATAGGACGGCTGACATTGTATTCTGGATCGGCTAGTTGCACGCCAGCCAGGTGTGCCCATGTTGGCTTGATAAATGTACATCTTGGTAATTGATTAATGAGCGTATCCATGATTACGACATCTGTGTTAAATGTGAAGTCATTAAAATGCGAACAACATGTTATGTTCGTGACACCCTTGCTACTGCTCTCTTTCTCTCCTATCCCGCAGATGACGGCCCTGCAGTACTTTCTTGATAAAGCTAGCTGTTGTATCGCTCTAGCTGAGATAAGGGACGCTTGAGAGCCTTGATCTATTAGCGCACGCATTTTGTGGTATGATCCGTCACTTGCTTGAACCTTGATCATTGCAGTTGCTAATAATGTTTCGATCACGTTGTTGCCTTGTTGCGAAACTTGATTTTCTTGTGATTCTTGATTTTGCGTTCTAGTTGCAAGAACTGCTGGAGTGTTATTTTCCGTAATTGTGTTACATGATGACTTATTGTAAAACGCTTCATGTAAAAGTGTATTATGTTTGCCGCGACATTCGCGGCAGCGTCTTTCTGACGTACATTCTTTATCCCCATGCGAATAAAGACAATTTTTGCACAAATGCAATCGTGTTATAGCATGTCGCTTTGAACTTGGTGTCATGTTTAAAAACTTATTGCAATAGTATATTCCGTGTGACTCTTTACACAACGGACATGTTAATTCGATATTCACCGAAGTCTTACTTGCTGAATATTTATTCTTGATATTTGACGATTATGATTTATTTTGTTTGCTTGTTGATGGTTTGGAATTTTCGTTTTTCTTGCGCGAAGATTCCAATGCGGTAAATCTGCTCTCTAAGAAGCTTAGAAATTCCGTCAATTTTGGCAGTTCTCTGGGTTTCTTCAGAGATTCCAAATAATGGTCATGCGTTTCCGCGTCTAATTTCAGCAATAAAATACGCACGATGAACGGATCCCAGCTGTCTATATTAACGCCTAGGTTCCTTATTGAGTTTAAACACTCTAGTGTAGTATCGTGAATTTTCTTGATCTGAGGGACGTTTGCTTGTTGAACTACTGGAAGATTTAGTACGAGATTGATGTGAGATGTAAAAATCAACCATGTGTTATTGTACCTATTGTTCAATATCTCCCAGCAAACAGTGTAGTTGTCAGAACTGATTTGTAAATGCTGTATTAAACGATCAGCTTCTCCCCGCACCTTGCTTTTAAGAAACTGCATCTTGTGGGCGTTTGATAAGGAGATGTTACTGTGGATAGCTTCAACAAACAAGTCCTTAAAAGACACCCAATTTTGATAATTGCCATTGAAGAACGGGATGTCAATTTTTGGTGTCCAATTCTCCTTGTGAACAACGGACCCTAGTTTTCTATTAATTGCATTTTTTAATTCATTGTAAATAGTTTCTTGCTTCGTATAAGATACCTCATATTCTTGATTCGTACCTTCCAATTCGCTGTCTAATTCCCAATGTAAGGAATCTATGACAGACCATCGAGACTGTAGGCTACGTAAGGCATCTTTCAACTCCCACTTTTCTGACATAAAATCTAAATTTATTAATGTCACAGTGCGCTGCAGCGCCCTGAAGTTGCTTGCTTGTTTTTTCAATAGTTCATCAAGCTTGCTAGATGAACCTCTAGAGCATACCTCGACGGGCGGCAATTGACGTACCACCGGGTCTGCTTGCTCAGACGGCGCAGGACATTGTTCCTCCTGTGCAGAACCTCCCTGTTGAGCTTCTTTCATTTTTATCAACAAAACTTGATATTGTTGATTGATGAATGCCTTGGTCGAGATGTATAGCTCTTTTGTTTTTTCATATGCATGGTCACTAAAATACGGATGAGACTTGCTTTCCTCCGTAAGAAGACGATCGTGATTGTACTGGTAATCGGACCAATACTGATTTAAGTGTTCTAAACGTCGCTTGAAGTAGTCGGCAGTCTTACGATCTGCCGAGTCCTTTTTGATATTTGTAGCCAACTTTAGGATGGCTGTGTAAAGTTCGTCCTGATTTGCATGTATGGCCTCCATGACGAGGACTTAATTGAAGTAAGAAATAAATGGAAAGATCTTACTTGAATGTTCTTGATAACTGCTTACGGATCCTTGGTGATCCCCTGAGACACCTGCTAGCCTCAGGTCTTGATGATAAACCGCTCCCTGGGACACCTGGTTGTCCCGAAGTCTAAAATTCCTGCACTGAACTGCTGATAGTTCACAGATCCTTGACGATCCTTGAGACACTTGTTAGTCTCTAAGTCTGAAATCCCCACACTTAGCACCTGATAGTTTACGGATCCTTGTTGACCCTTGAGACACTTGTTAGTCTCTAAGTCTGAAATCCTCACACTTAGCACCTGATAGTTTACGGATCCTTGTTGACCCTGGGTCACTTGTTAGTCCCAAAGTTTTGTAGTCACTCAACACAGTACACACTTGAGTCACTGGATAGCTGCCCGCTACACTGTCCACGCGCGCGAAATGAACTATGTAGCGTCCGATGTTCACAGTCGAAGGACCAAAAAGAATGTATGATCTCTTGCTAGACCAGACATTACTTTTAGATGATAGGTGAAGGGAATAAAAGAAAGTAAAGTACTGAAACACTACTGTATTGTCCCAAAGGTACTTAAAGTAAAATGAGCTTAATGAACTGTTTGTGCGGAAATGAAGTGAGTGACGCGGCCCTTGTTGGCTGTAACGAGAACGCCTGGCTGACTTGATAGCTCAACGCGAACTGAACTAATTATTACTTTTATGTTGAAATGAATGTGGCGTAAACTGCTGAATTGCAGAATGTGCGGTTGCACCGTACAAACTGTCAGTTAATATGCCACGACTCGCCACTGTCGGTGTTTCTATAAACAAAGTTGAAATATCCTATCCGCGTCACCTACCTCTAACTTGATTCTAGAAAAATCAAAGAAAGATTTTTTGAGACGTTCTGTTTCTAAGGGTGCGTCCACATCTGGCGAATGTGCCGCGAATGTGCAGCTCGCGAGCCGTTTGCAAGCTGCCCGCGAGCTGCGCACGTGCATTTTTGTTCGTGCGCCGCTCCTGCGCCGCCCGCGCGCAGTTCGCGCGCGACCTAAGCGCCGTACGCGATCAGCGCGCGGGCGGCGCGCTAGTTATTAAATTATTCTAAAACATAACTTACCCGCTCAGTTCGTTTCTGATTACTGGAGGCTAAGTACGTGTTGTCATGAAGTGGACCGAGGAGAATTGTTTACGTATAAAAGATTTACAGTATCATATTTTAAGTAAACGGAACTGTAAGTACGAGAATTGAGAGCGCGCAGATCGCGCGCCGCGCGCTCGCCTTTATACGAGCCTTGCATGAGTTGCGCTATAGAGGCGCACCAAACCATTGGCGTGACTGCACGCGCGCAGCTCGCGGGCATCTCGCAAACGACTCGCGAGCTGCACATTTGCGGCACATTCGCCAGATGTGTACGCACCCTAACCGTCTGTAATCAAAATGACAAACAGACAGAGATAGCAACCTACCGAAACCGAACAGTAAGTTATTGAAAATGGCCGTAAATAAATAGTAAGGTACTTCAAAGAACTGTATTTTTGCAATCTTAGAACTTATAATTTTATTTAGTAGGTATTCATATCTCCTTACCAGTCCTTAATGGAGTTCACTGAATTAAATTATCTAAAGAAACCGATAAACTGACTTGATAGCTAAAATATTAAAGAGACTGTTCCAAGAATGTATTCATCATAATATTAAGTTATTCTTAGTTGTAGACTTTATTTCAGTACTTTCACATTGAAAAATTTCTGTAGTTTATTTTTTCAGGAGGACCCAGACCTAATATCTTATTACGTATGGCTAAGTATAGTGTTCCTGTGCGTACAGCTAGTACTTGCTATTGTCATACCATTAGTTCTGATAGCGGAAGGCAATTACCCAGTGTCCATTGCGTTGATATGGATGATCATCGTCCTGATCGTGAGTCTTGGTGAGTTTCATTCATTTCTTTGGTATTAAAACATGGTATTTTTGACTAAAGATGTTTAAACAGTATATCCGTGCCGTTATAATGACAAACGGTGTTGAAACGTGGACACTGATGTTTCATACACGAAGTCAACGGCGGCGGCGCAGGCGCGGCGCAGGCGCGGCGCGTTCTAATGCCTACATTTACATGGAACTGTTCACGAAGTCGGCGGCGCCGTATGCTAGAAACCGCGCCCGCGCTGCCGCCACCACCGTGCCTCCGCCGCTGACTTCGTGTACGAGGCCTGACAGCCGCCTGTCGGGTTAGTCCACAAATTTAGGTCGATCAGCACGCTATATTATATCGCTATGATAAGAGTTTCTATTAGCAAGCGTATAGTGGGACTCTCCCGAAACCACTACTAGACTAACAACCTGAAATGGACGCGTTACCACGCGGTCATTCCCTTAACCGCTTCCACCTTAAGTCGTAAATTTAAATTTCTACTAGTTTTAGTATGGACTGTAAAATACTAAAATAAAAGAAATCTTCGTTTCTTTCAGGATGGACGCATTTTATATCTGAGGTCAGTTTGCACAGGGCGCTTCTAATGAAAATGGTTGACTTCTAATATATTATTATGTAGTTTACATCGAACTTTTGTTTATTTTTTTTAATTTTTACTAAAATTCAGGTTGCCTAAGCGCGTTTTGGGCTTCCGACAATCCCTAATTATAGCCAGATATAGACATAACTTGCGGCAGTAGTGAATATCGTTATGTAGTGTATCTTCTAATCCATATTTTTGAAGGATTTCCTTTCGTAACGCAAAAACAAATATAACCTCCGACTCGATGCAACACAGCCCATATTATGTATTTCCACAAATCTTTTTTATAAAAATCTACTTATCTTTTTACAAAAATCTACTTATCTTTTTACAAAAATCTACTTATACACAAGACCAATAAGACATATTGGTCTATTATTGCACGGCTGACGAATAACCACCGTCGTCAAGTGTTTATTGGCAAGAGCATCTACTTCTGATTTGACGCCAGAGATACGAGTACTTCCCGAACAAAGAACGATATCGGAAAAAGCGTTTTTATTTGCTAAGCATTTTTACAGGAATGGCCCTTTTGAGACAGGTTATCATCATCTGCTTAGCTCTGGTAAGACTGGTTGTCAGACTTATTGGGCCACTGACTACCTGTAACGACTGTCAAAGTTGTACAAATGTCAGCCAGAACCAACAGCATAATGTGCTTTCCGAGGCACGGAGAAAACTCGGTATATAAAATAAACCACCCATCCACAGACAGGCAAGCACGTCTTAACCTAAAGATCGACCCGAGTGGCTGTTATTATTACGAGCTCTTCTTTTGAGACAGGTTTAAAGTGTATATTATTTATCGAGTGAGGTTTGCGCGTGTATTGGAAAGACAAAATGGCGGAGATACTTCCGATTGGTACGCCCACAGAATAATGGGTCTATCTATTTATCATATCATATTATTATAAAAGTTAGTTGATGTTCGATATCCTAAGAAATGAATAGGAAAAGGTTTTTTGCCATTTCTGGCTTTTCGAGTGAAACTTCAGTTGGTCCCAGAAAGTCTCTTAAGAAGGTTTTGCTGTAGCTACAATGGTTAATATACGCCACAAATCAATATTTTTTTTTAAATAAATAAAATTGTTCTAAAATCAATCTTTCAAAATAATTTATTTAAAAGTAATCAATCTGCCTCATCTCAAAGTTCCACCCAATATAATATGCTAACTATCTATGTGTGCATTTATTCTCTTTTTAAATCAGGATGTTATTGCAAGAGTTTCACATAAAAAAAAAACATTGTATTATCTCATACGAAACGCTAAAGCAAAGTCCACTATAGCACGTGGATATTCAAGTATCTCGCGGGAGCTAGTGGAGCTTATTTATACCCTCCTGATTAAAGAGAGACCGCGCCACGACGGAGTGTATGGTAAACAGGATGTTTTATTTTCTGCTTTATCTACATAGTTAAATGCTTTGTAACTTTGGTCGTAGTTTGTGAGCGATTGTGGTGAAGAATTTTAGTCTCGCAACTGATATAAAAATAGTCCTCCTGACAGTTTTCGGTCACGGCGGCCGATCATAACGTAGATTAGCCATCGGCGCGGGAGATATTACAGCGCACAAGTGTGTTTGCAGGCACAGGTGCACTCTCTGTTCCTTTATTCTCATAGTCCGATGGGACGGCAGTCGGACACGATCGGAGAGAGATCAGAGGCCCTACTCTCTAACGCTTCGTCCGTATATTCGGATCCATCCGTCTCTCTCACTCGCACTCATCTGCAGACGTGTGCGATAGAGACGGATAGATCCGAATAAACGAACGAAGCGTTAGGGAGTAGGGCTTCAGGCGCAGGACCAACGGCTTAACGTGCTTTCCGAGGCACGGGGTATCATACCGCCAATTTCCAAACTCCGGGCTACTACTGAGATATTTTTAATGACAAATCCAATAGCACTGTTTGCTTGACCCGGGAATCGAACCTAGGACCCCACGCCCAGCAGCTGCGCTTGCGACCACGAGACCAACAAGGCAGTCTCGCAATTAGTTAGTGATCGAAATGAATTTGTTTATTACTAATTGATCCAATTATGAACTAATCAGTCATCTAATGTTTGATCATCTAGTTTTAGATTTAGGAAAAATAAAACACCGGTTGGACAATGCAATGACGTCAAATTGACAATTATACTGCACAGACTATAGCAGTAGACAAAAGTTGACAGGTACAAACTAAATAGGGGTGGCGTTAAGGGTGCATGTAGATGATTTGAGATTAACTTATTTTAACACTAGTTTATGTTCGCGGTTTTTCCCGCGTGACTATCCCACGGGATCATTCTACCGGGAGAAAAGTATCCTGAATGGTAATCCAGGTTATAAACTATCTATGCGCCAAATTTTATCTATACCCGATAAGTAGTTTTAGCATGAAAGAGTAGGTAACAAACATCCATCAATCCATTCTCCCATACTTTCGTATTAATAATATTAGTATGATTTACTACAAAGTTCAGTTTTCTTTTATATGCTGAAGAAAAGTTATTTTAGACAAAATGATACCTATATTTGTCGTCGATTTTAGGTTACTCATGATCTAGTGGTTTTATTTTCCACTTTATCTGGTTAAATGTTTTGTATCTTTGGTTGTAGCTCGTAAACGATAAGTGCTAAAGAAATTCAGTCTTGGAAGTTTTGGTGGAACTGAAATTTGACTTTATTTCAGGTCTCTCGTTTAACAGTGCTATAATGAGAAAAAGTTACATTTTGATAAAAATGAGATATTGGAGATCGCGTTTAAGGCCAGACCCTTAAACGCGATCTCCAATATCAATGTCTGATGAACTTTGCTTGTTATATTGGAAAAAAAATGTGGATATTGGTTCCTTTTTTAATTTCGGGACCGTTGATTTCTTCAAAAGTAACTTGAATTAAATCGCCTAGATTCTTAAGCCACCGTTTTTTTTAATATCAAAAGTGTGATTATGGATCAGCCGTAGTCATACCAGTGTGACTACGGATAAATAAAATTAACCATAGTCACATTGGTGTGGCAATTTGGTGTGACTATGGGTCGGTCGCGAAATACAAAACCTACGAAAAGAATAATCTCTAAGATTATTAGGGTCTAAATTCTTAAAATGCTAGTACACAAATGAGTCTGGCCTGTTAGACGTCTAGATAAATTTTAATCTGTATTCATGTTTTTTTTTTTGTTTTATAATTTATGACTTTATTTAGATTCAGAAGTATTTGAAATGTTTTATAACGTCTGTAAGTCTGGATTCATATTTAATATAGAAATCATTTTGTAAGATATGGTTTTCATTCATACATTTATTTGTTTCTACTTTTAGAAAATTAATAAAAATCCTCATTATAAATTTAAATAATGTTTGTTCACGAATACGTTGGATTGGTTGAAGGAAGAGTTATGTTTATTTAGGGGGTTATTCTTATTCTTTATTAATTAAAAAAAAATATAAAGTGTCAAATCAAGAAAATGCTACTAAAAGTAAAATGTTTTTAATTATAATATATTTTTTATAACATTTTAGTCCCACAAATCTTTCTCAAAAAGAGTCACAAAATGACAAACGCCTTATCAAGCCAAGCTTATGGCATTATAATTCACCGAATAAGGAGTTTATGCGTAACGAGGAAGGTAAATATGAACCTCCTTAGTAATAATGAAGGAGGTTGTTAGTTAAATGAGTCGTCAACGGTATCAATTCCATTCCATTTAACGATAACAATCTGTTGCGATGGCGTGCCAATAAGTTTAGGGGTGGCGCGAATTGAAAGTGTAGGTACAGATAGCGTTTTATGAATCGAAAAAATATTCAGTGCTAGGTACATACTTTTGGAAAAGAAAAATTGCATTTAGTAGTGCAAAGGTGGTCCTTCGATAATATTGAAACTATTTTTTTAATTCATTGGTCATTACACTTTTTTTCTTGTTGAGCAGAAATAATTAAAAGAAGAATTAAACAAAAACTCGTTTAGTTATAGTCGTATATTTATGGAAAGGCGGTTACGCAAATGGATAAAAGTCCTTGAGAAAGGTAAGGGCAGTCTTTTTTGGAATATCTTTATATCATGGTAGAAGACTGTAGTTTCTTATATTTATTGAATTTAAAATATAAATAAATAAGATTCGATAACTAAGTGAAGTTTTTAGACAAAAATCAAAAGTCAAATTTATTGTTAAGTATAAAACTGAATAAAACTTACTGCTCTTCTTCCAGTACGTGCTTTTACAATAGAGGTTTTATTTAGGTACCTATCTACCTAGGTAGAGGTACCTAGATAGGTACCAGTTTGAGTGACGGAAATAAAATCTGTTCATACTCGCGTTTTGGTACGAACTATATATTTCAAAATTCGTTATAACTATGGGTTTGAGAAAAGATCACTATAAAATATTATTTTTTTGTTATTTTACCTGTGACGGTACACAAGCAACACGGGCATAACTTTTGCACGGTTGTGAATAACTAAACAATAATTTTCGTTTGTTTGAGAAGATTTGAGCATGAATTATTGAGATATGGTACCGCGCTGTGATACGAGAAAGCACATAAAGTCAAAGCAACAAAAACTTATTTTTTGTACTCTATCACAATGCCGTCCTATTTGACCCAAAAGTTGACTGACAGAAAATGCCTAAGCTGTGGCGTTAAGTCCGCCTATGTACGGTCGAACAAGCTATTTGGTTTACAGTTGAACCCACAAATCACATTGTAAAATGTAAACCAAATAGTTTGTTCGACTGTACCACTCTAGTACATGAAGTTTAAACAAGAATTTGTGTGGTGTACTAATATTTTATAAAATCTGACAACTGAAAAATCAGTAGTCTTCAGAGTTGACAAGGTGAAATCGACTTCGCCTATTGTTGAAATAGCCTTTATTGCCCAGGCTCGATTAATTTCGGCTGAATAGTTTAGGCGCTACAGAGGTACATACGTTAAAACATACATATTTAGACTGCTAAAATCTATGTATTGATATATCAGCTTAATTTTATTCAAAGTCAGCGTCGACAACCCTATACCGGATATGTGGTTTCGTGACATTTAAGTCATTTGTTTTCAGTGATATTAAGGGCTACCGCACACTACAGACAAGACAGACTTTTGCATTACAAAATATATGAAGATGCGCACACTTGAGACAAAACGTCTCGTAGACAAAATTGTCTCATACCTACAAGAACTACACCGCGACAAGTCTGACTACCGATTGTCGGCTTCCCTTTTGTATGTATGCGGGCGCGCACATCTACGACAAAACAGTCTAGCGATAGGCATCGAAAAGTGGGTAATCGGTTACGGGTTTTTTTTTGTCCAAAACCGGGTTTTCGGGTTTTTTTTCATTAAATGATAAATTATGTTTATTTTGCAAATAGGTTTTACAGAGACTTTTACACGTTTTTTTTTTAAACTAGATTTGGCCGGTGTTTCGTACCTGACTATACTCTAAGGAGAAACAGTCGAAACAAACTCAGAGGTCATAGTCTCTTTTAAAGTCCTGACATTGATCAATGCACATGAGGACTATGCAGATTAGTATCTGAGATGGTCTTTTCAAATACAATATTAATACTAAATGCTCTTGCTTCATTTATTAATGAACTAATACAGAGGTTATAATATTGACCAGGCGCTCGACCAAATGGTGGAAATCTTTAGGGAGGAAATGCTGGACGGCCCAGTAGATTCTTCAATACGCATTCGTCTCAGGGTGAACTTAGACAGAACCCAGGTTCCACGAACACGTCACCCCAGGACCTATTGTTGTCAATGGTGGTCCTCTCGAGGTTGCTCAAGAATATAATTTACCTCGAGCAAACTGTACAGTGTGTTAAGAACAACATTGAGAAGACTCAAGCTGGGCTGGGCAGCATTCTTCGTTGGATCTTGTCGTTGCGTATTCTACAGAGCCTAAAGACTAAGGTTTTCAATAAGTGCATCCTGGCTATTATGACTTACGGGGCCGAAACGTGGACACTCACGGTACGGCTAGTCCATAAATTCAAAGTCGCTTAGAAGCAATGGAGCGGGCAATGCTTGAAGTCTCCCTGAGGGATCGCATCGGGAACGAGGTGATCAAATACTTTTGTTTTAAAAACAATAAATATAATATTTTGTAATAAAAATTATATCTCAAAAGAATAAATTCACAATAAATTGAAGATAGAAAAATATTCAAATGAATATTTGGGTACTTTCGAATGAGAATTTTACCAATTCCACAACCCAAAAAACCCTGTAACGTATTTTCTAGAATAAATTATAAATAAGATTATTAAACTCGGGAGTTAGACAGTTTTTAATTACTCATATTTTATTACATTTTAAACAACCTACGACATGTTGTTGCGTGTTTGATCTGTAAAATTCACAGATCAATAATGATCGATTTAGAAGAGACCCAAAGACCCGGGTTTTCATACGGCAGAACCGGTTTATTATACAAAGGAAAACTCGGAAATTCCCGGGTCTTTGAGAACCGGGAAAAACCGGTTCGTATGTGACGGTGACGTACCTCCTCTCTAGTTAGTTTAGTTTTAGTTTAGAAAAATTCTTTATTTAACAGAAATATAAACATAACTGTAGAACTTACAAATAAAAGCAACAGTAACACTAATATTATTAACAAACACTTTCACAGGCTAAGAGCACCTTTATAAGTATATAATAGTAATGTTTATTAACTTATCACAACATGAGGTATTTATTAATTAAATCTTTAACATTTTCATATGAAATTATTGTAATAACTTCATTTATATAATTGAGGGGGTAGCAGCAAAAACTTTCCTACGCGCTCGGCGTAAGTGCGACCGGTGCAAACGGCCGCTCAGGTGATCGCGCGTGGCCACCAGCGGCGCAAGAGCTACCGCACCTCCCGCGCGCTCACCTGTACACGGTGAGAGCGGGGAAGCGCTGGCGCATCGTACGGGCCCAGCTACGACGCGTTATCAGTATTGTGCGCGAACAATACGTAGTGATGGGGAAGCTTATATGTACCGTATCCATCGATATGTCGCAAGTCCTTCAATTTAATTTGACCTATGTTAGCAATCAATGTATTTTGATGACACTTATTTTTACTGTAGAATTTACGAGTTAATTTTAAAATGAATTTTGTAATGCTAGGTAACTTAATATTTGTGTGTAGCGTTTTAAGATTAGTTTTGAACGGAGTATTATAGGCAATTTTAACTGCTTTATTTTGAATGGTTTGTAACACATTATAATTAGATTGACAGGTGCTACTCCATACTGGACACGAGTAGGTGATGCAAGGTCTAATTAGAGTGGTGTATAACCTAAGTTTGGTGTTTGCACTGAGCTTACTTTTGCGGTTAAGTATAGGACTGAGACAACCGATTGCTTGAGCTCCTTTAACGCGTAATTTATTGACATGCTTTGTCCAGTTAAGCTTATTATCCATAGTAACTCCTAGATAGCGAACTTCTGTGGACCACGGGATCAATTGCCCAACAATATTTAATTTTCTTTTTGGGGTGGTACGTTGGCGTGTGAAGAGTATTGCCTCAGTCTTGGATTCGTTCAACTTCAGCTTCCACTTGTTGAAATAAGATTGAAGTAGTTCAAGCGATAACTGAAGTCTACTTATGATAATGTCGATGTCATATCGCTTGTGTACGATGCAGTATCGTCGGCAAAGCAAGCCAGATGAGTACGGACCTGTACAGGAACGTCACTCACAAACAGGATAAAGAGGTAGGGACCGAGCACCGAGCCTTGAGGAACTCCTGCCGATACCGTCCGGGGCGATGACCTGTCAGTACCAATATGGACTACAAACTTACGGTTATTGAGGTAAGATTTGATAAGTTTTACTAGCTCAATTGGAATTCCATAACTGATTAGCTTGTATAACAGGCCCTCGTGCCAGACCGTATCAAAAGCCTTCTCAATGTCCAGCAGGAACATACCGGTAGACTGCTTAAGATTAAGGTGATAGGAAATGTGTTCAGAAACTCGAGCTAATTGCTGTACTGTGGAGTGAGAGGAACGAAAGCCAAACTGCTCGTTCATAATGAGCTGTTCAGAGCAACGTAGCAAGCGATTATATATCATGACTTCAAACAGCTTTCCCAAAACTGGAAGAAGGCTAATAGGCCTGTAACTAACTGGTAAAGAGGTGTCTTTACCAGGTTTTTTAAGTGGAATAACCTTTGCAGTTTTCCACTTATTGGGAAAATATCCCAATTTTAAACAGCCGTTGAAAATTTTTGTGATATACACAACAGATTTTTGCGACAGATTTTTCAGCATAATGTTGTGTATACCGTCATCACCTGGAGCCTTCCTAGTCTTTAATTTACGTATGACTTCCCAGACTTCGGTTGGCCGCACCGGTAGATGCAGTTCATTTATGTCATGATCATTTAAATCACTCATGGCTGACTGAACGTTCTCGTCGACACTGTCGCTAATCCAGTCACGAGTAAGATTAATGTTCATCTCGAAGGCATCTGCCAGTGCTTCACATTGTTGGGGGATGTTTGTAGTGGAAGTTCCCTCAGGTGTTTTAAGTGGAGGTATTGAGTCTGATCTGGGTTTTAATGACTTTGCCAGTCGCCAAATATCATTGGTAGGATTGTCAACTCTGGAAAGTTTCGAGTTCCATATTTTATCTTGATGTTTCGTTATAGACAAATTTATTAAGTGTTGCTGTTTGTTAATAGCAGCTCGTAACAGTCTTTTTTCAGCAAGTAAAGCTTTTTGTTCTTTCCGACGAAGATAATTTTTGTACTTGATCATTTTTGCGATGTAATTTGGTAGTTTTATGCAAGTGTTTTCGTGAACCTTACTTGGGATAAATGTATCTCTAGCATCAGTAAGACACTGATGTAGGTAGTTTACGGCGCAGTCGATTTCAGGTTCAGATTTAAATACCTTCGAGTCAAGCGAAATCTTTTGGTCGAGAAAGGACCGGTATTTATCCCAGTCAGCGTCACAATATCGGTATTGTTTGGTGTTAGGTTTGCGTGAGTATTGACCATTCACTGTAAACAGTATGGGAAAGTGGTTTGATGAAAGGGCAGGTATTGCACAAACCTCATGTATATTATTTACATTTAGCGCCAGGATCAGATCAGGATTAGTAGGGGTAAGATCAGGTCTATAGTTTACCTGGGTAGGTGAATCGGGGTAATGTATTACATAATCGTGTTCAAGCATGTGACGAAATAGTACATTACCACGGGCATTGACATAACTACTATTCCAGTAACCGTGATTGGCGTTAAAGTCTCCCATTATTACAACGCGGGGCCCCAGGGAAAATAAAATATCCATGTCATTGCATTCGAGCTGCAAGTTTGGAGATTGGTAAGCTGAAACAAAGATACAGTCTTTCCCGCTCATTTTTAAACTAATAGCAACCGCTTCAATGTTCTTGGTTTTGGGAACAGCGATCGGTGAAACCTCAAGTGTGTCATTGACCAGTATGGCTACACCTTGTCCCCGTCCACTGTGGTGTTTGTCTTGTCGATAGCAGTTAAACCCTGGTGTCGTCAAGGGAGTATTACAATTCAGTTTAGTTTCACAGACAGCTATTATATCAATGGATAGGGTACGTACCGCTAACTCAAGTAGTTCATGCATTTTAGAGCGAACTCCATCGGAGTTCCAAGATAAGAGTCTTAACTCATTTGTATTAGACATAGTGACCAAGATGGGTCAGAACTAGCATAACCTTATCTAACATAGATTCACAGGCAGAAAATTGTGGTTTAAGGTTTTTAACACAGATTAGTATTTCTAACATCTCTTTTGTCACAGGGTCGTCCTGTGGTAGGTCCAAGTACTCGTTTGGTGGATAATCATGATTGGTGTGGGTTTTGACAGTACCAGCATATGAGAGTTTCTTGAATGAGGGCTGTAGATTCGTAAGAGGTCCAGGCGCATGTTGGACCGCCACTGCTTTCAACGGCTTAGACTGGTCCTCACGCCTAGTTTGCAGTCGTTTCAGGTAAGCAAGACGGGTCTCGCATTTGTGAAAGTTAGCAGGGTGATCCTGATCACAATTACAGCAACGTGCAGGTTCAATACGGTCTTTTTTAGTGCAATCTCTCGTTGCGTGAGGTTCCGTACATTTAACACACCTAGCGGGCATATTGCAATTTCTCGATGCGTGACCAAAGCTTTGACATCTGTAGCATTGAGTCCCAGCAGTCTTCTTAGGCATAAATTTTTGGATAGTAACCACGCAATTAAATAAATATTTAATATTGCGAAATTTGGCTATGTCCGTTCCAACAGGAAGCACTGCTAAAAAAGGTAGACAAGACAATGTACTCACTGTTTGAGTCTTCATTTGTGAGACTGATGCTCCGGGAAATCCTAGTTTGTCAAGTTCGGCAGACAACTCTTCTTGGACATAGGATGGTAAGCCTTTTATCACCATTTTGGGAACTTTTTCATCTTTCCGAGTGTAAGTTAGGAAAGCTGCATTTTCTTTGCGGAGACCTTCTTTAACAAGTTGGTGAGCTTCTATTGAGTGGCAATTTACTGCAACTTTATTGTTAGCTCTATACTGAAGATGGAACTTGTTGGTGAAACGGGAGGTGAGGTTTTTAATTGTTTCGTGTGTCCAATCTTGCTGTATTTTCAGTATGACGGGTGGAATATGTCCTTTTTTCTTCACTCCAGTTGAGGCTTCTCTGTAGTGGTTATTCGTTGACGATTCATCCTTGTCGTCCACAGTGAGGTCTTTGAACTGATTGTGCAGGGGCAATCTGCGTGCTTCATCAAACTTTTCAGAGTTTCTCGAGACCGCAGGACGTTTGGCGGACTGCCATCGGCCAGAAATATCTTCTCCAGGTCTTTTGGAGTTCAGATTTCCGGTGGATTCCGACCTGACTAGGAATCTATCCATTTTTGGTGCAATATCGACGAAGTATCGATAAGTAGCTAGGCATCCCTAGTGATGGTAAGCAACTAACGTGGTGGGGTTAACGTAATTACGCGTGCGTGCGGACAGGACGCGCGCCGTACGCGGAATGATCCTCTCTAGTAGTCTCGTCCGAGCCAAAGAGGTTATATGGAATAGACAGCCCTCTCTTGAGAATTTTGAACACCTTTGCTGGACTGTGTCGCCCTCTGGTACTATATTCCCTGAACTAATCCCTAAAGCTTTAGGTGCGTACTTAGGTACCTATACATCCATACCTTATTATTGAATAGGTATTGCTATGGGTAGGCGGGTAATTTGAAATGTAGACCATATAAAATTTAGTTTTATAAACATTTTGTATTTGTTCGACAGCATTTCGTGCTAAGTTCCTGATGAACGTATAAAAAGAATTCACAAAAAAAAAGCAAATACAGCTAATGTTACAGAACGTCACAGAATAAAAACTATGATTGTGTTAATATTTAAGTCATTTATTGGTCTGGAGACGTTTATTATAATAATCTTGAGCATACATTTTTGTTTCATCCTCACCATCGAATGTAAGCTTTCCTGCTAAAATTCGATTTGTTGACTTGCATCAACTATAAATCAAGATATTTATTGTTATATCTGTAAAGTATTCTTAAATCTTTTCTTTTTGTGTTTCACATTTGAATGGATACTGCACAATTGTTTTTGTTACTGCTTTTATTTATTTTTTATTTCAGCTTTCAGCACATCAGTTTTCTATTATGAAACACATCATTTTTACTGCGTATTACAGTTTTTCTGCATGCTTTGCAGTTTTTTATTATATTATTGAGAAATTTCCCCATACCATACACATAATTTCTGATAACGTTTTCTCAATGTGTTTGTTTTGCTTTCAATGGGTTACTAATAATTTAGGTAATACTGAATTGTCTTACTATTCCTATTCATTCATAAAACTTTGAATCTTTGACAGCTTAACATTGGGTAAATGAGGGAATAAACAGTTCTATGAGGATAAGGGTAAAATTCTTTGAAAATATTTACAAAAATTATTATTAATTATTATTCTTGGCTCAATTTTAATTAAAATCAACAAGGCGTTTTAAGCAAACTGGTGATGATTGGCGTAAGCACCATCTATGCCATTATTATGTACTAAATCTCAAGTTTACGCGGATATCATACAAGATGGTGGTGACTTCTTGTCAATAATTGGACGCCTACGTCAAGTAGTGCAGTGCTTCATCGTGGTTAGGGCATGCTATCCGGACATTAATTGCATTACTATTCGGATAGTACGAATTAAACGGATATTTTTTGGTTTATTATTTTTTCGAATTTAACGTGTTCATAAAGGTCGATTGAATGACTTTTTCATGAAATAGTCATTCAATCGACCTTCATGAACTTGGAGGGTTGTATTTGAGTGTGATCAAGCAACTTCTCAGCTGCTTGAAAGGAATGAGTACAATGGGTTGGGGTCCAAAGGCGTTTGCGCTGGATCCCCTTCTGGCGTGCTCAGCAGCCTGCTGCATCGTTTTACTGTGACCTTTGATCCATTGTAGTGTCACCGTGTTGCGGTTTAGAACCGTAACTCGTTCTAGGGCATTATGGTAGTCTAGTTTTAGTCTCGAGTAGATCTGATTTCTTTTTAAGGATTGAAAATCTGAGACACTGTCGACGAGTATACGAATATGGGTATCCGTAACTTCCCTGTCCTCTATGACAAGTGTCGCTTGGATAATACCTACGCACTTAGCTTGGTAGACAGAGTTGAGCAATATAAGGGTCGTTGCAGAAGCCTTTGACATCTGTGCCGTCGTGGGTTCTTGATCTATCAGTTCAGATCCTTAGCTATTTTGGACCTGAGTAGTCACACGTCTCCGCTATGAGTTCTATGTTGTAGTGTTTTTGAAAGCAGTGGGTTCGGTCGCTGGGTGATGCCAACATGAGCTGTTGTTTCACAGCATCCCCTTTTATGCGTGTATGTTTGATTTTGTATTTTGGGTGCCAGATACGATAGATTCGAGCCTAATAGTCGTCAGGGCCACCTCCTCTCTTATGGGGTGAAGAGGTGCTAATCCCAGCATCACGTGAAGTGCGGGAATGGGTGATGTTCTCATGCTACTGGCGATTGTCACGCAGGCAAATGTTTGTAGCTTCTTGAGGTCCTTTTTGGCCGTGCTTAGGTTGGTTCTGGGGCCACCGAACTAAAGAGCCGTATGTGATGATTGGTCGGATGAATGTAGTGTATGGCCAGTAGGTGATTTTGGAGCTTATGCCCAAATTCCTTCCGAGCAGTCTTTTGCATTACCATAGTGCTATGCTGGCTTTTGTAGTGATGTAATCGGTGTGTTTTTCCCACGTCAGCTGTTTATCCGAACAGATGCCCACTTGCCCAGGTATTTGGTTTCAATCGATCGGCTCAGGGTGGTCCCAAAGAAACTTGGTGATTGTAGAGTTGCCAACTTTCTTTTATTTGTGAAAACCACGATTTCGGTTTTGGGGAAGGTTTACTGTCAGTTTATATTCCTTGCATCAGTCCTCTACAATATTTAGGGCTTTACGCATTTTATATGTTTATAATTATGTATTTATTTATTTAAACTTCATGTACAAGAGTGGTACATAGGCGGACTTCATGCCACAAGGCATTCTCTACCAGTCAACCTTTGGGTCAAATAAGACAGTATTGTGTGTGATAGAGTACAATAAAATTAAAAATACCATTAATTATGTTACAAGATGTCACTCATGTTTGCTATTTTATGACTTATTTCGTTGCCTACATAGCTATGATTATTTTATTTTTGCCATGGTTCGTTATACTGATTACTGAATATCAATGATTGACAAAATTGTGGTTAAATTTTATTTTTATCTATTCTATACAATCCGCTTTATCAGTATTATCCGGATTTATTCGGATAACGTTATCCAAGTATCTGGATACTAAAATGAGCGGATAATTGCATGCCCTGGTCGTAATAGACCAAACAGTTTCGTTCTAGGTGTGCGATGTGTCGTAGACAAGACTGTCTTGAGACAGACTTGTCTATGTGAAGCAAGTCTGACTCAAGACAGTCTTGTCTGTAGTGTGCGGTAGCCCTAATTAAGCTCTTCCCACGAACTATCTTTGAATGAATATGTTACATTTATAATTATGAGATGCGCGGTTTTAGAATCTCATGTTACATCATATAGGTATAAAGTTTCAATATACGGGTTTACAGGGGCGAAAACTCGGCCTAGCTTGGTTTAGTATCGGGAAGATCAGAAGCTAATTAAGTACATAATCTTCATTATAAAGCAAATAATTATAAATAACTTTCACGTAGCCGAATTCGTATAACAGCCGAAACTATCCATTTAAGTTTATCGTGGAATTGTAATTTCACCGTAAACTAAAGCCTAAAACGTAACATACGTATCACTCCACAGTACATTATTGTATTTTACAAAGTAATTCCGAGTACGAATTGAGGAAACTTATGTTGTACTGTTTCTGGGTTAGGTTGCGTTCAATGATGTAGCGGTGGCAAGGCATCAGCCACAGCCGGGCGGTAGCGGAGACCTTGTCATCTAACTGCAATGATAAAAGATTTTTTGACATCCAATTTTATTTCGTTTTCCGAAGAAAGAAAGAAAAAGCATTTAATAAGCCAGGCAGCACAGGACAAAACACATCAAAATTAACAGTGTTACTAAAAAAATAAAAGAAACGAAACTGGTCCTGGACAAGGCCCAAAGGTTATAAGGGGACTGTTCGAAAGAGATACCGCGGCCCCGGAACGTAAAGGGCGAGGAAGGAAAATGGATGGGTTATAGTCAGTAAAAGTCTGACACTCCCTCCCGCTCCGCCCAGAGTGGGAAAAGTCATTTGATGATTTCCCATTCGAAAAAAAAAAGGAAAAAGCATGGTGCTGTAACATTCGCAGAAATCATTGCCGCAACAAGTATGATGCATTTCTAGAGTTCCGCACCCGAAGGGTAACCAAGGGGACCCTTTCACTTACCCTGCGCTGTCCGCCCCTCTGTCCGTCTGTCTGTCAGCGGGCTATATTTCATGATCCGTAATAGTTAGACAGTTGAAATTTTCACAGAATGTGTATTTCTGCTGCCACTATAAATAAGAACAAATAATCACCATCAGCCTATCAATGTCCCCACTGCTGAGACACAGGCCTCCTCTCTATGAGGGAATGGGCCACCACGCGGCCCATGTGGGGATTGATAGATGTCACATGTGTTCGAATTCTCACGATGTGTTCTTTCATCATTTTGAGAACAGTGGTGATGAAATAAATTTCACAAAGTAATGCGCCTGTCTGAATTCAAACCCACGACTTACTACCGGGGCCGGCACCATTGGGCCACCGCTGCTTTCTCATAACACATGTACGGTCGAACAAGCTATTTGGTTTACATTTTACAATGTAATTTGTGAGTTAAACTGTAAACCAAATAGCTTGTTCGACCGCAACACAACAAATACATAACAAATTTAACAACATAAAAATAAAAATAAACCAAACCTGTGTCCCAGCAGTAGGAGAGTTATTGGCTGATAATTATTTCACTGAGATCTCGTAGACAGGAATTAGAGCCGTTGCATCCGCCCCGCTACGCCTATGCACATTAGGTACGTCCATGCACGCTACCTTACTTCGCCTACATCTACATTAGACGACGTGTTTGCGAATAATTAAATTGTGGCTTGTAAGCTGTGTAAGGGCGAATGACGACCCTCCAGGAAAGGGAAGGGACCGAGATTGGATCAAGATTATGTGTAAATTGTCTTAGGCGTAACGTTGTTATTTTACTCATTATGAATGTGATAATTTTGTTTCTACATTAGCAGTTTCATTAAGGAGTGTATTTCTAGCTGTAGCCCGGCTACTTCGTTCGCGACTGAGGACATTTTGATGTATAAGTGTAAAAAAAAAAGTGAGAAGCCCGTGGCTTAAATAATAACAGCCGCTCGGGTCGATTTTGTTAAACCGTGCTCGCCTAGTTGGTCTGTCGATGGGTGACCATCCATAACATACCGTTTCCTCCGTGCCTCAGAAAGCAGGTTAAGCAGTTGGTCCCTGCTGTAAGTTGTAGATTTTTAACAGTCGTTAGTGTAGTATATTGTGATCTACGAAAATGTTTAAATTACTGGTAACACCAATTTTAATAGTGTAATTTAAAATGTAGGGCTAGCAACCCACACACACTCCATTTTCCCGTCCGCTTCACTGTATTCTAAAATTATAATTAAAACCTATTTTCATTGATAAAGCATTTTATTTGGAATATATGTTATACAAGGCGTAAACATAATAAATGGCGACGAGGATAAAGCAGAAATCCGAAGCATAGAAGGTACATTTTTACGGCTGAAACATGGCCAACGATTTTCGTATAGACGCTTTCAAACAAGATGGCGATATCTTATGTTTTTTGGAAAGAATTGAACAGTATTTTGAAGCAAATGAGACGAAGATTAAAAAAAGATGCTCAATATTATTAATAAGTCTTCACGAGGATGTATACAAAATTCTCAAGAATATGTGTTATCCGAAGATGCCCAAGGAGTTGTCATATTTGGAGCTGCAGAATTTATTAAAATTAAGGTTCGAGAAAAGAATTTCGCATTTTAGAAAAAGAATTCAATTTGAAAAATTACAACAATTGGAAGGGGAGAGTGTAGCCAAATGGTATGCTCGTGTCAGAGAATTTGCTGCGGGATGCAATTTTACGAATACTTTAGAAGAACGTGTTAAGGATAAATTCGTTACGAGTCTGCGTCCAGGACCAATCCAGGAAAAATTATGTGAACAAGATGTTTCCAAGTCTGTGACATTTTTAGTAGATATAGCACTCAACAAGGAAATGGCTTTGAAGGAGGTGCAGGAAGTACATCAAGTAGCTCAGTATGGACATGACAAGACGAATAAAAGTTCCCACAAAACATTTAAAAAGAATGAGAAGAAACAGGATGGTGAGTCATCGTTATTAAAATGCATTCATTGCGGTAAACCAAACCATAATTTTTCAAAATGTAAATTTAAGTCACATAGATGTAAAATATGTAACAAAATTGGACACCTAGCCATTGTATGTAAGAGTAAGGGTCAAACTCATAATGTAGAGGTAAATGAAGACTCTTTCAATAATTCTATTGATATCTTTGCAATAGAGAAAAATGTTAACTATGTTTTACCAATATCAATTAAATGTTGTATTGATAACAAACCGGTCCAAATGGAACTGGACACCGGTGCTGCAATTTCATGTTTACCTGAAAACATTTATTTGTCAAAATTTTCTCACATAAGGTTAGAAAATTCAGAGATTGAATTAAAAACATATAATGGTCATATTTTAAAACCAGTGGGAGAAATAAACTGTAGAGTTAAATTAAAAGATAAAGAGGTGAATTGTAGTATTGTAATTGTTAAAAATGGTTGTAAAATTTTATTTGGTAGAGACTTAATTCAGAAATTTAATTTAGATATTTCAAAACTTTTACAAATTAACTATGTGCAAAGTACAGAAGAGAAATTGCAATTATTGTTACAGGAATTTGAGGTATTATTTAAAAGTGAGTTAGGTATTATTAAAGGCGAGGAAATTACATTAGAGTTAATTGATAAAGATGTAAAGCCTATTTTTCACAAACCGAGGCAAGTACCTCATGCTTTTAAAGAACAGGTTGAATCTGAATTAATTAGATTAGAGAAAGAAGGTGTTATTACAAAAGCAGAAACATCCCAATGGGGGACACCTTTAGTTCCAGTTTTAAAGGAAAATAATAAAATAAGGTTATGTGCAAATTACAAAGTTACTGTAAATAAACATATTAAAGATGTTAACCATCCTTTACCTAGAATTGAGGACATATTTACTGCATTACAAGGTGGTACATCATTTTCAAAATTAGATTTAAGAAATGCATTTAATCATTTGTGTTTAAGTAAGGAGAGTAGTGAACTCTTAGCTTGGTCAACACCAAAAGGGATATACCGAGTCAATAGATTGCCATATGGTACAAAGCCTGCTAGTGCTATTTTTCAAAACAAACTTGAGAAAGTATTGTTAGGGGCTCGAGGTGTTGTAAATTTTATTGATGACGTCCTAGTCACAGGTACCAATGATGTTGAACATTTAGAGAATTTAAAGGAAGTTTTAAGAAGATTCAAAGAGGCAGGTATTCGTTTGAATAAAAGTAAATGTGAATTTATGCAACCTAAAATAAAATATTTAGGACATTTTATTTCAAAGAGTGGATTATCCAAAGATATGTCAAAGGTTGACTCTGTTGTTAATGCACCTGCGCCTAAGAATGTTTCAGAAGTTCGTTCATGGCTAGGAATGGTAAATTACTATGGTAAATTCATTCACAATTTGTCTATAAAACTAAAGCCTTTATATGATTTATTACAGAAAAATTATAAATTTTATTGGAATAGAGAATGTCAAAAGAGTTTCCATACAATTAAGAAGGATATTATTTCTGATAATGTTTTAATTCATTACAGTAGAGACATGCCTTTACGGTTAGCTTGTGATGCTTCACAAAATGGAATAGGGGCAGTTTTAAGCCACATTTTGCCAGATGGGTCAGACAGACCGATTAGTTTTATTTCTAGAGTTTTCTCAAAGGCTGAGAAGAGTTATTCCATGATTCATAAAGAAGCGCTTGCAATTTATTGGGCAGTGCAAAAATTCTATCAATATTTAATTGGTAGAAAGTTTGAGTTATTATCTGATCACAAACCATTATTAGCATTGTTTGGTGAACACAAGAGTTTACCACAAATGGCAGCAGGTCGTCTGCAAAGATGGTCATTATATTTGTCAAGTTTTGATTATACATTTAAACATGTAAAAGGCATAGAAAATGTTAAAGCAGATTGTATGTCAAGATTGCCGTTACCGTCAACTGTCTCAGATAATAACAAGAAGGAATGTGATTACATTAATTTTATTGAAGATCAGAATATTATAGATTTAAATTTAGTTCGTTCAGAAACTAGAAAGGATCCAGTTTTGAGTAATGTTTACAACATGATCAGATATGGATTTCCAAAACATGTGAATAGTGAAGTCTTGAAACCGTTCTTAAACAGAAAAAGTGAACTTTATATTGATAACGGGGTAATCATGTGGGGTTATAGAGTAGTAATACCTAATAAATTACAAAAAAGTATGTTACGTGAACTTCATGTTTCACATGAAGGCATTGTTAAAATGAAAAATAATGCTAGATCTTATTTTTGGTTTCCTAATTTAGACAGTACTATTGAAAATTTTGTTAAATCCTGTCAAGTCTGTATGTCTGCTAGACCAGAACCACAGAAATCTAAAGTTATAACATGGCCAAAAGCTAATTTTCCGTATGAAAGAGTACATGCTGATTTTTTAGGTCCTATAAGTGGTAAAATGATATTAATAATAATTGATTGTTACACTAAGTGGCCAGAAGCATTTATAGTAAAGAATTTAGAATCTAATACAACGGTGGAGAAATTCAGAGAGTGTTTTAGTAGATTTGGTTTGCCTAAAGTAGTTGTTACAGATAATGCTGCTACATTTTGTTCTAAGGAATTTTCTGAATTTCTATCTAAAAATGGTATTCAACATGAAACTTCTCCACCATTCCATCCTGCAACAAATGGATTTGCAGAGAATGCCGTTAAGAGTTTCAAAAATGCTATGTACAAGTCTTTAAATGATGTTAGAAATAAAAATGTGTCATTTGTAACTTTAATGAACAGATATTTATTTCATTACAGAAATTCAATTCATTGTATTACAAATATTTCACCATCGGAAGCTATGTTTAATAGAAAACTTAGATCTAGATTGGATTTGTTGTCTACTAAAAAAGATAAAAAACAGTGTAATGTTGGAAAAAGAGAAGAAACATTTAGAGAGGGAGAGTATGTTTACTGTAGGGACTATAGGAATCCTAATAAAAAGAAATTTGTTAAATGTGTGATTGATGAGGTATTGGGACAAAGAACTTATTTATGTAGAGTTTTAGAAGAGAATTTAATTTGGAAACGTCATTTAGACCAGATTATAAGTTCTTGGCCTCAAGACCAGAAGGAAGATTTAAATGAAACCAGTTCTGTAGTAGATGATAGTTTATTGCAAAATGCTAAAGATTTAAGAGATAACAATTATGATAAGCAAATAGTTCCTAATGAGAAATCTAATGTTGTAAATGAGCCAATTTCAGAGATATTGCAAGAAGTAAATGATAATATTAATATCATACCCGAAAGTTTTAATAAAGTCGCTGAAGTTAGCCCACACATTTCAAATACTTACCAGGATGCAAGAACTTGTAACAGTACATCCAAAAACTTACCTGTTAATCAACCCGTTGTTTCATGTAGTAATGAGAATCAAACTTTGAGGCGTTCTGATAGACAGAGGAAAGCACCTCAACGTTTGAATTTGTAAAGGGGGAGTATTGTAGTATATTGTGATCTACGAAAATGTTTAAATTACTGGTAACACCAATTTTAATAGTGTAATTTAAAATGTAGGGCTACTCGTAGCAACCCACACACACTCCATTTTCCCGTCCGCTTCACTGTATTCTAAAATTATAATTAAAACCTATTTTCATTGATAAAGCATTTTATTTGGAATATATGTTATACAAGGCGTAAACATAATAGTTAGGCAGTCAGTGGCTCTAAAAGTCTGACAACCAGTCTTACCAAGGGGTATCGTATTACTCGGTACTAACTGGGTTGTGGAGGTCAGATAGGGAGTCGCTCCATGTAAAATACTGGTATTCAGCTGCATCCTGTTAGACTGGTAGCCGACCCCAACATAGTTGAGAAAAGTTGCCATTTTTGCCTAGGCAGATGATGAAATGTGAAAAAAGTATCCTTTGTGTATGTATTCCAGACTGGAATCTAAAAAAATATATCCAGTCCAGTTTAGTAGTTTTAAATGAGTAATATACATCCATACATCCATCTTCACAAACTTTCGCATTTATAATAAGCAGTGAGATATCACTTAAGTTTTTGAATTATCACTTAAGTTTAACAATAACGGACCACTTGATATTATAAATACAATTAACGTCATTTTGGGCTCCGCCGCAGTCGGTTATAATAGATAGACGATGCGTTAATTCTTCGAATGTGTCGAATGATTTTTTTTTCTGTTTTTGAAAACTTTCGTGGTTTACTTTACAGACTAGATGGAGAAGCTTCATCATCATCACAAGCTTAGCTAAGTGGTTTTTCAATGAGGAATTTTTAGTAACACCTCGGAGTCTAGATTTCTAGAACCGTTCTTGCGTGGATATACTATACTATGTGTAGATACAATACCTACTATTACATTACATCTATCATTCTCATGTACCAATCTACCTGTAACATCTAAAGTCATGTTATTAATAATCAAGACGCCAATCCAATTGTATTTACGCATAAATTAATTGTTCAATAACTGTCAGCCCTGTCCAAGTCCATTGCTTATGCACGGACCGTCAAGTACAACGTGCGGCAATGTGTGGCAATATATGACTATGTAGGTTCCTCTCCCAACATGTTATAATAATAGGGTACGTCTGTTGTGATTATACAGAGTGAATATTTCTAGTTAGTAGATCCGGTACTATGAGGAAAATTACTCGAGTCTCGGGTCCGATTTTGATGAAAATCGGGTCCAAGGCTATGATAACTAAAAAAAAAACATTTAATTCAGGTCATTGACCCATATTAGACACAAAACAATAATATACAAAACTTTTGTCAATTTTACAGCCACACACACACAGTTACAGACTGATTAATAAATAAATAAAGTTCATTCAATGGTAAAAATAATTAAAATGTCACTACCTATTATAAAACAAAGTCTCCCGCCGCGTCTGTCTGTCCCTATGTATGCTTAGATCTTTAAAACTACGCGACGGATTCTGATACGGGTTTTTTAATAGGTAGATATTAGAGTGATTCAAGAAGAAGGTGAGGGCACCGGCTAGTCAGAATTAAATGTCAGATCAAATCAATAAATGTCAATGGTACGAACCAAATAAAATAAAACATTAAATTAAATGAAAATTAAATATAACAATGAATTAAATTAAAGCTACATGATTAGATTTTTGAAAAATCAATATTCTGATTCAGGGATCGAACCGACGTTCTGGAAAAAAAAACACTTTAAAAACACCACCATAATGATGATGCTATTAGGATCCCATTCTGGCAAGCAATGTCATACGGTAAACTGTCATTTAGTATGAAAAGTTAATTTTTTTCGTGACTCTTTTAGGTACCTTGGGAAAGCCGCCTTGTTTGATTGTCTGAATCACCACATAAGAGATTTTGCGCTTATTCCGTTACACTCTGTATAAATATACCATGTAGTTACATCGTTGTTGAGTGATATACTACTACCTACATTTATACATGTTAAGGGGAAAATGTTGGGAAAACATGAAAAAGATAATTAGAATTGAAGATAATTGCGAGAAACTTCCATCGCAGGGTTTTAAAGAAGGGCTGCGGGACTGTTCGAAAGAGATACCGTGGCCCCGGAATATAAAGGGCGAGGAAGGAACATGTATGGGTTTTAGTCAGTAAAAGTCTGACACTCCCTCCCGCTTCGCCCAGACCGGGATCATTTGATTTGATCATCCGAAAACAAAGGGTTTTTAGGAAAGTCATGTTTTTGTGTGACCTAAACGTAAGTGCTGAAATGTGTACATTTGGGTACACCTCTGCCAAACCTTCGGAGGCTAGTGGCGTGATGTTATGTTATGTATGATTATCTTCTTTAATTGAGCCAATAATTCAAGGAAAGCCTTAATTCATCAGAAAAGAAAACTCCAATTTATGCAAATCCACTGCCGAGTCGCTTGTTAAATCTATTCAAAATTTCAACCTGCAAAAAAAAATCAAGATAAGATATAACTTTGATGAAATATATTTCCATTATAAATTGAAAAGTTTCAAGAGTTATTGAAGCCTGTTCTGAATATTGCAAATATTTTGTTGTACAAGAAAATAATGAGATTTGTTCATAGGGATTTGAGATTACTTTGCATTTTTCTTTCTTCGATATCAACTAATATTGGGAGCTTTGTTTATTCGTAGGGTCTAGGGTTTCTTGTCGAACTTAGGTCTAAGTATTCTTATATTTTACCTAGCTTCTGCCAGCGGCTTCGCCCCCGTGAAGTTTGATAATTGTTCCATGGGATCTTACTACTGGGATAAAAAGAAAAAAATATTTATATCCTACGTATTATTCTAGAATATAAGCTATCTGTGTGAAAAATTTCATTCAAATCGGTTCAGTAGTTTTTGCGTGAAAGAGTAATAACAAACATCCATACATCCAAGAGATGCGAAAGTTTGTGAGAATGGATGTATAAATATACATCCATTTTCACAAACTTTCGCATCTCTTTATAATTTTAGTAAGTTGTACCTATTTTAAGGTTTATTAATATTCGATACCTACTTTAATTACCAGGTGATTAACAGATGTAATCTAAAAGACACGTTTAACACGGTGTTAATCAGTAGGTATTTTATTTTTCGAGTGATAAATATTGGTCATGGATGGAGAGGGAGAAGAAGACCAAATAAAAGATGGACGGATAAAAGATGGCCAGATTGCGTGAGGAATGCTGTAATGGAAAAAGGAGTACCTAAATGATAGTTCGATGATTGACAGTAATGAAAAATAAACTTAAGAGGCCTGCGGAGCATGCGTTTTTCATACAAACGTAATACCAAAATAATTTGTCAATCAAACATATTCTTAAGGTAGTGTGTATATATTTCGATTGTATTACAGAATATATAGGTTCCCAAACACATATTTTGAATGGATACTGATTTAAACAAGAGTTATGAGAAAAATAAATTTTCCATAGAAATTTTAAATTCCTCATATCTCGCCTTTATATCATTGTCCTTTAAGATCATATGGCAGTTTAAGGCGAAGATTTCTTGAAAATTATCGAAAAGGCGGTTTATAAAAGCAGTGTATCTCATAAGCCGTAAATAATATTGACAAATAAAAAAATGTGATATGTTCAAGTCCTTTTAGTGTTAGAACTCGAAGCATAATTTAACAAACTTTAATACATCAAAAAAATCATCCAACATACCTCTTATTTTTTTTTTAAAAGTAGTTTATCCCTTCATTAACACTGATAATTATAATTCAAAATCATCATCATCATCATCATCATCTCAGCCGAAAGACGTCCACTGCTGGACATAGGCCTCCCCCAAGTGTCGCCACATTGACCGGTCGTTTTATTGTCTAGGTAAGTGATTTTGGTTGTCTGCAAAACATATCATAAAAATTCTGAACTAAACTACATCCAGTGATGGATATGAATTATATTATTAAATAGTTAAGTTCTAATTAAATACGATTTTATTTGTATTTTTACGACATACGCTTGCCGATTTCCATGCCTTGCCCATTGGAGCAAGGTCAAAGACTTAATACTGGGCGTTAATACCGCTTTTTTTGTTAACCGTATGTAGTATTGAACATTTTTTACCGTAGTTATAGCATCAGCACGATGTACGCCACCGTTTTTTTTTAAATACACTCAAATCACGCAGTGTAAACCAATCTTTATTTTATTCTAGGTTAATCCAAAATCTCGTATTTAGCGCCTTCATAGTTTTGCAGATTTCCCTATTTGTCTATCAAACTTGATCTGCATTGCTAAACAGTTCTACGTATACATGCGTATGCTACGTTCATCAAAATTATCGTGAATACTAATCGAGCATTGTTTTGCTAATATTCAATTTATGTAGCAGTTATAGTCCGTATTTATGCTCCATTTGCTGCTTTCACGAGGTTGATGTGCCGTAGATTTGATATATGTTATCGTTCTGGTCGATTGATTAAATTAAATGAGGTTTTATTGTGTAGGTAAGTGATTTTGGTTGTCTGCAAAATATCGTTGAGTTGGGATTTGCTTTACGTGCTACCCAGAAAAAGGTCCCTGAAAAAGTACCTACAATAATTTCACCTGCTTCTTGATATCAATGTATAGCTGACCTACATGGTGAATTGACGGTACAGGTGTGGATTCCACCGTTGAACTCTCCAGACAGCTTTTCCGGATCGATATATGTTTCTGATTTCACTTATAAGCACTGCACGGGAGCATCGCCTCAACACTTCTATAAGGATTCTTTCGATAGAACTCACGTGGACATCCACGTGAGTTAGAGTGTTGTTTTGGCATTACGTATAAGATAACCCCATTGAATCTTGAAGTTATAGTATATTTTAAGCGTAAACTTTATAAAGCCTGTTCCACCACCTTCAATTAAGTTCCCGTTGGCATGGTTTACTTGGCAGGTAATTTTATACAAATTCTGTTACATTTTTTAATTTATTCGATAAGTCACAATTATTTACGGCCATTTTCTATAGCTTACGTACTTGTATCTGTTAGTTAGTATGTAGTAGTTACGTCTCGTAGCTATCGGTGTTTTTTATAAACAAAGTAAGCTTGAAATATCGGCGACACCTGCGAAAAATCAAAGAAAGCTTTTCTGTGACGTTTTATTTTTCGTTGTTTCGTTGAGCTCCTTAAGTTTAAGTCGAGCTACACGATAACTGACAAATGCTTGCACTGACTGGACAGGTTCACTCAAATCTATATGGTTCTTTCTCCAAAAGACCTCATGTGAGTTGAACAAGATTATGTCTGGACTTCAAAAGAGACTATGACCTCTGAGTTTGTTTCGGCTGTTTCTTCACAGAGTAGTCAAGTACGAAACACCGGCCCCATCTATTTTAAAAAGAAGGACGTGTTTGTGAAAAACTAATTTTCCAAATCAATATCATTTAGGTATCATCAGTCCGTGAGCTAAATGTCAAACAAATAGAGAAAGCAACCTTCCGTTACCTGTTAGTTATTGAAAATGGAAACGAATGACTGAGACGGCGGTAAAGGAAACAAAATTAATACGTAATAACGTTTACCAGTCGTTCTTCCCTATTGTTTAGATCAGATGTGACATTTTACGGTACTCACCTGCCCAATGTCGCACCCTTTTAAGCCAGAAATTGGAACAAAAGAATACCAAGCGACTTTTATTTTTACGTCTTTACTTGATGAAAACTTATTTACATAAACTGGAGATTTATTTAAAACTCTCTTTTTATAGCTGCATGACATTTTACCTTTGGTTTATTAAATAGCTAAAGGTTAGTCTAAAAGATTTTGCGTTTAAGCATGCATACAAACTCTCATTTATTACTCATAGAAACTACATAGAGAAACCTACCTGCCATGATCTTGACAGAGTTTTGAGATATTCTTAACACGATTGTATAAACACGCCTTTGATTTTGGATTTAATTTGTTTTGATTTAATTTAATTATAATTTATTGACATATTTTCTGGATTTAATCTGATTTATTTGATTGAATATTTATGTTTTTGATTTAATTTGATTCTAGTTGATTGAGTTTTGATTTTATTGTTGGCTTTATTTAATGTTAATTTTTATTTGGCAATGGGTGTTATTTACCTGAAAAAAAAATGTTTTTTTTTTCTGTGTAAATGACTTAACTTCTTACAATATTATAAATGTGAAAGGTAGTGGATGTGTGGATGTTTGTAACTCTTCCACGCGAAAACTACAGAACGAGTTTGGATGTAATTTGGATGAAAACATAGATAGTTGATACATGGATTTAACGTGTTACCAAACTTCACGCGGTTGAAGTCATGGGTTACAGTAAAAAGGAGATGTTTGATTTTGGGCTACCACCATGGATAAATAGGAAAAAAATAGGGGAATTCCATAAAAGTACTAATAAATTAATTTGATGAGGGGTACAGGCGTGCATAAATGTAGTTTTTTAATAAGAAAACCCTATTATATGGCAGCCATGACAGTTGTGTGACATGACCTTTGACGACTTTGACAGTTTTAAGAAGTGACATCTTCGTCTGTCTTTGCTTTGAGTTTGGATTGGATCTGTTCAATCAAATGTCAACGTCAAAATGACATTGTTCGCATAATGCTGCTGCTCTGATCCGCCATGTTTAATTTTATGTTGTGTTGCTCTCATTTATATGGAAACGAAGTGACATTAAAGAAAATGAAAAATGGTTACTGTATTATACAGCAATATTTACATTTAATGTACATAGTGCTGGCCCAGGCTCCATACATTTCTGGAACATCTCCTTTACAGTAAAAGTCTACAGTAAAAAAAAACAGTACAGGAATATTGAATTATTCTGAGCCCCTGATATTTCGATGCTGTCGCCATCACAGGTGACGGTGCAAGTTTAGTTGTAAACTGTATTAAAGCTTGAATCAGTGTTTTAGTTTAGTGTATGTAATAGATAGGTACACCTCGCTCTATAAGCAAAAGTCCTGAAAATCAAACAAATAGTTACAAATAGGCTTCATCTATCCCTCGTTAATTTGAATGTCTTTGGTGTATTTCAACACTTTTTACGAACAGCCTAAAAGCGACGTTTTCCTTTTTTAATAAGATTGTCAAAAATCCTAAAAAAGGAGATGGCAATCATATGGCCAATATGAGAAGATAATAAAAACTTCAGTTAGGTACATAACCGTAAATCAAGGTACACATCAGCAAAAAATCTCATTTTTCAAGACTTCCAGTATTATAAAAAATAGAATTTCAAAAGCCCTGTGCTTGCACATCTCAGTTTACGGCGCCCAGCCTCCTTCGCAGGCGTTATATCGAACATCATTTGATTTAATTTCACATTTTACTGCGTAATAAAATTTGTACTTTGTGCTCACATCGTTGACTTCGTTACTTCGTTAATGCCATTTTCTCTGGCGGGCTGAACGGAATATTTTTAATATCCAGTAACACATTATAAGTGTCCACAATTTTCAAAGGAATTGACTGTAATTTGGGTTTTATTGAAAAGGCCGTCTGCTTTATCGTAGCTACTCACTTCATTCATATCTATTTTTTTATAGTTGATCAATTTTTTTTTTTTTTTTTTATGGGACAAGCCCGCCACACACGCCCAAACCACTGTAACTCCTGAAAGCCAGAATCAACAGTGGCGACCACCAGAAAAGCGCCGAGACAATGAAGCTCGACGAAGTCCCAGAGAATGAATTTAACTGTCTTGGATCCCGCAACGAAATTAATCAGAAAGTATAGCGGAGGAGTAGGAAAAAAAATGTAATTTCCACTTCCCTCCATATCAGCAGGAGACAGAACGAAACAAGGCCAATAGGCACAAAGGGACGTTTACAACTGGGATAGGCCCAGTTGCCTAGCACCACGGATAAATATTAACGTTAATGGGTCCTAAGTTGAGAGCTGTTATATTTGATTCCAATAATAGGTATGGCAAAAACGCTTGAACGCACGGAAATTTGCTCTAGTTTCTACAAGGTCCGTATAGTAAATAACTCCGGATGTAACCTGTACACTATCCAACATAATATTGCGTTCATTTTGCCAAAGACTACACTCCCACAAAATGTGATGTGCAGATTGTTCATATTCGCAGTCAGATGTTGAACATTGACAAAAAGGCGAGTCAACAAGTTTGAAGGAAAATAATTTACTCTTGAAGTTGCCATGACCCGTGAGAAATTGGGCAACACAGTGATCAACCTCCAGCCATGTCCTGTCCAGCCGCTCACGAACGGATGGAAAGAACTGGTGGAGGTGTCTGCCCGTGATGGAATTGTCCCACCTATATTGCCATTCAGATAGAAGTTCCTCCCAGACGTCGGTCTGTGGTTTGAATAATCTAGAAATCTTAGCACGATCACGTATGGTTAAAAAGTCTGCGTCCGTGGTCTCACGCGCGTTATAGTACATTGCAGCCCGACGCTGTACCTCAAGATCGACTGGAAGTACACCCGCAAGCACCGGTAAAGCTTCGGTACTAACCGTCCTATACGCTTTGCAAAGGAATATCAACGCCAAACGCTGGCTTTGAAGCAATTTACGTCGCACCGCTCCTATGGTGGCCCTATCGGCCCAAACAGGTGCCCCGTAGCACATACAACCCAAGTAAGTAGCCACATAGATGGTCTTTAAAGTTAAAAATGACAGTCCCCACGTAGATTTGGATATCCTCGTTAAGGAATAAAAGTTCTTTTTAGCTTTTTCACCGACATTTTTTATGTGATCTACGAATGAAAAATTCCGCTCCAAGACCAGACCAAGGTAGCACACGGACTGCTTTCTTTTCACGGGAACGTTATTAAATTTAATACTCGGCCACGATTTTAGATCACCTTTTAAAATTAGTTGAAAAGTTTTATGCGGTGCAAAGGTCAGACGGTTCCGATCGCCCCACTGAGATATTAATCGTAGGAAAGTGTCAGCTAAATTCTCGAGACCAGCCCGGGTACTTGACTGAATGAGCAACAGGCCGTCGTCCGCGTAACCGGTTAATGAACAGCCCGGTGGAAGTGGGATCGCGAGGAAATCATCAAAACCTATATTCCATACATACGGAGAGATTACCGAGCCCTGTGGACATCCCATGGTAAGGGACTTTGACATAGAATGATGTCCGAGTTTTAGTTGCGCGGTACCATTTAAAAAGAATGAATAAACAAGATTATATATGTTTTTGTAGCAGCCACGATTTTTCATTTTAAGTAGTAGCATCGGCCACCAAGCGTTATCAAAAGCCCCGGAAATATCTAGAAAGATTCCAACCACGTACTTATGTTCAGAGTTATTAACAATTTTTCTAACAGAAAGTGCCGCGTCAACAGTAGATTTACCCACGGTGAAACCGAATTGGTTGTTATGAAACTTAGGTCCGTCCGGTAGCAAACGCGGCACGATAAGGCGCTCCAGGAGTTTTCCCAAATTTGGTAGTAGGGTTAAGGGCCTGTACGACTTAGGGTCGTCCGGTGGCTTATCGCCATTTTTAGTATAGTTGATCAATTATTTTTGTCCAATGATATATATGAAATTTTATTATAGTTATGACGAGTAGCAGAGAAGTATGGTTGAAGACATACTGCGCCGACTCCGAATAAAAAGTGCAGGAGAACGATGATAATGATATTAACTAGAAGCGCGCGTGGATTGCTTCCACGCCACTATGCGCAAGAGAAGCACGTCGCTGGTGCGGCGAGTGCGGGGGAGCGCTAACGGTATGCTGGCCGCGCTCGCGGGACGGCTTGATTGCTACATTATCTCCCACTGTTGCATGCGACATGTGGCCGGCTGATGCGACTGACTGACCTGATTTTAATATGTAATTTTATTTTTTTAAATTGATTATGATTTTTTTTTGTATTTTTTTTATTGTGTATTTATTTTGGTTGAATTAAGTAGATGAAATTTTTATTTATTGAAAATATTGTGTATGTAATGTGACTGTATGAATTTGTGTGATTTCTACATGAGTCTGTGATACTCGAATTAAATGATTTTATTATTTATTAAATGTTATTACAAATCCATGGTGATCCATGATGTCAAATCCTGCTAAAATTATAAATGTTAAAGTTAGTAAGGATGGATGGATGGATGGTTGTTACTCTTCCACGCGAAACTACTAACAACCGTTTTCTATAACTTACTTACGTATAACTGTCAGTTAATATGTCACGTCTCACAGCTAACGGTGTTTCTATATACATAAAGTTAGCTTGAAATATCCTATCTGCATCTCCAACCTGTCACTTGATTCATAGAAAAATCAAAGAAAGCTTTTCTGTAATGTTTTGTTTCTACCTGTCTGTAAGCAAAATGACAAACAGACAGAGATAACAACCTACCGATACCTGTCAGTAAGTTATTAAATATGGCCGTAAAAGGATTAAGATGAAAAGCACACAGATAGACAAAGTGGATTAACCTATAGGATGCTTTTATCCCGGTATTACGATCCCATGAGACTGTACCAAACATCGCCCGGGTGAAGCCAGTATTACCTAAATTCGTAGTAGAAGGTAAACATGATAATAATTTATTAAACAAAACGTAACACAATTCCAATGATAAAGTTATCCAGCAATTAGACAAGCTAAATAGCCAAATTAAACAAACTAAAAATACATTACAAAACAAATAAAACTCACTTTACAGAAACACAAACGTATTTCAACAGACAAACGTTAATTTGAAATGTTACGTATTCACCGAGTACTGTTTACGTAATCATAATTTAGATAAACATACTACGTGATTCAACACGAGACTTACTCAAAACTACAGCTATTCAGTCAGAGAGAGACAACAAAGCTTGTAAAATAATTATGAGAGCACAAAGATAAAACAACGGGAAAGTCGCCTAATTACCCACGCATTACACACTATTTTATCCTCCATCCAGTTCGCGTTTAATTTAAAACTTTGTATGTGGGACTAATCTTGCTACTCGCGTCAAGGGACCCCTGCCTCCACCTGTCCCACATCCAGGGTCACTGCATGGATAATGACCACGTTTAAATTTAGAATTACAATTTTATACGCACACATACAGGACATCCCACCAGCTACGTAGGGCCCCTTGCGCCCCGGATTTGATTTTGGTTACGATTGTAAACAGTAAAGGTCGGATTTATAAGATAGGTCCCTGATAACTGGTGATTCTACCATTTTAAAGGGCCACGGGTCAGCGTTACTTAATGTCTTTGCAGCCGAATTAACGGCAATGTTTAATCCCAACGGCTAACGTAGGTAATGAACTAAAAGATAATAACTTTATGACGTGCTAATTTTGTTATTAATTTAATAAGAATGTTAGCTATTTTGAGGGTTTCAAAAGCTTCAGTCTAAACTGCTCAGTGGCTGATAATTTGTTTAGCGAATTTTGAAATTAGTTCGCATAAAATTATTAATTTGTAACTATTGTTCATGGCACATATAAACCGCATAATCACTTATTCAGAAGTGGCGTGGTTTCGTTTAAGATTTTAATCAGCTGATTAAGATTAAAGACTGTATCTAAGCAACTGGTACAACGGGTCCGTAATGAATGTATTAGAAAATGAAACTATCGCAGAATAAATTAATCAAAGTTTGTTTGATTAATTGCTTGATTATGTGGGCCATTGAAATTAATGAGTTATTATATAATTTTGTTAATAATCTGATGGTCGGGAATGTATAAAACCCAAAGATTATGAAGATAAACGGGCCTTTCAGTTCTATAAAAAAAAAACAATTCTGGTCGAATAGATCGCAACTGCGCAACTAATAGAAAAAGGCAGATACGTCAAGATGAAATAAAATTTATTACGTTCTATAAGCCCTTGGGAAACTATTAGTTTGATTCCCACAAAAAGAAAATGGTCGCGTTATCAGGGGTACCGCTAGTACGCCCTTAGGAAGTCAGCAGAAATTCTCTGAAAGATAACTTTGCTTTGCTTTGCTGTATTCTGTAGTTATTTGAACAAAACAATTGGTACAGTAATCTATGTTTATTAACCCTCGACGCAAAAACGACGGGGTGTTATAAATTTGTCGTGTTGACACACACACAGGTGTGTGTCTGTCTGTGGCATCGTAGCTCCCGAACGGATGAAACGATTTTGATTTTGTTGTTTTTTGTTTGAAAGGTGAATTCGTCGAGAGTAGCTTAGTTATGTTTCATAAATAAATAAAATCAATTTTATTTATTTATGAAACATACACAAGTTACAAATTATACAAGCAAGAAAACAAAAACAATGAGCATACTTAAGGAGTTTAAAACTAGAATAAACCGTGGGCCTCAAACTAGGCACAGCCTGTATCTTGGTGGCCCAATACCGACAGTAAAGGCAGATTGTATAATTGACTCTTCAGCGTGACACAGCACAACAGGACACAAGAAACAGTAAATTATGAAAATAATAAACAAAAAAAAAAATTATTAATACCTAAAAATAACAATCTTATAATATCAATTTATCTAAATCAATAAATGAATATAAAATAAAATAAAAGCGATGAACATATGATGTACAGATGAACATACAAAATGATCTAAAATCAATAATTCAAATCAATCATCATTATTAATTCAAAATTAAAATTATTAAAAAAGACATTAAAATCATTTAATTCAATAATTCAAGCTAAAACTAAAATCATCAAAATCACAAATTCAAATCAATCATCATTGCAAACATGATGGCAAGTATAGTGCAAGATTGAGCGTGCGTGTGCGTGTGTGTGTTTGTGTGTGTGTGTGTGTGTGTTTGTTGAACAGCTTAAGACAGGGGCAGGGTAAGGTCTTCGGAGGACACGGTGGAGCACACGGTGGAAGTCTGCCCTGCGTGGGCGGAGCACCGCCGTGTCCTCGTAGCGGCGATCGGCGGCGGCGACCTCTCGCGTCCGGCCCTGGTTCAATCCATGGTCCGGAGCGAGACGGAATGGGAAGCCGTCACCTCCTTCTGCGAAGCAGTCATGCTGGCGAAGCAGGTGGCGGAACAAGAGAGGGAGAGAGCCTCTCTTCCCGGCCGCCGCGGGAGACGCACCGGGCGTCGGGGGCCACGTGGTGGCTACCGGCCACCGTAGATGCGGGCCTGTGGACGGTAAGCTATGGGCTAGCTAGCCGTCCGTCCGTCTAGTGACGACAGGCCGTGTCGACGGCGCGTTCGTGTTCCACGCGCGCCTCAAAGAGATGTCAGCAGAAGAGAGGGGCCCGCAAGGGCCGAAGCCTGCCGGGGTTGCGGGACTGTTCGAAAGAGATACCGCGGCCCCCGGAACGTAAAGGGCGAGGAAGGAACATGGATGGGTTTTAGTCAGTAAGAGTCTGACACTCCCTCCCGCTCCGCCCAGATTGGGAGAAGTCATTTGATGATTTCCCATCCAAAAAAAAAAAAAAAAAAAAAAGGGTAAGGTCTTGACTATGTGAGTGTCGTGTTCTTAACTCTTGGGATTGGTAGTCTATCAGCTCCTATCCTACCTCTTTGGAAGTATGTGAATTGTCTTCCCGTAATTTAAAAAGAGACTTTTGGATATAAAGCTGTCGGACACGCAAGACGCCTGCCTCTTTGTATAGTTCACCTGTTGGATAACGACGCGGTTTTCCAAGGAAAACTTTAAGAACAGCCCGTTGAGCATGTTCGAGTTCAAGCCTATAGGACTTGGCCGCGCTACCCCAGACGCCTACACAGTACTGCAGCAGCGATTGATAAAGTGCTAGCTAAACTTTTCTGCATATATCTTTCGGGGCACTGGCACGTAGGGATTTAGATATATAAATGAACTTACGGATTTTTTATACAGTGACGAGATATGTTCCTTAAAAGAAAAAATTCTGGTCAATAGTGACACCTAGATATTTGATTGATTTGACTCTGGCTATTTCATTACAGCAGCAATTTGTGGCATGACTGTGGATGTTATGGATTTTGATATGATCGATCTCCGGAGAGCAAGAACGACTGGTGGAAAACGTTATAAAATTTGTTTTTTCGACGTTTAGCGTTACGAGATTTCTATGGAGCCAGTCAGATATAGTACGAATGCCATTTTGTGCAGCGTCTGTGGCGTCTGCCCATCTGTATCTGTGAAATATTATTGCTGTGTTATCTGCGTAACAAATCATATCTGACCGTGGGATCGTTAACCTCAAATATGTCATCCATGTACAATGTACATGGTGCACAATGTCAGTCCGAGGACACTTCCCTGTGGGACCCCAAAAGTGACTGGAAGGCTTTCACTGACATTGTCCCCGATCACAACGTACTACTGCCTATCCATTAAATAGCTTCTAAACCAGTCCCAAGCGACGCCACTTACACCAAGACGATTTAGCTTTTTTAATAGTATTTGAATAGAAACTGTGTCAAATGCCTTGGCTAGGTCAAGAAATACACCAATAGCCCGTTTCACCCCATCAACTTTTGAAGAGACAATGTCAGCTAAAAGCCCTACAGCTTGCTCTGTGGACTTCCGGCGTCTAAGTCAAGATGGCCGCCGTTACAAAATGGCGAATAACATATTTATAACTCTCTCAATAATGGGTATCAAATAAAAAGGCTTGACTAGTAGAATACTATACGCTATAATAAATTTCAAATCCAAGATGGCAACCACCACAAAATGGAAATTTTTTTTTCACAACTCCCTCAATAGGGGTATCAAATGAAGGGGCTCGACTAGTAGAATAAACTAGTAAAATAATCTTCGTTCCCAAAAAAAATACCTTTTGAATTATGACCCTATGTGTCGGAGGTATTTAATTTTTTTAAATTTAATGTTACTTGTTCAGGCACAGGTGCAATGCAAATGATAACACTTACTTGTGATCTTCTTTTTTGTGGTGTGACCGTCGGACTGCCAAGTCATAGGTCTCGAGTTCGAACCCAAGGCCTCTGATTAGTCCTATTACAATTTTTATGCAATTTTTTATTTTTACGTCCTGGATCGAATTATTTCGATCGACATACACGAGTGGATTGTTATTGACGAAAGTTTTGTGTCCAGGCCCTTCCTCGTCCAGCGCTCGCGTCAGAATGACTTAAACTGAGGAGCGAGCTGAATTGATGCAGAATTTAGAGTGCTTTAATTTTATTTATTGTAACGTTGTCTTATTATACTGACAAACGAAAACTAATAAAATGTATTCATAAAAGATTTAAGTTTTAAATCATATTACTTTATTTGACCAAATTGAGTTTATTTGGAATATAATGGCCGCTGAATCAAGACATTTTTGGCTTAAATTAGGCTTTCTTTATGATTTGTTTTGAGAAAACTCAAGGAATTTAACGAAATTCTAGAACTCCAACATTCAAGTAAAACATTCGACTTATCTTTTAGTAATTTTAGCTTTTATAAGAATTTAATGTAAATATGTGAATTTGAGCGTCAAACTTCCATCAACGGCGGTTTTTCTTGCAAATTGAGTTCGTAAAATACTTATAGTAAACGACACGAAAAGAAATATGAAAATATGTAACTCCAACTTTCAAAAAAGAGAATGGCACTATCGTTATTCATAAGCAAATAATTACAATTATCTTACTTCTGCTGAAAATTACAGCGTCAAAAATCATGAAGTGAATCAACAAAGTGTACTAAGACTCTTAACACAACTTGATTTTGTATTATTTTCTTTCTTCTACCACCACATCAAAAACATTTATTTTTCCAATTTTACGAACAAAGTTTCTTGTTTATAATTTCAGGAATCACTGACATGAGTTAATTTCTTTATTCACAAAAAGGCTATTAGTTTTGAATGGATAAAAATATGAACAGTATAAAGTTTTATTTTTAAACTTTGATGAAATAGAAGGTTTTTGTTTATTTCTCAGTAATTTACTCAAAGTTAGAGTAACCTTAGTTTGGTACAGTCACGTTTAGAATAATAATTAGTACTCAATTGTAGAATAATGCTACGTATCCTTCATAATCAAATTCTGTAAAGAAAAACGCTGGTTTTTAGTCAGAGAGTATAGCATTTATATTTATAGGATAATGCACTTTAAAGTGGCTAAAAATCCGTATCGCTTTACACCACTTTTCAGACCACCTTTGGCCATAAAACACGTTATAGTTCGTTTTTCAGCTGCTGATTTATGTTACCATATAATTTATGATGACTCGTTACTTCATGTGGATACAATAATCGCTCCTGTTTGCGTAATTAAAATATCCTGTTCCCACTGCTGGGACACAGGCCCGAGTGGGAGTGTTCTGTATTCCACACGGGCCCATTGCAGGTTGGTAGATGACACACGTCTAAATTGCATATAAACATTTACATAATATTATAATTAAACTACCGCTATATCTAAGGATTTAAAATGAAATATCAAAAAAAAAAACAAAACAACAAATTTATACACAAACAGCTTATATTCCGTGTACCTACTTAATAAGTAAACAATAAAATCCACTCAAAGCGAGATGTAGGTATATGTTACCTCAATACTCTTAGGACTGATTATAACTAAGCACTATTTAATATGTTTCTTAGTTATAATTCATTGTTGTATATTTGTTTATTTCCAACTCGTATGTAGCAACAAGGTTGGGAGTTAGATAGATTTGTGTTCTTAAGAGCTTCTCTGAACATGTTTCTACTATATTAACTGTTCAGTGTCTTGTAATTCTGCAAACCTACTTTCATTTCATGTTCATTTGTTTCCCAATAAAAAGTAATCGAATCCGAACTTAACCATCGCAAAAGAATTAAATCAAGTATTTAAAAGCCAATTTGTAAATGCATCCAGTTTCGTTCCGCATGCTATAAATAAAAGTTGCAAATTCTGTTGGTGATTGTACGATCCAAAAAGAATTTACAACTAAAAACGCTACCAACCACAGCGCACGTCGTGTTTGAACGTATCTGAAACTCTTTCATCCGATTCTACCCAAGTGATGTTTTAATTATACGCCCCGCCGGTTACACATTTCGGTGTGAATATGTGTTTTATTTCTCCTTGTTTCGCATTAATTACTGGGTTCACGTGCCGTCTCCGGCCCTCCCCTTTCGTGTACAAAAACGAAAAGTTCCTCTCACATTTTAGTCGGATTTAACAAGACCCTTAGTTGGAATCCGACGAAATTCGAATTTCCAAACTACTATCGAGCTTCAGCATTTACCGGAGATAGTTTCTACCTTATAAATGGAGGATATTCAGATGTACTGAGCTTAACCTACGTTTTGTCTAGTTTTTTGTAGACTAAAATGAAGCCTAGATTCAGGATTTGATTCGTAATAGTAAGACCGAAGTAAAGCTTGCAAAGAAAACCTTTCACTACTGCTCTGTGATCCACTCACATAAGATATCGATTAGCAGTTGGTGCCACACTCGATCCATATTATGTTTGTGTACTTATTCTAGTGTCTTGACACTAGAATAAGTAAAGTAAGCGTCTTTAAAAAAAAAAAATCGATCGAGTATTTTGGAAGTCTTATGACTTGACTTCCTTGTCGTGTCAGCCAATGGCTCAATTGCCAAGAGCCTCGAATAATACCAGTGGAGGCTCTCGTTAGGTTGTTGGATCGAGGGTTTGATTCAGAAAGTGGTACTTTTGGACACGTCTCATATTTGTAAGAGGTTCCTCTCTCTCTCCATCGTACCCCGACATCTGTCTGTATTTGTATCGATTTACCGATAATTATAGTAATGTATAATTCATATTAAAGTAGCGTCACTTTGCCAACCAAATGAATTACTCAATAATAATTCTTCACTACCAAAGAAGTGGCAAACAGTAGAATTTTCCTGAAATAAAATACAAAAATCCTTCCATATATTTTCCTTTAGAACCGCGCTCCGAACATCGGTCATACAAAACCTTTGAGAACAACAACCGACGTAAAACAACGTAAATATTTTAGATAAAGACTTCGCCGTGATTCAGTGGTATATAAAATAAAAGCCCAATTTCAACGGCTGTGTCGTAAATCAGTACAATCTCAACAACTGGGGGCCCTCTGTCATGATTCTGTCGCTACAACAAAAGGTAAGTGTCCCACACAAAACCTATTGAAAGCGGCGACGATGCGAAACCCCCGCGGTGTTGGGGCTACCATAAGCGGCGCTCCATAAAACTAATTGGCTATTACTGAGGATACAGCCAATCCACTTGTCGTAAAACCGTGATAGAAAGTCATGCGATATGCAGATAACACGCTTGACTTGCATGAATTTCCAAAATGTATGTAGAATTAAGCGTCTATTTATAAATGTAGGGTTGCTATGATGTACAATCCTTTTAAAGAAATTCTACCTTTGATTTTAAATAACAATAATCAGTTTTTTATAAACAGTTGTTTGGATGCCATTGGCAAATCAGTCTAGATCACAATGATCCTTTTTGAGGGTTCCGTACCCGAAGGGTAACCAATGAGACCCTATTACTAAGCCTCCGCTGTTTGTCCGTCCGTCCGCCCGTCTGTCAGTATGTCAGCGGGTTATTTCATGATCCGTAATAAACAGACTTTTGACATTTACACTGTCTACCTATTGTATTGTATTGTATTGTATTGTACAACGGGCTGGTGTCCGCAACTCCACGTTAAAGTGCGCGTATTTTGCGTATGGGCTATAATCCACCACGCGGCCCAGTGCGGTTTGGTAGATGTCATATGTCTTCGAATTTTTGGTTCTAGGAAATACCGGTTCCCTCACGATGTTTTCCTTCACACCGTTTTGAGAGCAGTGGTGATGAAATAAATTACACAAAGTAATGCCGCTGTCTGAGTTCGAACCCACGACTTACTGTTCGTAAGTCGGGGCCGCCACCACTGGGCCACCGCTGCTCTCCACTATTTACCTATTACGGATAATAACAGAGAGAGTGGGAGAGGAATAGAGGAGTAACAACAAATGCCGATAGAAGTAAAAACTAAGTAATCTACATCTGCTACGGCATTCCGTAGCAGATCGGCTACGAGTGCTACGAAGCGTTGGGTGACGGTCACGCGAGTTCCATGATTTTTGTTCACCCAAAATGTACTCCACGCGCCTACAGAAGTTTTCTTTTCTAAAAGTCGCGCAAAAAAACTCGCGCATGAAGAGTTATACTAGGATAGTACGAAAAACTTCCTGCGACCAAAACAAACAAACTCGACTAGCGAATTGCCGGTTTTTTTTTGTTACAAGAAGGTTGCTTTTGGGTTGCTGTTGTCATAGGTATAACTGCTGTGAAAAGACTTTAGTACGAGTACTTTTACCAGCGAACTGTTGCGTTTACGTACTTATACTACACTGTGTTGGTTATTACTCTCATAACAATCACTGACATTTCCCTTCCGTCCCCAAGCGTTAATTACGCGCGTATTAGATTTAAGAAACCATTTTCTTTTATACCGGACTGTGTGTCGTATTTATATTTCTATATGGTGTATTTTAGAGTAAGCGTTTTATTGTTAGGTTTAGGGATTGATGCCATAACCAGTAACAATAAATTAAGATAACCGAACTCAGGATTACAGTAGGACTTACATTTTGAACCACACAAGTATAATATACAGAAACTGATGGACGCAACTGACTCCATTTGGGTTGCAAGTGACACGCTAATAAAAGCAGTATTTTTTCACACAATCCTAAAAAACCAAAACAAACCTATCTCCATATATTCTTTATTCCTACCAATAACTATATCAAAATACAATTTGAACAAAACGAAGCACGGAAATAAAACCTAAATATCGTGCTCATTATTTGTGCAAGGCAGTCGAAGGCACAGGTAGCCCTGTCCGAAGTAAATCGACCATAGATTGCATCACCGGCCGGGTTGGGTCATTAAAATGGAATTTGCTTCCATATTAGCTAGCAACGTCATAGCGTGGCGATGCGCTAACGTGTGCACATGCACGAGTCGTGCTGTAATTTTCTTTCGACCAGGACCTGCTATATGTGACCCGCGTTTCTTACGGCGTTATAGATAAATTGAAAATTTAAAAAAAACTCCTGACACATAGGGTCATAATTTCAAGGTATTTTTTTAACGAAGTTCCTTAACGCGGCTTACGGGTATTGATCGTCACGTAACGAGTCAAGTTTTTCATTTGATACTCATTTTTAGGGAATGTGAAAAAAAATGTAATTCACCATTTTGTGGTGGCGGCCATCTTGGATTTGAATTTTGTAATTTGAATTTATTATAGCTTATAGTAATCTACTAGTCAAGCCCTTTCATTTGATACCCATATTGAGGGATTTGTTGAGTAATATGTAAATCATTCTGTGGCTATCTTGGAATGCTTTTTATCAAACATAGCTAAGAACACTTCCCAATTTCACATTACAACAAAAAAAAAACAAAATCGGTTCATCCGTTAGGGAGCTACGATGCCACAGACAGACACACACACACACAGACACGTCAAATTAATAACACCCCGTCGTTTTTGCGTGAGGTTAAAAACTAGCGACCTCCAGCGGCTTCGCCCGCGTGAAGTTTGATATTTGTCCCATGGGATTTTATTACCGGGACAAAAAGTATTACATCTTTTAATCCAGGTTATTAACTATTTGTGTGCAAAATTTCATCCAAATCCGTTCTGTAGTTTTTGTGTGAAAGAGTAACAAACGTACATTTAACTCTGATCTCTGCTGACTTTTGGTTCTTGTCGAAATAGTGTAAATTGGAGTATTACGATTAAGTACAATTCTGTTGGTCTTGCGCCCATTTTGACCATGACTCTTTATACAGCTCTTTTTGTCCCAGATTTTTTTTAAGAAAATGATGACAAACACACTTAGACAAATCCGCGAGCAACAACTAGTTCCGATTTAAATAACAGGATTTTTTTGTATTATGTTTTGATCCACATAGTAACATTCAGGGAAACCGCAATACCGATGTAAACATAGATCACAGTTTTCAATATTCAGTTATTCAAATACATGGATACATTTTCCGTTGGATTATACTGCGAAATTCTATCAAAGCTTTGATATTGCATACTGATTCCTATGTGTGAGTGATTTACATGAAAACACTATACGGTCTTATTCATAAAAAGTTAAAATAGGTATATTAGCTTGTTATAGTGAGAATACCAAAAAGCATTCACAATCGTTCACTAACGCTAAACAGCTTTGTAAGAAAATAAATATTTTTTCTTTAGAATGCAATAAAGTTTTCACATAACTTAGAGTCCCGATAGAATGTGTGTTCTCTCATTTGAATATACCTATAATGGAGTCCATGAACTCAGGAGCACACGAGTTCCAAATTAATGATGAAACGGGCTGAGATGGCAACGAGGGAGTGACGACTACGTGCGCGGCAGTCCAGCACTGCACAGAACTCTACAAGAATTGATAGATGCTAGATGAAGACCATTGTTTCATCCACAATTTTACACTCCACTATCCCAAACAGCCCCAGATGACAAGCAAATCCAAAATGTCGTCCTTTAAATCCCCGATGAACAAGAAAACAAGGTTTTACTTCCCCTTATCTCTTCTCAGAGGGATTAACACAAACCCTGGCTAATTTGTATACAGTTCTAAGGCTGTAACTACACTGGCTTACATCACTGTGACCGCGATAAACAAGATTCATTATATCATTAGTGTATCCCTGATAAGATTTGTGGTTTGCGTCTCTTGTGTATGTTTTCTTATAAACTAGGAGCAGTAGTCGGTACTTGGCTGTAAATATATCGCACATTACGTTTGAGAAAAAATGGCTTTATAGAGCGCGGTCTAAAGTCAATCCTACGTCTAAACGTCGTATTCCTGTGACAAATAAATATTTTTTCTTTATTTACTCTTTCTGATAGGTTCAAGCCTAATCCAGGTGATCTAGGCTACTTATGAATGTCTAGCAGCAGCACAGTTAAACACGTCCGTACAGTACAAATTATTTATTACAGCGACGAAATGGCGGTAGGGTGGTGAAACTCTTATAAGGATATAATGTGCACCTACCGGCCTACACTCATACATCACACTTTTCACATGTTTCTATACCATTCTATGTTTATAACGTTCATTTTTAGCCTATATTTGGCAGTCTACTGCTAAACATTGTAGGTCTCTCTAATCGCATGTCAATAATTTTTGTTACTTGGCTCGGTTTATCACCAGTCACCTTACAAAACTTTCTTATTCACAAGCTAGCCTGAGTGCGCGCCGCGTGTGCTCGTTTGCGAATCATAAGGACTTATTGCCATACATAAGATACTTAGCCTCTCAAACGCTCCGAACGCTAGACTGGGCGGAAGAAGAACGCTGCTAACGCTACAAGGTCAAGGGTTATTTCGTGTAATTTGACCCTTGTATATAAAAACACTTGACGATCGCAAACTACAAGACTTAGACCAAAATAAAATTTACTGTGAATAGCTGAATAGTTAAGGAATCTATTTAACCAAAAACCAAGAAATATAATATTAATTTAATACTCTAAAATAAATGTTGAGTTTGAAAAACAGTCACGTAACGGCTACTTCGCGATTAAAAATATTTTTTTTACGAAAAACTATTAATTCCTTATCAATAAAAAAAATCTAATTAGAAACTAGATTATATTCCCTTTCCAATAAGACCAAAATCTTATTAGATTCTAATTGGAATGTAGATCCTATTAGAATCCAAAGTTACTGGGGAACCTATATCACCAGTAGCAGTTGGGCCGCTGGTACTTTTTAACACACATGTTTACGTAACTTTTTAACTCTACGAGTCCTCTTTTTGTTGTTTCTAAAATTCTAAAATGTACTCACCATACTCAATTATTGATATTTCTCGGATAATATACACGTTTTAATCACATAAAATTATATATTCAATGTTTACATACAGCACGTTAGGTATACATACCTATCACTTTTTCACAGGAAAATTACTGCAACTTTGAGATTCCGAAACTAAATTGCTTAACCACTATATTGTAGCACGGTTCTTCACCTTCATTTTGATGTATAATACTATACTAAAATACGACTATTTCGATAAGAAAACAATTTAAATACGAAACGGCGCCGGCGCAACACGGAAAAAAATGGCCGGATTTGTTTACACTAAAGTTTTTTATTTCATTTTGACGTTTGTCGATGCATTTGGGCACAGATAATTATTATAGAGTTGGGAAATATTGTTGAGAATGTAGTGGAGACCATAAATGCATGGCCATAGTAAGTACAGTCGAGTTTTAATGCATTTTTTGAAGGCGGGTATTTGAAAATGCGAGTGGTTAAAGGCTTTAACCAGCAGCGTGCAACTGGAAAATGAAGGTGGTTAAAGCCTTTAACTAGCAGCGTCTCAAAGGTTATGACTGTTCCGTCCTATAAAGTTCTACTAGTCAAGCCCTTTCATTTGATACCCATAGTGAGGAAGTTGTGAAAATTAAAAACATCATTTTGTGGTGGCGGCCATCTTGGATTTGAAATTTGTTGTAGCGTATAGTATTTTACTAGTCAAGCCCTTTTTATTAGATACTCATATCGAGGGAGTTGTTGAATAAATATGTAATCCGCCATTTTGTAGCGGCGGCCATTTTGGACTGATTTTTATCAAACATTGCTAAGAACACTCCCGACTAATCCACCTTTCAAACATAAAAAAACAAAATCAAAATCGGTTCATCCGTTCGGGCGTTTTGATGCCACAGACACACACACACACACACACACACATACATACTCACACACACGTCAAACTTATAACACCCCGTCGTTTTTGCGTCGGGGGTTAAAAACATATTGTTGCATATATTTTGTTCGGAATATTTGCCTGACAACGATCACTTAATAAACTGGGACAACAATTTGCTGGACATTGCCCTGTACAACACAATTTTAGCGACTATAGCCGATATTGAGGGTAACTGTGACGTCGCTATTACCTTCATCAATCACGATTCGGGGAAGCGGGTAATGGGACACATGCGAATATTTGCGTCCAATTTAATACTTTTATAAGATTTACATATAATAAAGAGTTCAAACAAACAACATAACACTACGCCTGAAATCCGTTACGTTTAGCTAACATGTAGTAGGAAAAACCCAATTACTTATCAAATACATATAGTCCGTGACTTACTCGTGTTACCAAAAGTTACTGCTGCAGCAGTAAGTTGCTATAATATGGGAAATTGATAATTTACCTGAGAAAGAAAAACCAACCAACCAACTTCTATGTAGTACTCACTTGGCTCGCGTGTCCTAGCTTAGGCTAGAATTTTTGTCCCGCTGAAGGTCGGTCGCGTATGGTCGGTCGTGGCATCAGCGAGAACAAAATATGGCAGTCGGTCGCCGCTGATATCAGTGTCGCAGTATGGTGCCTTATAGGGTGTAAAACACATCTTCACGAAGCCGAAAGGCACTCGTTCTCCCCATCATTGCGATCATTTTTTTTTCTACACCATACCTGGGAACCTTCTAGTTACGGAGATGTGGGGGGTCAAAGTTACAACTTTTTGACAAGTTTTTTTTTTTTTTATATGCAAGTTTTTTTTGTAAGATTTTGACTTTTAACACCTCCACGACCCCCGTACTATACAATCCATCCATCAGCACAATGTTTTAAGTGCGTTACATTGAGTTCTACCACAAAAAAAATATTAATAACCTCAAAAAAAAAGTAGTTTCCCAGCAATATTTTTTGCGTAAAGTTACTTAGTTTGCATAAATACAGAATGCTTAGTAAACGGGTTTGTGATGAGGTGTTTTACACCCTGTATAGAAGACAATGTATCTCGAATGCGACCGACCGTATATACGCGACCGTCCGGTCAGCGCGACAAAAATTCAGGCCTTACAGTTATCCTTACCCATAACATACTAAAATAAACGTAAAGTAGCCAGCTAAACTGCACTAACTTAAATGAAACGGCTAATAAGTATTCGATCTCATTTTAACTAAATAAATCATTAAAATCTGACGCCAGTTTGGGAAAGACATAGTACTTTTAGTGAACGTCAGAATGACTGGTTGTCTGTACTGGGCCGCGTTAAGCTGTTGATCAAAAATTGTTATCTATTTGCTACCCACTGCTACCTATAGTCAATACTTTTATAGTTTTCACACACAATTCTCTAGGTATAAAGTATTGGAGGTATTCCACGAAGCACACCCAAACGAAGCACACCCAGACGAAGCACACCTAAAGTATTCCACTTAGCACACCCGTAGGTGGGCTTCAAATAAAAAATTAAAATAATGAATTTCCTATTCCACGAAGCACACCTACGAATATCACTCGCATAGTGCGGGGACTAAGAAATAAAAATGTCGATAGAAGAAAATATTTATTTATTATTTAAAAGACAAACTTAATGGAGACAATTTTTTTTGTTCGGGGAATAGGCCACTCACATAAATTGTAGCATTTAATAATGAAACTTACATTGATTTCTTCCTTATAACCTCTAGATTCCAGTGGTTAAATTAGCTAAGCATTGTCTAACCGGAATAAATGCAAAAAATCTGCAAAAACACTTGCAAAAACCAAAATAAACAGAAAAAGTAAATGTCACAATAATGAAGTTGTCTGTCAATCACTAAAAAAGTGCCACGTTGATTGTTTAAACCATCTATGCGATTTTGTGTAAACCTTTAAAAATAGCATTAAAAATGCTCACAGTTTAATAATATTTATTTTTATATTCTTTCTGATTCTATAATAATTATAGCAGATATGATTACCAACGGGTAGGTACCGTACTTTTTCAGTAAACAAAAAAAAACGCCCCTATTCACGTAAGTATTTGCTGTCAAATGACATTGACCACAACAGGAATGATTTGACTCGCAAAAAGATATCATAACATAGCTTATTTAATATGATTTTAAGGTTTCGTTTTCATTTCTACGTAATATTTCGTTTAATACCATAGTAAAATGGTTACTTTTTTTTGGTGTTATTATGAATAATAAATGCAACGACCAGGCGGGCCAAAAAAAATATCTCCATTCTAACATCATTCAGTTTCATTATAATAATGTGACACAATATTTGTCATTTTTGTAATCTTACTATTTAAAATCACAGATTGTTTCATAATATTATCTTTCAAAAAAAAAACTTTTTTTCTATTTTTCTATTATTTTCTTTTTTGTGCTCTTAATAAAATCACAGACTGTTTAAAACCACAAATCACAATCTTTAAGATTCTTAAATAATCTTGAAGAAATGGACAATTTAGTATTTAAACTTATCAATCAAATGAATTATTATTAATCAATATCGTAATTTCTCTAGACAATGTCCAACTGAACTTAAGCCATTCTTATAATCTTTTATTGTATTTTCTATTATATTATTTTTTATTTCTGCATGTTTATCATGATTTGAATAACCCATTTTTACTCTAATTTCGGCATAATTATAGCATTTTTTTTGGAAGCAATCTAAACGTTTTGCCAGATTTATGGCTCTGTTTTTATCGAAAATTTTATTTATTTCAGAGTAATGAGACTGTATAATTATTAGTTTTATTTTTAACGTCACGACCGATTTGTCGTGCCATAACTTATGTCCGAGCCACTGAGTTATAATGTAATCGTTAAATCTAGAAATACTTTCTCCTTGAGGACATTCGCTCATGATGTAGAGCCAGGCCTCATCCAAGTCTTGCAGCGGTAAATGTGGCAAAACCGTACATATAAAAAAAGACGAATATTGTGTCACAATATTATAATGAATCTGAATGATGTTAGAAGTTTAAGTTACTCTTTTAAATAATAAATATTTTCTTCTATCGATATTTTTATTTCTTAGTCCCCGCACTATGCGAGTGATATTCGTAGGTGTGCTTCGTGGAATAGGAAATTAATTATTTTAAAATTTTATTTGAAGCCCACCTACGGGTGTGCTTAGTGGAATACTTTAGGTGTGCTTCGTCTGGGTGTGCTTCGTTTGGGTGTGCTTCGTGGAATACCTCAAGTATTGGTTTCAATGTTTTTCCGACTCCATTGACACGTTTCATCTCCCAAATAAAACTGCGGCAGAATATTTAAATAAAATACCGAAATTGCGTGGTGGTACTTTTTTCACAAGGCTTATCCAGATTTTTTGTTATTCTGCACTAGGGCTGGAGTTGACATCTTCGTGTGTCACTCGCGTTTACAATTTAGATCTTTATGGGGAAATATACAAAGCGTAAGGCCCAAAAAATACTACATCAAATCGTTTTAAGCTTCCGTTTATGGTGATTCCAGAATTTGCATTGGATGTTTGGACTTTTGATTCGTTTTTATGTTCAGTACTTAAAACGGGCACTTTGAAACGTACACAGTTTTGAAAAATTGGTCCTATTTTTAATTGAAATACGCTACCGCATCGTCATTGTTCCTTTTCAAAGGTCCATTTTCAAAAACGATAAGCTATTAATAGCATTTAAAGAACCCACTCTATAATCGAATATGAAGTCCAGTTACTAATTTTAAAGTGGGATCAAGCTCATCAGCAAACTGTATCATGCATCTCACGCTTCCCAAATCTATACTAATATTATAAAGCTGAAGAGATTGTTTGTTTGTTTCTTTGAACGCGCTAGTTTCAAGAACTACAGGTTCGAATTGAAAAAATCTTTGTGTTGGATAGTGCATTTATCGAGGAAGGGTTTAAGCTATATAACAAAACGCTACCAATAGAAGCGGAGCATAAATGATAAATGTTGCAAAAACGGGGAATATTTATTCCTTTTGTGCTTGTTACCTCAGACTGCGTGAAGCTCACTGTTTGATGATTATTTTTTTATTTGAAAGCTGGTGCTTCCCGTGTGGTCCCATTTCAACTGGTTAAGATTTTATGCTGATCTTCGGAGATATTAATGGAACTCTTCGAAATTAGACGGCAAATCTGCAGTGATTGCTGCAATCGCTTGGATGTTTATTGTTTATACAACGTCACTATGGGATCCACGACAAAATATCGGAACTCTTCAATTCTTAGGAGCAAATTTACGATACTCGCCCAAATCTTTTATAGACTACCCGCATATTTGAGTCACCTACCATAACGTCGTTAACCGACTTCAAAAAGGAGGAGGTTCTCATTTCAATGTTCCCCGATTACTCGAAGATGGCCGGACCGATTTTTTTTTTATTGTTTGAAAGGGATCCATAATCAGCAAGTCAGGATATTGATGATGGGATCCTGGAAAAATATAGGGAACTCTTCAAATTTTATAGGCACACAAGAAGCGACTTGAATGGATTTAGGAAGAGTACTTTCTCGAAGTGATCCCGTTTCAATTTGGTACAGATCTGATGAAGAACTTCAGAGATAGGCAACGGAACTCCTCAATAAATGATAGCAAATGTACTGGTATTGCTGAAATCTCATGTCTGTCTATTGTTTACACCAGTTCATAACAAAAAATCAAGCCAGTACGCTGTGAAAGGGTAAGCACACAAAAATTTTTAAAATAACTTTAGCTTCAGAAGTCGGTGACAAAAAACTGAATCAATCAAACAAAGGTCATTATCTTTTTTATGTGACGCAGACGAAGTTGCGTGGGTCAGCTAGTGTAACATAAACTGGAGTGACCCTTCATCCTCGCCCACCAAACGTGATGGATGAGGTGCCCTATCGCATCAAATTATCGCATCCCACCTAAACAACGCTAGGACAACCCAAAACATCATTAAGAGGTCCCAAGATCATGTTAACCAGAGTTCAGGCGAAGATTTATGCGCATTACGACACATTTCCATATTGGACCGATACGTGTCGCCAACATTGGTGCCAACGAACCCTTTCAACTGATGTTCGGTGTAGTTTGGACCAAAATTGAATCGAAGTACGAGTAAATAATACCTACGATCGGATCAAAGATTTTACTGAATTTTGTAGCAAATAAATGTACGACTTTTTATGGCCTATTTCTTATGTCTCGCCGTCAATTATTGGTTAAAAGAATCTCAACACTTTCACAAGAATATTGTGGTTTTATTTGTTTGCTTACACACAATAGCCCTAATTTTTTTCTACAAAACCAGTGAGATTTCACAAAAAGTATTCGTGACCTTATGAATCGAGTAGTTGTTCATCAAAAACACTCCTTTAACTTGGCTATATTGTACCTATTTAGTGGGTGAGTCAACTAGCTAAATGTGTTTAGTTCGGAAGATCTTCAGAAAGATTGTAGGTTAGATCAGGCAAGGTGAACCTGACCTCACCGGTAATGACAAACTAACTATAGATAGGGAGATGCCTATCTTGTCACTGTCAAAAGCCCTTGTAAAGGCAAAATATAAGGCTGTAGGAAGGTACTTGGTTCCCAAGTAGGTAGGCGACGTTATTACGGATAACCTTTTCGTTCCTCGAACATCTCCTAATGAGTATATGAACATAAAAGGAGTACGTAATACCTGAAGAAAATGTCAAGTGTCGCAGAAAATTTTGATAATTACGATGTTCGGTTACTGGTTAGAGGGATCTTATAGGCAGCCTTTTGCAGGGGGTGCTTGACATTCTGATTATCTTTTATTATATTGGAGTTTTTTGATGAGAGGTGGAGGTATTGAATTAGTTGAAAGAGGTACCAGTGCTCATTTATTTATTAATATAGGTTCACCAACAGGTTTTGTGTACATCATTTAGATATAAATAGGTTTTACAGTCTTGAACTTACACAGTCGCCAATTACAAGTTAACCAGCATTCACAAAAATATGTGATACGAGTAACATAAGAGAAAAAAAATATAAACAATGAAATTAGTGGCGTGGCAAGTAAGAAAGCGCGACCGCCAAGCAAGCGTACAAAATTCTCTCTGCACTTACTTCTGTATGTACTATTGTAGGATGAAGTACTTTTTACCAGCCAGGTCATGGTGATCCAGTCTGCCTTTACAAAAACGTAACAGACTGTTACGAAAAAGTAACACACTTTTATATTGTTTTACTGTTTTAACATTGTAGATATGGACCGAAAAATTGTTGCATTTATAATCGAAGTAACAGACAGATTTACAATTTCTTAAAAGGACAACACGTTTATAATCCAACAGATTAACAGTACCTATACCTAATGACAATAATGGATCACGTAGGTCTATCAGACCGTACGTCATCAGCCGTGAGATCAATCACCAAACAGTCCGATTCCGTTACACAAATCAGTGCGTATCGGGAAAAATATCATCTATCGGATACAATTCTCTCGATTCATTGGCCATGTTAGGCTGAGATTACATTTGTGAGACCTAGAAGGAAATATAGCAAACATTTTCTTGTTGATTATTTCTTCGTAATATTTCGGTTATATTGCTTTTTTCGGTTTATTCTAGATTCATATCATCTGTTATTGGTATGTTACTTGAGATATTTTCGTTGAAAGATAGCTATACTAATATTTTCGACGTTATTACTTTACTATGTACCTAGGTCCAGTTTCTTTCAGTGCACGTTGGCATAAAAAGCTAGTGATAAAGAATAAACGAGTAGGCTTCGAAGAACAGCGAACGAGGATCAGCTTGTGTTTTCGTGGAAGACGGAAAGCTATATCTGTCAGAGAAACAAGTCCATGTTTGAAGATCATGTTACACTGGCTACGTACGTACAGAATTGTCACAAATTCAACATTTTGTTCAGCCTAAAAGCATACCCAGTATGATTATATTGTTCCGTAATAATATCCCGGCAAACAAAGTTCGGTAGCACAAGCTATGTTTAGCACGCCATTATCGAAACTAACCTCTGGCTCACCTTTCAGAAACTATTGTAACTTTGAATCAAAATTGATGAGCCCGATAATTTTGATTGACCCGTCCTAGTATAGAATCGCTATAAGCGTATATGTCAGCTTCACATTGTAAAAACCCGTTAGATAATAATCTATCTAGCGAGATTGTAAACTTTCGAAATATTGTCAGCTGAACAAACTGCTTACAATATGACACATTCTTTTTCGGTAGATTGTAATCTGTCGAAGTGAAACCGTAAAATTGTGAAATGTATGCTGTTTCCCAGCAATATTTTTTGCGTAAAGTTATTAAGTTTGATGTGCAGAATGCTTGGTTAACGGCTTTGTGATGAGGTGGTTTACACCCTGTATAGAGTTGCTAATTTAGCTCCTGTAGTCGCCATAATGTTGTCATCACACAACATCACGGCTGTAATCCCCGAACGGTTAGGTAGAGCGTATACCCTATAGTACCCCAACATGACGCCAGTTTGTTTAAAGCCCATGATAAAGGAGGCGAGTATATTGCCATCTAGAAATTCCTGATGGAAGAACCCAATAACCCTTTGCCCGACTTGATATGAGTAGGCTACATTACTGCGTACCTATTTTTTTTATTATCAAAGAGGGGTATTCGCACATTCACGCTACATTGTAACAAAAAGGCGGGGCAGTCTTTGGGGACTGTGGATAGAAGTGAAGAGTTAGGTGACGGTCACGCGAGTTCCATGATTTTTGTTCACTCAAAAAGTGCTCAACGCGCTTACAGAAGTTTTCACTTCAAAATTAGAATTATTGACTGGGCAACTTCACCAGGCTGTACAACCTCATTGCAATCAAAATCTGATCGAATTCGAATGTTTTCAATTGGCCTACCTAAGTACTTGTTTTAAAGATCAGCTATTTCTTTTTTTGGAGCTCATCAGGTTTTTCCGACGAAGACTGGGTTTTGCTAGTATTAAAATATGGAGCAAATATCATAAAAACCACTGCTTGACCAAAATCGAAGCTATAGGAAAAAAGAGGAAATTGAATTTACCGAGAGTTCATTCTGACCGTTTTGAGAACCAGTAATCCCTTCAAATATGGCTTTTGAACGTAGATGACAGACGTATTCAGTCACTGACTATAGTGTAGGTAGATAATCCGTGTCCATTGTTAGCTGTCTGTCAGTTCCCAAACAGAATCGACTGCCATCTTCGTCAGTTTATCGTTCATCAGCTAGCCTAGCCTTTTCCCAACTATGTTGAGGTCAGCTTCCAGTCTAACCGGATGCAGCTGAATACCTGTATTTTACATGGAACGACTGCCTATCTGACCTACACAGCCCAATTTCTACAACAGTTACGACACAGTACAGTAGTTACGAGTAAAAATGTTGACATGAACTGTCATGCAATCGTGTATAACTTCAGGATGTCAACAGACTTATCACAAAGCCGTCAACCAAGCATTCTGTACATCAAAATATTGTAACTTTACGCAAAAAATATTGCCAGAAACGACTTTATATTTTGGGTGAAAAATCATGTTTTGTGGTAGAAATCAATGAAACCGCACTCAAAACATTGTGCTGGTGGATGGATTGAATAGTACGGGGTTTGTGGGGGTGTTTAAGGTAAAAAGAACATTAAAAACTTGTATTTATAAAAAATTGGGCCTTTTACCCCAATATCTCTTTTTTCTTTTTCAATACTAGAAGGTAAGGTATGGTGTAGAACAAAAAAATGATCGCAATGACGCGCCTTTCGGCTTCGTTTAGTGTCCTTTTTACACCCTTTAAACTACTATAGATTTTCAAAAAAATATAATGCTCCATAATAATCACACCAGCCAGACTGCAAGGTAGAAGCTTCATACAAAAAGGCACGAACATTGATCACCACGCTTGCTCAAGGTGGGTTAGCAATTTCAGACTTCTGCAAAGTTCTCATGTGAGTTTAACAAGGTTATGTCTGGACTTTAAAAGAGACTATGACCTCTGAGTTTGTTTCGGCTATTTTTTCTCAGAGTAGTCAGGTACTAAACACCTGCGGCCCCATCTAGTTTTAAAAAAAGAGGACTTTTAAAAGTGTTTGTAAAAATGTATTTGCAAATTAAATGTCATTTATCAGACCTTTATGTTAATTAGGAGTCCAGGTTTCTGCGATGTTTTCCTTCCCTGATGTCAGAATGCTTACTTATCTTCGTTCAATAAGGAAACTCAGGTAGATTATCGATGATCTTCTGATGGGTTATGCGCACTTCGTCTCGCGGTCAAAAATCATCCCATTCGTAGTTAGTCCTGTTTGCAGTCAGTCTCATTCGCAGTTAGTTCCATTTGCAATGCCCACGACCTGCATGTCCACTACTGGTGTACAGCGACACGATTTCTACAGGGCGGGAGAAGTGAGATTTATTTTATAAATACCGTGTTGCTCTCTACGAGTGCTGTGGTGGCGAAGGAGATCGTGGACATCTAGATTCCTCGGATTTATTATCAGCCTTGTCTAATATGAAAAACCTTCTGTAATTTCTTACCTTCTGACCAACGCCATTGAAATTGTAAACGAGAGTCGAATCAAATCAGGTGATTTATTATGTAAATGGTCTCAACGACCTCCCTCTATGGGTTATGGGTTTATTTGATTTCGGCTCTATCCTATCTCGATGGATGTTTACACATCTACTCCCGTTTTGATGTTATTTGGAGCCGTGATGTAAATATGATGTTTATGTATGTTTTGTATGGACGGAATTGTGTAACTATAATGTTTTATTTACATTGAATGAATGTTTTTTCGTGAGTGTTTGCGCTGAAAACTGAAATCAAATAGTAAGTTAAACCTGTTTTGAAGTAAAACAAAAATATGTTTTGCATTCGACTTCAATGTTGATATCATACTTTTTTGTTACACCGTTTTGTACAAAGCAGTCTATTAAAAAGCGTGTTGTAGGTTCTGTTTAATTTATTTTACCTTTAAAAGTAAAATAAGTCAATGTTCCATAAAAAATATGAAGAAAATAATTCTTTAACACCTACCAGGCGCCCCAAACACCGTTGCTCTTTTGTAACCAAAATTTTGAGCGACATAAAAGCCATATTTTACTCGGGTATAAATATCTACAGCTGTCGAATGATTTATAAGAGCCTTTTTCAGGCGTTTCTGTAGATCCTATTCAAGTGAATATCAAGGTTAGGCACCGTATTACATACAGTATTAATAAGATTAAAGCGTGTTCTCGTAACAGGTGTTGCTACCTATCATCTTGAGTGTTACAACCTTCAAAATTTATTATTAACCTGTGGGTTCCTCACGTTTTTGAAACTCAGTGTTGAGTGGTGTTAAGATTTTTTCACGAACTGTTATTTGAGTAGAAGTATTTGAATAGGAAGTTCTAATTCTCGCTTTTCCCTGTTTGAGGTTTAATTGATCTTTAGCCCAGTCTTTTCCCTAATAAGTAGAGGTCGGCTTCCAGTCTAACCGGATGTAACTTAGCAGACTGTATTCTATAAGGAGCGACTGCCGATCTGACCACAACACAATACGAGCATTACAGCCACTACGACACCCCTTCGAAAGACTGCTTGAATCGGGTCCAATCGAGACGTGAACGAAATTCTCCGAATTTTCTTTAAAGCAAATCGAGCCGGAAAAATGTGGTTTATCGCTCCATCGGATTTTCGTTCTTACTGGAGTGTGTAGCTTTGAACTATTAATATAAAGTGCCCATTACTTTTGGGTTTCCAGTAATATTTAAAATAGACCCTATTACTGTGTACGTTAAGGGTAAGTATTTTTAAAGGCTCCTCACGGATTGAATTAAAATGATGGGCAACAGCACTTTTCCTTCGTCAATTAGGGTACAGCAAAATGAATAACAAATCACAATGCTCGTGACCTGATCTCTAAAATATTCTCCCAAAATTTCGCTTAGGTCCTGGCTACCCTTCTCTACTATGTCTCATTTTTTTTATTAACTTTTTTAATGTTTTAATTATGTAGGTACTTAAAGGGCACGTTGTAAAGTATTTATTTATTTTAAAATGGAGTACTATAGAGCATTCACGTTACGTGTCGTCTAGAACATATGCTAATAAAAGCTAATCCCCAGCGAGTCGTTTCGAAGATCTTTTGCTAACATCGATGAAATTCTTTCAGTCCTCATTACATTATCAGATTATATTCCGAATCTCATTTAGATTTCTAGATAAGTACCTACTGGTTCGTTTTAAGAAAACAAGGCTTTTCTTAAGTCAGTGTATTTTTTTTGTGATTACCAGATATTAGCTTCTGCTAGCGCCTTCAGCTATTACAGCATAGCATACGTTCATAGCGCAACTAATTTAGTATGACGAGTATAGTTAATTCCTGTTAATTGTCTAGTCTATATTTCAAGTTTTTAAACTCATTTAAAATGATTCCCGTTTTTATGATCACGTAATGCTTCTATTACAGTACATGGTAATAAGCCGGTGATCAAAACAGTTGGAGGAAAAAACATCCATGGAAAACTAGATCCCTGGGGTCATAACCCACAGCCATTAGGAATATCAAAAATCATTGGGAACAGCCGATGCTGCCGAGGCATTCGTCGATGAGGTTATTTGTCATCTTAATTGCAAAACACAAGGTAGCAGGTGTATTTCTAGATCTTAGTTCTGCCTTCGACACGGTGAACCATGCAATTTTGCTGGCCAAGTTGGAACATTATGTTATAAGGGAAAACGTTCTGAAGCTATTTCGATCTTATTTGCATAATAGACGTCACTTTGTAGAAACAAAGACGGTAGTGGATGAAGAACAAAAAATATTGAACTCCAATTTAATGACAGTATCTCGAGGTGTACCTCAGGGATCTGTACTAGGTCCAATTTTCTTCATCCTATTCCTTAACGATTTAGTTGAGTACTTGAAAAAATGTTTTACAGACACCAGACTCGTAATTTTTGCAGTTTACATCGTCAGTCACGGAGATAGGTCAATTTTTATACTTAAATGAAATTTTTCCAAAATTTGACCTCGTTTTTTTCCTTTTTTTCAATCTCCTAAACTATAAAACTTTGGCTAGGGAAGGTAAGGTTCAGTAATTAGAAAATGACTTCCTCTATATGCGAATTTGCTATGGCTGGTCCAGAGCTAGTCACCCTGTATATATTATCAACAGTTTCTGTATAATTTTATATCTGACATTTTATTTCTACAATTAGATGACATAATATTACCCTTTTTATAAGAATTTGTTGTTATTCATATTTGACATTCTATTATTATGATTATTCACAGAAAATTAGACATGTTATTAATCTTTTTAACACAATTTATTTTTTATTTTCATTACATTATTCTTAGGAAAATAGACTAACTGGATTTCAGTTTTTCCTTTTTATTTGACCATTTGTTATATTGTATTCTTAATTATTTTAATTACAATAGTCCATACCCATTCAGGTATGGACTATTATCGTATTGAATTTGTCATTTTTATTATCTTTGACATGTTTTTTTTCGACTGTTATGTTCTTAAGGTTTCATTTTATAAAATTTCTACACATTGTATTTTGTTCTGAAATAAATGACTTATGACTTATAAGACTACAAGACACGGAAGCAATGAATATTCTAGCTATAAGGTATAAAATATTACTAAACATTGCATCTCTCAGATTGTTGATCGCACCCAAAGCTCAACCAGTTGATTCTTCCCAAGCAATAAACACGGCTTTTACCCTACAAGCGAGGATTTACCTTTAAAATATGGGTCGGTAAAATTTAACAGCGCTTTTAACTGCCAGCGCGCCGATACGTAACCGCGACCTCGTGTCAAAACAATGTCGGAAAGTACGGGAAAATGAAGATTACAATTTAACCCGGGGTTAAAAATGAGCGCTTTATTTTAATTGTGTTAATTTACTTTGTCCTGTATAATAGGCAATCAGTGTTATTACGTCACGCTGTCGCATTTCAATTGGGAAAATATACGAAGGGATTTTCGCTCTGCAATACTCTGATCTGATTTTACTGGTACACTGGAGGATACCACTCAGCCACCTTGTAATCTGTAAATAGCCTTGACGACTCCCGTGGGGTGCGATGAGGTAAGTAATCTCGGCTAAGAATCACCCGGCAACAAATCTTCCTTTATTATTTTAACCAGATTTAATATACATTAACATGGATAACGATTATTTACGCAGCGATCCTTTCATAATTTCATAAATATATTACAAGCCTTTAGCTCTTAAGCAAATAATATAAATGTTAAATTATAATCCCAGACAGTAATTTTAGCTTGAAATTGAGATAAAAGAACAACGGGACTGTAATTTAGCCTGACGAATTTGACCTTTAATGTCTGCCTAAAGCCTGAATTACCCAAGTTTACATAGAAATTAATGACTGAAAAATTTAACTACCTTTGTAGTTAAGAAAGTTAGCTTTAGATTAATAAATAAATAGTACATTTTGATACAAGTAGATAAAGTTTGTTATTGTAGTTCAAGGCGGTATTAACACACGAGCCGTTAGGCGAGGGTATTTTTGAGCCGAGAACTGCAATAACAAATGTCCACGTGTATCAAACGACGTTTTTCAATACACTTTTGAAGAATTATAATAAAAGAATGTACTTGAAAGTATTTTCAAATTAAAATTCAAATATGTTTATTTGTGACACATAGGTAAAAGTAGGTACATGGTGTTATAAAAATAAGTAAAGTCTCACTATGTGCTGCCTTACAAGGCGTACAAATTATGTTGACACATTAATTAGTGTAGGTTTGAAGTTTTTTTAGATAGCTTAACATCATTCTACTAAAATAAAGTTACTACAGCATTCCCTAATATTTGTGTCATGAATTATTACGAGACTATGATTTAATTTTTTTTTCCGCGCTTTGCTTTCGCCAGGTTGAAGGAGAAGCAAAGGTATGAAGCTACTCGTATTATACAGCCTAATATAAAAAGTAATTTTTTTATACATTTTTGAATTTAGAACACAAATAAATGTTATTTTTGTATAAAAGAAAATATTAGTTATAAAGAATCATGTTTATCTATGATATTGAATTTATAAACACAATTTGAATATTCAAAAAATGATTACGCCGCGGCGCCGTATAATAGACGTAGATCGCTTATCCGAAATTAAAAAAAAACATTCACCTCTGACTCTATAGTCAGATGTGATTATGCATTGACCAATTTGGACTCAGTATAGGTATAGTTGTCTATGGCAATTTTGCTTACTGCACATGTGTGGAAAAAAACATGAAAAACGAACGTGTGTGAAATACACTGCATTTTGAACCTAATCGTACTGCGAAAAGAACCAGTTTTTAACCGACTTCCAAAAAGGAGGAGGTTCTCTATTCGACTGTATGTATATTTTTTTTTTTTTTTTTTTATGTATGTTACCCGATTACTCGAAGACGCCTAAACCGATTTGAAAAATTCTTTTTTTGTTTGAAAGGGTATACTTCCAAGTTGGTCCCATAGTCGCCAAGTCGGGATCTGATGATGGAATCTTGGCGAAATCGAGGGAACTCTTCAAATTTTATAGGATAACGTACAGCAATTTTTATATTTTCTACAACAAGTGAAGCATTTGCGTTTGATAAGAACCATTCTACCATCAGATCTGATGATGAAGCCAAGAGTCACGGAACTCCATAATGAGACAATGTATCCTAGTCGTGTTTGGGCTTGTTGTAATTGTAACGGTATGCACTTTCCATGTGAACCACTAAAAAGTGAAAAATAAAAACTTTTTTGCAAAAAGTAAAACCGACTTCAAAAAGAAAAAGTGAAAAATAACTTTAGCTTCTGAAGTCGGTGACGTTTGTATGATTGATTTAATTTTTTTGTCACCGACTTCAGAAGCTAAAGTTATTTTTCACTTTTTCTTTTTGAAGTCGGTTTTACTTTTCGAGGAAGTGTATTGAAAAGAGATTTAACTTCGTGTCACTTAATACCTTATTGTTACGCAATAAAATTGGTAGACTAGCCCTACCCCTGCAACCTCGGCCGCAAAAATTGTGACAGCTCGTTTAATATGCATGAAAATATAATTTATAGCTAAAGCACCCACGAATAATGTAGCTTTCTGTCAATGAAAGTATTTTTAGAATCAGATCATTCGTTCCGGAGATTACTTCTACATATACAAGTTTACAAATAAATGTAATCTCTTTATATAATATTAAGTATAGACACGTTTTGTGTCTAGATATTATATCGTATAGCGTTTGAAGATAGTGATAGAAAAATAACGAATAGTTGATAGTTAGTTTATCGCCAACGTAAGCCATAAACTACGAGGACTTGTTTTACGATGTTTTACGATATACTTATCTAAAGTGTCTAGAGAATTTTATGGTTTTATCACAAGGGAGATAGCAAAAAAAAAACTTGTTGAAGTTTTATCTACACTTTGCAGAAAGGAGAAGAAAATAATGGCGAAAAGAATTTACGACTAATCGATAACATTGAAACATGAGTTATAAGATCACTACCTACATCGATTCGCACTGAATTCGTAATATTATATCATTTTATTAGACAAAAAGGTCACAGGGATAGGTGACATTCCGGGTCGACTCAAATATTGGGTTGGGCTCAAAGCCGCAAATAATATCTATTGGAGCATAACACACGAGTATGATTTGGGGTTTTGCACCTACCTAAACTATTTATAATATAATACCTATAATTCAATAGTCTACTCTAAATTAATAAATGGTTACAACTCATTGCTCGTATCGCGAATGTCACCCCCAGTAATGCCAACTCATAAAAAACACTGAAATTACGTTTTGAATTTCAAATTTCGAATTCGGTGTGAATATTTTTACTGTAGTACGATTCCATCGTTAGTGTGCTGTGCACGTATCGTTATGAAGACGAGCATGCAAAAATACTTACTGAATTCTATGTAGTATGATTTTCACAGTGAAATACATACATGTCGGAGGGAGTTGCACGTGTTTATAATTTACATCATTGATTGTGACTTTACACTTTGTAACAGTGAAGCTGGGGAATAAAACGAATAAGGGTCGGTTGGATACAATCCTTAGAGTTGATTAAATTAAACATTGTATTTTACAAACACGCTTTGTTATTTGACGATCAAACTGTCTACTAACGTTTTAAATCATGACAAAAACAGATTACTTTTATCCCATTTTCATTTTGTGCTCAAAAACTCTTCATTATAGTGAACTCGCTACCACATTTTTTGTGATAACTAGGTACTGACTTACGGTTTTTTTTTGCGCATGATGTAAGTGATCGATATTCCAACAACCAATCAACAAGAAATGGCCATTGGGTTTGTGTCCTCGAAAAAATCTAATTACTCCGTCAGTTAGAATATCAAAAAATATTTGACCCGTATTTTTTTTTTGGTCACGTAAACCTAAATTGATAAAGATACGACGGTTTTAAAATTCGCAATACGTCACACCGTGCTATGGTTTTTTGTGCGTTGTGACGTCACGAGCCCCCACTCCCTAGTTTTGATGCTTTTTATCTTTGTCAGTATTCATTGATTTACAAAAACAAAAAATACGTGTCCATTATTTTCTAATACACTACCTGACGGACTAATTAGTTTTTTTTTTAATGAAAACTGGCCAATTATGGGAATCCTCCATTACGCCAATAAATACTTACCAAAATTGACAGTTTTGGTATAATTGATAAGTAGTTTCATTAAAACAAACATGGAACAGATTTTTATCTTATTTATTCAATATGTGCACAGTTAACAAGTAGCTCTGAATTATTTATACAACTTATTACATAGTTACTCAATATTTCAGGTTACATTTGGTTTGGATACACTCTAGTGCTGATGCCTAAAATTAGCAAACTAAAATCGATGAGTCTGGGGTTCCGATAATTATTCTCGTCGCCGCATCGCGAAAAGGTCACGTGGGTAATTAGAGCACAGGCGGAGGGTTACAGTGTAAAATTAACATAATTTACGACATTACAATGTTAGTATTGTTTTACAGTAATATGAGAAATAACTGTGTGTGACGCAGGAGTATGAAACATTAGAAGCTTTTGAATTTGCAATGAATTGTGTTGTTAGAATATAAAGTATCAGCTCTAAAGTCAATATACTCGTAATATAGTTTAGAATCAGTTTTCTTTTGATATAAAATCCATTATCTACATCGATTTTAGTTACAAATTGATCGAGGAAAAACATTTTTACAGTATCATGAAGGATCGGTAACTGAGAAGTATAACGCAAAATTAGATTTTGATCGAAAGTGATTTTTCGTTCCACGTGAAAATAAATTACGCGAACCGTCTGCAGGGAAATTCAAGATGGCGAAAGTTCTAATTTCAAAGCCTGGGGTATTGGAAACTGAAAATTGCTTCTCAAGTTACTGTAACTTAATATACAGCCTAAATCAACCCAATCAGCCGTATTACATAACATTTCAAGGTGAAAACTGAATAATATAACAGTTGTATACAATTTTCACTAAAAGTCCGAACATTGGAAAAACGATGTTTTAAAATGAAAACCATACCTAGATAGGAAATATGCATACGTTCAGGAAAACAGTAATTCAAATTTAAAAGTTCTTTTACACTGTTTTAAGCTATTCACAACTAAACTTAAAATGTCACCTACGGGATATCTTATTATTTTTATTGAGCTCCCGATATTTCGACGCTATTGCGGGTTGACTGAATGCGGGTGGATGGAAAAAATTGTTAGGAGCAGACAAATCTGTCTACCCTCTTTAATCTGACTACCCTCTTTTTTCAATAAAAATAATCACGGAAGATATCCCGTAGGTGAAAAGTTCTTTTGCCTAATCATACGTTAAAATTAAATTGTTTTAAAAAAACAAATATAAAAGGTAGGTAATATTTTTTTAGGCTTCATTCACACTACAGTGCCGAAACCAATATTATCACTTCGATACGACAGGCAATAATAATAAGTATTCACAATTCCACAAAATTGAGTCGAAAATGGGAACATATTGAGCGCTGAGTGGTATAAGCAATACAATACGAAATACATTATTTTTCTCACAACTGATGGGGTACTTATTTCTAGAACCGTTTATTTCAGTATACGAACCTATACGTCTAAATATACATACAAGATAAAAATGCTATTCAGACCATATTTACAGAACTAAGAAACATTTTATACGTACATTTATCAACTTAACTCTACATGTAACCTGGAAGCACACAGAAATATAGATAGATACACTTCAATTACAAATCATTGAATATCATACAATTGTTTTTAAACGTTTTTTTTTTCATAAATGATATTTTTGCGTTTGAAATTTCTATGGTCGACCTTTCTTACATAATCTAGTTCTGAATGAATTGGAATATTGTTAGACATGCATTATTGTGCTAATATTTACAAAATGACATTTCGTAACACAAATTATTATGGTATTTAACCAATAGAGCAAGTCCTTGAAAATTGAACCTGTGTTTATGCAGACGAAACGGGTTGTTGCTCACTGAAGTGTAACAAAATTGTTACATGTCCGTAATGTTCTAAATTTACATTTCATGTATTGTTTGGTTTGTTTTACTGTATAATTTTGACTCACAATTTAATGTCAGGAAGTTTAATGGTGAGGAACACAGATTTACAAAAATATTTATATTTTTTTCACATTCTTCCCTTCAACATACTTAAAATATAATAATATTTCAGTAGCAAATTTGATACAATTTGCTTCAGACATGCTCTATTGAAAAAGATTTGTTAATTAATACATAAGTACTTACAAAATATCGTTACCATAATGTTACATTTATACATAATTTTAACGATGCCAAATTAATATTTAATTTGTTCTCGCTGGGATTTACTGATAATTGAAAAGGAATAGGTAAATCACAAACAACATTTTTGCTTAAGAAAATAATGTTCTTGTATAAATTTTAACAGATTTATTTTATATAGGCATGTGCCCCAGAATACTTTTATGTTCACATTTCAAAGGGAAAGTTATAACACAATAGCTATTGTCCGTATAAATGTAACAACACATTTAATGTTAACGTAACATGACGGAACTTTTTGGAAACATCATCAGATAAAAAGTGCCTACGTGTCACAAAAAGGAACATTCAAACATAATTATCCGTGTGAATCTGAAAAAAGGTTACGTAATTTTCCAAGCGAGTATTCTGTCTGCGAACATTAAACTTAAAAACCTTCATGTAGCGGAATGGATGTATGTATAACGAGCATATAGCACAAAGATGTCGATTTTATCGCGCCTCCCCCGGGGTTGGGGCATTAAAATGAAATTTGCGCTCGTTCGAAGAAATAATCTTTACAACATATCGACATAGTAACAATACTTCATCCGTAATGTCTTTTCTTACGTAGCTTATCATTTATTGTCACCCAATATGAAGCGTGTACGGCCCGCCTTTTACCGTGTGGTCCTCTGGTTGGCTACGTTGTCGGCGATATGTATTGTTCCTATCAACACTATACACATATATTACAGGAGTGTTCACTTTTGTTCACGTGATGGGCGAGCACGACCCATCGACACACTTGAGTCCTGGCTCACACGTCCCACTGAATCCACCGCAGTCTTCCCCTAACGTTCTTGCGCAGACTTTACAGCATCTGCAAAGAGAAACATGTCTTAGAAAATGATACATTACATTTTTTAGAAAATGTGTTCGTCACCGTAACCGTTTTCACCGTAAACTTGTAAAACCCGTTAGATTGTAACCTATCTAGCGAGATTGTAAACTCTCGAAAGATTGTCAACCAAACATACTGCTTACAATACATTTCACAATTTTACGGTTTCACTTCGATAGACTCTCTTCCGAAAAATATAATATAATTTCTGAAATTGCGAAAGTATTTTTAAAATTGTAGGTATAATTCCCAGCTTTCATCAATTGCAAATTATTTTAATCTACTTTAATATTCTCAAATTTTTCGTCGATAATGCAGCGAATTGCGGAAGTATTTACTTTAATAGAGCGAAGTTAATCGTTCTATGTACTTTCAAAATAGGTCAAAATAATAATATAAATACTTATTTCACTACTAGTAGGTAATTTGTACCGGCGTCGTTTGAACGTGGATGTGGTCCAAGGAGAATGTAAAAATCTAAACACGTGGCATTCTGTTTATTACTATCTGCCTACCCTCAAGAGGAAAAAGCGTGAGCTTATGTATATACGCAACAAAAAAGTTGTAACAACCCCATCAAACAGATCATGAATCCGAAATCCGCAAACAATGAACTACAAAATTGGTTCCCCAAGTTCAAAGCAAAAATAGAAGACGCGAAACTTCAAAATTGCTTTTTGATTTTTTGTTTGTATTTATAAATCGTGGCGAACAAGTTTGCTGTCGGCTCTCAGTAATTGCATTAGCCGTTCGGCCGACTTCCTATTTTTGAAGATCACGGGCAAACTTTCCTCTAAGTGGATCATCCCTTGGCAAAGTTACCAAAGTTTTTCGGCAAAAGCCAGTGTAATTACCTGAAGATAGAGATTTTGCGTCACAGACTAATTTGGTAGCGCAAGAAATAATATCTTTGTGGTAAAGTAATACATTTTTATCGTTTATTGGAAATGGTTCGACGTAGAAATGTAATTAAAGATTGTCTTTTTTCGATAAAATATGAATGGTGACTGATAGCGACTATCTTAGTCGATAGATCGGTCGGGTAGTTTATAGACCTGACTGACCTTACGTAAAATACTACACCAAAACTCTGCAGTATTCACATTTTTCGTTATTTGTTAAACTCGTTATGGTATTTCGGTTTTGTTGGTTCTTTATAGATCCGACCTGTGACCTATTTAAATAGCCTATTTGACCCACATCCGACGCTACAGCAGGCGACCGGTAGCCAATTAGCAACAGTTATTTTGAAATGTAGTGTGAGTTAGTCAGACTTTTTAGTTTTTCATTGGGTTTTTATTCAAGTACAGGCAAATGCCTGAATTAATGTTTATCAGGGTATTAAGAGACTTTTCACAAGGCCGTTAACCAAGCATTCTGTAGATCAAATTAAGTAAACCTACGTAAAAATAAATGCGGGGATTTTTTTTGACGACCCGAATGGCGCAGCGGTAGCGAAGCTGCCTTACGTTCTAGGGTCCCGGGTTCGAATCCCGGTAGGTGCTAATGTTTGTGTGATGAGCATGGACATATTTTGTTTCAGAGTCATGGATGTTTTTATGTATAATAAGTATGTATTTACAAACAAAACAGTATCTATGTAGTGTATCAACTGTCTGGTGACCACGACACAAGCCTTGCTTAGTGTGGCACTAGATGGCAGTGTGTAATGTCCAGCGATATTTATTTATTTGTGTGTGAAATGTCACGTTTTCCGGCCAAACTCAATGAAACGCACTCAAAACATTGTGCTGACGGATGAATTCAATAGTGTGGGGGACATGGAGGTGTTTAAAAGTAAAATTCTTCCTACTTACATCTTAAAAAATGTATCTAAAAAAAAAATTAAAAAAGTTGGAACTTTGACCCCCAATATCTCCGTTGTCTATGCCTGAGGCTGAAAACAGTGCTCGACCGACCGAGCGCTGACCGTCGGTCGGCGTAGCTATATCTATGCAAGTCTATGGATGCGCACACAGCTACGCTGACGGTACACTAACCAAAGCACGCGCGTTTTTCGTTTCGATTGACCCTGCTGACGATCGGTCGCGCTGACCGTCGGTCGAGCACTGTTTCCAGCCTGAATGTATGTCGCGCTGACGGTCGGTCGCGTACGGGTCAGGAGTTCGAGACCTCAGAGAGAACAAAATACGGCTGATGGTCGCCGCTGACGTCAGCGTCGCAGTATAGTGCTACTTAAAACGCAAAGCATACTTCTGTTACGACTTTCTTACATCACAAACAAATTATTCCCTACAGAAATAAAAAACAAAATTATCCAATCACGAAACTGTTCCTATTTCAAAAGTAAATACTACTTCTGTTTTCCACATTGAACGAGTTGTTCTGAAAAGCTTATCTCTTCATGTATTTCTGAACGGTTAACTCTTACATTTTTCACACAAATCCTATTCCACGTTCGACCATTTTGTTTTGTACATAAGAAGGATGAAAGGGGCTGTCTAAATAAAATATACGTTTCAAACGTGTCAGTGGGTTTGCCCTCCATATTTTGTAACAATTCAAAATATTCATTAGCTTTTAATAATTTCCTGTTACTGAACATAGGTTCACGGCTGTATTACTCAAAGTGACGGGCAGAGGTACCTATGATATCTATATTTCAACCATCGTGTAATAGATTTCAAGTGTATTTGATACTAACACACTACCTATTACAAAAATCATAAAGGGAAAAGGCCTTATCTTAATACGTTCGGAGAATCAAACCTAAAATTGCATGCTCGATGTCTGTGATGTCATCACCGATGTAAGTCTAAAAGAAGTCTACCCATTACATCATAGTATACCGTTGTGGGAAGACTCCTTTGGAGTGAAATCAAACGCTTCACTTTGTGATCATGTTATCTCACAGTCGAAGTGAACCATCTGAATACAAGATACATCAATTGTGAAATATTAGTTCATTGGTAAACCAATTCGGTGTTGGAATCGAAATCCTCCAAAAGTGAAATATAAGGAACGGAAAGCCATTGGATTCTCTATCATTTTATCGGTGTCATCTGAATGTGGAATTGAAAAAAAATTAAGAGCCACTTGAATCAAGCGTCTGACATCAGCTTACCAGTGGCTGAATGTTAGTCAAAATTCTTGTAAAAAATCTATTAATGACTAACAATTTTCGAAAACACAATTAGTTACTCGTATATCCACTTAGCCACTCTAACATCGCTTCCACATTTGGCAACTTGACATAATCAGAACTTAAATTATCAATTACGGGATATCTTCCGTGATTATTTATTAACCCCCGACGCAAAAACGACGGGATGTTATAAGTTTGACGTGTCTGTGTGTGTCTATCTGTGTCATAGCGCCCGAACTGATGAACCGGGTTGTAATTGTTTTTTTTTTTTTGAAGGGTGGTTAAGTCGGGATGAGTGTTCTTAGCTATGTTTGATATAAATCAGTCCAAGATGGCCGCCGCCACAAAATGGCGGATTTCATATTTATTCAACAACTCCCTTAACATGGGTATCAAATGAAAGGGCTTGACTGGTAGAATACTATATACATAATATGATAAATTAAAAATCCAAGATGGCCGTCACCACAAAATGGCGAATTGTTTTCTTTAACTTTTAGTTAATTTTGTCGGGGGTTTTTTAAATTTTAAATTTAATTTTACTCGTTGTTGTGTATTATTTGTGCAATGATCACGGAATATATCCCGTAACTGACAATATAATTTAGTTTTAAACCGTGAAAGCTAATTAATTAAGTAATTTTAGTTCCTTGTTGCCCGGTTGTTGCACTTCCCAGTTGGCTTAAAATAAATGTTATCATATCCAAAACTTGCTGAATACATGCATGAATGTTGCTGTGTTATTATTGTTGGATACAATATTCTGATATTGTTTATTTATTTATTTAACAATTTATGTACACACTTAATATAGAAAAGAAGAAAGGAACAGAAAATAGTACAAAGGTGATGCTAATTTCTAATGAAATCTCTTCAAGCATACCTGCGAAAGGAGATACTAAATAAAGAGATGTAGACAATGAGTGAAAAAGAAGGAGAGAAAATGTAAGAGCTGCTGTGAACCTTCCAACTGGGGTTCGAAACAGCAAGGCCCAGCAACGGCCACGTGTGACAAGGATGGCTTTGTGATGGTGGAGAAGAAGAAGAGGAAGAAGCCACCTAGTCGGAACCAGTGCGGGTCCGCACTGGCAGGACCCAATATGCTGCTGCGTCCGGCGATACCAACGACGCAGCTCTATGTGTCCCGGCTACATCACACCACGAAGGTTGAGGACATCGTGGAGTATGTCCGGGTGAAGACCAGCTGGACCTTGAGGGTAGAGAAGTTGGAGTCGCGCCACAACACAAATTTTAAGTCGTTCGTGGTGCGAGTTCCGACTCATCATATTGAGACCTTCCTCAAGGAAGAGTTTTGGCCGAAGGGTGTCATATATCGGCGATTCCGCGGAAGGCTACGCAACACCACGCAGCACAACATGACGCCGTCTCCTCATGTGTAATAGTTTAATGTTTAGTGGTTTTTTATAAATATGTATGTTAGTCTGTAAGGTATATGTAATATGGGTCTTTTGTTACCTGAATTAAATGATATATATTATTATTATTATTATAAAACAGATTAAATATCTAAAATATAAGTTACATTAAATTAAAAATACTCTTTTGCAAAAAATAAAACCGACTTCGCACAAAAAATTTAAAAATAACTTTAGCTTCAGAAGTCGGTGATAAAAAACTAAATAAATCAAACAAAGGTCTCTTTTATGTGACGCAGACGAAGTTGCGTGGGTCAGCTAGTAAAGTATAAAATTAGTCCTTCAGGTGTTTTCGGTTCATTAAGTCCTGGGTCGAATGGAAGTAATTTAATTGAAATTCTATTTAAATCGTTTCAAATTACTTGGCAACCGAGAGTTAATTAGGAACTAATATTAATAAAGGATAGTTCATTCTTGCTGGCCCTTCTACATTAGTAATAATATACGAAAGAATTTCTTTATTAGAAAATATTACGGGACTATTATTATACCATGACGTCATTCGTTAGTGTCTTATTAGGTAGTAATATTTAGATAATTACAATAAATTGATTCATTTCAAATTATTCACGGCTGTCAGTTCGGAGATCTTCGATGGTCGTTTGAGGTAGTCTGTGGCCCGAAAATCTGACAACCAGGCTTACCAAGGGGTAAATTGAATTTCCCAGTACTAACTGGGTTGTGGAAACCGGCATGTCCTAGAACCAAAAAATTCGAAAACATGTGACATCTACCAATTCGCACTGGGCCCGCGTGGTAGATTATAGCCCATTCCCTCTCATTGAGAGGAGGCCTGTCCCAGCAGTGGGAACATTATAGGCTGATGATGATGATGATGAACTGGGTTGTAGAGTTAAGATAGGCAGTGGCTCCATTTAAAATATTGGGCATCCGGTTAGACTGGAACTCGACCCCAACATAGTTACTTAAAGGATATGCAAATGATGATTTAAAATTATAAAACGGTTAATTATTTATGCCGTTTTTGTGTTTAGGTGATGCTTTGAGAAAAACAAATCTTAAACGGAGATACCATAGATATGTAAACCAGAAAGCCGAACTCGGGTAAGCAGAAATTACAAAACGCTTCGATCCTTGCCTGCCCAACTGTGTTGGCTTTTATTACAGTCGGAGGCAGCTGGACACCAGTATTTTAAATGGAGCCACTGCCAGTCTCTATAATCATTTACAGTAGAAATATACTTAGTTGAAAATGTTTAGAACCAATCAAATTATGCCTAAAAATCAAGAAACGGATTTAAAAATTGCTCTCAAGCTCACAATCAAGCCATCCGTTACGCATTAAACATTTCCATAGAAAATTGAAGGCCATTGTTTCCCGAAAACTCTCAGCCTCTTTTTTCATAATCTTTGAACAGTTCTTAATAAGAACCTTTAATAGGGTACTTATAAAGTAAACTTCTTTTATAATAATTATTAAGTACTTCCTTCGTACTTTTGAATTAAAAATTTAAGTTATAAGTAAAAGGGTTGGAAGTCAGAGGGACATGACTTGATGAGAGGTTACAAGGCTAAAGTTTTGAGTAATAAAGTGTTTTCACTTTGGAGTAGCACTTATCGGTGAACTTTTAATTAATTTGTGAGGTAATCTGGAAAAACATATCTGGCGTAGTAATTAGGTACTTTAAAATGGCTTCATGTTCATAACAGATTACAGCTTTACGGAAAGGTCCTATCTTCCTTTGAAGGGTATCGTGGTTCGTGATGAGAGAGACTTTTATGGCTTACGCGGTTTTAAGACATGTTGAAAATGGCATGATTTCGTCTCAATGAATGCGTCCGTGAGATAGCAACTCAAGCTTCGAACTTAATCTCCGCAAAATACAAGCGTTTTATTATTAATTTTAGTACATTAAGTACATTTATTTTAGCTAATAAAACAAACAGAAAATGAAACCGTAGTAACCAGAAAGCCAATTAAAAAAGACGTGTGGCACTCGGGGACTGCCGCGGTAAAGCTATTGCATTGCATTTTTATCAAAGCATTTTTATCAACTTATGCAATTACAATTATTTATTTATTTTATTTTTCCACTTGTTGCCGGCTCGAGGACCAAACGCAGACTGAATGTTCAGGCTCGGCTTCCTATCACGATGAAATTATGAATTTTATAATGATGGTTCTAGAACATAGAAGAATAAAATGGTTACAAAGAAGGTCTAACATCAAATGTATACAACCTACAACTCCTAGTTACGGCAATATATTAAAAAGAAAACTAGCTTGTCATTGTCATTATCTGACATGGGGTGTTAGATTATTTTCGTTACGGAATTTCTGGATTCGGTCTCCACGCTCAAGGCCCGCGATAGAACCTATGCAATAACTTAAAATCCTCACGTATAGACTTATAATAATAATTGGTGGTAGCACAAAAACATAAAACACATTGCTTTGGTTAAAGTGAGAAGCAATATAAATACTTGGTTTTAATTACATTTTCTTATTTTGGGCCAGTACGGAACGACTACGCTGAGCGTCAGTAAGAATGTTGTGTACCAATTTTCGCAGAGTAGTGTTAGGCCTATGCCACACACCAACCATATTGCAAAATATCTAATACGGGGATAAAATATAGCCCATGTTACTCGCTGATAATGCAGCTATCTTGTAGATTCCCAGATGATGTTTAACTTTTGTTAAATATTTATCTTGTTGTACATTTTTTACATAGTACGCGACGACCTATTGTCGGGCCTACGCTGTCCCCCACACTAAAGTACTAATGCTGTATCATAATAATATTGCATTACCCAATGATTTGAAAAGAGTACCCATGGAGTTTCTTGCCGGTTCTTCTCCATGAAATCTGTTTTATTTATAAGTGCCCTCTAGGCCTATGTGAAATAAAATATTTTGACCTTGATTTTTCATTGCTGGAAGAATTTTTCAAATCAGTCCTGTAGTTTTTAAGTTTATTCGTTACATACAAAAATATTAATCTTTCCTCTTCATAATATTAGTGTAGATATTCTCCCTTTTGCAATCATTTATAATCCACAACGGACTAAAATTAAATTCGTCTCACCTGCACGGATCCCAAACGACGATCCCCATCCCGGGACACCCACTGGGCTCCAACACCTCGCACTCCCGGGGGTTGCACACGCAGTCCCACCCCCGCACGGCCCCCGCTACCACCACCACCGCCACCATCGCCAGCCAGCTGCCTCTGCTCATAGTGTTGCGAACATTTCACGAGACAGTCGCCACTACACCGCTATAGTGTCCGAGGCACATTGTCGCACATTTGTGGTCGGGGTTCAAGTTGCAGGACAAGTTGTACGCATTCTGAAACAATGGAAAGACAGGAGTTAAAACCAGAACTTTATTCTAATTTTATGATCGCTAGTACCATTTTTTTTTGGGATGGGAATTCATCAAATAACTTCTCCCACTCTGGGCGGAGCGGCAGGGAGTGTCAGACTTTTACTGACTAAAACCCATCCATGTTCCTTCCTCGCCCTTTATGTTCCGGGGCCACGGTATCTCTTTCGAACAGTCCCGCAACCCCAAATGTTCGCTTGTACCATGAGATTGATTTGGTTTGCTGAGCATGAAGTGGATTCGATTTCCAGGTTGCCGGTCGGGCAACGCGGAATTGGGTTTTTCCAGCAGAAACTTATTAATGCAGCCCCGTTGATGGCAATAGGATCGCCCATTATCGCATCATCATATTATTCTCGAATAATAGAGGTGAATATATAGTATACCCATAAAAGGTAACAAGTACAATCCTCTTTTTAATTTTCCTTCCTAAGTAAAGATTTGGATTTAATTCAATGCTAAAAAATGAATATATTAATTAAAATGGATTTTCAAAAATTGTTTTCGCTGACATTGTGTTTACAAATTTGCAAATGATAAAAGTTACAGTGAATTCAAATCAAGTTTTCAACGGAAATCATATTACCACACACTTCAAAGAGCTTTATTTTGGCAATTTCCAGGAAATATTGGAATTTACGTCGATTCTTGATTACAATTAACAACTGAAGCCTTTCTGAAATAAGACATTTATTGCGAAATGGAAGTTGATTACAATTATACCTAATCATTTAATGAACACCATAGCAAATAGCAACGGATTTCCTGAAAATCCGAAGGTCGTCTTGCCCCCATCTTACTTCAAAGGGATTTAATAACACCACCGCGATAAGCTTGCAAAACCCTCCCATTGAAACAATTTAATTTTGAACACAAATAAGTACTTGAATTTCAGAAGCCGTCGAATTAACGAAGATCGAAGTAAATATTTCATTAGGCTTTTAGTACAATAAGTAACCTTACCTTAACTACGTTTTGTTTTAAAAATAGTCAAGTAGATTTATTAAACAAAGATAAGTGAATAAGTAATTACATAAAGGGCATGAAATTCGAATATCTGCTTATGTTTTGGGCTGGGAGTTTGAGTAACAAACATAGGGTGCCAGTCTGCGCTGATTTTTGTAGATGTTTCTGCTAAATAGCGGTCGGTAGGTAAACCGTGTCTTTTTTGAACCACATTACATGTTTGTATGAACTTGACTATCAAATAAATGACCCGTATTTAGGCAATGACACAAAATCATCACGCCTGTAACCCCGAAGGTTTAGCAGAGGAGTACCTAATGCACGCACGCGCGCACGCACGCACGTACGCACGCACGCACCCACCCACTTTTCGCCAGTTACGTTTTAAGTCCCATGTAATATCGCCCCAATAGGGGGCAGGCCTGTTGCCATCAACCGGGCACGTATCCAGACTACGTGGCTGAGAATTTTCTAATAAAAAAAACCCAACAACACTTGCACGACCCGGGATTTGAACCAGAACCTCTTGTTCAGTAGTCGTGTTTGCGACCACCGGACCAATGAGGCAGTCACACAGCCGTCAGACTATATAATCAATGTTACAGTATTTTCTCTCTTTCTCGTATTTTCGCATGCAAGTATTGCGTTCAGACTATCCAGATCAGACTAGGTTAATACATAAACTACTCAAGTATTACTTGGTCTTCTAGATTGACAACATACATACGTTGGTACTCTTAGCTGAGACGACTATTGATGCTTGATGCAAGTACCACTAGTCGAGTTTGCTAAACACTTGACCAGATCAATGACTTTTGAGCTGTTGACGTTTACCTATAGACTAAACCTATAATTTTAGTTCTATAAACAGGACATCTATGATGGCAGATAGTGAACTATAAGTAAGCTGCTTAATCATGATATTTCTTTGCAAAATAATCAACCTTCTTAATTATACACAGAAAATATTAAACAGAATTATTTAAGTAAAATCTACATTAGCAAAACATTCATTGATGGACTTATCGTTCAGAGCGATTTATGCCAGACAACCTTGGATTCAACTATCTTTAAGGCTATCTTTATTTACTAGCCAACTGTAGACCTACAAAATGATCAAACAATAACAAAACAAGATAGTTTACCATCATGAATTTCAACCGTTTCTAGTTACCCGAGATCAACTAAATGAACATGAAACCATCTATTCCAGAATCCTTTTAAATTTAATTTCGGTATCGCTCATGGAGGTACTTAAAGAAAAGTGTACATGTATTAAAAAAAACTTGTGAAATGTTGGAACTTTGACCTACAATATTTCCTAAATATGGTCCCGAACAAAAAACATTTATTGCAATGACGATGACGGGGGAAAAAGTGCGTTTCGGCAGCATTTATACGAATTGAAAGTTTCTTAACAGATGTGTAGCGAAGCTATATTTCTAATTAAAACAATGTAGTTATGAAGTTCAACAGTTCTCGAGACCCCCCCTAGTAACTTCTACGAGTATTTGCACTTGCGAGTTTTCGATTGTAACTTACTGTATTATATAGGCTTTATATTAGATGGCTTTTGTAATGTATAGCTTTCGGAGATGTGCTTTACGAGGCAATATATAGTGGCAGTTATAAAACTAACTTAATAATGATATTATTTGTCATATGGGCAAAAGTAAACTGGCATCATCCATTATGAATATGTTGAGGACAATAAGAACTACTTTTTTTATGAATCTTTTAAACGCCTGTAGTTTATGTGCAGAGGTGTGTCCCTATAAAGCCCAGGTGCCCTGAAACAGTGCCACGGGGTCGTGGCAGACCCCAACAAAGATGGCGGCACGAACTGGGTGTCTTCCTTGAGATTTGGAAAGATGTAGCACAGAAAAGTGACCGTTAGAAGGAATGGAGGTAGGTATTTGCCCAGCAGTATTTAATCATAATAAAAAGGTAGAGGTATATCGCCCGTTAGGTAAGTTTAGGTTGCGAGCTTTCGAAATCAGTCATGCAAAAAGTTCAGATTCAAATATCAAAAATGAACGTCTAACCATTTTATAATTACACTGATTTCTTAATTCTTGATATAAGTTTAATATTTAGTATCTTTTAAGGCACTTCGTCAACTAAACCAATATTCCAATCTTTCCAGATTAGATTTTTTGGTTATTTGTTTCGATTTAACTCAAGAACTACACAACCGATTTTAAATATTCTTCCACCATTAGAAAACTACATCTTTACCCAGTAACATAAGCTTTAAACTAAATTGATATCATGCGAATTGGCCGACCTATCCCAAGTTTCGCGAACGAAGTCCCGAGCGAAGTGCAGGGCAGACAGAGATAAAGACAAAATCATTAACTTTCGGTTGCTATAATGATGCTTACGAATAATGAAAGTATCTACATCCTAGACACGTTTCTTGTAAGCATAATTATTGCAACCGAATTTATTCGTTAGTAATCAGCGATCGAAAGTTAGCGACTTTGTCGTTATCTCTGTCGAGACTCGCCCGGTCAAAAATAATTATCGAGTTACATCTCCATAGTAGAGACTTGGTAGGTTAAATATCAAAAATAGTCCGCAGATATTTTTAAATTGTCTTCTTGCCTTCGGGGACACATGAGCAAACCGTCCGTCTTCACCTGCAAATATTTTCACAACCTTTCTACACAAATGTCTTTTATAAAGAAAATTCTGAGAATTCTTTTGTTTTATTTTTACTTTTCCTTCACAACATAGGTAGAGGGAAGTCTGTGACCTTTTTAACTTTTTCTATTAATATACATTTTGTTTTCAGAAAAGAGAGTCTCTTTCTTGTTTTTAGCTTCAACTGGAACATAAAATGGTACTTTAGGAATACCGTAAAAGGAGAGTAGACTTAATGTATGAGATATTCTACATAAATAATAAATAAATTTAACTGTATAAGGACATGGATGACTAACAATTCATAGCCAAGTAATATCTGACACTTGCACTAAGAAACACTACTATGTATATCTCTCACATTACATTATGTAATAAGATGACGTAATGAGATCTCACCTATCATACCCGAACGATCAGGCAGAGAAAGAAAGAAAGAAAAAGCATTTATTAGCCCACACAGGACAAAACACATCAAAATTATCAGTATTTAAAACTTACTGATAAAAATTAAACAGATAAAAAATATAAAAATTAAAAGAATCGAAACTCGTCCTGTACGAGGCCAAAAGGCTCCTAACTCAGCTTGGTGCTGTAACATTAAAAAACGTCACAGCGCTGGTATTCTGGTGGTGGTTGGGCAGAGATGTCCCATGTAAAAGCTGACGACCCTATTGCCATATACGAAGCACAAATCTAGAATCCGTGGCTGCCACTGAGAAATTCCGGATGGAAAAATCCAATAGCCCTTTGCCTCACCCTGGAATCGAACACAGAACCTCATTCTTGGCATTAGCGATTGCCACCACTAGACCATACTGTAATGTTCACTCCAACGCTAGTTAGGGTCTGGAGTAAAGCCACCGTATATCAGGGTGGTGTCTTTGTTCAGGGTTGTACAATAAAACACAGTTTCCAATATTACTGGGTTAGGCGTGCTGTCGCTGGGACCGCTCGTAATAGACCAAGCGCGGCGCATCGCCCCGCGCTCCCTCCAACGCGCATCGCACCACAGCACGTATAACTCATTTATTAAACGTCACACATACTATAATTTATTCATCTAAGAGCAATAAATCGTTCACAAAACTGATTTCCAATTTTATTATTGTTTCGCATAAAATAATTCACGCCAATCCACATGAATAATCGAGAAACGTGCTCTCTATTTAGAAGTTACATTAAAGCGATGAGCAAATAGTCGTTTATTTATATTGAATACCTTCGAAGTTTTAATCGATAGATACGTCTTATTCGCAATAAATAAAGTCGATTATCTTGCTTTGAGTTAGTTCATCAGACATTATATCTTATCAGCGGTTTGGTTACAATTAATGACCATTTTGTTTGCGTCAGAGAACTTTGTACACACTATCCGTTTGAAGAACGTTATATTTTATTTCCTTCACATTTCTTTTAGATGAGTATTTCTTTTTAGGGTTCCGTAGCCAAATGGCAAAAACCGAACCCTTATAGATTCGTCATGTCTGTCTGTCTGTCCGTCCGTATGACACAGCCACTTTTTCCGAAACTATTAGAACTATGCTGTTGAAACTTGGTGAGTAGATGTATTCTGTGAACCGCATTAAGATTTTTACACAAAAATAGAAAAAAAACAGTAAATTTTGGGGGTTCCCCATACTTAAAACTGAAAGTCAAAAATTTTTTTTTTCGTCAAACCCATCCGTGTGGGTATCTATGGATAGGTCTTTAAAAATGATATTGAAGTTTCTAACATCATATTTTACTAAACGGAATAGTTTGCGCAAGAGACACTTCCAAAGTGGTAAAATGTGTGTCCCTCCCCCCCCCCCCCTTTAACTTCTAAAATAAGAGATTGATAAAACTAAAAAAATATGTGATGTACATTACCATGTAAGCTTCGTAGTTTTTTTAATACGTCTTAAATCGTAAACAGAAATTTACCTTTCATTCAATCTGCTACGGAACCCTTCATGGGCGAGTCCGACTCGCACTTAGCCCGTTTTTTTTTTGTATGATATATTTTTTTAACAACCTTTTATTAAGTTTGCAATGTTTTATAACATAAAATTGTATTACTTAACTTGTAATTTTATTCGAATTAAGGATTCAAATCATGATGATGAAAATATAACAGCCACTCCGGTTTCACAGCTATCTCTGTTTTGCCTTGTCAATTCAAAATACCCTGTAGTTAGATTTAAACATTACACTACTCTTCAAACCCGGCTCAAATACAGTCGAGTCCATTATCAATGGAAGCCAACTACTGCCATCAGAATTGAGTCATTTGTCTGTGGCGAGCTTCGCTTGCCGATTCATGTCCAATATTGTTCATTGTTTTCTCTTTGTGTTGAATTAATGGAATATTTCTACATGGAGGTGCAGTTAGTTAAGGTTTCATAGACTGAGTATATTATTTCGATGTCTAAAATGAATGAATTAAAAAACTGTGACGTTACCATGCATTATTAATTTCATCATCATCATCATTTCAGCCGAAAGACGTCCACTGCTGGACATAGGCTTCCCCCAAGTATAGCCACATTGACCGGTCCCGTGCGATTCGCATCCAGTGGATTCCCACAGCCCTCACTAGATCATCTGTCCACCTAGTGGGAGGCCTTCCAACGTAACGTCTTCCGGTTTGTGGTCGCCACTCCAGAACTTTTCGGCCCCATCGGCCATCCGTTCTGCGAGCAATGTGCCCTGCCTATTGCCACTTAAGTTTGGCAATTCTTCGGGCTACGTCGGTAACCTTGGTTATCTTGCGGATGTCTTCATTTCTGATTCGATCACGCAAGGAAACTCCGAGCATAGCCCTCTCCATTGCCCTTTGTGTGAATTTAAGCCTTCTGATGAGGCTTTTGTTAATTTATTATCCAAAATTATTTTTATTCCCGCTGCTATTTTCACTGGTCAATGTGGCGACACTTGGGGGAGGCCTATATCCAGCAGTGGACATCTTTTTGGATAAAATGATGATGATGACGATTTTCATTTCGTGTTTGTGTTTTTTATAGAAGTAAGATTATATATATTAGCATTTTAGCGTTAATTTTGATTAAATCTACACCCACAAATACAAACAGGCCCGGAGAAACAATTCAACTAACACAAAATTTAACAGTACCTCCTCGACACAAGCGGTCCTATATTTAGAACAATTAAAGTAATTACACAGAGGGAGAGATGAATTACTATCTCCGTCTGAAACATCTGCATAATATTGCTTCAAAGAGAGGTTCCCGAGATGAGGACGATGGGCGAGTAAGTCTGAATGGGCCTCAGGCCTGCTTGGAGCCTTTGCAAGACGACGGGCGACAGCTGGTATTCATCGGTCGAGTTACTGCCAAACTCGTGTACCTATAAAAGCAGAATTTATGGCTAAAACTACATCAGGAGCGATTGGGTTTATTGTTACTAGACTTTGGCAGCGTGGATGACATTTATGCATTAATCTGCGGTAGTTTTGCGTGTACTTCAGCTCGCTTATTAATACCGACGTTGCAATGACGTATTTGTGAAAGTATAGGTACCTACTAACTGTAAACACTTCCAGATAGCCTCTTATACTATTTAATTAAATAACTGATTCCGTGAGGTAGGATGACTAACGCGCCAGTCAGCTCGTGCAAGATTTTGTGTCAAGCAAGATAAGTATCGCTACTCCTGTAGATGTGCTACGGCGTAGCTAAAACTCGGCTACGGCGTAGCGTATACGGTGCTACGACGCTGTTTCCCCGACTTTGACGCGCTTGGAAAAAAGATGTGTTAGTGTAAAACTGCAGTTTACTAAGTCACACTCTCTTTTTAAGAGATAGAGAGTTTCTTTGTAGTGTCCGTAATATATTTCCTTTTTTAGAATTTATCCTTGTAGAATCTTCTATCTACTCATATTTTGGATGCCTCTTGTCATTAATACTATATCAAATTCCACAAACACATGTGTGTTTGTTGAATTTGATATGGTATTAATGGTGTGAAGCTATGTAGCTTCCATGCGATTTTCTCTCGTTGTTGTGCACAGGGCTGCGCGGATGCAGTGAGGCGTAATAGAACTAATGCCTAGCCTCTAACCGCATTTAGCGCGCCAGTCGTGCAATCAATCAAGTGTAGCCTTAATCATGTCGCGCTAGGTCGCAGGCTTATTAATGTAGGCTTAATTAAATATTAAACCAAGGTCCTAACCTAAGAATACTCAATGGAATACTTTGTGACATTTGATAAAGTCTTTAATTACGTAGGAAGAAATGATTCTGTTTTAACATCCTGTTTTGCTATTGCCATGCAATTTCATCTGTAACTTAGTTATAAGTAGGTATAAAAAAACTTGCAAGGTGTACTTCAGGCCACCGTTCTTGTTTTTGTTCCTACCTGCAATATCAGGTACTTCTGCAGTAGAGTACAATAAAAATTGCCATAAATGAATAAAGTGACAATTTAAAATTAGCAGTTGGTCCCGGCTGTTATTTGTAGATCTTTGACAGTCGTTACAGGTAGTCAGTGACCCAAAAAGTCTGACAACCAGTCTTACCAAGAGGTTCGTATTACCCAGTGCTAGCTGGGTTGTGGAGGTCAGATAGGTAGTCGCTCCATGTGAAATACTGGTATTCTGCTACATCCGGTTAGACTGGAAGCCGACCCCAACATAGTTGGGAAAAGCCTAGTAGATGATGATGATTGTAATTTAAAATTGAGAAGCATTTCAGGACGTAACTGTTTTTCCTTGAAAATATTAAAATATTCTCTAACGTCAACACTGTTTAATTTTTATTTACCAAAAACTATTTGGACTCCTAAAACGCCTAGACGTTAATTAAAATAATTAGCTTACGCAGAATGCCTTGATCCAGAAGAGAAGGCGGCTGGAATCGGTATTTTAGGTGCCTTCGAGCCTGGTAGCTTGTTTCTCAGTACATTCAACAACTTGACATATTAAAATACACAGAGCGGTATGATTAAATAGGAAATGCTCGTACGACTGAAATCAATCAAGCATGGCTTTCGTAACGATGTCATTATGCGACGTCGATGCACTAGCAATGTTATTTCATTAATAGTGGGTTTAATATGTAGAACTTTATGATTGCTTGTGGCGTGGGAGGTAAATACTAGCGAAGGTAAGTTGCTATCAAATATAAAGGAGGGAGGAGTATTGAAACTTGAGTCTGTATTGGATATTGAAGTAGGTAGTGTGGGTTGTTTATAAATACTCGTAGTTCATGCTTAAAGTAATTGCATGTTTTGAGTATGTCATAACTTTATCATTATCAACGTCATCAGCTTATAAATGTTCCCACAGCTGGGACACAGGACTATCTATGAGAGGGAATGGGCTATAATCCACCACGCGGGCCCAGTGCGGATTGGTAGATGTCACATGTCTTCGAGTTTTTTGTTTCTAGGACATGCCGGTTTCCTCGCCATGTTTTCCTTCAGATTTTTGAGAGCAGTGGTGATGAAATAAAATATTATACAAAGTAATGTGCCTGCTTGGATTTGAACCCACGAATTACTGTTCGTAAGTCGGGGCCGCCACCACTGAGCCACCGCTGCTCAAAATACACCGCTGTAAAATATAAATTGGTATTAAATTAAAACTATTTTCAGAAAGAAAACGAGGATAATAGATTTAAGGAAAAGAACGAGATCACTGAAATGGCAATGGGCAGGACACATATGCAGAATGTGTAACAATAGATGGACAAAACGTTTAACAGAATGGTTACCAAGAGATCTAAAAAGGAAAAAAGGGAGACAAATTAAAAGATGGAGAGACATCTTTAAACAGAGATGTGGCTCGTGTTGGATGGGATTGGCGCATGAAAGAGGTATATGGAAGGGTTTAGGAGAGGCCTACGCCGCGGAGGCGACTACTACTAATATAGTTTAATTTTAAAAAATAAAGTTTAATTTAAGAGTGCATGCAAACATTTAAATATGTATTTATACTGTTAAAACCTATGTTATGTATCATTGTATTTATGCAAAACTTGTAGTAGAAAATAAAGGCAATTTTTAATTTTAATTTTTATTTTATTTTCAGATATGCATTTATTCGCCTCTGCATCACTCAAAGGTTGAATGGTAGAAAATGCCTACGGCATTAAGTCCGCCTCTGTACTTTGTGCTTGAAGTGTGAGATAAATAAATAATGCTTTTCAAAACTTTTTTACTACTCACTGCACTCGGTAAGCCGAGAGGAATATAATAATGAAGTATTATCACTGTTTAAAACTCACCCTGTACAGGTCGAGCTAGAACGTCGGAGTTGATTAGGGAAGCACTACAGCTAGTTATAAAACCAGTCTCACTAACTAGTTGTGGATTCCTTAGAAATGGTAATGTGAAATTGTAACCAAGCTAGCTCTAAAACATATGTGGGTGATTAGATTTCTTGATTACGTAAGTTAATTAGTGGCGAGGAGTTACGTGACTACTTCAAGATTAATTATTTTATTTAACAGGTTGATTGTTTTTTTTTTCAACTTAAAAATTAAAATAGCTCTTAACCAATCAGTGTGAATTGGTGTGCTCGGTTGTAATTGCTACGGGTTTATTATTTCTTAAACGTTGTTCCACACTAGGATTTCAGCTTTTAAGTCGCAAACACAAACATCCAGACAGGAACAATTATCTGTAGGCTGTGTGACACGAAGCGCAGGAGTCCATCGCTTAGGCATTGCTCCAACCGTGACGACAGGCTGCCGAATCGTATGTCGAAGGTTGAAATCCAGACCTTTTGTATAATTTATTTAATTACCACTCATCTCACAACAGTGAATGAAATCATAGTCAGGATATTCACCAAACCCCACTCCTTAAGTGCCATATTGTTGCCCAAAGGAGAGGTCCGTACAAAGGAGAGGTCCGTACAAAGGAGAGGTCCGTACAAAGGAGAGGTCCGTACAAAGGAGAGGTCCGTACAAAGGAGAGGTCCGTACCCCAGCAGCGTCAACATTATTGGTTGGTAATGCTGTTCAGCCAATCATCACGCATTTTTATCTTCCTCATCTGCCCAGCCTTTTCCTAACTAAGTTGGGGTTGGTTTCTAGTCTAACCAGATGCAGATGAATACCGGTATCTTACCGTTATCTAACCGCCACAACCCAGTCAGTACTGGGTAAAACGATACGCCTTGGTAAGACTGGTTGTTAGACTTTTTGGCCTACTGACTACGTGACTGTCAAATATCTACAAATGACAGCCGGGACCAACTGCTTAGCGTGCTTTCCGTGGCACGGAGAAAACTTGGTATGTCAGGTGGTCACCCATTCATAGACCAACCCAGGCAAGCACGGCTTAACCTAAAGATCGACCCAAACGGCGGTTATTATTTAGTCACGAGCTCATCGAGTATGACAGCTTTCTATGCATTCTAAAATCAAATTGCAATAAGAGTTTTGGAGTCAAAGAGCACAATCCTCATTCACAATCAAAATAGTTCCAAAACGCAGTAGATTCAAACAGACACAGTTCAAAGTTTAAATTAGACGCTAGAATTAAACACAGTGGGTTGCATTACGCTTGCAAATGTGCTAAATTATGTGCGATGGGACATCCAAGCCCGCAGCGCCGCCAAATGGCAACTGCTGACTTATTGTTAACTTTGTTGGAGTTTTGGATAATGTATTTATGATGAGACGGCTGTAATTATTGAATGGGTAGGCTAATGATGCAGATTTTCTGAAACTAATGTTTACGACATAATGTATGGTGATTGTAACATTAGTCTCGTTAACCGTCCATTTGCAGAAACGTCCAAAATAATATGTCTAGGTGTTACAATTTCTACAGTAATACAATGGACAAGATAACACAGCAAAACTATGCCTACTAATTTTGAAAAGAAGTAAAGACAGATGGATGTAAAAAGTAATGTACGAAACAACACGTTAGATTTCAAAAACAAATTTAATGATTTAGGCCTAAATTCTTATTGCGCTGACGGTCGGTCGAGTACGGTCGGTTGTGACGTCAGCGAGAACAAAATACGGCTGTCGGTTGCTACATACGTTAGCGTCGCAGTACGGTGCTATATTAAAACAATGTATACTCGTGCGCGACCGACCGTCAGCGCGAAAAGAATTCAGGCCTGAAGAGGCCCGCAAAGCATGAATCGTTCATACAAACGTAATACCAAATAATTTATAAATCAAACATATTCTTAAGGTATTTGTTGTATTTATTTCGATTGGATTACAAAATATATATGTTTCCAAATATATATTTTTAAAGGACACTGATTTAAACAAGAGTTATAAGAAAAATAAGTTGCCTAAAGAAATTTTAAGTTCCTCATGTCTCGTCCCTAATGTCACTGTCCTTTCAAAAATTTATATATTTGGGAACATGGATAAACTGTAATTCAATCGAAAGAAATACACACTATCTTAAGAATATGTTTAATTAAAAATTATTTTGGTATTACATTTGTATGAACGACGCATGCTCCGCCGGCCCCTTAAAGCTACTATCGAGTGCCATACGACATGCTTTATTATCAACTGCTATAGAATGATACATGTCGCGAGTAGACGCTTGTATAAAATAATAAGTCTTATTCAAGCTGTGTTTATTTAATTATTTTACTAAAACTTTGCCAGGCAGGCTTGTGGTTATTATTTTAAGTACGATACTAGTAAGTATCGGTAATCTAAGATAGTACTGATGAAAAGTAAGTTATTCATGAAATCCAGAGAACATTTTCATACAGAAACTTATCCGTTTACTGCCCAGTAAATAACATCACGAATAGTTGCGCCAACCATGAATGTTTGTTTATATAAGATTCTCAAACAGGAGTAAATATTTGTAAAACATTGCTTGGTCTAGATTATGAAATTGTCTACGCTCGCTACGAGTTTTGAGGCTGCAATAAATGACAAAGCAATGCCTGTTGTTAGATTTCACGGACGCGTGAGATTCATTACAATTTGAGCCTTATCTCAATGCCACAAAACACACATATCGAGACTTGGTATTGCATTTTCGTCTTCATAATATGTTGGTTATGAGTTAAGGTATTATTCAGAGTTACCAAAAGTGATTCGCTTTGAGAGACGAGCGTTTTCAGGGAATGTGATTAGTCCCGGAGAATATCACTTGTCGGGATTCACAGTCCTTGCATGGTTTTCCAGAAGGTTTACGACCAGGCAAAGTGGAGGTAATTAAATTACACACAAATCCTGTACTAATACATGAGAAATATTTGTATAAATATATTTATAATCACATTCTCGAAAACGACACTAACTATTTCGATGAAAGAAAAAATCTTTATGAAGGAAAAAAATCGGCCTAGCAAGTCGTAGGTAGGTAAGTCGATTCAACCACATTAGCGGTTTAGGTACCTGAGATGATATCTCCCTCTAACCGCACGATCAGTACAATGAAGTGGCGAATGCAGGAACTGATAACAGGAACCTATTTACCTATTATACCTCTGGGGTTTGACAATCTCAAATAGCATTGTATAATCAATCTATCAAGTCCCATTAAAATACACAAATAACACAGAGTTCAGTGCGTCTAACCAAATATATCCAAGCGAAAAAAACACTGATTAATCAGTGAGTGATTTTATTTTCGCAAAAAAATCACAAATTACCGGCACTCTAGAATAAAAACATCCATTATGGGCGCGTTCTCGTCAGTAGGTACCCAGTCAGTTCGGTTAATATCATTCTGTATTTCAGTTGACTACACAACCATCACCTTTTTAGGATAGTGTTGTTAGGATAAGTAGAAAATAGTAGGTAATTACGCGCAAAATAAAATCATTTTCATCAGTGTTTTTTTCTAAAACACATGTATTTCATATAAACAAGAACAATATCCTGGTTATCATACAGTATTTACTGACGGTTCCAAAGATAAACATGTAGGAGGCGCTGCCTTTTTGGATCCTGTTCTTCTGAACCACATGAAGCTTACGATTGATTCAGATATTTCTATTATGCACATTGAGTTGATTGCTATATTGGAAGCTTTGTCCTATATTCTGTCAATTAATGGCGATAATTTTGTGATTCTGACAGACTCCAAAAGCTCGCTGCAACACTTGGCTCGGCACACTTCTCACATGCGAGGTATTCCGACAGCCTACGCGATATATGAATTGATCTTAAAACTTCAAGCTAATTCCAAAACGGTGCGCCTCCAATGGATTCCGTCACATATTCAATTTGACGAAAATGATATTGTTGATTTACTCGTCATACAAGCGTGTGTTGACGGAGTCCCTACGAATATTACTCCGCTATATTCAGACTATTTTGGAAAGGCAAAAAAAAAGTGTTTAGATTTTTGGCAAGAGTATTTTTATGAAAGATCAAAAGAAAAGGGGATCTGGTACCGAACTATCCAGCCAGAGATTTCTCGGTCTCCGTGGATTGATTGTGATCTGAACAGGAAATTAATTACTATAGCTTTAAGACTTCGTTCCGGCCATATTCCTTCGAATAAGTTCTATCATTTAATGAAGAAAGTTTTGTCTCCAAATTGTGATGACCGTGGAGTAATTGATGATGTTTTTCATATCCTGATGGAGTGTGTCCGGAACGAAAATAGTAGACTTAATGTTTTTGGACGATATAAAACGAATAATATTGGCATTTGTAATTCCATCCTTGCTTTTCCAGTGTCCGAGAAAGCAAAAGAATTATATGAACTAGTAATAAGTAGATCGTAAGTTAGTGCTAAATAGATCGTAAGTAATTTGCTTTTCTGTACTGGGCGATGTGGTCGCTAAGCGACAAAGCCCTTTAACCAAATAAAAAAAAAAAAAAGCAGTGTTTTTTTGTTTGGATAATTTGGTTATACGTACTGAACGCTGTGCTAAAATTTGTCCATCTATTTTAATGGGATCTCATAGATTGGCTATGCTATTTGAGATTTTCAAACCCCAGAGGTAGAATAGGTAAATAGGTTCATGTTATCAGTTCATTCACAACTTCATTATACTGTTCGTGCGGTTAGAGGGAGATATCATCTATAGTACCTAAACCGCTAATTTGATTGAATCGACTTACCTACCAACAACTAGCTAGTACTAATTAGTATAGTATGGGTGATCAGAAGTTAAGGTATTTGTCTGATTAAGATTTATAAACTTTAATGCTGTTGGTGTCCTGGGCAGGGGGGTGAAACTTCCATACATTGGCTTCAAACAAAATTTTCATAGATAGTGCTGCCATCTGTGTGTTTAGGTACACCAACTTTTCAACTGTTATAACGAGAACAGCTATTTTAGACTATAACTTGCTAGTGAAGTAGATAGCCTAGCGGTGACAGCGGTTGCCCTTGTGACTAATAGCTCACAAGTTCGAATCCTCAGAATTTCTTTTTGCATTTATTTGGTTGAACAAAAACTAACAGCGCCATCTAACAGGTTGGGTACACAGTTTTAAAAACGAAGACCAGAGTTGCGCATCTATCTTGTATTATATAGGGTGACTGGTAATTAGTGTACGAAACGTAAACACGTGATTGTGCTCATGATAAAAAACCACTTTTACTATGGGACCAAAGCTGAAATCGCGAAAAAATATCACCTGTTCAGTACATGAGACGAACATAAATGTACTGAACAGCTGATTTTTTTTTTGCGATTTCAGGGTTGATCCCATATGATAGTATAAGTTGTTTTTTATCATGAGCACAATCACGGATTTAAGTTTCGTACACTAATTACCAGTCACCCTATATAGTGTATTATCTATGGTCCTGGGTTATCGACTTCGATACCAACTTGCTGACATGCTATCTTTTTACCGTCGGCAACAGTTATTCTTACAGAGTTCGTGGTGATCCGAGACAAAGGAAGAAATTACAAGTGGAATATTCTAATGGTAGTCTCGCCGTGATACTCTGAAGTAGAACAAATGCGAGAGAGTGTACAGCCAAGCGAGGAACAACAAGGTTAGAAGAGCGCTCTTATATACTCTCTCGCACTCGCTGTTTCTCGGTTTCGGCGAGAGTGTACAGCCTTAATTTTATGACACTGCAAGTTTCAAGTTTGAGAATTATGAACCCCATTTTGGTATTAACGTAGGCACAACTTACTGATCTAAAGAGTACCTTCGATTGAAAAGTAATAAGTTTCAATCACAAAATTTTAAGAGTTACTAGAACGCTAGAAAGAAGAGAAAGAAAAAGAAAGAAATAAAGTTGCATATGAAATAACTTGAAATATTTCTTAACCAACTTTTTTCACTTAACTAGTCAGAAAAGATAAAAGAGGTCACAGATAAGATGAGTTGCCTTTTCATGCAACATATTATAGATTGTCTTTTTATTACCAAAGAAAATCCCACATGAATGCAGTTTGAAGAGTCCTTGTCATACTTAGAGATCGGATAGACCTTTTCAACCCTCTCAATTTGTAAGACTATTCAACCAGTTCAAAAAGCTCTTGGACGTCAAAAAGTGCTATTGATATAAGTATTTTATTTCTCAAAGCATCGTCTAGAATCTAGAGACATTGTTTGCATTGCAAAGCCTTAGCTTTTCTTTTCAGTCAGCTAAAGCCAAAGGGTTATACCAAAGGGATTTGCTGTTGAAATCTCCTGTGTATGTTTTATGTACACATTATTTTGTGCTCGTGGCTGTACAACACAGCAACCATTATTTTGATTACATTGTTCTCTTTCTATTCATTATGTTTGTCTGTTGGAAAGACCAAGTTAAGCTGTGGGGCATCTTTGATCTTTTTTAATATTTTTAAATACGTGTATATTTAAAACACATTAAAAAAATCAAACCACAAAAAATAGTTGATGTCTTTTGACGATTTTCCTGATGGTTTCCTCGAAAAAGGTTACCTAATCAAATTGGTGTATAGATAACAAAAAAAAACATTTGAATATTTTACAATTTGTTCTTATTTTTTTATAGTACGAACACCAAAAAACGAATAAATAACACGATTACTTATTAAAAACTTACCAACCCAAAACAACCAAATAGAGGTTACTTCTATGTCAATATATTATGTACCTTACAACAATTGTTTCCAGGATCGCCTTTTATTTAGTCGTACCAGCTTTTAAATTGAAATGCCTTTCGGCTCCCAAGTAACCCGGTTTCCCCTATAAATATACAGGCGGCATTTTAAGTACATTTGGTGGTTGCGTGCGAGGCTAAAGTTTGCTAAAAACGTACATCGTTTAAGGCTATACATAATATATAGGTCTGGAGCATCGATCGTTGAGACGCCAATCACGACTACTTAGGTCGGTGGGTGGTAGGTATGGTGACTAGTTTTTGGTCAGAACTTTATCGACATGGATGTGGACTAATAAATATTCATTATGATCAGTTATACGTACATTTTCTTAGCATTTTGAGTGCAATAATTACTTGATTGACACTTATGTCATCTTATTTCTTTAGAAAATCTTAACTTAACTTAACAGTACATAACTTACAGCTAAGATACAAATTATAAGACTACTTCAGGGACACCAACCAGTTTCGTTAATTTTTGTAAGTTCCAATGAAATTCAACAAAAGAACGTAGAAACGTTTTGATTATCTTGAACAGTTATTATTATACCACGTTACGGGTTAATCTATCTTTTAATTGCCGTTCTTCAAAACTCATTTTTAGGAACAAAAAAAGAGTTCATTCAATCAGTGGTTCTGTATGTTATCTTTCAGCCAATCAGCAAACCACGAAACTGCTAAACAAACATGTATTCCTCACCCCTAGATGTACACAGAAGATTTTGAACAATCAGTGTGCGTATTACGGCTGCAAATACACGGAATTATATGCAGAGAGTGTTTCAGCTCGCTTGTTGAATAGTAATCTTGGTATAAGGAAGTGGCTTGTCTCGTTGAACCGGCAAATTGTATGGAAGTATATTTGGGGTTTGGACTGAACAAGGCATACGATTAATTTGGTCGCGTTTTGGTTTCTATTACTGTGGTTTTCGTTGAAGGTATAGGGCTTATTGAATTAGCTACATGTAGAATATATTATTAATTTAAGTGTTGTGTGAGATACAATAACGTTAATTAATAGGAGTATGTTAGACTAAACTAAAATATATTTTTTTAGCTAGCCAGCGTTGTCCCACTTCTGACCAAAGGCCTCCCTCCATTTCTTCGACTTCTCAGGTGGTTCTCTTCTATTCTCTCCAAAGCGAGAAAGCCATACAAGACCAACCGCCATCTTCTCCTCGGTCTGCCACGAACCCGTCTAGCTGTCTCAGGACTCCAGTGCCGTGATATTCGGACCCCAACACTCTTATACTCGTACTGGTTTGAAATTGCTATATGGTTTTGAGAGGGGAGAAGACCAGAAGAGAATAATGCGTGATACATTTCCTTTAATTCCTCAGGAATACCCCTTTCCTTTGATTTTCCGGGTGTATTATTTTTTGCTCTACATCTATTTTATCCATATTTGATTAAAACACAGTAAAGAGGAACTAGATTTGCTACCTAAAAAGGATAAACAAGACAACAAATCCACAAAGAATTCCTCCCAAAAACTGCATCACCAAGCATGTCTCTCTATACTTTCCCTCCAATCTATCACCCACATAATGTTTAAACTAATGAGCTGACACAGTGTAAACAAACAGCTATGTGGCAGTGATTAGCACTTTATGACGTGCTATGAATAGTTACGAGGCTGTGACTAGGCGTAATTAACGCTTGACTTGAGTTACAAACTCAGGTTTGGTTCAGTTAACTGTGTGAGGTTTTTCGCTGTGTCAGTGAAATTTAAAATGATTGTTTGCACTTATAATTTACAAGCTTACATCCGCGTTTACGCCTACATGAAGTTAGGTTAGGTTAGGTTAGCTGTCTCAAGGGGTCGATATATCGGAATAAAAAGTATCCCATGAGTTAATCCAATTAGTTATAAACGAGCTGTATGCTGAATTTCATTCGAATCCATTTTGCCTGAAAGAGTGACAAACATCATCATAATACTTTTTTAGCATTTGTAAATAAGATAGTGATAACTGCGGTTTCAGTATGCTAATTTTATTTCCGTATAAATACAGGGTGTAAACAACCACATCAAGAAGGCGTCAACCAAGCATTATGCGTCAAACTAAGTAACTTTACGCAAAAATGATTGCTGGGAAACGACATTTTGTTTGGGGTGGTATATCATGTTTTGTGGTAGAATATAAATAGTACGGGGGTCGTAGAGGCGTTTAAAGTAAAAATCTTACAATAAAAACTTGTATTTATACAAAAAAAAAAACTTGTCAAAAAGGTGGAACTTTGACCCCCAATATCTCAGTAAATAGAAGGTTCGGTATGGAACAAAAAAAAATGGCAATGACTTATATTTTATTGTTAATTTTGGTTATTTTAATTCTGATTGTGATGTTTATTTTATTTTAATGTTGACTTTAATGCTGATTTTTAAATTGATTTTAATTTTAGTTTTAGATGGTGAATTTATTTTAGATGTGGATTTTAACTTTGATTATGATTTTTGATTCAAATAATGTAATGTGATGTAATTTTTTCATGTAATCTATATGGGTTTACTGCCTGAAATAAACGATATTATTATTATTATAATGACGGGGAGAACAAAGTGCCTTTCGGCTTCGTTAAGAGGTGTTTTACAATCTTTAGGTACGTTTCTTCTTACCTATAATTGCAGTCGAATTTATAAGTTGCAATTCTTATTCATGATGGCAAGTTCTCAAATAGGTATTGATTTCTTAAGAAATCGACAATGATCCATGAAATATACAACAATGTAGTACTTGTTCGTCTACCCTTAAGGGATTACAAGCGTTACACGTATGTCATGTTCATTAGGCGAGTCAGTTCCAAAAATGTTCTTTTTCTGGTCAGAAAAAGTGCGTTTGTTTTTCCATTTTTCCACCCACAAGTCTTTATGCTGTCGTTGGCAGGCCGTGGGTGTAGTCGCAACATAACTGCGGCCAATTTCCTAGGAATTGAGGTTGGCTGTATTTTTGGGCCTTTTAAAAGGTTGGAAAAATTGCTCGGCATTTCAATATGTTTTGCTACCGTTGTGTGTTCTTTTATGTCCTTTTTAGGAACTGTATTGTTATGTTTTTGCTATGTTATTTTTAATGTTATTTAACTATCTTTTGCTTCTACGACATTATAAAACAAATGGAAACGGGTATTTATCGCGAATTTCACCTTTAATATAAGCTCGACGTTTTGACCGGATTGCACCAGCCGTGGCCGCGGGAAGACTGAAGTATTGGAGGTACCGCGACAGCAAAGCGAAGGCGTTTATTCACGTGATGTTCATAAAAATTAGGGCTGGTTCACACTAGGACAGCACACTACACTAACACTGTAGTGTGTGTGTGTCCGTGTGTCAGTGTGTGTTTGTTTCTATCATTTTGTACGCCCCTGTACACTATTTTTTCCAAATTTTTTACTGTGTTCGTTGGAATACTGAAATAAAACTGCGGTTTTCAGGCTTCGGACGAAACAAAAAGCTTTTATAAAATTAAAACAAATTAAACATATCGATGTAACCGATGTCTACCCATTTAAATATAGCAGTCTTGCCTGTAAAATCATAACATACACACGATTCCAATATCAGTGACCATTAAAACTATCAAAAAACAACTCGGTGACTAAAAACTTTCATGCCAAACAAAATAAAAACTAAATACCAACTGCCAAGCCGCATATTACCGTAAACTTAGTTTTATTTCACTCTGTAGCGTTCCGCATTAATTTCAGAAAACTTTATTATACGGAACAGCTGTGGGTACTTGGTTTATGCCGTGATGTGAATACATAGTTACAAGCGAGGTTTCTAATTGGAATACAGTTTTGGAAAATATCGTATTAGTATGAAGAATGTGATGACTAAATGATTCTTCACATTGCGAATTAATTTATGAAACAATCAAACAAACCTCATAATTTAATGTTACCAGTAAAATTGTGTAAAGATTGTCACGGATCTAACAGTCATAGTGATAGATTTATGCGCTGTTCTTTTCATACAAATCCGTCTGTAGTCCATTGCGAGACCTTTTTTTTTTTTAGGATGGGAAATCATCAAATGCCTTCTCCCGCTCTGGGCGGAGCGGGAGGGAGTGTCAGACTCTTGCTGACTAAAACCCATCCATGTTCCTTCCTCGCCCTTTACGTTCCGGGGCCGCGGTATCTTCCATTGCGAGACCTAAAATCCAATTCCTAAAAGCTTAAACAAGTCTTTACCAGATGACATCTTATCTACGTAAGTACTTATGTCAAGCAATTTTTAGTAATCTGTAAAACACTTTAAAAACGTTTGTTTACTCATCATCACTAGCCTTTTCCCAACTATGTTGGGGTCGGCTTCCAGTTTAACCGGATGCAGCTGAATACCAGTATTTTACATGGAGCGACTGCCTATCTGACCTCCACAACCCAGTTAATACTGAGTAATACGATACCACTTGCAATGGTAAGACTGGATGTCAGACTTTTTGGGCCACTGACTACCTGTAACGACCGCCAAAGATGGACAAATGACAGCCGGGACCAACTGCTTAACTTGCTTTCCGAGGCACGGAGGAAACTCGGTATGTAAGAGCGGTCACCCATCCACAGACCAACCTAGGCAAGCACGGCTTAACCTAAAGATCGGCCCGAGCGGCTGTTATTACTTAGCCACGAGCTCCTCAAAAAAAAAACGTTTGTTAACTAACAATCTAAAATCAGCAACCATTGTAACATGAAAAACAACAGTTTCAATAAAATAAAATTTTAGAAACTGAATATGAAAATATATAACTAGCTTGAGTTAGACAACTCTATAAACATTTTATATTCACAACAGTTGCGGCACTTGCGACTACTTTATGACGTGTCGTGTCGCTGTTAACAGTTTTATAAGCACTGCGACTAAGCGCAATTAAGGCACACACACACACACACAGGTACACACGTAACAAAAGAAACGGAACACGTTCGTTACCCCACCCTTAATTGTTTTAGAGAACCTTGCTTATTTCCAAGCGAGTCGTTTTTTAGGGTTCCGTAGCCAAATGGCAAAAAACGGAACCCTTATAGTTTCGCCATGTCTGTCTGTCTGTCTGTCTGTCTGTCTGTCTGTCTGTCCGCGGATAATCTCAGTGACCGTTAGCACCAGAAAGCTGAAATTTGGTACCAATATGTATATCAATCATGCCGACAAAGTGCAAAAATAAAAATTTAAAAAAACATTTTTATTAGGGTACCTCCCCCAGACGTAAAGTGGGGAGCGATTTTTTTTTTAATTTTGACCCTGACGTGTGATATATTGTTGGATAGGTATTTAAAAATGAATAGGGGTTTTCTAAAATCATTTTTTGATAATATTAATATTTTAGGAAATAATCGCTCCTAAAGTCAAAAACAATGTGTCCCCCCCCCTCTAACTTTTGAACCATAAGTTTAAAAAATATGAAAAAAATCACAGAAGTAGACCTTTATATGAACTTTCTAGGAAAATTATTTTCAACTTGATGAGTTGAATAGTTTTTGAGTTATATAGCACTTTTTCAAAAAAACGCAAATGATAACTTTGTTTTTCATACAAATACTATGAAAAACAAAGTTATTTTTGCTGACGAAAAATGTTGGTATTTTTAATGGTCTGGGAAGCTACGGAACCCTACAGTGAGCGTGGCCCGACACGCTCTTGGCCGGTTTTAGTAATAAATAGAAAAGCAAGGTTTAGTTAGTAATTTTAGTTTGCATGTTTGTTGAGTAATGGAGTTCTTTGGTTTATTAGATTATAGCTTGCGTTGTGAAAAGAAAGTTGATTGATATGAAACATTTATTCCAACATTAATTCAACTATTTATTCCATTAAGGATTAAGAGCGCGTATCCCAAAAGTTGGCAACGTCGCAAATAGCTGTCAAATTGTTATATTTTAATTAATTGTGTTGTTATTGTTATATTTTAATTAATTTGGCAATTTTACTGTATGAAAATAAGAAACATGGCTCTGTAGTGCACTAAAAAACTGAATATGAATTGCTATGTTGTGAACGTTTCAGGTGTAAAAAATGCATTTGGCAAGTTCCCAAATACTTTTTTTACATCTAAAACTATATAATTATTCGGTGTTACGATATTAATTATTGCATTCCCTTATAATTTTTTTAGTCCACTACAGAGCCATATAATTCTTATTTTCATATAGTAAAATTGCCAAATTAATTAAAACGTGTAAATATTTGACAGCTATTTGCAACTTTGCCAACTTTTGGAATACGCGCTCTTAATTTAGAAGTAGCTTTCGCCCGCGGATTCGGCCACGTAGGTGTCGGAAATGACCTACCATTTGCCACCTATTATCGATATTGAAGTACCTAACGTCCTAATACACTTCATAGTTTATCCGAATGCGTTGAATAGGACGTGAAACGTTTATGATATTAGTATAATAATACTTGTTAGAGTTCCATAGTACTGACAAGGAACCCTTATAGTTTCGTCATGTCCGTCCGTTCGAGGATTTACTCAGAGACTGTTTGTACTAGAAAGCTGTTATTTTGTAGAGGTGTGTATATCAATTACGTCGGCAAAATGGTAAAATAATATTATGTTGAAATATTTTTATTTAGGGTAGGTGAAGTTGGGATGAATTTCCTTTTCTCGCCTATACTATCGTGTGAGGTATCGATGAATAGGTATATTTAAATGACTTAGGGGTTGCTAGTACTATTTTTCTATTTAATGCTCCATTTACTAAATATTAAACTCCAAACTGCAAATATATGTTTCCCGCCCTCTAAAAATCTGGTAAAATTCATGATGATAGTACATTTCATGAACTTTAAAGGAAAATCATAGTGGTTAAGATAATTCCATTTGTTTAGCAGTAATCGTCGTTGTATTTGGGTGTTGGATAATTTTGTACCAAATACAAATCTTAGGATAAATCGTTCTATAAATATTGTGATAACGGGCTACTACGGAACCTTAATACTGCGCGTGGCCAGACACGCACTTGGCTGATTTTTTTGTTATATGCTATTTTTTATATTCTATTTTCTAAATAAAGTATTAATCTGAAATAGTTTCGCAAAAAAAGTGTGGTGACCACGCTGCACGTGGACGTTTCTAACCATTCAGTCCAGGTAGCATTTTTTGTTGGCATTTAGTTGGGCCACATACCTCTGGTTAGTTGGCAAATGCATACAATTGGCGGGCAGTTTGCGGGTTGGGCCCAAAACTGATGGCCTACGTGGATTTGCCTACGAAGGCCCAACTTGCGATGGGGCCAACGTGGATTTGCCTACCAACAACCAACCAACTACTTTCAATGTGTACTACCGAGCTAGTAGTGTTGAACTAATAACCTTGTGTGAACACTAATAGGGTTGAAATAAAACCAAATTGCTTTCTGATCTAAGGCGCGGGTCATATACAAGTGGCGTATGGCGCTGGCGCGTGTGCGGGGGGCGAGGCAGTAGCAAGTAGCGGCGCCACTTACTCGGCGCCACCGCCATACGCCGTACGCCACTCGTGTTTGTCCGGCGCCCAAGCTACTGATATATTTACTAAAATTCACTCGAACCCAACCAAATCGTGGTAACACAACGATAGCGACTTCTAATTGGACTACAACGCCATCTATCGAGGTTGGGGTACAACTTTTGAACCTTTACCATATTATCATTACGGTTTCGGCATGAACATACCGCCCACCAAGGACATTTAGTGACGGAATGTCCTTCTTAAATTATCCTTAATTTTCAATTTTGCACTTTGTTTACAATATAAACCTTATATCTCAAATATAAACAAAAATATAAAAAATATGTTTCGTAAATCTAAGAGTTACTAAGAGTTAAGAGAGTACTAGTAAGCTCATACTGGGTGTACCAGTATATACGTATCATCCCTAACAGGCCCATTGAAAGGTTTAAGTTGGACCGATGTAAGTTGTTATCATAACTTAAATCCCTACAAAAAACTCCCAACAGTAGGAATAGAAGCAGCAGGCCCGTCGTTAGTTGGCCCAATGTTGTTTTAGTAATTTAAATCCCTACAAAAATCTCCCAACAGTAGGAATAGATGCAGCAGGCCCGTCGTTAGTTGGCCCAATGGTGTTATAATAACTGAAATCCCTGCAAAAATCACCCAACAGTAGGAATAGTAACAGAAGGCCCTTTGTTGGCTATTCGTTGGGCAAATAGTGCATGTTTATGACAATGGGCCTATTTAAGTTTAGGTTGGCGGAACAACTAACCGTCTGCCAATACATTCCCAACTGTTGGCATAAGGAAGCCAACGGCAATTGCTACTAGGGGGTTTAATCACTATGTTATCCTTCAGTGTTAATTCAATGCTAGTAGTCTCTTGAAAGGTAGTGAGGGTGAAAATCTACCTTCATGCCTTTAATATTGTCTTCAAGAATGATAATAATATAGTACCTATAGAATCCTCTTTATTTTCCACGGTATCCGAACCGAGTCCTATTTATCTATCACAATATTGTACAATAGCACTATAAACTTTAATTTGAAACACAAAGCATCCGAAAGCGCCTCTTAATTGAAACATTTAATTAATACGAACATTTTCCTGAAAACATAAGTTCGTAGTTCAAATGTCAGAAAATAAACACCGTAAATATGACCCAAACATCAGAAGTGTTCCACTTAAAGTATGCAAAGCGCCTTAATTTTACCCTCTACTAAGTTTCTGTGAAAGTAAAACAACCTCTATTGTTAGTTCCGTAAAGACTACAATTGGGTGGGTAAACTAGAGTAGTATATTGTTCTTTGGGTCGTCGGAGTAAATCGACTTAATTTGTAGCGAGTATTTCTACTTGAAACCTTGTCTAAGTGGACCGGTCTTCATCTACTAATATATCTTTTGTACATTGCACGTAATTATTTAGTACAGGTTTAACAAGCACTACAAGTATGATTTCTTGGAACTTAGTTGAAATTTTCGTGTCAGTTAGTATACGTGCTTCAGGGTATAATTTTCACCAGAATATTATCTATTTATTAGAATACCCTTATCTAATAGCAAAGGTCGAGTGTCAAACATCTTTATTAGAACGCTACAATAATCAAAGGTTATTGGCGTAAATCAGACATAATGTAAGTATGTGTTCAGGTAATATTAAAGGTAGAGTCAGATTGTGCAGTCAGGTGCGAACACCAGACTGTCTTTGTTTTTTCTGCCGGTCAATTCCACACATTCCGTTTAAACACACTTTAAGAAAACTCATTAACTTTACTGTAGGGTAAGAGCAGGCCCTGCCGGGGTTGCGGGACTGTTCGAAAGAGATACCGTGGCCCCGGAATATAAAGAGCGAGAAAAGAACATGGATGGGTTTTAGTCAGTAAAAGTCTGATGATCCCTCTCGCTCCGCCCAGAGTGGGAGTCATTTGATGATTTCCCAAACGGAAAAAAACACTAAGGGGTAAGAGCAGTCTGACAATCGTGCAAGCGCGATTCCTTAGCACGAGTTCTTGGGTTCCCGGGTCGAGCAATGTATTATTGGGCTTTTTTACATCAGGAATTACTCGGTAGCAACCACGGAGTCTAGATGTCCGGTTGATGTGTAACTTAAACATAACTGGCGAAAAGTTGATGTACTATTAGGTACCTACAATAATGTCGAACCTGCATTCTAGGATTACAGGCGTGTTGTTTTGTCATAACAAATAAAACAAGCAATCTCCAACGCGTCACTGTCATTGTTACAAACGTGTAACAAACCTCTGAAACCTATCCCAAATACAATTTATTGCTACACCGATATTGTTCGGTTACATTGAAATGAGACTATTATCCGCCTAATGGTTTTACCAAATTGCTGATAGGCAAACTTGCTTCACAATAAATAGGGGTAATTTGTTACCCGACCCCAGCTCAGTGGAGCGACCTATGAACTTGATCAACTAACTTGCCCTTACAGTCTTGGGGGTAAGGCAGAGTTAGGGTGCCCTTTCACCAGATGGGTGAGGTAGCTAAGCGGTGAAGCTGAGCTATGTAGTATATCAACTATCTGGTGTCCACGACACAAGCTTCGTTGCTTAGTGTGGCACTAGATGGCGCTGTGTGTAATGTTCAGCGATATTTATTTATTTATCGGGATTCGACATTAGACACTGACATGTACTGTAGTGAAGTGTCTCACAGTGTCCATTGTCTGCAGCCGTTCCGCAATTGTCCGGACCGGTTTGTCTGCATCTTATCTTGGTGGTGAAGATGGACTTTACATTGTATGTAAAAAAAGCACCAAGCAATAAATCGTCATCATCTACCCAGCCTTTTCTCAAATATGTTGGGTTCGGCTTCCAGTCTAACCAGATACAATTGAATACTTGTACTTTATATGGAGCTACTCTGATCTGACCTCCACAACCTACCAAGCGATAAAACACTCTACACTTTTAAAATCATACTGTTCTGTATAATAATACCTAATATCACGCACATATCTCACTAACACTCGCCACGAGGCTCAGCCCATCTGTAGTGGAAAAGTACCCTTAGGGCGAGCAACAAGACAACATCGCACGCCCCATTTACGTGAAATATTGCTTTCACAAAAATTGCTTCTATTTTTTCAAGCAAAATCAATCACGAGAAGTTTGTAATTTCGAAGATACTTCCCGTTAGGGATTTAATTTAATTTTTAATTAAGTTTAAGAGGCTGTTTCTTTACTAACCTTGGTACAAAACAACAGGATTTTAGCTCGTGAGTTGTTTGTCCTTTTGGGTCTTGTTTATTCGGGCTAAGAATAGATAATTTTGTTGTAGCCCCATTGTGTTGAGAGTGCCTGAGTGGACGCCACGTGTATGTCTTGTAAACATAGTTTTGCTTTTGTCAATACTTCTGTGGAAACACAGTGTTTATAAACATTTATTTATTTTTCTACTTACAGGTTTCATTACAGGTCTTTACTTAAATAGTGTGTCCATCAATTTCTATAAATAACACACACATAACAAATATCAATTAAATACATATCTACTCAATGAACTACATAACACAGGCATCTATCATAATTAAATACGCGATTGGACGTGGAGTTGCAGACCAGCTCGTTATATAATATAATACAAGGTATCATCAGTTTTAAATCAAAACAAATAAACGACAACATAATATACAAATGATAACGAGTAAAACATATAATAAATAAATATAATATGTATGTGTGTATTATGGATGGCAGCATTTTTTTTGTTTTTCTGCGTTTAAATATTTGAGAATACATTCAATATCAAAGCTACGACTAAGTCATTAGTCATTTGTTGCATTTAGGCCGAAACGAAATGTTAGAATTTACATACAAAAGCTAATACCTCATCATCGCTTCTCAACACTTACATGAACCGCAGTAAGCCTCCATAGATTAGAAGGTAACACATTTGACTAAGATGCAGCGTCAAAGTCGTACTCCGCCCAACATGTCTCAAGAAACTTGACATGTAAGTGTTTCAAGTAAAAGTAATTACAAGGACTGTTTCATTATGTCGCTCATTTAACTACCTTACTACGTCGTAACACCGAACTGTTTCGTTTGCCGCACTATTAATTGCCTCCCAGCTGTTTCTTGCCACCACTTTGCTCAAATGTTAGGCGGTGTTCTCATCTTTGTATGCGCAAGAGAGCAGTTGTTGCCAATGTTTTTATAAGAACTTGCAAATGCTTTGAATACCCTCGCAGAGAACTTAGAAAGATCCGGTTTGAATGTACAAAATATGACCTCTTTCAGGGTTTTTAGAAACAGCACTATAGGGTCTCACACTCGGGGCGTTTTTGGATCCATTTAGGCCTGAATTCTTGTCACGCTGACGGTCAGTCACGTATCGACGGTCGTGACGTCAGCGAGAACAAAATACGGCTGTCGGTCGCCGCTTACATCAGAGCCGCAGTTTGGTACTATATAAAAACAATGTATACTTGTGCGCGCTAAACTGAGATAGAACACAGGCCGAACTTAATGTGAATAAAGTTATTCACATCAAGTTCGGCCCTGCATCATACCTGCATGGTTTGCTCTACTGCGTTCATTCGTTATTCCCTTTTCCGAACTGACTATTACTGTTAGCCCGTGTCTTCACACTGCTAGGCAAAGGTCTACCCCACGACCTCCATCTTTCGATCCAGGTAAATCAGGCTATCAATTAGTACGTATGAAGGGTGGGTATACACAGTGAAAGTATCTAAAACCGCGAAGACTCCATTCCGTAGGCGTTCGCCGATGAGTAAGCACCCTTACTTGTAAACACTCCAAGTTTTAATAACTTTGCTATGTCAAGAATAAATCTTAATTGTTTAAAGTAACGTTTTCTTAGAAGTCTTGTTGATACTTAATCAGATTACACAGTTATGAGTTAAATTGTTACCCTGCTTGATGGAGTTTCTGACTCTTTTGATGTTCACTGTGTGTGATGTGAAATTGATTGATACAGTTAAAAGTTTTAATGATATTTTGTACGTCGTTATCGAATGAGTCTAATTGTAATAAGTCTTTTGATGCGAGTTAATAGATTTCTGTGAATGGCATTGTATCGCCATAAATAGCGACGTTGAAAGGAGCAACGAAATTGGAAATTGTATAGTCATTATTGCTTAGCATTCTATTTCATTTTCAACAAAACGAGTAATAATATTTTAATTAAAACCGTTCTATTGAGCTTGATGGGTGTACAAACGAGGGTGACGCCAGAAAAAATAAAACTGTAAAACCTAAAACCCTTTTTTAAAATAGTCTATTCTGTCCCACAGCTGAGCAAAAGCCTCACCGATTCCTCTCCAACTCTTTCGGTTTTTTGCTTTCTCTGACCAATCGTTCAGGAACAAGTCCAAATCGTCACATCAGCGTTTCTTGGGCCTGCCTCGGTGCCAACGAGCGTCTTCAGACACCCGCTGTGTGACAATTCTGGCCCATGTGTCCTGACCCATATCACCATTAATACATTGAATCACGATACACGCAAAGAGACGCTAATAATAACAATAATTATTAAAAGCTAATTAACCTAATTTTTATGGGCACTGTTTATCAGAATTTTATTTTAGCGATAAGTCAGGAGAATTTTACTAACCTAACGTAAACAGTACATGATTTTTCACCATAATTTATCTAGCATAATTAAAGATTTCTTTCTAACTAATAGCAACATACATCTCGTTTTGTTCCCACTTCCAAAATAACAAGAATAAATAATATTCTCAATGGATTTATTAGAAACGATTGGTCTCACTTCAAGATTGAGCAATGGCTGCCGCCGCCGGCATTTTGCTAAAGTAATGAAGTTGCGATACTAACATAATTTATTCAATTAAATTGGATATTGCTTCAGAGATGGTTGGTTATGAGGGTTTTTGTTTTATTAACGTAGACAAAACCAACACTGGATGAAGTTGATTACAAAGAGTCCTTAAACCCATTAATTATGAAGCAGAAAGATCAGAAGGTTTAAAATGGCCGCTTTAGCAGAACATTAAATGAATCATGTCAAAAATTTTAAATTCTAAAAATGGATTTTACGTTCATAACAATAAAGTCCATTTTACGTATTTAATTTTTTTAAGGTGATTCGTATTATGTTCTGCTAAAGCGGCCATTTTAGGCCCGCAGACCCCATATTCAGAACGCTTCGATTCGATTGCGATTCGGGAAGTTGTATGTCTATCTCGCTCGTTTTCGTTATGCCAAAAAAGGATAGACATACGACTTGTCGAATCGAAATTCATTCGAAGCGTTTGTGAATACGGGGGCAGATGCGTAGTACTCGCAACTAACTACATGTATGACCAGATGTTCCTACAACTGGTTAAACCTTACGTGGACGGAGCAAAAGCATGGTAGCAGTTGGCGTTATGCTATCTAAAAGAAAATAAAAAGGGGTTGTATGGGAAATCATCAAATAACTTCTCCCACTCTGGGCGGAGCGGGAGGGATTGTCAGACTTTTACTGACTAAAACCCATCCATGCTCCTTCCTCGCCCTTTACGTTCCAGGGCCACGGTATCTCTTTCGAACAGTTCCGCAGCCCCGGCAGACCTTCCAACTCCTACGGGTAAAATGTGTAAGAAATTGTTTATCTAAGTAATTGTTTCTGCCAGCAGCTTCGTCCGCGTGAAGTTTGATAATTGTCCCATGGGATCTTACTACCAAGATAAAAGTATCCTGTGTTTTAATCTAGGCTATAAACTATCTGTGTTCAAAATTTCATTAAAATCCGTTCAGTAGTTTTTGCGTGAAACTGTAACAAACATCCATCCATCCATAGTCACAAACTTTCGCATTTATAATATTAGTAGGATAGGATAGAATTGTATGACACGGAAAGTCGTAATAGAAGTACTCAGAAGCTGGCATCAGTTATGATCAGAAGGCAACAATTTAACAATACAACTTTTATTTTTCTTAAACAAAATAAAACAACATATAAAATATTGACAGCCAATCATAAAACAAACCTGATAATCTGCGGCAGTTGCTCTCAACGAGAGGATAAAGCTGGTGACTTATATGAAATGTGATGGAGTGTTAGCTTAACAGCAAATAGACAGGCGGATCAGTCGGATTAGCGTTACCGCAAGTACCGACACACACGTCAACCTTAGTACGGGGAGATGGGGGAATACGGCCAAATATTCTTAAGCTGCTTTCAGACTACGCTATAATATAATAGCATAATAGTCTACACTAATATTATAAAGAGGAAAACTTTGTTTGTTTGTTTGTTTGGTTGTAATGAATAGGCTTAAAAACTACTGGACCGTTTTTAAAAATTCTTTCACCATTCGAAAGCTACATTATCCACGAGTAACATAGGATATATTTTATCCCCGTACTCCCACGGGAACGGGAACTATACGGGTGAAACCGCGGGACGTCCGCTAGTATAATATATAGCTCATCGATATTTATTTATATATATTTATAGTATTTTAAATATCCTTGTAGTTTACCTTAGTATTATTCAAATTATTTTCAGATATACACCTACCACTGCTTGTCTCTGAATCACCCAAAGGTTGACTGGTAGAGAATGCCTATGCGGCATTAAGTCCGCCTCTGTACTATGTGCTTGAAGTGTTAAATAAAGATCGCGCACCATATATTGTTATGGACACGTTCACACTGTACTATACTTACTATAATTATATTATTGGCTTACAATCTACACTAATATCTACACTAATATTATAAAGAGGAAAACTTTGTTTGTTTGTTTGTTTGGTTGTAATGAATAGGCTTAAAAACTACTGGACCGTTTTAAAAATTCTTTCACCATTCGAAAGCTACATTATCCACGAGTAACATAGGATATATTTTATCCCCGTACTCCCACGGGAACGGGAACTATGCGGGTGAAACCGCGGGACGTCCGCTAGTACGCTATAAAATTGATGCGATGCGCTGAGTTCATGCTGTATAAGGACGGGACTTAGACACAATGAAACATCTGTAATGCTGATTAAATACTGAGTATATTTGGTCCAATAGATATTATTATAAGCATGCACACAAGCATACATACGTCAAATACATACTACATCACACCTCCCCTCGGTAAAATAAGGTGAAATATAAAATACATTTTATTTTTTACCTTAGTATAACATTTGAAACTTAAAAACTACATGCATTAAAATTATCTTATTGTTATTTAAACAATGATTGCTTGTTTTATAAACATTAACCGAGCGAGTAACTAGATCTCCATCATCAAGTCATTAACATTATTGTTATCTAAACTTAAATGGTCTTACTATTCTACTTATTCATAATTATACGTATCAGCATGTGGTGCAATTTATGTATTGCAATTGAATGAGATTTATAAACATTCGCTTAATGTTTCATATGGTCTATAGCTAACGATGATTACCTAAGTCAATCATAATTAGTCATAGTACAATTTCGTACGATTCTTATGAACTAAATCTAATTTACCATTAATATTCACCTCCACATTGGGTGACAGATCTCGGACAACCTCGTAGGGTCCCGTATAAAGGTTCGTCAACTTATTACCAGTTTCGCTTTTAATTAATAAACGGTCTCCCTGTTTATATTTAGTAGGACTTATGTGGTGATCATATTTATCTTTCCTTTGTAATTTACTTTTGATTAAATTATCTCTCGCCTCTGTTTGTGATATCTGTAATCGATATTTGAGCTCGAGGGGGTAGCTATCATAGTTATATAGTGGCTCTACGGATTTGGTAAGATTACTTGGCAAATTACATATCTTTCCATAGACGAGTTCAAATGGCGTAAATTTTGTTGAAGTGTGTACCGTCGTGTTGTATGCAAAGCACCAAAATGGGAGCCAAGTGCTCCATGAGTCTGGTTTATTTTCCGTCTGTATTCTTAAAAACGCCCCTAAACTTTTGTGTGAGTTCTCTAAAGCCCCGATACTTTCATGGTGATATGCTGTTGAATTTAATTTAGTGATATTAAGAATTTTACATACCTCTTTAAAGGTGTCAGACATGAATTCCGCACCTCGATCAGTAGCAACCTCTCTTGGAACGCCGTGTTGGAGAATAAAGTTGTTCACGAACACTCGTGCGACTTCTTCTGATGTTTTAGAAACCAAAGGAAACGCACATACATATTTTGACAGCTCACATTGTAGTGTTAGAATATATGAATGGTTATAACAATCCCTATCAAGCGGTCCCACTAAATCCAAATATATTTTTTCAAAGGTAGTATGAGACGTAGAGGTAATAGTCATTGGTTCTTTAGCAAATGCCGTATACTTTTGTTGCTGACATTTTGGACATTTTTTGACAAAGTTAGCAATATCTTTTTCGAGTCCCGGCCAGAAGTAATATTTTTTAATGCTATTGAACATACGTCTAATGCCAGCATGACCGCTTGTAGGTAATAGATGGAAGTCATTTAAAATTACTTTCCTATCGTCTTTATTTTCGATTCTCTCTCCTTCCTTTATAATAATTATAGATAGCTTTTTCCAGTTAGAACACTTTTTTACCTCACTTGTGAACTTTTGTATAAAGATCCTGTTGTTCTTATTTTTCATTATAAAAATTTTATCTGTATTAATTGTGGCACAAAATTCACACAACTCCTTCATGAACTCTGCTGGCGTCAGCTGGGATTGTGCTGACGGTTTAATAAATATCGTAAGTTGATAGCTATCGAACATAAAAATATTATTTTCATGTGTAATTTTATTCGTGATTCGTAATTTATTTAAATACTTCATATCGGCAAACCTAAGTTCAACTGCATTTTTCGGAGCATTATTAGTTTCTACTAGCCTTGGCTCGTTCAGGAGTCTCTCTGTGCTCGTAACATTTTGATTTACAGAAATATTTGTTTCTAATCTTTTCTTTTGGGCTCGCGTCATGACGCATGATATACACTTATTTAATTCTTTTAGTTCCTTGGATGACACTGTAATACGAGAAAGCGCATCTGCGGCTGCATTCTCTTTGCCTTTTACATATTCAATAACATAATCGTATTCCTCTAAGCATAACCTGAACTTAAGCAATCTGCTTGAGGGGTCTTTTAAACTAAACAAATATACTAGCGGTTTATGGTCGGTAACGATTTTGAAGGTTCGACCATATAAATACGGCCTGAAATGCTTCACAGCCCATACGATAGCTAGGAGCTCTTTTTCAATCGTTGGGTAATTTAGCTCGGCCTTGTTTAGGCTTCTACTAGCGTACGCGACTGGGCGCCCGTCAGTGTTTGCTAAAATAGCTCCCACTGCGTAACCCGATGCATCAGTCTGTATAATAAATGTGTTTTTACTTGACAAATCGGGGTATTGTAGAACGGGAGGCGATATTATACATTTCTTTAGAATTTCAAATGCCTTTTGGCAATTGTCATCCCATTTAAATTTAGCATTTTTTCTACATAACAAATTTAAGTGATAAACTATTTCTGCAAATTTCGGTATAAATTTTCTATAATAGTTAGTAAACGCCACGAATCGCTTAACTTCATCCGCGCTTTTAGGCACAGGATAGTCTTGCACTGTTTTTATTTTGTCTGGGTCGGGTGAAACCCCTTCTCCTGATACAATATGGCCTAAGTAGAGCAATTCCTTTTGTAGAAAATTACATTTCACCGGGTTTAATTTCAAATTAACTTCACGTAATCGTTCAAATATTTCAATTAAATTTCTATTATGCTCTGCCAGGCTTCGGCCAAAAACTATCAGATCATCTTGATAACACAAGCATTTTTCGTAACAAAGACCAGACATAGCCATAGTCATCATGCGCGAAAAGGAACTGGGGCTTGTCTTAAGCCCCATCGGCATTCTGGTCATTTGAAACTGTCCCGAACAAAAAGCTGTATACTTCCTGCTATCCGGCTCTAGTTCGACGTTATAAAATCCCTGATTGAGGTCTAAATGCGTAAAATAAATACATCCGGATAAAGAATCTAATATTTCACTGATATTAGGCAATGGAAATTTATCTTCCTGTATACTGTTATTTAATTTGCGATAGTCTATGACTAAACGCCATTTTTTCAATCCATTTATATCTGCTTTCTTAGGCACCAAAAGAACGGGGCTCGACCACTCACTGTTACATGGTTCTATGATACCTTGTTCGAGCATATTATCTATTTGTTTCCTTATTTCCCCTTTTTGTGAATGTGGGAGTCTATAAGGCTTAGAATACAATGGCGTGGTTTGTGGCTTTAAATTTATCGAGTGTTTGTATATTTTTGTGGTAGTTAATTTATCCCCTTTGAGATAGAAAAGATCGTTATATTTTGCACATATGTTTTTAATACTATCGCGTTCTTCCGTTTTCAAGTGGTTTAAATTGAGTAATGGGAAAAGATGTTTTACCCTTTCCGCATATTTTGTCGTGGGTTCGGCAAATTCACAAACATTATAATCATTAGCTAAGAGTATTGTGGGTTTAAAATCTTTTAAGTCAATATCTTTTCCCGTGGTATTTAAAAATCGTACTGGTATTCGCCCTTTAATCGGTTTTGATAAAGTACTTGCTAAATATAATCCTTCCTTTACTTCAGTAGCGCAAACTACGCATTCCTGCCGAATTTCAGTTTTGATAAGATGAACTGATTCTGATCTAGCGGGTATAGTTAATAAATTGTTCTCCGAAGTGATAGGTAAATCTATTTTTATGGTCTCATTCCATAGTTGTATAGAATTGTTACCCAAGTTTAAAACCGATTTATATTTGCTTAGAAAATCTTGGCCTAATATGCCACTAGCCTTACATGGTAACGATTTAAATACGAAGAATTTATTGCTTACAGTGTGATCACCCGAATATAGATTAATATAAACATATCCGATTGCGTGTACTTTGCCTCCGATACCATCAACAACAAGTGTCTCTTTTTGGATAGGAATATTATTCTCGATCACGTGTTCATATTTTATGGCTGAAATAGAAGCCCCGGTATCAATAAGCCAACTATGTAAGTCCCCACAAGGATTAATGTTCAAATTAATATGACATGCATTATTACAAGACAATATTACATTTTTATTCACGAAAAACTTATCGTTTTCTGACTCTTTTGACTCTTTGTTTTCTTGTGAACCTGAGTCTGTCAAAATATGTATTTCTTGTTCATCTCCCTCTGCATTTCTAGAGCGACTGTAAAATATCTTACCTCTGTTGCCTCGAGATGATCTTGGTGCAGCTCGTCCTCTAAATTGACCACCTGTCCAGCTGCTGTCGTCTGCCTGAGATTGAATACCCTGATCTGGCACCTGTCCGCGCCCTGGTGTATGCTGACCTCTATTCCTGAACCGACCCCTAAAATTCCTGTTTTGATAAAAGTTATTTCTGTTATTATAACGCATAGCCAAAATATCACCTGAGCTCGACGGGGATGTTATTTGTTCATCTATAGCAGCTTGAACAGCATCACTCAAAGACGAATAATTCCTAGCTGCGATTATGGTGCTCAACCGCCGGTTTCTCAAACCATCTGCGAAACTTTTTATAGCTTGTTTTTCATTTATTGGCTTCAACACACTAAAACTGGTCTCATTGCCTTCGGATTGAGAGATGGTTAAATCTACAAATAAATCTGAAATTTGTTTTCCATACTCGTCTATAGATAGTTCGTTTTGTCGCAGATTAAATAGTTTATGTTGAAGCGCCGTTGCCGACTTTTTGGGCAACAGACGAGTTTTCATAGCCTTAATCAAACCGTCAACTGATTCATATTTATTGTCTAGTTTTAGTTTAGCCGCCTGTGACAAACGATTTTTCAATACAAAGTTAACTAATTTATTTTGGCCTTCCTGGTCGAGCTCGGATTGATAGTATTCTACACCGTCAATGAGCTGCTTTGTACTAGCCTCATCATCTTTCAAAACTGGTAATAAATTCAATGCAACCTTCAGATCGAATTTAGCCATATTTTCTGCCTTACTAGTGTATTTCTCTACAGATGAATTTCTGCATAAGTCCAATATGCTGTCGTATAAAGTATATAAAACTGTGAAATTTGCTCATTAAATTTTAAAGATTCATCCTCCTTTAATTTGGGTCTCAACGCTTTTAACTGTTCCAAACTACATTTAAACTGACTAACTAAATTATCAGCTTCTTTTAATTTTTTCTACACAATTTCACCTCTAAGTTACGCCTACCTGGCCCGATTTTCACCAAATATGCTTTTACTTTATTAAGCTCAGTACTTAATTTAATTAAGTGTTCATACATTACGGTCCATTATAAAACAGATATAGATGTGATTATTCACATAGATTTCTACATATTACACCGATTCACTGTAATGCACTTTGACACATTTTTATTACGCAATAACACAAAATCTTCTAGCCGTAGTCATCTGGTTCCCGTTTTAGATAGGCCTTTCCACTCGTTACTTTACTGGAGTTCCCTTGCAGGAACTGGTAGCTCTGCAATTACAATCTTCGCATATAACTGGTACTCCTGGACTCCGATAATGCCTGGTTCGTTCAGAACACCTCAGGACATGACGTGTTAATTGGTCTCTTATCCAAGTGTGATGGCATTTTTTATATAGCCTGTATCAAAAATGCCATACAAAAATCCGAGGAACAATATTGTACATATGACCATCAGCACTATGCTAATTGCTGACAGATGTAATTTAAATTCTTCGACTGTGGCTGTATTTTTTCCTCCACTGGCACTGTTTTGGTTTAAAAAGATTTCCTCACTTTGCACCTTAGATTGGCAAATGATGATGATTGTCTTTTATGTAGTACGTAACTAGACGAATTTTACACAGATTGACACCACCCGGACTAATCGCTGCCATGATAAAGTTGATCCAAGATCAAATGTCACGGTCGCCATATAAGGACGGGACTTAGACACAATGAAACATCTGTAATGCTGATTAAATACTGAGTATATTTGGTCCAATAGATATTATTATAAGCATGCACACAAGCATACATACGTCAAATACATACTACATCACAGCTGTGCTATATCACGTATCGCCCTTTTCCACCTCCTCACCCGCGGCAGTATCGCAAGACTCTTTAAAGATCGCGGTCAACTGAGCTTGCTATATACTATAAATGCTTGCGATAATATAGCGTAATGTGAACGCCATGCTATATAGTATAGCATTATATCCTTCTTTGCTATTATACTTTATAGCACAATAGTATAGCGTAGTCTGAAAGCAGCTGTATGATTGCTGTAAATCATTACTGGTAGACCTAGATACACAGTTTTTTTCCTAGTACAGGCATCATACATTATTATACCTACATTATTAGTTTTTAGATTCATATTGTATTTTACCTTCTGAGATCCTGAATAAAGATTGATTATTATTATTTATTATTTTATACAAGATTCCATATAAGTGACTTCGTTGTTCCTCTAAACTAAGCAACGGATTTAAATGCAGCAATATTATAAAGCTTTAAAATTAGTTTGTAAGTTTGTATTTAGAAAGTAATCCTGGAAAGTACTGATTCGATTCCGAAAATTCCTATGGTAGGGACCTGTATCTATATCCATCAGTTCGATTTTCTATTTACATTTGAAAATAATTGCGCTAGTTTTTTTTCCAGCGATAACTTACATACATTTGTTTGAGGTAAGCGCCGCTAGCCTTTTCTCTTGCTTGCAACGAGAAATCAAACTAATAAATGCCTAAGCCATTCGTTGAAACATCAAATGCGGCGATTTTAGTCATTCGAGTCTTTATGTAAAAGTACTACATACCTAAAAACTCGCCAACTCCATTTGTAACCAACAATAAACTCTAACAAATGAATATACACGAACAAACATGTACTCGTATTCCTAAAACTTTTATTCATGAAACGATTCGTACAAAAAGAGAAAAGTTCCTGAAAATCCACCTTTTTATTGAACTTTTTAACTTTCACAATATCACGTAGGAGTCTATCGGTATCTTTTTTATCTTTACGCTGTGTATTTGTACCTGAATTTCAACAAAGTAATTTCAGGATAGTCTGTACCTTTGTAAAAGGGAGATTTTATGGGTTCGGACTTTTGAGCTTAGTATGTGAATCGAGATCAATTGATTTTGGCTCAACATCGCAGAAAAGGATCAGTCTGGAATACAAAACTTTTATACCTTTTTCAAATAACTGCACAGTATCAATACCTTTTAAACTTGTAGGTCAGCGATAAACGAAAAATATATCAGATCAGCTTTTTCCCGCGGCTTCGCTTCCGATATTTACGGAATGTACTCACGGGACCGGTTTGTATAACACTCAGGAATAATGCAACTTCTCGTTAATGTCTACTTACTGAAATCGCTGTAATTGGTCAACGCAATTGGAAGCTTGTAGGTAATAAGCAAATGTCACTAATTATGCATGATTATTTATAGTTGCTATTAAGCTGTAAGCTTTATTTAAAATTAATCAAATAAATAAATAATGAAAGAATTTTCGGAATCGGGTCAGTAGTTTCGAAGATTACCCCTACATACAAACTTATAACAAATACTTCTTTATAATCTAACATATAAAAATCTCGTGAGAGTCAGTGTTTGTTATTAAACTCCTCCGAAACACCATAAGTTTTTTTTGTGTATTATTTAGTGAGTCTGAGAATAAATCGTAGGCTGTTTTTTAGTCTTGCACATACACGTCAAACCATGCGAACGAAGTTGCGGGCATCAGCGTATATTAGTATAGATTGACATAAACAATTTTTTACCGTTGAATACATTTTCACGGACGCTACTGTAGTAGACTCCCATACATAATTATGCGTGTCAAAATCATTAGTTCTGCTTGAAAAATAATTATATGTACAGAAACGCGAGCTGAACTTGCTATAGGTATTTCAAGACTTTTGAGTTCATTAGGATGACAGGGCCTTTGTATTTTTCTAGATAAAAATAAAGTCACCCACACTCTTTTATTATAGTGTAAACATTTATGATTCTAAGTTTAGAAAAACAAGCAAGAATAAATTGCTTCGTTTCAAACTTCTAATATGTATTTTTCGAACATTATAACATTTGTAACTTCTTCTAAACTTTATTTTGAATTATAAGATGCCTTTGCTTATTATTTTTATCATCCAAGGTTAACGAGCTTCCCTAATTGATGTCACTGGCTGAAAGTAAATGGCTATTCTTTTTGAGAAGCTTAATCATGCTGAAATTTTTGAGGGAAATTAGGGAATTTATTACGTAACATTTGCGGACAGCATTTTTGAAGATTTGGGTAAGTATTTCGATTCGTAAGTATCCATTATAATATGTGTTTTCCCAACCCATCGTATAATGGTCGGATAGTTTCTGGTATTTGTTGTTGTGACGTTAACTTTTATTAAGGATTCAGTACAGACATGGTCCTAGATCCTGACCTAGTAAAATTTAACAGATTTAAAACCGATTTTAAAAAAAACGGTGGTTTCAATTGACACTGCAATTCCAGTCCGGTCAATTTTTGACGAAATGTCAATATTGGGACGGGTATAGATTTGTTTTGTATGCCACTAATAAACCAAAACTAAGACAATATCATACTGTCTTGCAACTGCAGTCCCATTCTATATCATCTCACGATTTCGTGTACTAATATTATTTGAAATATCCATGCTCTTCTCAGAATCAATAGAATGAGGCAAATCAAATATTGTATCATTAAAAGTCACTCTTCTAGCTGCCTCGTTGGTGATGTGGTCGCAACCACTAGGCACTAAACTGTTCCGCGTGAGCGTGTCTTGGCCTGGGTTAGACTCCCAGGTCGGGCCAACGGTTTTCCCTTCAGATTTTTCTCAGTTACCCGATAGGTAACTGTATTCCATAGCAGTAGGTTCCCCGTTTTACAAGCGACTTAAATATAACTGATAAAATGTTGATATACTGTAGATGCATCTCAGCCTACCTTTTGGGGATAACAGGGCTATATTTGTTATGAAATAGAGGAATTCCCAAATTGTAAGTGAGATATAAACTTTGTACAGAGGAACAGAAGCACTTGTACAAACTGTAAATTAATCCACCTGTATCCGGGAAATCGTTTTGTTTGACTTCGGGACCTATTTACTGACAGATTTAAATTACTTTCCGTTTAACGAGAGTTATTGTTGTTGTTCGTAACAGGAGCTTTTTGGGTGGTCTTTGTTGAGTTAAAGTAATTTATAAATCCATACACCATTATAAATTGAAGTCACCTTTCGTATCTGTAATTTCGTGTCTGTGTCTGTCGTTGGCAATAGGTTCGGCCCCTATACATCGGACTTAAACATAACTGGCGGACTGTGGGTGTTATATTATATGATGTGTGTGTGTGTGTGTGTGTGAATAATGTACACCTCTACCTCTAACTAACCCTTTGGAGGTTACTGGCGTTATGTTGTGTTATGTTAATAGTTTGTAACATTCAATAAAACTGTTAACCGATTCGTAAAAACAATGTGAATTAAACGAGTAGCACGCGTTACAATGTATGACACAAAATAATATCTGAATGGAATTTTATGTTATAAGTTTGTAACATTCAATAAAACCGTTAACCGATTCGTAAAAACAATGTGAATTAAACGAGTAGCACGCGTAACAATGAATGACACAAAATAATATACGAATGGAATTTTATGTTATAAGTTTGTAACCTTCAATAAAACTGTTAACCAATTCGTAAAAACAATGAAAATTAAACAAGTAGCACACGTTAAAATGTATGACACGAAATAATAACTGAATAGAATTTCATTTATGTAAAGTAAATGATTTATCACTCTTCTTATAATGCTAGCAACCCAATTCACAACCCAAAACCCCTTAAATTTCGTGCCAAAATCCCTTGCTATAATCATAACGGAATTAGTCAACTTCAACATGTAATGGCTCATGAAACGCCATGTAAACCGTTTACAACATTTATGTCATTTTATATCGCTACATCACCTTTAGCTGTAAACTCAGTTTGACAGCCCTTAAATTTTACCGATAGATTTTATACTCCATCATAACTTTGAGCCATGCTTTCAATTCTGTTTTTTGGGATAGCCTCGTAATATTGGCGTATTTTTTATAGGGCATTTTGATACTTGTGGGGAAACTTTGTCATCAAAGCTGAGGCGGAATCATAGAGCGGTTATGGAGCAAAGACACAAAAAAAAATAACCACGAGTATGACATACCTACATTGCATTTTGAATCATACAGTATTGCGATAAGAGCCAGTTTTCGAGAAAGTGTTTTGAAAAATATATTTTAAATCGATAGTACCTAGAGTTGTTAATCTAAACAATGCTCGAAAACAAATTGTAAGGCAGACGAAGCATTGCTTTGATCTGATTTCTTGAATGTGATCACAGCAATGAACCATTGAACGGTATAATTTTTATATGGCTTCAAGTTTTTGGTGTCAACTACAACCAATTGCTGTTTCGCTGTTTATACTGAGGCAGTAAGCTAATTAATTATTTACTAAGTGACTAAATGCCGCTCCATTCATCCAAGTGTAAACAATCTCTTCATTTAGTTAGTTGATTTATAAATAACAAATCTGTGCGGAAAATTAAAACAATTTGCTTTACAATAGAAACTTGTTATGTAGCGAAGATGAATAAATAATTAATCGGGATTCCGATAGAATTTAATTACGAACGTACGAAGGCATTAGAAATGCAAAGCGCGTTTTAGATCGCTACAGATTTTATGCGATTGAGAGAAGCGGAGTCTGTAACATGGGTACTTAATTACCTACATACAAATTCAATAAAGAAATGCTTTTAGTTAAAAGTATAAAATTTAAACGTTCAATTCAGATTATAGGGCGTTTTAAAAACTCCTAAGCAGTTTTGAGATCGTAACCATACCAGGGTAAATGATTTGTGGGATATTTTTCTAATATAACATTACTTCACACTTTTATTTTCCGACACTATAAGCAGAGATGTATAGTAACACCCACATTTCACCACTTCTATTTAATGCTCATTTAAGGGCTGAGCCTATTCCAATAACCGCACACACATTCAAAATGTCAGTCTTTTAATGCTTATTATTTTGTTAATGTTTTATAAATATTCCGTCGTTTTTGGCCATTTCCGTCATTAAAAAACTTTGTAAGAAAACAAAAGGTGTAATAGTCCAAAGCGCAAGGTTACTAAATACATTTTGATAACGTTCATCGCATGCTTCAGAGCAATTCAGTGGAAACAATTTTCTAGAACGTTACAAACTTATTTTTTCCTAATCTCCAACCTTGGCGCTTGTTTTACACAAGTTAAGCCAAGGACGTCACACCTGCCCTTTGTTACAAAAATAACAAGAAGTTACGTAGGATTAAAAAGGTTTATACCTACGTATTTTTAACACTTACTTTAACTAAAAAGGATGTAAATGACAGCGTATTTTTTATTGAATCTTTGATGTTTATTGCAAAATGCCAGACTAGGTATTGAAGGTGAATAGTTCGTCACCCCAGTTCGAACTTAAGACTCGCACCTCTGACTTTTCGAATTCATGTGCGTACTACATAATAATCACTTGCTTCGGTGAAGGAAACCAGCATGCCTGAGAGATATATCTCGACGACATGTAAAGCCAAGTTATAGCGGCACGGTCACGGCATTAAATCTCGAACACCAGGCAAGGCACTAACCACACGATACAGGAGAAAAGAAACAACTTCCAAGTTCCAAAGCATGATCGGCTGGAAACAACATTAGTGTAAGAAAACAACTATCATTTTCAAAATAAACAGCGTTATTTTCTTTCATAAAACACTTCTAAATAGAGGTGTCTTGTGAAAGAAAATAGCAGAAAACAGCGTAGTGGTCTCACATTACTTAAGAGGAAACAAAACGGTCGAGGGAATTGAAAAACAGGGTATTTGTTATATGTATTGCTGTCGCGCAGAGTGCGAAAGAGACAACAGCAGAAATTATCAATTAAAAGTACACAAAAAGAACGTTTCTTAGACCTCTGATTACTACTGCAAAACTTGACCGATTTAACTACTTTTTTTATTAAAATTTACCCAATTTTTTAGGTTTTTGAAAGTTTATCATCTGCCTAGCCTTTTCCCAACTATTTTAGGATCGGCTTCCAGTCTAACCGGATGCAGCTGAATACCAGTATTTTACATGGAGCGACTGCTTATCTGACCTCCACAACCTAGTTAATCTGGGTAATACGATACCACTTGGTAAGACTGGTTGTTAGAATTTTTGGGCCAGTGACTACCTGTAACGACTGTCAAAGATAGACAAATGACCAACAGCTTAAAAATGCTTTCCCAGACACAAAGGAAACTCGGTATGTAGGGGTGGTCACCTATCTATTGACCAACTTAAAGACCTACAACAATAACAGCTTAACCTAAAGATCGACCCGAGCGGCTGTTATTATTTAGCCACGAACTTCTAATAAACAATTTATGAAAAAAAGAAATAATGGGGACATGCCAATAGAGGTCAAAGATTTTTTGGAAAAGAAAATTGCTCTGCTGGTATTATCCAGGGTCCTCCCTGGATATTGCCAGCAGAACCGTTTTTCCATACAAAAGTAGTTCCCTGTTTCCTAACAGCGGACTATTTTTGTAATGAAAAACGGCCGTGTTGTGTCCTCTTAATTATTTCACATTATTATGTGTACGGTCGAAAACGCTATTTGGTTTACAGTTTAACCTACAAATTGCATTGTAAAATGTAAACCAAATAGCTTGTTCGACAGTACCGTTCCAGGAATATCCATACTAATGAGTATGGATATTCCTGGAAGTTCTGATGTAAATACAACAATATAAATGTATCAATTTACAATAATAATAACTTGACTCAATTGTTTGTTGATGAGCACGCTGTTATTTTAATTTTTGAGTAACATCAATAGTCATATAAAAACATCATTCTGCCATGTGTGTTTTTTTAACTCATGATTTTAAACAACTGTTTTATAACTGTAACTTCAAATACGATAAACAAATTATTGGTCTGCTATTTTTGGAATACAATTTCTTGGTTTCAACGTTTTATTATATTATTTATGTTACCTGAAATACAGGCTCAGTCTAGCTCATCAGGCGCGTTTGCTCGTATTCTCAACTTATTATAAAACCAAAGTCAATTGCGTCATCATAATTTTTGATGACCTATATAATTTATAATTTCCGTACAACCTAATTTTAATACCCATAAAATGTCACCAACCCTACGCACATATCCCAGCATATCCCTTAACCTTAATATCATAATTAAAGAAAATCCTTAATCCTAAAGTAAGATTTATTAATTAAACAGTTAAGGTTCAATTTCGTGTGAAGTTTCTCAACCGTCACCTATTCTTCGACCGTCATTATCTTTAACGATACCAAAGGTGACTCCTTAGAGATAGAATAGACACCTTAAGGTCTTATAAGCACCTTGAATATTATAGTATTGAAGTTGGGGTCATAAGCCCGAGTAGTTAGCCAAGATCTCACACGATTAGCGCACTTTGATCCTCTTTATCAAATACTAGCGGACGTCCCGCGGTTTCACCCGCATAGTTCCCGTTCCCGTGGGAGTACGGGGATAAAATATATCCTATGTTACTCGTGGATAATGTAGCTTTCGAATGGTGAAAGAATTTTTAAAAACGGTCCAGTAGTTTTTAAGCCTATTCATTACAACCAAACAAACAAACAAACAAAGTTTTCCTCTTTATAATATTAGTGTAGATATTACGTACCTAAATTAAATATGAGATTGCCAATTTAGAATTAGAAACGGTAAAGAGATTTGTAATTAAGTTATGATGTAATAATGAATTTATTAGCGAGATTTAATTAAGGGAGAGTAATTTTTTGGAGGAGGTTTGATTGTGTTATCGGACATTTTTTGTCCTCTTTAAGAATAATTTTGATTGTAATTCTAGTACAGTCAACACCATCATCTGCCGAGCTTTTTCCGAAATATTGGGGTTGACTTCCAGTCCAACCGGATTCAGCTGAATACCAGTATTTTACATGGAGCGACTGCCTGTCTGACCTCCACAACCCAGGTAGTGCTGGGTAATACAATACAGGTTGTCACACTGTCAAGGCAGTCAACATATGATACCGAAAGCGACCACAAACCGCATCAGGAGACCAACAGGCTGGTTTCTATGTAACTCTATGAGAACGGCAATGTCGTTTATATAATTATAGTGTAAAACACCTCTTAACGAAGCCGAAAGGCACTTGTTCTCCCCATCATTGCGATCATTTTTTTATTTTACACCATACCTTCTAGTTACGGAGATATTGGTTGTCAAAGTTACAACTTTTTGACAAGTTTTTTTTTTAAGTATGAGTTTTTAATGGAAGATTTTTACTTTAAATACCTCCACGAACCCCGTACTATTCAATCCTTTCATCAGCACAATGTTTTGAGTGCGTTACATTGAGTTATATCCCAAAACGTGATTTTTGACCCCAAAAAAAAGTGTTTGATGTACATAATGCTTGGTTGACGGCTTCGTGATGAGGTAGTTTACACCCTGTATAGTGCTACCGTCTTTGTTCCTGGCGGTATTTTTTTTTATTTTTGACAGTCGTTACAGGTAGTCAGTGGCCTGAAACTGACATTGGTTGTCAGACTTTCACGCCACTGACTGCCTGTAACGACTACCTTTCCAAACGGTATCCGTATCATCCAATTCTAATTGGGTTGTCGAGGTAAGATAGGCAGTCGTTGCATGTAAATTACTGGTATTCAGCTGCATCTGGTTGGACTGGAAGCCCACCCAACTTACTTGGGAAAAGATTAGGCAGATACTGATGAAGTTAAATTAAACTTAGCAAGTAGATAATTATCTACATCTACACTGTTATTAAAAGAGAAAAGATTTGATTTTGTGTTTGTTTATATGTCACGATTTAACTTAAGAACTGCTGAACCGATTCAAAAAATTCTTTCACTATAAGAAAGCTACATCTTTACCAAGTAAGAGAATACAAATTATATTGATATCATGTCGAGCTATCACAATTTTCGCGGACGAAGTAGCGGGTGAAGTGCTATAGTTTCATATATGTAAAAGTAATTAGTAAAGACTATAATCTGCATGTTGAGTGTGTAGGATATAACACGGCAAAGTTTAATTAACCAGGTAAATAGTCCTATAATAGCGTAATGCACTTAGTTGTAAACGACTTTGGGCTCAAAATATGATATGTTGACATGAAACGTGAAATTAGTAGTACGTTCTTTATGAAACGAGTTCAAGAATGCTATTTAATTACATACATTTTCACACAAATTACATGAAAGCTTGCCGTTAAAGCTCCAGCGAAAAAATTGCCATTAAAATGATAATCTTGTTGATTATTTAGATTGATGAGGAGATTTCATTATAACCAAGCAAATCCAACTCAAAATCTATAGGGTAGCGAAGACTTGAATCCAGCAGTACAATACAGGTGTAGGGTAAAAGCCGGATAGTTGCCCTACTTTTCAAAAAAGCTCTATAATTGAAAAATTTGTACTTATTAAGAATAATTCGACGAGTATATCAAAATATAGGTCTTTAATCTTTCATAATAGCCCATTTTTGTAAACATAATTAATATTCGTTTCGAGTAAATCCTGTTTGATTTGACCTCTCAAAAGAGGGATAGTTGCCTATTGTAGCGGATAGTAGCCTAACGTTAAAAAGAATAAAACGCATGAAACAGTTGAATATTCATTTTATTTAAAACAAGTTCTAGTTACTATAAGTTGGATAGAACACCAAAAGAAAAAAATGTGTTTTTGCTCGTTCAAGAATTTATAGTTAACTATACGTAAAAGTAAAAAGGGCGACTATCCTTTTAGATACGGATACTTGCCCTTTCTATTTATGAAATAAATAAAAAGTATTCAACAATAAAACATAGTAAACAGTGTAATTTAAACTCTAATGCATGTAAAGGAACAAAAAGTTGACTGAAACTTCAATTAATAAAAAAAATATTTAATAGAAATGACTTACTAATATAATTTCGACGCCTGTCAACGTTTCGCCACGGAAGATTTTTGCTCACACGGTCAAAACAAGTGCACCTATTTTAACGGCTTAGATGGAACTGAGGTCAGCAGAACGAGCACTTTCAATCATAATCACTTGCTAATATCACCAACATGCCTAACATAGTGTATTTAAAACTGAGGCGTCTATCCCCCTGAGGCAACTATCCGGCTTTTACCCTATTGTTCAACTGCTGGGTTCAAGTCTACGCCCTAATAAGACGGATCTTGTGTAAGCACACAAGGTCTTGTGGATCTTGTCTTGCTTGTGTCTTTTGGTGCATATCACTATGTATTATAAACAACTGCACCGATTTTCATGTTGTGTCTACCAATGGAAAGACTGGTTCTTGAGGAAGGTTTTAATATATAATTTGTACGCGGGCCAAGCCGCGGGCATTAGCTAGTATAAAATAATTTAACAATGTTTGTCACCGCTTGCCTGTCAACGTCATTCGAGTGCTAAAAATAATATGAATTACGTTACAGTTATATAAAATGGTCACAAAGTGACAAATTAACCATTCCTATCTGTGACATTATTTTCCTATTATGATTCCGATAAAGTCGTCACTTTTGGCCCCCGTAATCCATGAGATGTAGCCAAAATACCACGAGTCACTTCTAAAAAGCATGCAGCAAGAAAATCACTCCAAAATGTAACAGTACACAAGGTAAGCAAACACCTCTTTGTACATTATTCCTCACAATCGAGCTGAAAGGACGAACATACAAAGACACAGTACTAAGAACACTTAACATTACCGTCCAACAGTAAGTGGCAAACTTATAAACGGGGGACCCTCAAACCTTCACAGAAGCACCCAAATATTCCCAACAATTATTCTAAGACTCATTTACTTAGAAGCTTTGTCTTAACAGGCGAAACAATTAAAGAAGTTACTCTTACCTATTTATGTTCAAACAGTATAAAAGTAGGACAACGGTCGCACGGTTAAAAGCTAACCTAAATATTTTGTGCGTTTAACAGTATACACTCACCTAAAGGTCGACGAAGACCCGTTTAATAATAAATCAAGCCGGTTAATCGGAAGCCGTAAGCAACAATGGACTGTGAGTTTGCGTTTTTGACAGCGGAGGCGGACCTATCTATGAGCGGAGAACGTTAACGTATGCGTTAATGAGCTCGCCGTGGTTGGCTTTACGCCGTCTTTGTGGTAGGTTTTAGCAGAGAGTTGGGTAATTAGAGGGGTTCTCTCCTTTGACTATTTTAGACAATGTATTGTATGTTGGTAATTCGAATAATGTTCCTAATTAGGTAGTCGGAGATAAGGGTGTACCTTAATAGTACACCCGCATTTCGTCAGTTATGGTAATTCCAGTGGTAATGCCTAAGGGGCGAGCTTCTTGTCACCAACAGGGCATAATTTCTGACTTTTGGCTGGTACTGAGAAATTTTTGATTGAAAAAATACCGATAACATTTGAGAAACGAACCTATAGCATAATTAGCTTATAATGTTCCCACTGCTGTACTGGAACACACGACCTCCTCTCTATGAAAGAGAGCGAGCTGTGGTGGTTGGTAGATGTCACATGTCTTCCAATTTTTGGTTATAAGACATGACAGTTTCCTCTGCACGATGCTTTCCTTCACCCCTTTGAAAGCAGTAGTGGTGAAATAAAATACACAAAGTAAGTCGGAGCCACCACCACTGGGCCACAATTGCTCTCACCAGTAGCACTTATCCAGCTAAGCAGTACTGAGGTAAATCCATTTTCTTTTCCGTATTTTCCAAGAAAATATCCATTTAGAAGCGCTAATACAAGGTTTGTAGGTAAATCTACCGCTACAAGCGTACAATCAGCTTTCAGAATCACTTTACCACGTGACTCAGCGAGCGTTTTCTTCAGTTTTTAACGTGAAACTAATTTGACTGCGAATGACGTGGCTTAACGTGCTTTAATATTGACAGAGTTTAACGACCTGGCACTATTAGAGTTCATTGCCCTCGCGACGAATTTTGTGAGCTAAAATCTGGATGTATTAATAATCATGTGGGGGTGTTAGTGAAGACGTAGAATATTATGGTTTGAAACAAAAGGCGTGGAGTGTTTGGAGTATATTATATTGAGCAATTGATAATATTTTGTTGTTAATTTGTCATTATCCCATAGGTCGACACATACTTTACTGTTTTTAATACAATGAGCACATTTTTTAATTTTTTTTATTGTTTATATGTTCATTCTGAATTTACAATTTAGTTTCCAAAAATGCAAACTAGTCTGTGATTGTGCATTAAGTTTAGTTTGCACTTCAACTACCTACAAATATTTAACGACTTTTTCAAATTTACTTAGTAGTATTTTGAAATCAACTTAATTTTCTCTTGCATGAAATTGATTTTTTAAAGGTGGCTTGTGTTTATACATGATGGATAATGTTTATGTGACCAGAGGCTAAACCGACCTTTTTTTTTTTAGGATGGGAAATCATCAAATGACTTCTCCCACTCTGGGCGGAGCGGGAGGGAGTGTCAGACTCTTACTGACTAAAACCCATCCATGTTCCTTCCTCGCCCTTTACGTTCCGGGGCCGTGGTATCTCTTTCGAACAGTCCCGCAACCCCAGCAGGCTTCGGCCCTTGCGGGCCCCTCTCTCATGCTGACATCCCTTTGAGGCGCGCGTGGAACACGAACGCGCCGTCGACCCGGCCCGTCGTCGTTAGACGGACGGACGGCTAGCTAGCCCATAGCCAACCGTCCTAAACCGACCTCAAGTTACAATAACAAACTACCTACCCTACTTGTAATTTTGGAAGGACACTTACCCCGATCGAGACGTAGAAAGCATGACCACAAATTCCACAAGCTTCCTTAAAGTAAATAGACTACTACTGCACGACATTTCTCGTCTTTGAATTACTTTCTACTTAGACACCAATTTTCTTGTGTGTTGCCTAGATATGTCTTATATCAGGGTTTCAGCACTAATGAGATTTATTTCCGAAATTCCCTTTAATCTTCCTTTTGGTTTAGATAACTATACAAAAGTCGTCATGTAGATAAAAAAAGGAACACTCAAATGTTTTTTATGCAAAGTGGAAAAGACATAGACTCACAAATGATTACCATATATTCAGTACTAGCTTCTGCCCGCGACTTCGTACGCGGATCCTATTGCTTTTGCCAGCGACACCGGGTTCGTCAAAATCGAAGATCTGAAACATCTAATTCTAAGAGCCCGGGGACGGGAAAATAATGGATCTTTCCCACCTGAGCAACACATACCGTTTGTTTCTTTTTGCCATTTAACAGCTTCACAAAAAGTAAAATTTTGAACCATACCTCCGATGGCGGAATATGTGGCGTATTCAATCATAGGAGTATACGTAAATGAACTCCGTTTCTTATCAACCCAAGGAAGGTCATCATGCCCTACGGCTATATCTTGCGAGACACTCGATTCTTCAGATGTTATCGACATTCTGTTCAGAGAATGTCGAAGTCTTCGCGCTCTTCTTCTGTCTCTTCATGCCGTACTCCAGCAATTCTTTCTCTCTCACTTTGTAACAGATTATGAATATTTTGTTGTGCGCGTGTTCGGCGCTCTTCTTCTGTCTCTTCATGCCAAAAACACTCAAATAACATAAGCTCGAAGACATATTTATTCGATAAAATAAAATAATAAATGGGAGTTTTGGCCAGTAGAGTCAAATTTTCAATCCATCGTCATCGAAAATCGAAAATCAGTCCTAAACTGTTACCTCCTTAACCGCGTGGCGGTACTCCCAGTTTTTGTCATTTTATAATTATACAGTGAAATTAGTGATAGCTTTGCAATAATTTTCACATCGTGATATGGTGTAGCTGGGCTCTTGTAGTTCCACAACAGGTGTTCCAGATCTTCGATTTTTATAAATTAACAGAGAGTGCTCATCAAATTGAACAACTTTTGCTAGAACGTCATTCCTATATGCGTTATGGTGTAGCTGGGCTATTGGAGTTCCACGACAGGTGTCCCAGATCTTCGATTTTTATAAGTCAACAGAGAGGGCTTATCAGATTGAACAACTTTTGCTAAGACGTCATTCCTATATGTGTTATGGTGTAGCTTTGCTATTAGAGTTCCACGACAGGTGTCCCAGATCTTCGATTTTTATAAGTCAACAGAGAGGGCTTATCAGATTGAACAACTTTTGCTAAGACGTCATTCCTATATGTGTTATGGTGTAGCTGGGCTATTGGAGTTCCACGACAGGTGTCCCAGATCTTCGATTTTTATAAGTCAACAGAGAGTGCTCATCAGATTGAACAACTTTTGCTAAGACGTCATTCCTATATGTGTTATGGTGTAGCTGGGCTCTTGGAGTTCCACATCAGGTGTTCCAAATCTTCAAATTTATTCTCTCAGCAGAAAATGCTCATCACGTGAAACAATTTTTGCTATGGTGTCATATTTGTATCTCTTATAGTTTAGCTGGTCTATTGCGGTTCTACATCAGGTGTTCAGGTTTCCAAGATAAATTATAGCCTATATGTTGCCCAGACATAATACCTATACAACAAAAAAAGAATCATTCAAATCCGTCCAGTACTTCCGAAGATTAGCGTGTACAAACAAACAGACAAACAGATAAACAGACAAACAGACAAACAGACAGACTTTTTTTTTTGGATTCGTGCTCTATTACTGTTTCTAAACCCGCTACAATTATTATTTTTTAAATATATTCAATGTACAGACACAGCTTTTTTACTCTTTTATTATATGTATATCTATAGATAGATATCATTCTGAACGCAGAGGTCACTTCGGCTGCAAGTTTTTGGGCTAAGAGGGGCTCATCACAAAGCCGCCAACCAAGCATTCTGCACATACATCATACTAAGTAACTTTACACAAAAAATATTGCTGGGAATCTTTTTTTTTGGGATGAAAAGTCATGTTTTGTGGTAAAAACTCAATGTAACGTACTCAAAACATTGTGCTGTTGGATGGATTGAACAGTACGGGGGTCGAAAAGGTATTTAAAGTAAAAAACAATACAATAAAAACTTGTCTACACTAATATTATAAAGAGGAAAACTTTGCTTGTTTGGTTGTAATGAATAGGCTTAAAAACTACTGGACCGTTTTTAAAAATTCTTTCACCATTCGAAAGCTACATTATCCACGAGTAACAATGGTTACATTTTATCCGCGTACTCCCACGGGAACGGGAATTACGCGGGTGAAACCGCGTGACGTCCGCTAGTATTTAATAAAAAAAACTTTTCAAATTTTGTAATTTTGACCCCCAATATCTCCGTAGCTAGAAGGTTCCCAGGTATGGTGTAGAACGTAAAAAAAATATCGCAACGACGGGGAGAACAAGTGCCGTTCGGCTTCGTTAAGAGGTTTTTTACACCCTTTATACTAATATTATAAAGAGTAAAGATTTGTATTTTTGTATGTAACGAACAAACTTACTACTGGACCAATTTGCACTCATCAATCACCTTTGGAAAGCTACACTATCCCGATGGGACATAGGCTACTTTTTATCCCATTATTTCCACGGACACGGGAACTACGTGGGCGACGTCTGCTAGTTAAATATAAAACAAAAAATAACATAGAAATCTTGATGCTTTTACATGTTGTAAAATTCTTGTGACTCAAGGGTCACTAGTTTTCCCTTTAATTAACTTAAGTAGCCTAAAGACATAGATGCTTCATGAACAACAAAAACTTACTGCAGTTTCAATAGATTACCTATATCCCGCCATGGAAATATAAACCCTATTGTAAATAATCTTCATGGAACTCGCTACCGAAACTCGAAACAATTTTCCGTATTTTAGAAAATCTAGAACCGTCAGAGTTCCAACGGGAACCGATAATAAATTGGAATATTCGAGACGGGCTATTCCTGCAGGGACAGTTGTCATCAAAATCGATACGTAGGTGTGTAAGACGAATTATGTGCTTATTCCAATACTGCTGGAAATCGTTTACATGTGTTCCGAAGATATGGTAACGGGACATGTACTTTGATGACAGAAATAAACCTTTACATTGGCCAATAAAGATCATGGTGAATCATAAGTTCAACAATATGGTTTGGTTAGACGCAAGTGATACAATTATTTCATCATCATATTTCTATTTTTTTGATCATCGCTGCTCTTAAAACGGTGAAGGACGTCGTGAAGAAAACCGGCATGTCCTAGAACCAAAAAAATCGAAGACATGTGACATCTACCAATCTGCGGATCAAGCATGGGATATAGCGAATTCCCTCTCGTACAGAGGAGGCCTGTGTCCCAGCAGTGGAAACATTAATGGGCTGATGATAATGATGATGAAGTCGTCACGGCAGGCAAAGACAGAAATGACGGGACGAACTGGACTTCTTTAACCCTTGGTATGGTATGACCGGAATCCAAGCAATTACGAGAAAATGACGTCACTCATTTTTTTTTTGGATAGCTTTAGGTTACGGATTCACGTTCATACCAAAGGTTAATAAAGCTCGGTCATTGGGAGCTCTGGATAGAGGAGAACCTTGGCAAAGCAGTAGGACAATATACGTAAAGAAATCTCACGTAGTAGAAAGAAAATGTAGGTCATTCAAAGTGCACAATAACAAAAATTCACAGTTCAAGATAAGTATGTGATTTTTGGTTGAACAATTATCTCTTGCTGTGGTGGAAAAATATCGTGAAGAATGGTAACTTCTACATGTATCTGGTATCAGAGTTTTTATGCCCCTCATGGGTTTCTAACTTATCTTTACCTGCCTAAAAACGTCTCTTAAGTATGCATAGAAAAAGCTTTCTATGCATACTTATGCCCCATGAGGGGCATAAAAACTCTGATACCAGATAAGCCTAAGCAATTAAGAACACGATTAAGAAGAAAGCAGATGAATCATCTCAAATCTATGTCAAGTTTTCCCACTAAACGTAACAGTTATCTATATATATAAAATGGTAAACTGACTGACTGACTGACTGACTGACTGACTGACTGGGTGATATATCAACGCAGAGCCCAAACCGCTGGGTCTACAGATTCCAAATTTGGCATGAAGGTTCCTTATGTGGTCTAGGGGTGCACTAAGAAAGGATTTTTCAAAATTCACCCTCTAAGGGGGTGAAACGGGCCCCCAAAGTTTGTATGGGGAAACAAGATTAGTTAGACTATTTTATTCGAAACTTCACAAGAGTACTCCTATTGATAAATGAAAAGAAAGGGGTTTCAGTTTTTTTCAAAATTCAACCCCTAAGAGGGGTAAATGGGGTGACAAAGTCTAAAAATCAACGCACAGCCCAAATCGCTGGATCTACAGATTTCCAATTCGGCAAATAGGTTCCTTATGTGGTCTAAGAGTGCACTAAGAAAACATTTTTCAAAATCCTCCCTCTAAGGGGGTGAAACGGGCCTCCAAAGTTTGTATGGGGAAACAAGATTGGTTAGACTATTTCATTCGAAACTTCACAAGAGTACTCCTATTGATAAATGAGTAGAAACAGGTTTCAGGTTTTTCAAAATTTAACCCCTAAGAGGGGTAAATGGGGTGACAAAGTCTAAAAATCAACGCACAGCCCAAACCGCTGGGTCTACAGATTCCAAATTTGGCAAGTAGGTTCCTTATGTGGTCTAAGAGTGCACTAAGAAAACATTTTTCAAAATTCTCCCTCTAAGGGGGTGAAACGGGCCTCCAAAGTTTGTATGGGGAAACAAGATTGGTTAGACTATTTCATTCGAAACTTCACAAGAGTACTCCTATTGATAAATGAGTAGAAACAGGTTTCAGGTTTTTCAAAATTCAACCCCTAAGAGGGGTAAATGGGGTGACAAAGTCTAAAAATCAACGCACAGCCCAAACCGCCGGGTCTACAGATTCCAAATTTGGCAAGTAGGTTCCTTATGTAGTCTAGGGGTGCACCAAGAAAGAATTTTTCAAAATTCGCCCTCCAAGGGGTGAAACGGGCCTCAAAAGTTTGTAAGGGGAAACAAGATTGGTAAGACTATTTTATTCGAAACTTCACAAGAGTACTCCTATTGATAAATACAAGATAGCGCCGAGGAAAAGTGTTTGTTTTTCCATCTCGGGTGTCGTTTACATGGTTTTCGAGGTCGCTGATTACAAAAATGAGATCGAAATGGCATTGAAGTAAATTTTTCGTCGTTTTCATGTTTTTTGGGGTCGCTGATATCGAAAATGAGGTCAAAATGAAAACCCAAGATGCCGTCTAGGGTTTTTTTTTAATATTTCCGTCATGGGTGTCGTTTGCGTGGTTTTCGGAGTCGTTGATAACAAAAATGAGGTCAAAATGAAAATCCAAGAAGGCACCTAGGATTTTTTTTCGTTTTTCCTTCATGGGTGTCGTTTTCATGGTTTTCACTGAACACAAATCTAATTTTTCTTTAATTTTTGTTTGTCCTCGTAGCTACGTATCGTTATGTAATTTACCGGCCATAGTAATTCCATCCTAGACAATAATTTAAGATTTTACACAATACTTCTGCAAAGTTCCTCTGTTCTGCTTTAAAACCAACTAATTTATGAGCAACCCAGATATGTATATCTTTAAAAGTCTGCTGGATCTTGAATTTTACTTACTCTTTGTTTTGCGCAATGAAATTATTTCATTTTTTTTTAATTAAAATTACGCCCAATTCAACGCGAGCAAAGCCGCAGACAAAGCTATCAAATACATCAAAATCTCGTGTCACATTGTTTGTTATCGAAGTCCTCCGAAACGACTTCACCGATTTAATATTTATTTTTGTGTATACTTGCTATGTCAGAGAACAAGTCGAAGGCTTCTTTTATACCCCTATGTGACAAGGGTGGTTTACGCGGACGAAGTCGCGGGCAACAGCTAGTTTTATTCATAATCCGTATACCACAACAACCACGGCACTTCCCTAATGAAATCAAATAAAAATGAAACAAATTACGGGTATATCCCACATGTCAAAGTAATAATCATAAAATCGTGTTAGTAACGTAACTACTAAAATGATATTCGTAATCAACCAGTATTGTTTACAGCTTACGGAAGTGCTGACATATATGATTAAATTCACCTGACACGTGTTGGGTTTGGTATTATTAGCTGATGAATAATTGAAGGTATAACTGTCACCAAGATTAATAATACCACTATCCTGAAATATAATGCTTTTGAAGGTAATAATCATCCTTAACGACCCACTGCGTGGAATTCGATCATTCTCAGAAGATCCATTGGCTAGATCCATGATGGATCTGGTGAGAATTAATTTTCTCATTGGATCCTGATATCAAAATATGGATCTACTGAGAATCGTTCATTCTCAGAAGATCTATTTCAAATCAATGTTGGATCTAATGGATCTAGTGAGTATTAATTCTGTCTCTTTTCGAAAAACGCCACGCCCGCGCTACTGGAGCCATACTGGAGGACCAACCTGAACAAGTTTGCCCGTTTGTCACGCGCCATACGACTGTTGAATATTATTTCAGATGAGGTAGATATATTTCACTGCAGCCTGATGCAGTTCACAGGAGAAGCACTGAAGTGCATTGAGAATGTTTAGAGATGATTGTTTAATTGCAGATATTTTTTTTAATGTCAGTATGTTAATTGTTTTTTTTTTCTAATTTTATTAGGAACATCGCATTGGCGTTATAGCTATTAAAGTGTTATTTACATAATTTTAAATCAATAAATTATAATAACACATTAACCATTTCTCCTGTACCGTGAGTGTGTTTAGAAACATTTAAACTCACATACACCAACAGCCAGACCCGCAACACCTATCTGTAGGTCATACAAATATTTGTTGCGTATGTACGGGAGTCAAACCCGCGACACGCAACGCAGCAGTCAATCGCTCAGCTACTGCGCCAACCGTGTCGTCCATTTTGTCTGCACCAGTCTCACCAAGGCTTGATTCATAAGGCTAATAAAATACTTACACGCTTAAAAATGTTTCCAAACGAGCCTCGACCCCATACATCCAAGTCCTCGACCCCAGTTAAACAAAAACCAAACTCAAATATAACTCCACAATTAATCTATAACTAAAAGTTTTCGCTCGTTCTACTAAGAAGGCAAACCCAAAAATACCTACGGAAAAGGTTTTCGCTATAAATGTCAAGTTAGCAGAAACTTTCGTAGCGTTCGGGTAAATGGCTAACCCTTTCTGTTGACACAGCGGGGGTAATTGTAAAATTGGGGATGTATTTGGTGTGCCACGAACGTTAAATTAGAATCATTACTACGGTGAGCCACGTCGACGGCGCATTGACGTATTTAAGAGCCGTTTTATTTTTATGCCATGTTTTATAGTCAGGAAGCAATGGTAATTTGCTACATTGTTTTTTTGTTGAAGAAATGGTGAGTCTTAAACGACAAGGTTTTCCCGGTAAACGTTGTTTAAATACGAAACGATTTTTTACCCGACCACGGCGAAACCGAAAGGAAGGGTTATGATTTTACCAGTGTATGTATGTATGTTTGTATTTACATTTATGTTCCACCGTAGTGTCCGATTTTGATGAGTGGAGTCAATCCGGGTAACATATTATTATGCTACATTTTATTTCACTATTCGGGTTTTAAGTGGTAGTATACTAAATAACTTCTTGTTTTTATGAATTTACTACCATATAGTTGTAGGTCTATTATGATCTTAAACTGTAAATTAGTCTAACACCCGGTTTCCACCAAAGCGAAGAGGAGTGGAGCGCAGATGTGCAAGATTCGATCAATACGTTGAATACTTCAACCAATGTGATTGTTTGAATCTTGCACATCTCCTCTCCGCTGCTCTCCGCTTTGGTGTAAACCGAGCCTTACATTTTTTTCCCACACAATCATACGACATAGGACATTTTATCACCATTCAACTGAAAGACGGCAATTGGGAGATGTCGGTTAACCCATTTCCCGAGCTGTGCGACGATGAAAAGACCAAGAAGTTCGCGATAACAGGCTGATAAGAAAAGCGTAATATAACAAATAAACCTACACTACGAAAAATACACATTAACATACCGCCTATAATCTCCGATGAGTTAGGCAGAGGTATACATAATTGTATACACCCATATTTCCCAGTAATGTTTAAGTCCCTTGTAATAGAGGACGAGTAGTCTAGATAATAAATATCACTGGACATTACACACAACGCCATCTAGTGCCACACTAAGCAACGAGGCTTGTGTCGTGGACACCAGATAGTTTATATACTACGTATATACTTTTTGTTTGTAAAAATCCATGTATTGATGTATCCAATAGTTATTATACAATATAAACATCCATGACTCGGAAACAAATGTCCGTGTTCATCACACAAGCTCCTCATTTGCTCCTACCGGCATTCGAACCCGGGACCCTAAGAACGTAAGGCAGGCTCACTTCCATTGCGCCATTCGGGTCGTCATTCAAATAACTGAATTAAACAAATCCCTGTTTGAAACGCTCATAACCGAATATCCTGAAACGGTACAATCAAATCGACAGTTGCACAATATCTACGCACCACCCAATACTAATATTAGGGTAGTCGACGATACCCAATCGTTCTACAAAATTGTTTTCTTACGGGGTTACGGTTTTAAATCGCCCACGCTACGAGCTATTGTAGTTCAGTCTATTTTAGACTCAATTAAAACAAGTACTTATTAAATTTCTATCAGCAGAAGTGGGGCCTCGGAACCTTTATTTTAATTGGTATCTATAATCCAAGTTAGACATTAAGCCTGAAGGGATATTTTACTAGTTATGTTTTTTTACAAGCTCCATGATAAATAATAAGTGATTCTGTAGTAGAATGTATAGACGGCCATCATACAATGTAAGTATGATGGATATATAGATAGCAAATTAAAAAAAACTTTTTTGCAAAAAATGTAACCGACTTCACACAAAAAAGTGAAAAATAACTTCAGCTTCTGAAGTCGGTGACCTTTGTTTGATTGATTTGGTTTTTTTGTCACCGACTTCTGAAGCTGAAGTTATTTTTCACTTTTTTGTGTGAAGTCGGTTATATTTTTTGCAAAATAGTTTTTATTTTTCACTTTTTAGTAGTTCACATGTGCTTACCCTTTCACAGCGTATCGGTGTGATTTTTTGTTATGAACTGTAAACAATAGACAGACGTGAGATTTCAGCGATCCCAGTACATTTGCTATCATTTATTACGGAGTTCCGTTGCCTATCTTCCGAAGACACCAGATCTTTATCAAATTGAAATGGGATCACTCCGAGAAAGTACTCTTCCTAAAACTACCCAAACCACTTCTGGTGTGCCTATAAATTTAAAGAGTTACCTCTATTTCTCCGGGATCCCGTTAAATGGAACTTTACACGTCTAACTGTCGAAATCTGGGTGTATTGTACACTTCTGCATATTCCCTCAGAGCATACAGGCGTGATGTTACGTCATGATGTTGTATAAACAATAAACAACCAAGCGATTGCAGCAATTACTGCAGCTTTGCCGTGTATTTTTGAAGAGTTCTATTGTATATCTCCGAAGATCAGCATCAGATCTTCAGCAAATTGAAATGGAACCACACGGAAAGCACCAGCTTTCAAATAAAAGAAGAATCATCAAAATCGGTTCACCCAATCGAAAGTTCTGAGGTAACAAACATTGTCGAAATCTGGGTACATTGTACACATCTGCGTACCCCCTCAGAGCATACAGGCGTGATGTTACGTCATAATGTAGTATAAACAATGAATCTGCAAGCGAATACAGCAATCACTGCAGATTTGCCATCTATTTTTGAAGAGTTCCATTGTATATCTCCGAAGATCAGCATCAGATCTTCAGCAAATTAAAATGGGACCAAACGGGAAGCACCAGCTTTCAAATAAAAAAAGAACCATCAAAATCGGTTCACACAGTCGAAAGTTCTGAGGTAACAAACACAAAAAAAAAAAAAAAAATACAGACGAATTGAGAACCTCCTCTTTTTGGAAGTCGGTTGAAAATGTATAATATTTGCCAACGAGCGATGGAGCGCTGCAGTTTAATGAATGTTAAAATAATTGACCGGATAAGGAACACCAAGCTTATAAAGCTGTGGCTAACTAAAAAAAAATATATTAGCAAACTCTGCACCAACTGAATACTGAATAATTTTGTTTCAAAGCATGAACTGATTAAAACATTAATGAAGTAATACAAAACTATAACAATGTTTTGTGTTCTGAGTTGTGTATGTAAATACATTTTAAATTAGTACTACTATTCGGTCCATAATAATTATGTTAGTTTTACTCCGTAATCATAATATTATGTTTTTCACATTTAGTGAAGTATCTTCATTATTATTGTACCCAGTACTAACTGGGTTGTGAAGGTCAGATAGGTAATCGCTCCATGTAAAATACTGGTATTCAGCTACATCCGGGTTAGACTGGGTACCGATCCCAAAATAATTGGGAATAGGCTGGACAGATGATGATTATTGAAAATTATTCAAAAACAAATACTACTTAAATAATAACGCCAGTGGGTACATTTTAGCTTAGCTTTGCACTTCATCAAAATTTCACGATAACACCGTCAACGTTACATGACGACGGACTTGTTTATAAACTGAATAAAAACTTTTTTGCAAAAAATAAAACCGACTTCACACAAAAAAGTGAAAAATAACTTTAGCTTCTGAAGTCGGTGAACTTTGTTTGATTGATTTAATTTTTTTTCAACACACTTGCTCATAAAGTGGCTCTAATTTCACCGCAATTAGGCACATAATGACACCTGTAATCAAACTGTGACTTTTTCATTGCTATTATTCACAAGTGAGTTATAGGGTTTTTTTTTTATTTTATTGGTTGAATTGCTTTGTTCTTAAAAAAGTTTCGATACAAAAAAGATCGTGTTCAATAATACAAATAAATTAATGTACCTATTGCTTGCTCATTTCATACAACTTCGTATCTACATAGATAATTTCAACTTATAAGTTTTTAATAAATAAAACTTTCACTCAAATGCAACTTTTGTTTTCTTTTTTTTTTACTTTTTTTTTAATAATAAAACTTCGAATTCCCCATTTCGTACGTGGCTAAAACGCTATCCGCGAAAAGCCAAAAAAAAAAAGGAACCTCATTCTTTTAGTCTATGGGCGATCGCCATTGTTAGATGCGCGCGCATAGGAAAACTGATGTTTTATTCCCGCCATTGCGAAAAAAAATTCACAACTCGTTTTCACTGTTGAAATTATAGTTATTTTTAGTATTATTTTATTCTCAAGTGTGTTGAAAAACGTCGTATGATACACGTGTGTGTTGATGATTACCGTCTCGGCTCTCTTAAGAACCTCGCCTAACGGCTCGGTTCTCAATGGCGCCTCGGCGGTAATCACCAACATTACACACTTGTAACATAATGTACTATTGTCACCGACTTCAGAAGCTAAAGTTATTTTTCACTTTTTTGTGTGAAGTCGGTTTTATTTTTTGCAAAAAAGTTTTTATTTTTCACTTTTTAGTGGTTCACAATATGTGCATACCCTTTCACAGCGTACCAGCGTGATTTTTTGTTATGAACTGGTGTAAACAATAGACAGACATGAGATTTCAGCAATCCCAGTAAGAGACACACATTTGCTACATTTAATGAGGAGTTTCGTTGCCTTTCTCCGAAGTTCTTCATCAGATCTTTACCAAATTTAAATGGGATCACTCCGAGAAACTACTCTTTCAAATTCTACCCAAATCGCTTCTGGTGTGCCAATAAAATTTGAAGAGTTCTCTCTATTTCTCCAGGATCCCATTATCAGGATCCTGACTTGATGATTATGGAACCTTCTGGGAAGTATACCCTTTCAAACAATTAAAAAACAAATTCGGTCCAGTCATCTTCGAGTAATCGGGGAACATTGAATTGAGAACCTCCTCCTTTTTGAAGTCGGTTAATAACGACGTTATGGTACGTGACTCAAATATCCGGATAGCCTTTAAAAGATTTGGCCGAGAATCGGTAATTTGCTTCTAAGAATTGAAGAGTTCCGTTCCTTTGTCATGGATCCCATAACCAGAACCTAACCAAATTCTCATCCAACTACCCTTGAAGTGCCCTTGCCAATAAAATAAAAAAAAAGCTTATCCCCAATAAATGGAACTTAATACTAACCTAACTGTCGAAATCTGGGAATATTGTACACATCTGCGTACCCCCAGAGCATACAGGCGTGATGTTACGTCATGATGTTGTATAAACAATAAACATTCAAGCGATTGCAGCAGTTACTGCAGATTTGCCGTGTATATTTGAAGAGTTCCATTGTATATCTCCGAAGATCCGGATCAGATCTTCAGCAAATTAAAATATAACCACACGGGAAGCACCAGCTTTGAAATGAAAAAAGAATCATCAAAATCGGTTCACCCAGTCGAAAGTACTGAGGTAACAAACACTGTCGAAATCTGGGTGTATTGTACACATCTGCGTACCCCCTCAGAGCATATAGGCGTGATATTACGTCATGATGTTGTATGAACAATAAACCTACAAGCGATAATAGCAATCACTGCAGATTTGCCGTACATTTTTGAAGAGTTCCATTGCATATCTCCGAAGACCAGCATCAGATCTTCAGCAAATTAAAATGGGACCACATGGGAAGCACCAGCTTTCAAATAAAAAAAGAATCATCAAAATCGGTTCACGCAGTCGAAAGTTATGAGGTAACAAACACAAAAAAAAAAAAAAAAAAAAAAAAAAAAAAAAACATACAGACGAATTGATAACCTCCTCTTTTTGGAAGTCGGTTGAAAATAAGAATTTTCTTGTGGAGCAGGGCCCAATTAACACACAGTATGTTACAGGCAGCGACATTGGCTCGTTAACAAGGGAAATTAAGCTCTATGAAGGATTATCATAGTAGCCATATCAAAAAACAAACCACTTTTGTTTCGATCGTTTTTTTTCAACAAGATTAGTTACAAAAAGGAGACAATTTTTTTATTTTTTTTTTGGAAATTTGGCCATCCACATAAATTGTAGCATTTAATAATGAAACGTATATTGATTTCTTCCTTATAACCTCTAGATTACAGTGGTTAAATTAGCTAAGCATTGTCTAACCGGAATAAATACGAAAAATCTGCAAAAACACTTACGAAAACCAAATAAACAGAAAAAGTAAATGTCAAAATAATGAAATTGTCTGTCAACCACTAAAAAAGTGGATTAATAACGTTCCGTGCCACGTTGATTGTTTAAACCAGCGATGCGATTTTAGTGTAAACCTTTAAAAATAGCATTAAAACGGCTCACAGTTAAATCATATTTATTTTAGTTCTATTCTGATTATATTATAATTATAGCAGATACGATTACCAATATAGTAGGTACCGTACTTTTTTAGTAAATGAAAAAAAAACGCCCCTATTCACGCAAGTATTTTCTGTGCATTGACCACAACAGGAATGATTTGACTCGCAAAAAAATATCATAACATAGCTTATTTATTATGCTTTTAAGATTCCGGTTTCATTTCTACGTAATATTTCGTTTAATACTAAAGTAAAATGGTTACTTTTTTTGGTGTAATTATGAATAATAAATGCAACGACCAGGTGGGCCCAAAAAAAATGTCTCCTTTACGTTAAACCAGCGTCTAAATAAACAATTTTGTATTTTAAACTTGACTTTTATCGGAATAAGGAACAAAATAGCTACAAGTACTATGGCTTGTAGATTTGGGTCGAAACTAAATTTGTAATGAGACAATAATGTTTTAACTTCTCAACTAGTACATAAAACTACCAACCCAGACCTAGGTTAGACCTAACATAAATGGCTTTATCCTGACAGATGTCCATGTCATTATAAAATGTTATTATTATCGCCCAAAACATTGACTTTCCAAGCAATCATGGGCCTCCTAAATTAAATGTATGAATTATTACAAGTCTACCCTTATATACCAATCACCATAATAAACGGAGATACAGGTGAAAAGACTTCCAAAATAAACAATTTATCCCTCACATTCACCGATTCATAAAATGTGGAAATCATATACCAACATTATAAAACAGAACAGTAATCAAACATTTTTCGACATTCAAATCATATTTCCATTTCCAATATGGCAAGTAAGTACCAACATCATAAAAAAAATCACACGATATCGAATCGTTCAAAACTCAAACGTATTTATTAAGAAGGAATGAATCCGCTCCCCATTTTCCTTTTTCATCAGCGAACAAAATAAAGCCGTATACAAATCAGATTACATTTCGAGTTCGTTAAACTTTCATTCGGGGAGGTGCGGCCCGATTGGAATGCTGACTATAAAGCGCAGTCTAACTGGGGCCAGAATTTTCTGGATTCTATGAGTGATACGGACGTTTGTTATTTCGTGACGAGTATCCGGTTGAGCAATTTTGGTTGTGAGTGTACCTTTATATAAGGTGTTAAAAAATTAACCGCAAGAATTTCGTGTACCTACGTACTCGGTTTCAAAAACAAATATATTCCAAAAAAAATAAAACTTTTTTCAAGCATTTTTAGTTTTTACATTAAAAAAAAATTGCCAGTCTAAAGTCTGCAAAATATGATGGGTGAAGTTAGAATCAGCTGTCTACGTTTGCGCTGTCTCAGGGGTGAACGACCACGCGCGCGGCGCCTGCACGATGAAGTCACAGTACATTAGAGTGCGCAAATTCAATAATTTTGTGGCAGTGAAAATATTGCATATCTTTGAAACGGATCGTTACTTATACAAAATTTTTTCGTGATTATTTTTTATTTGTGATTCCAAACAACTCCTCAATTTTCTTGCAGTTAATTTATTAACACCTTAAATAGACGAAGACTCATCGTTTTGCGTTTGGAGTGATTTTAGGAAGTTCAATTTTCAGTTTTATTTTTTGTTGAATGCGAGGTAAACCTTTCGGTATATACAGTATATACATATGCTTAGGCGGGTAACCACCCATTACATACCGAGTTTCCTCCGTGCCTTGGAAAACAAATAGAACCGGTCTTCGCTGTCAATAGTAGTAAGTATATTGACAGTCGTTACAGGCCGCAAAATCTGACAACCAGTTTTACCAAAAGGGTATAACTAATAAAAACTAACTAACCTACATACAAACAAAACTTTCAGTGTTACCTGTCATAATTTTGTTACAATTTAGTTCTATTACCCAATTAAATAAACAATTTACAAAGTATTAATTTATCTGTTAGAACTGTTCAAATATTTGATCATGTTAATTATTAATTAGTTGACTGTATTCATGGTTGGATACATAAGTGCATACAGATAACTAAAACCACTCATGTATTTAATTACTAATTAGCTGATTGAAAGGACAATGTCCAGAATCGCCCTGTGCAACTGAAGGATCGGACATGCACGATAATTCATTGCCTGTTGTATCATATTTTTTGCAAATACTTTTGTAGCACGGACTAGCTTTTTGTTGAAATGAACATTATAAAGTATTTAACGTGAAAACATCCGCCATCTTTGTCAAACGTCATGTCGTTGTCGTATCGAAAAAGATTAGGGATGCCCAATCGATTGTAATAATCAATCGATTGAATTTTAACTGACTTGCGAATGAATGTTTCATTTTTTATAATCTGAATTCTGATTCTGATTCATAAAGTATACTTATTAGGTTTTTTAAATGAAAGTATTCAGGAAATAATAATAAATGGAATAATAGTGATTGTATGTTTATATTGTAGCTTCCATTTGCACTTTATTCGAAATAAATAAACATTATTATTTCTAACAAAGTGCAAATAGAAGCTACAATAAAAACATATAATCACTATTCCATTTATTATTATTTCCTGAATACTTTCATTTAAAAAACCTAATAAGTATACTTTATGAATCAGAATCAGAATTCAGATTATAAAAAATGAAACATTCATTCGCAAGTCAGTTAAAATTCAATCGATTGATTATTACAATCGATTGGGCATCCCTAATCTTTTTCGATACGACAACGACATGACGTTTGACAAAGATGGCGGATGTTTTCACGTTAAATACTTTCGCGCTGATTCTATTTTAACACATACAAAACGTAATGTTAAATAGATTTTAGAATTAAAAGTTGCATTTACACACACGGCTGTTGTTTTTGTTTCTGAAAAATCACTCTGAGCTATGAAAAACTAAACGTAGTAGTCGTGGTTATGGTTAGATTATAACCTCAAAATCTGATAGTTTTTCTTAAATATATCTGTTCTGAATCTAGTCCGCTACAAAAATAAGATCTTACAGGAGTTAACCAATGATCAACAACACAACACATAATTTTCCGATGCTCTTGGTTCCAGGGCGAACAATGTATGGGCGCTGAGCAATGTCCTTTATGTGGAATTTAATCATGTAAGTATAAAGCTTTATTATTGTTGTTAAACAATGTACGTACACATTTTGAAGTCAGTAAGTTAAAATAATTTATCTATAGAGAGCAGCGGTGGCCCAGGGGTGGCGGCCCCGACTTACGAACAGTAAGTCGTGGGTTCGAACCCAGACAGGCGAATTACTTTGTGTAATTTATTTCATCACCGCTGCTCTCAAAACGGGGAAGGAAAACATCGTGAGGAAACCGGCATGTCCTAGAACCAAAAATTCGAAGACATGTGACATCTTCCAATCCGCACTGGGCCCGCGTGGTAGATTATAGCCCATTCCCTCTCATTGAGAGGAGGCCGTGTCCCAGCAGTGGGAACATTATAGGCTGATGATGATGATGATGATGATTTTTGTTAAATAATGTACGTACACATTTTGAAGTCAATAAGTTATAATAATTTACCTATACATGCTTATGTCTGTATTCTATAGTCACCATCATCATCATCATCATCATCATCATCATCATCATCTTCCTGCACTTGTCTCATTTTATTTAGGGTCGGTGCAACACGTTTTCTTCTTCCATTCGGGACTGTTAGACGTCACGGCATCATTTACTCCTTTCTCTTTCATATCGGTCTGCACACAATCCATACATCTTTTCTCTGGCCTTCCTCTCCCTCTCCATCCATCAACATAAATGTCCATCACTATTTTAGTCACATGCGTTTCATCCCTCCTCATTACAAGTCCATACCAAGCCAAACGACTTCCTTTCAATTTTTCAGTAACATGTGCCACTTTCAAATATATGGTTATGTTTTGTATAGTACACTCAAAAGATATATTTAACAAAATATTAACATTTCTGCAATAAATGTCGGATCCATACTTCCATACCAATATTTTATATGCGAACGTACCATGTTTGTTTGTTTCTTAAACTTTCAGTACTAAACGGCAGATCGGATCGTAATGAATTTGGCAAGGAGGTAGATTATATCATGGGGATGTACATAGGGTTTTCATTTTCTCTCAAAAGTAAACATCAAAATTTCAGCGCGAAGAAGTCGCGGGCATTAGCTAGTTTAGTCACACATGTCATTGTGTAAAACTTAAAAGAGCTATCTTACTCCCAGTGCCGGTTTTAGCTGCTGGGGCTGCGGGACTGTTCGAAAGAGATACCGTGACCCCGGAACATAAAGGGCGAGGAAGGAACATGGATGGGTTTTAATGAGTTAAAGTCTGACCAAGTCTGACACTCCCTCCGGCTCCGCCTAGAGTGGGAGAAGTCATTTGATGATGTCCCGTCCAAATAAAAAAATAAAAAGTGCCGTTTTTACCACTACCAACGCCCTGGGCAAGATTTTCCAGAAAAAATATTTTAAACAAAAAAAATAGATAAAATGAAATCAGGTGTTACTTTACGGAAATTCATGATATACAAGCATTGGCGTCACCACCTCCCGTCCAAGGGGACGCATAACGGTGCAAGTATATACCTATTTATTCCAATTAGCATTTTTTTTTAACACCTTGGACTGATTACAATTGTTTCACCCTTTCATGCAGAAGTTACTTAGTCGTTTTACAAAGTTAAGATACAAGAGGAACTTGGCTGTATGAGCGAGCAAAGCGAGCTCGAAATCATTTTAAACCTTGCAGTGGACAGATATGAATGGTTTAAATTCTTTTTACAAGAGTTACTTGATTGACTTTTAGACAAAGACTCGAAAATTTTAATAGTTTAACTACATTGGTCAGGTGGGCATTGTTTCAAAGTAAAGGGAAGAGGACCGGGAAGAAGAGTGTAAATAAGGCTATCTTGATTTGTATTACTTGACACATTTTATATAATTTACAAGTTTCCAATAGGCTTTTTTGTCATTGCAATGCAAACACGGTCAAAATGTATGGAATAACTGACATACAGCGCAATGTTCAATGTCCCCACATGTTCAGAATGATGTGGTGAAAACGTGGTTACCATTTTCGCGTCGGTATCCCTCCCACCCCGTATACTACATGCATTCAGTAAAAAGCTGTTATTTTTAAATTACAAATAGACATCGGAGACAGCGAGACGGGACAGCGGCCGGCGAGCGCTACCTCGAAATTGGTCGCGAAATTTTTCCAAGTATTTTTTTTCAAGACGACACTCTGACCTGAATTTCATTCATTTAAGATAAATATCAGTGAAACGACCTTTACTCATTCTAAACAGTTGGTTTTTTAGACATTATTATGTCAGGTATAGTTATAGTATTAAGTATGTAACCGTTTGTCGTAAAAACGATGTGGAAGGGATCCATAGGTTAGGTTAGGTCAGAACTGTGACCAACTACACAAGCTACCTCGAAATTGGTCGCGAAAATTTCTAAGTATTTTTTTATAGTGTCCCCAAGACGATGTTTAGGGATAAAAGCGTTATGATAAAAACAGTAGGAGTTTAAATATATTTACATGAATGATATTATTAACTACAATTTTCGGAAACATGACGTGTTATAACATTGCCGGTAGCACTACAAATAGTATGAATGAAAACTTTAGGATGAAAAATTTTAGGAAGAGTGATCATTCGGATTACAAATCATTAGGAAGAACAATTTCGGGTAAAGAACTTTAGGTGAGCCAATATGGACCCATTTTCCATTGATGAACAAGCTGAAAACAATCTGTGTATGAGGCGGAGGATGTCGCCCAATCGCGCCCTATACGCTAATGCCGCTACTGCTTACTCCTTACTAAAGGCAATTAATTTTCAACTGATCTTCTAAAACCTTTGACTAAAATAAGACTAAAAAGACAAACCATGCAAATCCATGGGTATTCCAATTGAAAAAAAAATTGATCTTCCATGCAATCCTTGAAATATCCATCTCTAGTGCTTATCTCCACTTCATAAGGAAATCTTGTGCAAAATATTATGCTTCTGAACTATAATACAGGGTTTAAACAACCTCATCACGCAGCCGTCAACCAAACATTCTGTACATCAAACTAAGTAACTTTACGCATAACTATTGCTGGAAAACGACTTCTTATTTAGGGATTTTTTTTTTGGGTGTGAAAAACCATGTTTTGTGGTAGAACTCGATCTAACGCACTTAAAACATCGTGCTGATGGGTGAATTGTACGGTTTGTAGAGGTTTTTAAAGTAAATCTTACAATAAAAACTTGGGTAAAAAAAAAGCTTGTCAAAAAGTAGAAACCTTGACCCCCAATATCACCGTAACTCGAAGGTTTCCAGGTATGGTGTAGAACAAAACAATTATAGCAATGACTGGGAGAACAAGTGCCTTTCGGCTTCGTTAAGAAGTGTTCTACACCCTTAATACTTACTAGAAAAACATCTATTTTTATCTTACCTTTTAATATTACCCCACGTTTATAAATCTAATCAAGGTTTCTGAAAATAGCAGTCTCAAGTTAACTGAAAATAAATCTCTGTCTTATGAAAGTGTACAAAAACGATAAATAACAAGATTACCATCTAGAGTGAGATGCAATGAACTTGCAGATAATTCAACATAAAATTTTAAAACAAAAAACGTTGCTTGAACGCTTACAATCTGATTATATTTTGTGTGAAGAACTTTTTTTCAGTTCTTTTTAAAATAAAAATGCAATCAAAGTAAACTAGAACCTTATCATCTAGGAATAATCATCATCATCGGCCTATTAATGTTCCCACTGCTGGGACAGGCCTCCTCTCTATAAGAGGGAATGGGCTATATAATCCACCACGCAGGCCCAGTGCGGATTGGTAGATGTCACATGTCTTCGAATTTATGGTTCTAGGACATGCCGGTTTCCTCACGATGTTTTCCTTCACCGTTTTGAGAGCAGCGGTGATGTAATAAATTACACAAAGTAATGCGCCTGTCTGGGTTCGAACCCACGACTTACTGAACGTAAGTCGGGGCCGCCACCACTGGGCCACCGCTGCTCCCACTGGGCCACCGCTGCTCTAGGAATAATACTAATAGCATAAGAATATGAGCTCTAACACAGACGATATAGGGTAGATTTTTTTTCATTTGTGGTAATAATTAATTAATAATTGTAACACTCCACTAAAATGAAAAGTATTACCTAGACGGGAAAGACATGATGAATTTGGCACTAAACAGTCTAACTAAACTATACTTGAGGTAAAATAAAACGTTGATCTCTCAAATAGATTCACGAATCCAAAAAACTACGTCTATCAAACGGGCAAGTGACTTATCAACATAAATTCAAGCTCGTCAGCTCCCAGCCTAACCACAAAGCAAAAATAAATCTTTAACCCTTTTCTGACGACGCAATTTTACGTCACATAACTCACTAAGTCTGCACCTACGTAAACGTCATTTCAATTTGTACGGGGTCATGGCGAAATAATACGGAATTCAAATAAAACGAATTTCTTTTTTTGTAATGGAATTTTTCAGGAGGAAAAGGTCACGTTATTGCTGTATACGTGGTTGGGGGTTAAAAATAGAAAAGACCTGTGCCGTGAAGGTTTTAGAAGTCGAAAAAGATTTACTTGTACAGAGTATAAGTAATCTTCACATCATGGTTTTTACCAAGATGTGAAGATTACGCATACTCTGTATCTATTTTCATTACATATTCCTTACATTCTCAAAAGTATATCAAACATTTAGAAACATATAAAGTAGCACACCGGTATCAGGGACAGGGTTCAAGCCACCGGAGGTCAGGGCTCCAATGAGAGAGAAAGCTACTAAAAATGCGCGACTTATCAAGAAGTACCGCTTTCTGAATCAGATTCCTGATCAAGCTACCCAACAAGAGGCCGCTTTAGATATTTTTCGAGGCTCCTGGCAATTTAGCTAATATTAATAATATTATCAATGTTTTTAATTCCAGCCTATGACAAAGTACGAGGTAGCTAATATTATGACTTTACAATAAAAAAAAACAACCTAGTACCTTAGGATGCGATTGTGTGGGTCTCCACTGTCACTTAGCGTTCTTATTTATTTATTTTATCATTTATTTACGTGCAAAATATAAGAAAGAACATAAGGAAACATCATAAAATAACTTAGGCAAGGGCACAGCTTTTTTCAAGAGATATTTCTTCAACCAGGCCTGCGAGAGAAAAAATGAAAAACGAAATTAGAGAGTAGTGTGTGAGAACAGGAAGAGGAGAGGTGTGTGAGTAGATTATTTTTACGTGACGAGTCCTACGTTAGCAGCTGTGCCATTATTGAAAAAAAAAAAAAGAAATATTAAAACGTGTCAGTATTATCTAGGTATCATCCTACCCAGTAATAACTAGGTTGTGGAGGTCTTGTAGGTAGTCGCTCCACGTAAATAATGGCATTCAGTTGCATCCGGTTAGACTGGAAGCCGACCCCAAAATAGCTGGGAAAAGGCCAGGCAGATGATGATGTTGATTTATTTATTTATTTTATTTTAATTAGGCATTATCAACATTTTTTTTCGGATGAGAAATCATCAAATGACTTCTCCCACTCTGGGCGGAGCGAGAGAGAGTGTCAAACTTTTACTGAATAAAACCCATCCATGTTCCTTCCTCGCTATTTATGTTCCGGGGCCGCGGTATCTCTTTCGAACAGGCCCGCAACCCCGGACGCATTATCAACCTAGTATCAACTTGGACTATGATAAATGTCCAACATGTTGACAAAACAAATGACAGCCACACTTTCAAATGATAGCCACACTTTCAAATGATAGTTATACATTCTTACACTTTTGCCTCATTAATCCATGAAGGACAAGGCTTACCTTATGTTTAAACACCCTTAGCTTTATCTCATAATCAAGGTTATATTCTATCTGTTATTACTAAGTTGAACAATATCTCACGTCATTGTTATTAGTTTATTACTCGGACTATCACAGTACAAACGCTACCATTACATTTAATACATTATACAATACGGCAGTTCTACGAAAATAGTGAAGTCAGCTCCTAGCCTAGAGGTACAAGTAACAACTAGGTAGCCCACTTGGCTCAGTTTAATATACATTTCTCTTGTTCTCTAGATCTTGTAATGATAATTATACCTCGAGGCAATGCTACAATTTATATTAAGGTCGTGGCTCACTTGAGAAGCACCGCACCAGCACGGCACCAGCACGGCACCAGCACAGCTCCTGACCGGCGTCGCCTCGAATATAGGCTACGGCGCGCGGACCGCGCGCCGCAAGCTAGGTGTAAGCACGCGGTCGCCTCGCTTGCGGCGCGCGGGCCGCGCGCGGTCCCCTCGCTTGCGGCGCGCGGGCCCCTCGCTTGCGGCGCGTGGGCCACGCGACGGCCACTCGCCGTCCGCAAGGCGCAAGCTCGTAGTCCGCACGCTGGTAGTAATAGTCCGGGAGGTAGAATTGTATTTTAGGTATTATCTCTAGTAATTATATTTTGTTAACGTGGATTCGTGGTTTAATTCACCTACCCCGCGAACACCCTTTCCATTACAGTTCTGAGATTTTTTTAAGTTCAGTATATGTAAACTATTTACAAAAAAGTTTCAGCAGGTGTACTGTAACGATTGATTCAGTTATTGTAACATATTCGATTACAACAATATCAGTCGGTTTATTAGGGCTATTTTATTTGCTTTTTATTTCTAACCGAACTAGGTTTAGTGTCGTGGGCTCTCTAACTAAATTTGTAACTGGCCATACATTAAACAAAGAGTACCCACGACGTGGAGAAGCATGACGGCGCAATGACATTGTTTCGCGGGCCACTCGGCGTCCGCGCGCGGTCCCCTCGCTTGCGGCGCGCGGACCCCTCGCTTGCGGCGCGCGGACCGCGCGCGGACGCCGAGCCGCCCGCGAGGCGAGTCGTATGGTAGCGGCAAGCGCGTTGACCACCCGCCGTAAGCTTTTTCATATGGACATTAAAAAATATGTTATGCGACACACGATTTAATACTCTAATTTGAATGGCAAGTAAATTGCTGGGTTGGAGCGGTGCTGGTGCGGTGCTTGTCAAGTGAGCCACGACCTTTAGACTAGCGGCCGTCACACGGTTCCGTCGGAGTACGGATATAAAATATAGCCTATGTTACTCAGTAAGGACGTGGCTTTCCAATAGTGATTTTTGTTTAAATCTATAGTAAATATATATATAAATAGATAGTTTTAGAGTTAAATCATAAACACACAAAACAAAAAAACATCAAATCTTTCCTTTTTTATAAAATTAGTTTAGATAGTTTATACTAGCGACCTGCCCCTGCTTTATGCGGTTTTTATGTCTTGACGAAGCTTAAAGATTTAAATATTAAATCTAAGTTGAATTTAAATAATGCACATTTTTCAAGAAATTTTTAACTAATTGATAGTGAAAACCGCATCTGAATCCGTTGCGCAGTTTAACAGATCAACGTAGTCACATCAGTCGTAGACGCGAAAAGCGACTTTATTTACTAAATGTAAGTATGGATTATAATGGATATTATTTTAACTTGAGTAGAACGCTAAGTTAAAGCTAAAATATGATGAATTTTAAGTAGCACTAAGTACTTAAAAAGGCCATTCAGAGTAATTCCATGAAAATTGAATCGGAATTTTTATCGAAACATTTTTTATTGGATTTTAAAATAGTGCTACAGTTTTTATTTCAGGCCAGTACAGTTTTATGACTATCACAGCTAAAATTAAATGCCTACGCATACACGGCCAACGTCTGTTTGCAAATCATAGCTTACCACCAAAATTAGTTTGTTAGAATTTGTTGATTTATTTTGTCAAATATACTTCTATTTTTATTTCCGCTATAAACACTAAAAAAATAGTGTCAAAATTAAAACATAACCCTTTTTTTTTCGTATGGGAAATCATCAAATGACTTCTCCCACTCTGGGCGGAGCGGGAAGGAGTGTCAGACTCTTACTGACTAAAACCCATCCATGTTCCATCCTCGCCCTTTACGTTCCGGAGCCGCGGTATCTCTTTCGAACAGTCCCGCAGCCCCGGCAGGAAAACATAACCCTGAAGTAGATTTTAAAAGCTAATTTATACTACATAGTTTTTGCCCGCGGCTTTGCTTGTGTTAATTTAGAATTTGATAATCAATTCTGCAATAATATGTATTATACAATCATGATTTGAAAGATACGTGGCGCCATATTTTATCTTAAGAAAGTTAATTTTATTTTCCTCAGTACTTTTTTGGGACCTTTCATCCCGAGAAAAAGTGCCCTATGTCCGCTTCTGTAGGTACAGCTGAACGTATATGCAAAACAGGATGATTAGTTCAGTGGTTTAGGCGTTAAAATGAAATAAACAAACTTACTTTCACAGGAAGATACAACGAAAACATTAGAACCCTATTCAGAAAAGCTTAATTTGAAGTTCATTCACATGTAAAATTAACTCGAATATCCGACGAACAAAATTTTAACTTTATTTTGCTGTGTGGTTAAAAACGTGGCAACATCGCGTTTGGGCCGTTGAATATTTCAAATATGCCAAATACGTAATTTGGGTGAGCGCGGAATGTGCAACCTTTCATGTTAATATTAAAATATGTTAATCATGGCATTACCATATGGTGCCTTCTCCCTGCTTGTATGCAGCTGGGCTTAATGTTTATTGGAAACTGTAGTAATTTTTGGTTCGTATCTTTTTTTTTTTAGAATAAAAGTTATGTTCGTTTTGTCTTGCGGGTTTACGTTTTTACACGACTGCCCAAAACAAATGACGTGTTTTGTTTTTTACTATTTGATTATTTTCATTCTTTTGTTTTTTTAAGTAGTTGTATTTTTTATTCAAAGTAGAAATACCTATTCGTGTTTTTGTATTTGTCATTAAACAAATGTATAATTTAAATTTAGGGGAAGGACATTGGCGCCTGCAACACAGTTTCAACTACGAGTATCACAGGAGTCAGAGAATCCCACATACCGGGTACAAAGTTTTTATGTCAATAAAAATATATTTGTTTGTATTATTAAAAGTCTGGAATTGTCCAATCTGCCGTAAGGAAGCATGGGGAGAGCTTTTTGTCCGGCAGTGTATCAAACACAGGTATTAATTGAACAAAAACAGGATTAAGTAGGATCTTTGACAAAATAAAAAAATGGGGAGAATTTCTAAGTGCGTTGTTGATATAATGAACAAACGCGTAAGTTTGTTGTAAATTTAGAAAGCTTAGATCTTTTGAAGTGAGATTAAACGGTTTTTTGTTTCTGCGTTAAATTACATTAATATCTCTGTTTGTTTCTGTACACGACTTTAGTTGAAACGGATATTAAAATCAACCTTAAAATAGACTACAAGTTAGTCATACTTGGACTGTGGTAATAAATTAGTTCAATCAAAGACACCGATGATTACACTCATCACACTAAAACAATTCAAATTATTTCATTCCCCAAATTAATAACACAGAATTAACCTAACATTTTCACAAACGACGCCGATTTGAATACATTATAGCCGACTAAAACAAATAAATAAATAAATAAAATAAATAAATATAAGATAGGGAGTTAGTTTCTTTTTAAAGCATAACTCAATGTGATTCATCTAAAACAGAGTTTTATTTATTAAGGCGCTACCCCAAGCAAAAGCCGTTTTTTGTGCAGTTTTTTGGAGCCAACTCCTCTTTATCCAAAAGAAATACCAAGTAATAAAAATACATTAAATTTCTACATATTCTTAGACTGCAAAGTGGTAGTTTTATTTTTTATTTTAAGTCTCATAATGTGTAATAAATCCCCTCACAATGAAACCACAAAAATGAGAAAAGAATATTTATAACATGCTTCTTCTCGTAAAGTTAACATTATTTTGATTTGCTTCTTGTACTAATGGATAGACAATTTAATAATGAACATAATGCTAGTTTTTTTTTTTTTCAAAAGACGGAAATTTGATTTTATAAAGAATAAAAATCACTAATTTCGCACTATTCGACCCGCAGTGACTGACGTAAAAACCACTTTGTAGTGCAAGCTGATTAGAACTTTATTCTAATAGTATTTCAAACGAAGTTTGAATCACCACAAATAGAGTTGCTAATTTTGCCTGGGGTAGCGCCTTAAATCAAAATAAGTTTAACATAAGTACTTACCAAATATCAACTAACGAAAAAAAAAAAAAACAAAGAAAGAAAAAATAATTACTAACCTAAAACAGAGAATCGACAGTTAAATGTTCATGCTTTACATTATTATTATAGGAAACTAAAATCGTCTATTACACTTTAAATTAAAGAAACATCACAACATTTATAAAATATACTCCATGTCACGATACGTTTTTTACATAAATGTCAACGTCAGTGCCAGCGCCAACACAAAGGTTACATAAATATCGCTGGACATTAACACACAGTGTCATCTAGTGCCACACTAAGCAAGGCTTGTGCCGTGGACACCAGATCGTTGATATACTACGTAATCATATATACTTTTTCTGTTTGTAAATACATACTTATTATAGATATAAACATCCATGACTCGGAAACAAATGTCCATGCTCATCACACAAACATTTGCTCCTACCGGGATTCGAAACCCAGGACCCCAAGAACGTAAGACAGCCTCACTACCGCTACGCCAATCGGGTCGTCAAATAATAAAGCGAATATAACATACTTAACAGGCTAAAAGTCTATTACACATTCATGTGATGCAAAACAGCATAGGGGAAGCACTCATCTGAATGAAGAAATAATTGAATTTTCACGTCAAAATCAAAATAATTTTCCACTTGCGAGCTGTTTTGGTAGATCAGAAATACGGAATTAACGTTGTATACGGAGGAATATTTTGAAAGGTTAATGATTTTGTGTGGTACAGTCACGTCTAATAATATGTAAACACTTAAGAATTTTTAATTGTGTTTCTCCTAATGTACTGATTAAAATTTAATGTTATTACATACAGTCAGCAAAACAGTTAGGTTTACAGGCTAGAAATCTTCTTACTACTATTATAAATGGAAAAGGGTTAAAATCAATCTGTTTGCAATTTCATCCAAATCCTTTCAGTAGTTTTTGCGTGAAAAAATAACAAAAAATCTATCTTTACAGACTTTTGCATTTATAATAGTCGTAAGAAGATTGCTAGCCTGCATACCTAACTCTTTTGCTGACTGTACATAGTATTTTGGAACTCACATTTTTATGAAAAAGATCCAATCTCCTAGTTACAATCGTTGTTTCTCGCGAAAATAGCTATAATGTTAAGGAAAGTGTATACATATTATTAGACGTGACTGTACACGGTTTTAAATAAATCAGTACACCTATGTGTTGAAAGTCTAAAGTTTTGCTGTGAATTGAGACTCTTTAAGACGCCTGCGGAGCATTCGTATTTCATACAAACGTAATACCAAAATGATTTGTAAATTAAACATATTCGGTAGTGTGTATTTCTTTCGATTGAATTACAAAATATCTAGGTTCCCAAATATATATTTTGATTGGACACTGATTTTAACAATAGTTATGAGACAAATAAGTTTTCTATAGAAATTTTAAATTCCTCATATCTCGTCTTTGTGTCATTGTCATCTCAAAATATATATTTGGGGACATAGATATTCTGTAATAAAATCGAAACAAATACACACTATCTTAAGAATATATTTCATTTTCAAATTATTTTGGTATTACGTTTGTATGAAACACGCATGCTCCGCCGGCCCCTTAAGCACGTAAGTTAGTAAAACTAAAAACTGTTTTTGTGAAAATAACTCTCAACAAAACAATAACTGACAATCAAAATACGCGCATAATGTGCTTTGCGGTGCGCGAATTTGACAGAAAACCAGGTCAGTGTAACCCTACGCAAAAAAAATAATCCTGACTTGCAGTTTTTATAAAAATAAAAACAATGTTACCGTTACAAAAATGTATCACTAGGATGATATGGTAAGTAAGTTAAACAAAACCATTTGAGGGTGAAGGTGCATGCCATCAAGAAATAAAAATAGTATCGCCTGCTTTTCAAAATCAGTTTGATTCCATACACACTATGCAGTCTTAGATTATCAAAGTACACATTAATCAAATGGAGCTAAGAATCTAATGCAACCAATAATCCACACAGTAAGAGAGAGGATTTGATGCAGTTCCCTATAAAATTGACGATGGTCATAGTCTGTTCCGTTAATATTCAACACTAAACGTCCACGACTTACTTACAAAACTGCCTTATTCACTTACAGCATCTCTTGCAATGCAATAGCCCCACGACATTGTTACTCTGTCCATCAAACATCCAATGTACAATCACGAACATTGACAGTCCAAAGCAAAGTGCCTGGCAGCATTACACCAAGATCTTATGACCATCGTAATAGCCAACTAAGGGATTATTACAGACAGCTGAATAGAGTACACCGTTCACCCTAATAGCTTAATACTAGGAAATCTAATTTGCCCCAGTTATGCGGATGTCAGATGGAAGCTAGGAATATAATGGATGATGCAACTGGTTATGCTCTTGAGAGTAAACGTCGGGTAAACTTAGTCTGGAAGGGAGATCAAAGAGTTTAGTGTTGGTGTTGTTAGGAATAGGAAATATGTATATTTTACTGTAGAATTAAAATTTTGAAGCATCTGAGCTGAATTGGTTATCTGTCAAATATCGAAGATAGAATGCATGGGGATTTTTTTTTATAGCAGCAGGATTTCATGGTAAAAATATTGTTTCATTGTAGAAACATTATTTATATTTACTTTTTAAATTCGACATCATCACTACATATTATAAAACAAAGTCTCCCGCCGCGTCTGTCTGTCCCTATGTAAAACTACGCAACGTATTTTGATGCGGGTTTTTTTTTAATAGATAGAGTGATTCAAGAGGTCGAAGGTCTTCGTATATAATTTTACGCGGGCGAAGCCGCGGGCATCGGCTAGTTCTTCATTTAAAAGAAGATATAAAAGTATCTTCCTTTTATTAATATAATTATCGTCTACGTAAACGTTTACATCATCACGCGTATACAAATTTTTGTGGTCAGTGCAAGGATTTAAATTAGCGTTTTGGATCTTACTGTCACTGTACCCGCGTCAGAAGCATAAAATGAATTTATTTTTGTAATTTTGCTTCTAAGTATCAAAGCTTATACAGCTTTTCGGGCTTTATGTTAAACGCAGTTGTATATTTTAAATAATTACTTTACTTCATTGCCATACTTTCAAAACCCAATTCGGTATGTAAAGTAAAAATTAACCTACGCTGATTCCAAAACCATTTGGAGATTTTAGGGTCTTATGCCTTATTTTTCTATTTTTAGCTTTCTATATCACAAGATTGTGTTTATTTTCACAATAATACTTGTAATCATTTGACTTTCATTTGACCTCTAAATTACGTCATAACGTAGCCTGAATAGACTACTTCCTTCGTGCTTTTCAAGATAAATTTAAAAAAAATACTTTTGTTTGTCATACCGTCAGTGTCAAATCAAAACTGTCAATGCTAGTTACTGTGTTATTTATTTGAATGCATCGCGCGCTGATAATTTCGCGTTCAAATGATCTTCGCAACAAAAAAGACGACGCCCAGGCTTGTATTCCATATTTACGTCCTTGCACCACTTCTTTTTAGCGTTTCTTTCACATTTACAAACAATTTGTGTCGGCTATTTGTTGTAGTGTTTTTACATGACGGTACGAAGCATTTAGCACTAGTTGTCGATGACAGATTCATTGCACGGATACGCAGCACGGATAATGGATAGAAATTAAAATTTGCTAAAAATCGTAGGAAAAGAAACTCAAACAAAAAGTTTACATCACAGTGACGATCACAGCATTCACATTTCACAACAAAATAAAAACACGTATCTGTCAAGCGTCAACTGTCATCAATGTCAACTTTGAAGTTATTTAGTGTTTTTTGTATGTACTGAAAACGTGGCAAAGACTTAAAGCTATTCAGGCTATGAAATGACGTCATCACGAATAATACTTTGAAAAATAATAAAAAAGAAACTGTAACTTGGAAAAAAAAAAGCTTAAAATTAGTTGCTTAAAATTAAATGTTTTACGAAATAAAAATGTAAAAAAAATACCTGAAAAATACTTTACATACCGAATTATGAAAGTCAAAAGCAAAAGTATAGCCATTTTTTAATAAAACTAACTTTAACTTTTTAGCTTGGTAAAAATGTCTGGCAGTCAGTTACAAAATGAGATAACCGTTTAAAAGCATTTTTAAAAGAAATCCAAATGAACAAAGAACTCTGTGATTTCTATGTTTATAAAGCTTCACAACTCTACCTACATACCTACATTTACATGCTTTTGTGAAGAAAATATGTGAATACAATGTAAAGATATGTGTATAAAAATGGAGCTATATTCGTCTCTTATTGTTACTGAAGCTTCAACCCGAAAATACAACTGTTCCTTTTTCTTTTTCCTTTCTTCTGTACCTACCATTACAATATTCAAAAACGATTTAATATTATAATCAGTATCACAAACTACTTCGCCTGAATCGATTCCTTTAACACGGAATAAGTTATGAACTGTTCACGAAATGGCCCGATTCATACGTGACTCACACGTCGCCATTTTAGTAATTTTACGCTATAAATGTATGCTAATGTCTATAAGACGTGCTCAAAGATCTTAGGTTTTAATGTAAAAGAAAATTCACACATGTCGAAATGAATTTTCCTTCGTGTTTCTGTAAAGACGGTGTGTTTTCTGGGAAATCTCGTCAAGGATTGTTTGAATAATTTTCGTGTCTCACGTCTCCCCTCATTTCTACGAAAAACAATGATTTGGATTTTGTATTCTAATGTAATGAAATTTTCTTAACAATCACAGTCTGTCGTCAGCGTTCTACTTCACGGCGATGATGCCTAATTCTGCCCTAAAGTAGATATGTAATTTCAGATACAAAAATAGCTTATTATTTACTAGAAACCTGTCCCTGCTACGCACGGTTGATTTTCAGGCCTTGACATAACTTGTCTTTATTTTATATGAGTTTAATTTTGATGTATTATTCCCTTGAAAATTGGTGACCACTCGTAAATATGACTCAAACTCCATTAAAATCCGTTGCATAGTAAATAACATTGCATTCACACAAAGAGATACTTAAGTTACATTTTACATATGTTATTTAATCAGGTAGAAACGATTCAATTACAAGATAGAAAGCGGCAACACAAAACTTAATATTATGTCTATCTGAAAATCTGCTCCCGCAAACCAGCCAAAGCTCCCAGGTTATATTGGCACTATTACCAATATTAACCGAATTGCTATCTCATTCTGTAGTGCTTATTTTGATCAGCAATCGATTCCCGCTCTTGTTTGGATTCGTACGATCACACCCCTTGAAAAATGATTCGTTGAACTAACCCGGATCAAAGTTGCTGGGATCTTTGCAATAAGGATTGTGTGAGTAGAAAATAGGTACTACTTGCTTTTTTACATTCTCAAATGTGGCTTACGATAGCGGTGCATTGCTCAGTTACGTATATATATATGCACATGTATATGTACATACCATACCAAATCAAAGAAAATAAATGAAAAACAAACAGACCTCACGCTAACATCCCTAGTGGATACAGCAGAGTACCTTAAACAAGAAACAAATCGGAATATTTGTCTATATTTTATTGTCTATAAATAAAAACGGTTGCTCCTGTGAGTTTTGTATTTACCTTCCTGCGAGTTTTTGTCGTGGCGTTGGAAATGTAAATAGAATTCGATCTATTCGATATAGCGCCGGATTTGAGACAAATCTGATTTCGTGACGCTGAAGGCACGAGACAGATGCTGAGACGCATAACGGGGTAAATCATTTTTTATTAAAATGTGATTTGTTCCAAGTCGAACTGTGAAGTTTTTTCGCAAGATTTACAAAATTAAACGGAAATTGGATCAATTCATTTCGTTTTTTATTATACTTGTACAGTATTTTCATATTATTGTATGTTAATTAGGTTTCTTCTTATTTGTTTACGTATCCTAAGCTGAAATAAGACCACTTATCGTTGTTTTAACACTACATAAAATAAGCCGGATTAATTACTTAATTATTTTAATTAGTACTCCACGAGGCAAAGCAACACAAACATTATTCAGTTACCACTCACAAGATAACGGATTAAATTAACTGCAACACGTCATCATCCCTTAGCACGAGGTTTACGCTCAGAAAAGGTCCCTCTGCATTATTTACGACACCTTAAAACTCCGCCTACTACGTTACAACCTAACACACACTAAAACACTCAACAAGACGCATCAACGACTACTCAGAATGTTTAATGACAGCCATAAAACTTCGGGTAATTAATTACAGAAACCATTAACATATTAATATTACTCTCAACAAACTGCAGTAATTAAACAAAATACTTCAAAGAAAATTTACCTTTATAAAGTTCAATACATCCGTTGTTCACAATAGGGCTGGCTCACAAAACAAACAGCACACGGTTATATAATGAACGGTCGCGTACTAACACGTCAGGGTCGTAATTTCCCGGCGCGACACGACCTCCCCCCACGGCGCACAGAAGGATACTGATACACGTCAACGTGAACGCCGGCAAGCTCGCGAAGAACGGTGTGAAATGCGCAAGTCACGCGGAGCTTAACTTATCTACCTACTTTTGAAATTCAAATTGTCATTTACTCGGTCTTATTATACATACAGTATACACGCAAAGTGGGGACCGTCGTTGGGTGAGGATAAATTTCCGCTATGCAGGGTCTACGTGTTTTCAGAATTCGACCTCAAAATATCTGTAGTGAGGTTACTTTAATAAATCACTTGGAACATTTTCATTGTTAGTTTTTTGGGTACGAATATTTCGTTGCTACGTACTCACGTTTCGGCAATGACTAGTTTTTTTTCGTAGACTCGTAGCGAGCTCGTAGCGTCGTAGCCACGTAGCTACGTAGCAGTATTTCATCGCAGCAACTTGAAAACTATACTTTTACGCATATTGCTTTTGCGATGAATCTTGGATTGAACTTTACTGTTGCAGTCAGATCAAATTGCCAATATTAAAAAGGAAATTTCTAAAATAATGGTTTTCCCTTTACCTCAGTCATACTCACGGCCAGTATATTATGTCGTTATACAACAATGCACCACTTAGCGGCTGCACAATATTTAAATAAACTTAATAAAATTAAGTTAAATTTAAAAATTAATTTATTAGTTTTCATTACATTTATGGCGTTTTCTGAACTACTTGCAATTATGACGTTAATGTAACCAGTACACGTTGTTGATATTTTATTGTTATCAGGCTAATATTATCTGTAAAATTCATCAGTATTTTTGTGAAATAAGTACATACATAAACTCACGACTCTCTCCCATGGGAGTAGGCAGGAACCAGAAACGCCACCTGATACGATCTTTTTTGTATCTCCTTATAATGTAAATATCATAATATGAGATGGCCAAGAGCCTCGACGAACATATGTCGGGGATTTCCTTTTAGGCTGTTGGATCAAGGGTCTGATTCAGAAGGCAGTACTCCTCGATACAGCCCACTATGTGCATAGGTTCCTATCTCTAGAGCTGCAACCACCGCTGCACCGGTAGCTTGAACCATGCCCCGACACCGGTGGACCACTATTTTCTTAAAATATTTTTTTGAAGTTTTTTTTTTTTCAGGAAATATTCAAATGATGTGCAGAGAGAATGACTAAAATAAATAAATACGAGTGATATAGTACTTTTATTGAACCTATGTTCTTAAAACATCATCCATAATAGATAACATGCATTTGTTATTAAAACAAAATTAGAACATGACCTTTCAATAATAAAGAATAACCCAAATTAATCAACGTGATTAATTGCTGCCGAATACACATAAAAAATGCGTCATATAGAACTAAAAATAGACGTGCAATAACATTATTATTTTAAAACTAGCTTCTGCCCGCGTCTTCGTACGCGGATCCTGTTGCTTTTGCCAGCGACACCGGGTTCGTCAAAATCGAAGATCTGAAACTTCGAATTCTAAGAGCCCGGGGACGGGAAAATAACGGATCTTTTCCACCTGAGCAACACATACCGTTTGGTTCTTTTTGCCATTTAACAGCTTCACAAAAAGTATAATCTTGAACCATACCTCCGGAATATGTGGCGTATTCAATCATAGGAGTATACGTAAATGAACTCCGTTTCTTATCAACCCAAGGAAGGTCGTCATGCCCTACGGCTATATCTTGAGACACAGATGTTATCGACATTCTGTTTAGAGAATGTCGAAATCTTCGCGCTCTTCTTCTGTCTCTTCATGCCGTACTCCAGCAATTCTTTCTCTCTCACATTCTAACTGATTATGAATATTTTGTTGTGTGCGTGTTTGGGGCAATTTATGATAATCTCGAGCAGCAGTTAGTCGCGCATCACGTTCATCGCTCGTTTCAAAAGACCTGTTAGTAGATGTGCGAATACGCTGAGAACTCAAGCGAAATTCTCTATCCGTGAACGCAGTCAGGCATCTATTCTTCACTGGTCTCTAGAGACCTGGATGTAGATGCGTAAATACGCTGAGAACGCAGGTGTGCTTCGCGATCGGAAGAGGTTTCCACGGAGCAAGTTGCAGCCTGATGTTCTCGAAAAGCATCAAGTCTCTCCTGACGCTCTTCGGTAGATTCTTGGGATCTTATGATCCTCAATCTTTTAGCTCCTTTGGAACATTGGGAAAGGTTTGACCTCTTTCTAGGCATGGTTATAGTTTTGTTGTGAAGATACCTGATCAATTAAAATCTAAGTGCCCTGAGTTACCGGGTAGGCTACCGAGTCACGAAGATAAATGGAAAAGGAAATTAAACACTCAAATAACATAAGCCCGAAGACATATTTATTCGATAAAATGAGTTTTGGTCAGTAGAGTCAAATTTTCAATGATATACCATCGTCATTGAAAATAAGTCCTAAACTGTCACCGCCTTAACCGCGTGGAGGTACTCCCAGTTTTTGTTATTTTATAATTTTATTATATAGTAAAAAAAAAAAGACAAAAAGAGCAATAATTTTCACATCAGATGTTTCTGATCATCAATTTTTTATAAGTCAACAGGAAATGCCCATCAGACCGAACAACTTTTGCTAAGACGTCATCATTCCTATATGTGTTATGGTGTAGCTGGGCTCTTGGAGTTTCACAACAGGTGTTCCAGATCTTCGATTTTTATAAATCAACAGAGAGTGCTTATCAAATTCGGTATGTAAAGTAAAAATTAACCTACGCTGATTCCAAAACCATTTGGAGATTTTAGGGTCTTATGCCTTATTTTTCTATTTTTAGCTTTCTATATCACAAGATTGTGTTTATTTTCACAATAATACTTGTAATCATTTGACTTTCATTTGACCTCTAAATGACGTCATAACGTAGCCTGAATAGACTACTTCCTTCGTGCTTTTCAAGATAAATTTAAAAAAATACTTTTGTTTGTCATACCGTCATCGCGTCAGTGTCAAATCAAAACTGTCAATGCTAGTTACTGTGTTATTTATTTGAATGCATCGCGCGCTGATAATTTCGCGTTCAAATGATCTTCGCAACAAAAAAGACGACGCCCAGGCTTGTATTCCAGATTTACTTCCTTGCACCACTTCTTTTTTAGCGTTTCTTTCACATTTACAAACAATTTGTGTCGGCTATTTGTTGTAGTGTTTTTACATGACGGTACGAAGCATTTAGCACTAGTTGTCGATGACAGATTCATTGCACGGATACGCAGCACGGATAATGGATAGAAATTAAAATTTGCCAAAAATCGTAGGAAAAGAAACTCAAACAAAAAGTTCACATCACAGTCACGATCACAGCATTCACATTTCACAACAAAATAAAAACACGTATCTGTCAAGCGTCAACTGTCATCAATGTCAACTTTGAAGTTATTTAGTGTTTTTTGTATGTACTGAAAACGTGGCAAAGACTTAAAGCTATTCAGGCTATGAAATTACGTCATCACGAATAATACTTTAAAAAATAATAAAAAATAAACTGTAACTTGGAAAAAAAAAAGCTTAAAATTAGTTGCTTAAAATTAAATGTTTTACGAAATAAAAATGTAAAAAAAATACCTGAAAAATACTTTACATACCGAATTGAACAACTTTTGCTAAGACATCATTCCTATTATGTGTTATAATATGGTGTAGCTGGGCTCTTGGAGTTCCACAACAGATGTCCCAGATCTTCGATTTTTATAAATCAACAGAGAGTGCTTATCAAATTGAAAAACTTTTGCTAAGACGTCATTCCTATATGTGTTATGGTGTAGCTGGGCTATTGGAGTTCCACGACAGGTGTCCCAGATCTTCGATTTTTATAAATCAACAGAGAGTGCTTATCAAATTGAAAAACTTTTGCTAAGACGTCATTCCTATATGTGTTATGGTGTAGCTGGGCTATTGGAGTTCCACGACAGGTGTCCCAGATCTTCGATTTTTATAAGTTAACAGAGAGTGCTCATCAGATTGAACAACTTTTGCTAAGACGTCATTCCTATAATGTGTTATGGTGTAGCTGGGCTATTGGAGTTCCACGACAGGTGTCCCAGATCTTCAAATTTATTCTCTCAGCAGAAAATGCTCATCACGTGGAACAATTTTTGCCATGGTGTCATTTTTGTATCTCTTATAGTTTAGCTGGTCTGTTGCGGTTCTACATCAGGTGTTCAGGTTTCCTAGCCTATATGTTGCCCAGACATAATATCTATACAACAAAAAAAAAACATTCAAATCCGTCCAGTACTTCCGAAGATTAGCGTGTACAAACAAACAGACAAACAGACAAACAGACAAACAGACAAACAGATAAACAGACAAACAGACATACTTTTTTTTTTTGGATTCGTACTTTATTACTGTTTCTAAACCCCCGTCAATTATTATTTTTTAAATATATTCAATGTACAGACACAGCTTTTTACTCTTTTATTATATGTATAGAATAGATTTGTGTGTGACGCTACGCGCTGTTGTGAACTTCTAAACTTTAAATAAATCAAATTGATTAATTTATGTGTCGAGTCAAGAAGTCTGTTCGTTGATAAAAATAAAAATGTTTTTAACGTGGAATTTATTTATTTTCAACAAAAAACAACAATAAAATTTAAGAGTGTCAACTTAAATTTTTTCAAGGACAAAAGAAAAATACTATAAAATGTAACAAATATGTAGTCAGTATTTTACTTCAAACATCTAACTTTAGTTGCGGGAATTCAGTGGATGCGAGTCGCATGGGACCGGTCAATGTGGCGACACTTGGGGGAGGCCTATGTCCAGCAGTGGACGTCTTTCGGCTTAAATAATGATGATGATGATCTAACTTTACTATAATAACTAAAAAAAGTACGAAGAAAATACGAAAAAAAAACATGTTTCACCGCCGTCCATTTTATCGATTTACGAAGCAACCGTGCAACTTCCATCAAATATAAAGAAAACACGCCTGAAAAGTCCTCGGAAAACGTATTTCGTAGATAATTTAATTTTCTTCCCGATATTAAGGCGTTGCTACATTGAGGGTATTAGCGAATTCGGACAAAATTGGGGAACTTTCTTCCCTCGAATAAGTTATTTTATTTTGTTCTCCAAGGGTGGAAAAAAGGTTTTTATTTATTTATCGCATCAGAGGAGACTGAAATGGATTTACTATCTACACATTTGTAGAATATTGTGTTGGTACGATGAGTGAATTGAGTTTTTATTCTCGTGACCTTAATAAGTTCTTTGTGGAGTAGGTATCGTGTGTGTACTAGTCTTTACCGAGTCTTTCCCTAGTTAGGGTTCCGTAGCCAAATGGCAAAAAACGGAACCCTTATAGTTTCGCCATGTCTGTCTGTCTGTCTGTCCGCGGATAATCTCAGTGACCGTTAGCACCAGAAAGCTGAAATTTGGTACCAATATGTATATCAATCATGCCGACAAAGTGCAAAAATAAAAATTTAAAAAAACATTTTTATTAGGGTACCTCCCCCAGACGTAAAGTGGGGAGCGATTTTTTTTTTAATTTTGACCCTGACGTGTGATATATTGTTGGATAGGTATTTAAAAATGAATAGGGGTTTTCTAAAATCATTTTTTGATAATATTAATATTTTAGGAAATAATCGCTCCGAAAGTCAAAAACAATGTGTCCCCCCCCCCTCTAACTTTTGAACCATAAGTTTAAAAAATATGAAAAAAATCACAGAAGTAGACCTTTATATGAACTTTCTAGGAAAATTATTTTCAACTTGATGAGTTGAATAGTTTTTGAGTTATATAGCACTTTTTCAAAAAAACGCAAATGATAACTTTGTTTTTCATACAAATACTATGAAAAACAAAGATATTTTTGCTGACGAAAAATGTTGGTATTTTTAATGGTCTGGGAAGCTACGGCACCCTACAGTGAGCGTGGCCCGACACGCTCTTGGCCGGTTTTTTTTTTTGCAATAGCTTCTACCTCGACAGAGAGAAACAAGAAAACTTACTTACGTTGGCTTTCCAGTAAAAACTTATTAAAAATATCGTGGTTTTCCTTGAGTTGAGTTTTTCTTTACATTTTTCAATAAAAATGCATTAGTTTCCTAACAATATTTAAATTAAAAATGTTGGCGAATTTACTAAAACACCAATAAACTATTTCTGAAAAACTGACATTGTTGAAATAACCGTGAAAATTGCATTTTTATCATTTTCACATCATACCCACGTACTAATCCAGCAATTTCAATAAAAAAACACAAAACGGTTTCAGACAAATCCTAAACTTTGAGATAACATTTCTCGCTACACCTTTTTTTTTTGTAAACGCGTATATACACAAATATGACCAAGGTAATATCGATAAATGAAAACGGGGCTTCGAAAGCAATGTCCAATATTTTTTCCCGAGATAAGATACAGGCAATAATAGCATTTTGTTTATGTTGAAGGCGGCCTAAGCCCGGCGGGATCGTGGGATCGACAAAGCCCCACTGGCTTACAAGAACTATCATATATCGTACCAGTGTATTCAGACCTACCTTGCCTCCCGCACCGCATATACGTACGGACAAAACGCGGGCATGAATTGTTACTACAACAGCTCTTATTACATCGGCTACCACATTGAATCTCACACTCTGTACCCATGAGAAATCCCATGTGAATTCGTGATATTTTCTGAAGCTTTATGAAGGAATTGCCCAATTCGCCCTATTTGCAGCAAAATTTTAATTGGGCTCGCCTTTCTGAAATATGTAAAACTTGAATAGAGGTGTAATTTCATATAGGGTGTCGTAACAAGGGTTCTCTAAATATTTTGAAACTTACTTAGCAACATGAGATTTTGTAAACTGATATTAGCATAGCCTGAATGAAGTACTAATGTAGAAACTATACTAAATTGAGAATTGAAAGAACTGCAGTGCATTTATGTGATTTTGAGTCAATGCAATAATATGTCTGAACTTCATCAAGTTACAATCAAATCAAGTTCAATCTGAGTTTCACTATTAATGTGTTGGTAGTTCTTGACTTCTTGGTAATCACTGTGTCGCGAGTTCGACCCCCAAACGTATTCAGATTGGAATATGCTCTTCGCAACAATGAGTCTATAGACTTTAGTAGTATTCAAACAATTTTTCGAAATAGCGAGCGTCACAATTACGTCACTCGAATCTTATCTTTGCCGGCCAATGGTATTAATATACGAAACTTTAGGCAGTTATCACAAAAATCGCTTTATTTAGTTTGGATTATTAGCAACGGCCAGAAATATTTATTTATATTCGGATTTAGCTTCTTTTATACGGCTGACCTTTACCTGGATATGCCTTTGTACCTCGCAAAAATAAACTAGGCCGAAAATATTGACGGGTTCTTAAAAATAGCCTTTAACTTTCTAGCATTTATCAGCCCCAAAACCCTTGAAGATACGTGGATTTCAATTTCTATATTGCTTTTCTACCGAGAACTTTTATGTCTAGTAATGGAAATTCGACCCCTGAAGGGTAACAAGGGGTAAAATATGTTTTTCGGAGGAGACATGGGTTCCGTTTGTATATTACATTAGTTTATAAACCGCAAAATAAGGAATAATAAGGTCCATTTTTCCAAATCACGTCTGCTACATAAAATTTACTAATATTCAAATGATAGATTAATTATATCACATTATTGAGGTAAATACACAAATAAGAACGAATATTATATTAGAGGAAGCTAAAGAGTGATGAATTTAAATGTTGATGGATAGAGGGGGCGAACAACACCAAAGAAATTTACTATACGGACCTTGTAGAAACTAGAACAAATTTCCGTGCCTTCAAGCGTATTTGCCATACCTATTATTGGAATCAATAGACAGCTCTTATTAATGATAATATTTATCCGTGGTGCTAGGCAACTGGGCCTATCCCTGTTGTAAACGTCCCTTTGTGCCTATTGGCCTTGTTTCGTTCTGACTCCTGCTGATATGGAGGGAAGTGGAAATTACGGGTCTTTCCAACTACACCGCTATACTTTCTGATTAATTTCGTTGCGGGATCCAAGACAGTTAAATTCATTCTCTGGGACTTCATCGAGCTTTATTGTCTCGGCGCTTTTCTGGTGGTCGCCACTGTTGATTCTGGTTTTCAGGAGTTACAGTGGTTTGGGCGTGTGTGGCGGGCTTGTCCCATAAAAAAGACCAAAGAAACGATGTATGGATTGTGTGGGGATGATATGAAAGATAAAGGAGTAAATAATAGCGTGACGGTCGACAGAGAAGATTGGAAGAAAAAAATGTGTTGCGTCAACCCCAAGTAACTTGGGAATAGGGTAGGAAGATGGTGACATAAATAATGAAATGTAATCAGCTTTAAAGTAATTTATTTGTAAATTCTTTTTCGGCTATTAATATGAACGTATTGGAAATAATTTTTCTCCCGCAGGATTTGGTTTTTGCTCACAATTTTATATATACTCGATATGTGCTCAATACCTATATTTAAGCCCATTTGCAGACTGCAACCTAAGCTAAATAAAAATAATATGAGTAACTGCATAATATTTCCTATTTTACAAAGAAAGGAACAGAAACATAATATGGATTGATAGAAAAACATCACAACCTCTAATTTTCACGAATTGTAATGTATACGTTCTTAATCTATATGTTACTGTAAAAGCCCGAAGTGCAGTACATTTTAAGATTTCCCAGTAAATCCTAAATTTTACCAGCTTCTGTGGTAAATGTCCGAAATGTTCTTTGATCATCGTTAATTTCGGACATTTACCAACATACACTCGGTAAATCTTAAGATTTACCTCAGAGAAGCGGTAAATGTTAAAAAATTGACAAGTTAAACACGTGTTGGATCACTGTGGCGTACTCGCGGGCAGTCTGCAACCCCCCGCAACCCGTATCCCGCTCGCGCTCACCTCCGCGCGCTTCATTAGATCATCATACGCACGTTAATTCGAATTGTGTTTGTGTTTTTAGTGTCGGGAAGCAATTTATGAATCGAAATGAGTGTGTATGAAATAATGGACGAGCTCGTGGTAAGTAAGACAGATACTAAACAACTTTTATCTCGATATGGAAAAATACGCAGTGTGAAATAAGAAGGAAGCCGTTCATTACAGGCGTGTAAAACGATATGAGATTTTGACAATTGCCGGCGAAGAAAAGTTAATTGCGCCAGTAAAAGAAAAATATGGTGAAATCAGGTATTACGTTTGTTACGAGACTTGTTAAACATTCCCGAAGAAATACACATTACTGTTGGACGCTGTGGGAGGACAAGGATGATTATAGAATGTAACCGTCAGTATAAAAATGTAACAGTTGAGCTTATTAAGACCTATTTGAGACTATGCCAACCTTGTCAAAAGAAACAGAAGCCAAATTTATAATGATTAGACTGATTATTGAAAATAAATAAAAGATTAAGAAATACGCATCCTATGATGATAAAAGTAATAAAAAATAATAACACTAAAACTGTATCATCATAATTATAATTAAAACTATGTGGCTTTGACTGATCGATAATTATAATAAATGATTAAGAAATAGTCATTATTTTATTCCCATAACCAACATTTACCAACCATCATTGGTAAATCTTAGCATATCCCAAACTCTGCTGGTAAAAGCCCGAAATATTGACTCTTTTTTACAAAATTCGGACATTTACCAACTCATGCTGGTAAATCTTAGGATTTACTGGGAAATCTTAAGATTTACCGTACTTCGAGCTTTTACAGTAACATATACATGTAATAAAATCGTTGAGACCAAAAAATCTGTACATTGAAGATTTAAAAAAAAAAATCGCCCGGGGTGACTTAAAATAAGTAACTGAACATATTAAAACCATTTTTAGAATTTTTGTTTGTTTGTTTGTTTGAACGCGCATCACGTTAAAACTGCTGGACGGATTTTGATGAAAACTTCACTAATCTATTTAAATAAACTCAGAATAACATTTAGGCTATAGAAATTATGGAAATTTTTGGAAAAAGGGGGTGAAAAGGGGGGGTAAAGTTTGTATGAAAATTTTTTTTTAGATTGTTCTAGAATCATGAAACTCAGAGTAAATACTTATTATTAAAAATAAAGAAATACCTGTTTCAGCATTTTTTAAAATTTTTATCCAGAGACGTAAAAAAGAGGGTTTTGTGTTTAAAATTAATAAACTTCATACACCTATAGAACAAAATCCAATGAAATGTAAACCTTTAAAAGTTGCTGTAAATACTTCAAATCTAATACAGGTAAATATATAATTTCTCAATTTTCTTGAAATTTGATTTTTGAAGTGAATACGCCCAAAATAGCGGAACTCAAGAAAATCGGCTTTCTCGGTATAAGTAGTTGGTAAACGGGGCAGTAAGGGGAACTGCAGCTACACGAAAAAGGTCTTAGAAACAATCCATAATTTTTTCGCTAAATGTTGATCCCCATTCACAGATTTAATTAAAAAATAAAGTGCAGTTAGCAAGAAAATTGCCATTTTACATAAAACTATTTTTTTGATGCCAATAATGATAAACCTTAACCGTTGCAGCTACATGAAAATGGTCTTAGGAAACCATCCGTAATTTTTCGTGAAATTTTGATCCCCATTCACAGATTAAAAAAAAACGTACAGTTAGCAAAAAAAATTGCTATTTTACACAAAACATTTTTTGATGCCAATCGATCCTGTTTCTAATACTCAACGGTTAAGGAAGCTCCCCTTTCTGCCCGGTTAATCGTTTCCACCCTATATTTACAAATAAAATAATACTACGAAGAAAATGTAGACTATATGAATTTACATCAGACAGAAAACCCGAAAAGTTACAAATACAAACGAGTTCAAATCCTACTATCTACAAATAATAAAAATGCTTTGTCCTGAAGGAATGTGATGGATCAACGCACAGCCTTTACCGCAGATTGTAGAAACCTAGAAGCTTGGAGGGTGAATTTTTTGTATAATAATTTCAGAAATTTCTTATCGTATGCCTATAATACGATAAGAAAGGATTTTCTGAAATTATACCCCTAAGGGGGTGAAAAGGTGGGGGGCAAAGTTTGTATGGGAAAATGTGATTCCTTGGTCCAATCTACTTCAAATTTTGCTATCAACAATATTAACAGAATTGATGGACGCGTTTCGTATTGCACGTAAATTGATTTCAATGCATATCTTAGGAGATACACTGTTTTAAATAACTCCGCAGCAAAATAATGATCATGTACCGGGCGCGCATTTTCATTATGCGGAAGGATGTGTATGATGTGCTCTTTGAAAATTGTATTATAGGTGCTTACGACCCAATCTCTGTAACCCTCTCTTTCTTTTATGTGACGCAGACGAAGTTGCGCGGGTCAGCTAGTAAAGTAATAGTTTCTTTTTTTAAGTAACGCTATTTCTTAATTCGATTCGATACCTTTATTGTTTTATCGGTTTTAGGGAACCATAAATAAAATTCCATATCCACCTACAATGATTCCGAGAACAATTCAAGAGTTCAAAGACTTTCAAAACCAAAGGAACAGAAAGAAAAGTCACCAACTTTGTGTATAAAGTTGCGATTCATCCCACATGAGGACTGAACAAACATTTGTATGTATACAGCCCGCACATATTTGTTTCAAGTACAAATGTTGCTTTAGATCTGTGGCAAAAACACCCACGCCTCAGAGTACTTAAGTTTGGGGTTGCAACTGTGAGGGACATTACGAATTTATAGCGTAGACTGCGGTGGAGACACATGTCCAGAAGGAATGTCTACTTTATAGGGTTCCAAAAAATACGCTGGGTAAAACTACACGTCATCTTCGTTTTTATTTAATAACATGACGGAAATTTAATGCCAGCCTCGTTGGTTGAATGGTTGCAGCAGTGGTGGCCCAGTGGTGGCGGCCTCGACTTACGAACAGTAAGTCGTGGGTTCGAACCCAGGCATTACTTTGTGTAATTTATTTCATCACCACTGCTCTCAAAAACGGTGATGGAAAGCATCGTGAAGAAACCATGTCCTAGAACCAAAAATTCGAAGACTTGTGTCATCTACCAAACTGCACTGGGCCTCCGTGGTGGATTATAGCCCATATGCAAAATATGCACTTTGACGTGGAGTTGCGGATACCAGCCCGTTATATAATACATAATACACTGGTTGCAAGCGCGGCTACTGATCTTGAGATCCTGGGTTCGATACGATAGCAGCCACGAAGACTGGATTTGTGCCCGGTTGCTGGGGCTAGCCCCCTAATACGTGGGATTGATTTATTGACTTATTGATTTATTGATTTATTGATTTATTTATTTATTTATTTATTTAATTATTTATTTATTTATTTATTTATTTATTTATTTATTTATTTATTTATTTATTTATTTACTTATTCATTTATTAAAAGGAGAACCAACAGCTAAAATAAGTGGGTAACAATTGAATAAGCGACACAGAGCCAATTACAGGTTCCCACAAGTAGACATAGATGATGGTAGAAAACTTAGATCACTAAATAGCAAGCACGATAATAATACAAATTAAGGGAATTAAAAATAAGCAGTAAGCACTAAATACACACAGACACTAGGTTAGACACTGTTGACATGGAGAAAAAAAATAACATAACTGGCGAAATGTGTGGGGTGTGGGGGGTATGTGTGTGTGTGTGTGTGAGGTGTACCATCAGGTACACCTCTACCATAACCCTTTGGGGATTACAAGCGTGAAGTTATGTTATGTTAATTTAAAACTAGAAACATAATGCACTAAATATGCTAACAAAAAAGAAAATGCTATGAAATAATTATGCTAACTCTCTCGACTCAAATGACTAACTGAAAAGATAAACATGTGAAAAACCTAGTTCTGTAAGGTCCATGTTCACCAAAAAGATGACGGTCTGATTATCTAAAAACAACTGTTTAAAACACGTTTTTGTATGGGAACATGTTACAGTGACAGCTGTTTTTTAGATAATCAGACCGTTATCTTTTCGGTGAACATCGACCTAAGTGTCTGTTAAAGTAACAGTAGTGACCAAAAGCGTTTCTTTAGTATGTCAGAATAAATAAGCTTACAATAACTAGCTTATATTGTATTGTGAAATAGCCCTTCACACCTTCATCAATCACAACATAACGTCTAAATATTTACTTCACCGTCCTAATGAATAAATTCCAAGCTAACATTAATAGTCCAATTTCCCGTGGCTATAAACAACATTTTTTCATTCGCAAATTATCATGTAATACCATCTAAAATTCCGTCACCGGCCTAACTAATTCGGTGACGCAAATTGACGTCATTTCCGCGAAGCGCCGAAGGGGAGGGGGAGGGGGGGGGGGTGACTTGTTTTTTGAGACGACAACACAGCGACGTGTAGCAACATTGGTAATTTCCTGGTCGTCTTAATGTCGACCGCTCACCTTGCGGGTCTGGCACAATATCCGTTTTGTCTGACCTGCTATAGATATGACTGATGGGGGGCTAATAACAGTCCGGTTATTAATAGTACCGCTAACAAGTACTATTTTTTATTTATATTTTAAATATGACTAGACAAAAAGGTTGATTTGGAACAACTAATCAATAAAGGGTGTAAACACGAAGCCGTCAACCAAGCATTCTGTACATCAAACTAATTAACTGTACGCAAAAGTTATGACTGAGAAACGACTTTTTTTTGGGATAAAAATCATGTTTTGTGGTAGAACTCGATGTAACGCATTTGAAACGGGTCTCCCTTGTTTGACCGAAAGGAATTTGACAAATTTTCACTTCCCAAAAAATTTTTCGCATAATTTCATTTGCCAAATTATTATTTAGCAAAAAATCTATTCACAAAAAATTGTAAAGCAAACCTAATGTTTGGGATATGAACGTTTAAACTATAACTTGTTTGCCAACTAGTACGTTTAATATTTTTTATTTAGTCAAATATTTCAGTTGGAAAAAGAGTTTTTACGCAAAATCAAATAAGCCAAATATTTTGTATCGTCAGTTTTCCATTTCTTTTTTTGTTCTATATAATGTAGTCGTTCCTGGTTACAGGTTTAACCTAACCTAACCATTATTTTAAAATAATTAATTATCCTAATCTTAATAGCTCAGTTCCGGGTAACCTACTAAAAACAATCTCTTTTTTTCTATTTGTGCAAGTCGTTTCTGGAGGTCACAGTTTTAACCTAACCTAACCTACCCATTTTGTTTAAGGGGCCGGCGGAGCATGCGTTTTCCATACAAACGTAATACCAAAATAATATGAAAATCAAACATATTCTTAAGGTAGTGTGTATTTATTTCGATTGAATTACAGAATATCTAGGTTCCCAAACACATATTTTGAATGTACACCGATTTAAACAAGAGTTATGAGAAAAATAAATTTTCTATAGAAATTTTAAATTCCTCATATCTCGTCTATATATCATTGTCCTTTCAAAATATTTATTTGGAAACATAGATATTCTATAACACAATCGAAATATTTACACAATACCTTAAGAATATGTTTGATTTTCATATTATTTTGGTATTACGTTTGTATGAAAAACGCATGCTCCGCCGGCCCCTTAAAGACGAAATTAACCTAATCTAGTAGGAGGTCACAGTTTTAACCTAACCTAACCATTTTTTTTAAATAAGTAAGTAATTATCCTAATCTAAATAGTTCAGTTCCGGGTAACCTACTAAAAACAATCTCTTTTTTCTATTAATACAAGTCGTTTCTGGCAGTCGCCGGCCGCTGCGGCGGCACCGCTCGCTCGGCTCGTGCGTAGGAGGTCACAGTTTTAACCTTACCTAACCTACCCATTTTGTTTTAAGACGAAATTAACCTAATCTAAATAGTTGAGCTATTAATAAAAGTCGTTTAGCCCAATCTTTTTTTTTCTTAACAAATCATTTCACCAAACGTTTATTGTCTGAAGATTGTTTGCTGTACTAAATCATTTGATGAAAGACCAAATGCCATAATGACATTATACTTGGTAATATTTTGCCAAGTAAAAATTTCATCAAATAAAAATATGCGTACTAAAATCATTCGAAATATTGCAGTGGTATAAAAAAAGGTTGCTAAAATTTGTTTGGGTAATGAAATTTTGGCAAAATCTTTTCGGCAAAACGGCAGGATCCCACTTGAAACATTGTGCTGATAAATTGTTTGAATAGTACAAAGGTCGCCCTAGTAGCATTTTTTGTTGGCATTTAGTTGGGCCACATACCTCTGGTTAGTTGGCAAATGCATACAATTGGCGGGCAGTTTGCGGGTTGGGCCCAAAACTGATGGCCTACGTGGATTTGCCTACGAAGGCCCAACTTGCGATGGGGCCAACGTGGATTTGCCTACTACTACCAATGTTTACTACCGAGCTGGTAGTGTTGAACTAACAACCTTGTGTGAACACTAATAGGGTTGAAATAAAACCAAATTGCTTTCTGATCTAAGGCGCGGGTCATATACAAGTGGCGTATGGCGGTGGCGCGGCGCTGGCGCGTGTGCGGCTGCGAGGGGGGCGAGGTAGTGGCGCTTACTCGCCCTCCCGCGCACCCGCGCCACCGCCATACGCCATACGCCACTCATGCTTGTACCGCGCCTAAGCTGGTAATATTTTTACTAAAATTCACTCGAACCCAACCAAATCGTGGTAACACAACGGTAGCGACTTCTAATTGGACTACAACGCCATCTATCGAGGTTGGCGTACAACTTTTGAACCTTTACGATATTATCATTACGGTTTCGGCATGGACATACCGCCCACCAAGGACATTTAGTGACGGAATGTCCTTCTTAAATTATCCTTAATTTTCAATTTTGCACTTTGTTTACAGTATAAACCATAAATTTTAAATATAAACAAAAATATAAAAAATATGTTTCGTAAATCTAAGAGCTACTAAGAGTTATGAGAGTACTAGTAAGCTCATACTGGGTAATTATACCTGTACCAGTATATACGTATCATCCATTCATCCCTAACAGGCCCATTGAAAGGTTTAAGTTGGACCGATGTAAGTTGTTATCATAACTTAAATCCCTACAAAAAACTCCCAACAGTAGGAATAGAAGCAGCAGGCCCGTCGTTAGTTGGCCCAATGTTGTTTTAGTCATTTAAATCCCTACAAAATCTCCCAACAGTAGGAATAGAAGCAGCAGGCCCGTCGTTAGTTGGCCCAATGTTGTTTTAGTCATTTAAATCCCTACAAAATCTCCCAACAGTAGGAATAGATGCAGCAGGCCCGTCGTTAGTTGGCCCAATGTTGTTATAATAACTGAAATCCCTGCAAAAATCACCCAACAGTAGGAATAGTAACAGAAGGCCCTTTGTTGGCTACTCGTTGGGAAAATAGTGCATGTTTATGACAATGGGCCTATTTTAAGTTTAGGTTGGCGGAACAACTAACCGTCTGCCAATACATTCCCAACTGTTGGCATAAGGAAGCCAACGGCAATTGCGTAGAGGTGTTTAAAGTAAAAATCTTATAAGAAAACTTGTATTTAAAAAAAAAACTTGTCAAAAAGTTGGAACTGTGACCCCCAATATCTCCGTAACTACAGTTCCATGGTTGTGTAAAACAAAAAAAACATCGCAATGGCGGGAAGAACAAGTGCATTTTGGCTTCATTATAAGATTTTTTACACCCTTTATTAAAAATACTTATCCTTTTTGCAGTAAGTAAGATTAAGTGCAGTGAACTGACCATTTGTCGAAATTCCGAAAGCAAACGAGTCCTGGAGTGATGACCATGTATTGGCAACCCAAGCGTGGTTCACCCCCTCCCCCGAGATAAACCGACGTTCTTGAAAAGGTGATCCGGCAGTGGACTTCAAAAGGTTTAAAAGTAGATTGATTCCCACTGAAAACCTTAATAGGGTTTGAAATGGCCGCGCCGAAGACACTCCGTCGCTTTTAGCTTCACTTCGTGGATGGTAAGGCCTGAATTCTTGTCGCACTGACTGTCTAAGGCTCCTTCCCTGTCTGTATTTGGCCAAACCAAGTCTAAAATATGATAAAAACTTATCATTTCTCTATAACTCAATGTTGTTTCGCAAACTATTGTGAATATTTTGATCGATACTATAGGAAACCACTTGATTTTAAGACGATGACGTATACCAACATTGGCAATTTCCTTGTAGTCCTTGTATCCGCCGCATACCTCAGCAACAATATCCGTAACATAAAGACCTCTTAAAGACGTGACGGACGACGGACGTAACATGGTCAAAATGTTGAGAGACGATGCCAAAGGTATTTTAAGAAATATTTAGTCTATTGGATTTAGACAGGAGCTCGTGGCAAAATAACAATAGCCGCTCGGGTCGATCTTTAAGTTAAGCCATGCTTGGCTAGGTTCGTCTGTGGATTTGTGACCACCCAGTACATACCGAGTTTCCTCCGTGCCTCGGAAAGCACGTTAAGCAGTTGGTCCCGGCTGTCATGTGTAGATCTTTGACAGTCGTTACTGGTAGTCAGTGGCCCAAAAAGTCTGACAACCAGTCTTACCAAGAGGTATTGTATTCCCCAGTATTAACTGGGTTGTGAAGGTCAGATAGGAAATCGTTTCATGTAAAATACTGGTGTTCAGCTACATCCGGTTAAACTGGAAACCGACCCCAAGATAGTTGGGAAAAGGCTAGGTAGATGATGATTTAGTCTATGGGACTACGTATATAGGCATTTAATTAACTTGTCAGATAAAATGTAATTAGAAACAGACATGGACGTATTGCTACATTTCAACCAAGTTATCTGTGCAGGTAGGAAAATACATAACTAAAATAAATGTACCAAGTCGCCAGCATATCGATGCCAATTTTCTTGACATGCAACGCCTCCTTGATCCGCACTTAAGGTCATACTACAAAGTGTTCGTTGAGCTTCATCTTTTTACCAGATTTTTTATTTGTTTCCCACTGCAGGACAAAAGCCTTTGCGAGTATTTTATTTAATTCATCTATTAACTATTTGAATTTGAGCCCAATTCTTTATATAGGAGTCTAACTCGTCATACCATCACCAATGTGTCACTTTTGCTAAATTCTAATTTATAATGAATTTTTATTAGAACCGTTACTACGGAAAAAATATCCTTCTTCAAAACTCAACACTGTGCTCCAATATCGTACCTTTTTCGTACAAAATAATTTAGTTAAAAAAAAAAAAAACTTTTTCTCGTTAAGTCCTGTAGAGGCTTTGTCGGCGAGACGGATGGGGCCGGTGCGACGCTGCGGTTATTATCTACTAGCTCTGACCTCGGCTATTTTTCAGACAAAATGGAGTCCTTTTTTTGTTTAAATAAGATTACTTTTTGTTGAAGAACAGTGATGAGTGCAGCGCTCTTTGCAAATTGGAGTGGTTCAGTTACAATGTTACTAATCAATTTTAATGGCAGAAAATTGTGTGAAAGGAATGGAGACGATAGGTATGAGCGTGGCTTTTACAATTTAGTAACATATTATATTTTTGTGTAAGTTCGATTTGGTAATGTATTGCAATTACTTAATGCAAATTTCTAATTTTAAAACCTAAAAAGTGATAATAACACTTTCGGAAAACTCTTTGAAAATGTACTCAATATGTTGACAGACTATATATAGGTACCTATATTATACTTACCGATTTGAATACCTCTTGAATATGTTTTAAGCTTAATTAAAAAATAACCAGCGAGCGTAAAAAACTAAAAATTGTGGAATCAAATGAAAGAATTACAAATTATCGGACATAAAAACCGGTTAGTTCGAAAGTGTAGGGAACAGCGTGGTTTAATAATTAAATTAACTTTTCACATAAACTGAGTCGGGGTTGCTATCAGTAAAATATTTGATAAGCACCTGTTCCGATAAGTGATCCAACTTTGTTCCGTTATCCGAGCCAAACTATTAAAACTTGGCAAGTGGTTCGTATACACACAAAATATGTGTGATAACCAAACATTAGGTGTCGGTAAATTTTGTATACGTACCAATACCAACGATAGAAGGGTTGGTGTTTATTATGTTATCGATTCCGAATATCGGGGTACACTTTGTTCAGGTACTGATCACTTCTTTTTGTGTTTTTTCTGGATTTGATATTTTATGCTGAGATTGTTGGTCTCGTACAGGACCAGTTTCGTTTTTTTCTATTTATTTTTGCTGTTTAATTTTTATTATTCCTACTGATAATTTTACCATTTTATTTTATGTGTCCTGTGTGGGCTAATAAATGCTTTTTCTTTCTTTCTTTTAAAACTGAGTGAGCCGATTCTTTTAAACATCTGTTTTGCTAAAAAAGGGGTCTAACTACATTTTAGCAGCTTCTTTTCAGTTGTGCTGTGATCACCGGACTGCCAAGTCATAGAGCTCGAGGACCCAAGGGACTAACCACGCTGGGGCTGCGGGACTGTTCGAAAGAGATACCGCGGCCCCGGAACGCATAGGGCGAGGAAGGAACATGGATGGGTTTTAGACAGTAAAAGTCTGACACTCCCTCCCGCTCCGCCCTGAGTGGGAGAAGTTATTTGATGATTTCCCATCCAAAAAAAGGCACTAACCACACGATAAAGAAGAAGAATACCACATTTCAATGAAGAAAAGAAAACCTATACGATATAAAAATATACAAGGTATAAGGGACATCGACGCACAAAAAGGTATTGTTGGTAGTTCATTTGGAGATGATATACTTTAAAGATGGTAACCGTTTGTGTGTCCATGTCAGTTCCATCATGTACACTTTTATTTCAAATAGGTTCCCTCCGTACAAATTAACTGCAAAAAAATAATCCAAGGCTCATATCAGTAACACTTACATTAATGTCTCAATACCTCTGGTTATATTACTGTTTGGATTTTATAGGTTAGGTTCCGCCAAGTATTAGTGAAAACGAACATCAAACATTCATCTTTAATTTTTAAGTATTTTTGGCACACAAAAACATTTCTACTTCTTTTAACTCACACTTTACTAAAGCGGTCGTATGTTGAAGACTTTAGACAGAAATAACAGTTGACTGTGCTCTGTTTCATATACCTAACCACAATATACAGGAGTAAACTGAAAGCATATTATAAATAAATAAAATAAATATCGCTGGACATTAACACACAGCGCCACCTAGTGCCACACTAAGCAAAGCTTGTGTCGTGGACACTAGATAGTTGATATACTACATATATACTTTTTTTGTTTGTAAATACATACTTATTATACATATAAACATCCATGACTCGGAAACAAATGTCCGTGCTCATCACACAAACATTTGCTCCTACCGGGATTCGAACCCAGGACCCTAAGAACGTAAGGCAGCGTCACTACCACTACGCCAATCGGGTCGTTTTTTTATGTTCCTGTATCCAATATACGATAGTAGGTTTATAGGTTAGAGCCGGTGAACTGAATTTGATTATCAGTATATCTGTCCGGAAATGTTCATAGTTTGTGTTTCGAATTTTAGTACTTAGTAATATAAGTGCTCGTGGCAGCCGCTCAGTGAAAAAAGCAGCCTAGTTTTTCGGGGATCACAGGCGTGATGTTATACAAGTATGAGTAAAAACTAACAATTCAGTAAAACACCATTTTTTTCATATTTTCACGTTTGAAAAGAATGGGTGCAAATACAATGGACAAAGGACGTATTTTTTAATCATAAATGCTGTTCCTATGAAGTTTGCCAGAATGTAGAGAAAGCGATTGCTTTTAGCTGCATAAAGCGCTTTTTGTGCACCGAGGTCATAGTTGAGTTAAGGCTGAAAAGGTTTTTAAAAACACAACACAGTATCTATAGTTTTAATAATAATGGTTTGACAACAAAATTCAAAGGCAGTCTAAACCCACAATCATTATTGTAAGTATAGAATTCGGATCTATTATAATTAAAGGAAAACTATTAATTACTGTTCTGTACGTCCAAATGAAAAAAAAATACAATTTCATAATTTTATTAGACCCGGATTTTATAAATATTAATAAGTTGAATTTCTTGGGGTAGTTACTACGTTATTATAGGTTGTAGGTACTGAGTCAAAAATTGTATAACCTCGAAAATAACGTACCATAGTGAAATACACAATAAATTTTATCTATAACATTACCAAATGAAATTGTCTTCAGGGTCAAACCTATGAGCATAAACTGTGCGACCAAAAAAACTAGAATAATTCGTAATACAGCGATGTTAGAGGTACATTACAACGTCTAGACATGTCCTCCTAACAATACCTTTATGTACAATTCACGTTTGGTCCAAACAAGAATATATTACAACAATAGTACGTAATGTTTGCCGAAATAAGAACTTAATAATATTATTTCTACGAGACTGTGAAAGTATTAAGAGACTGTAATTTGAAAAGGGACGGGTTGTACCTAATCGAGAATATAATGAAAATGTTCTAAATTGAAATTTGTTTTTCATATAGAACCTTTATGGTTAACAAAAATGTATAAAAATAAAAATCTGCACTGTGCCAACATAAGCACCAACAAGTTAGCAAAATTACATACTGTAGGTAGTTAGAAAATTAGGATCAACGAAACCATCTTCTACTTCCAGAAAGGTAAATATTCTGACGAGTCGTACCAAGCGCTTCTCCTCCACAATTATTTACGAACTCTCTGCCTGCATCTGTGTTCTCACCCACATTTAACACACCTTGCCTTCAAAGCTAGAGTGAACAGGCAGCTGGGCACGCTCGTTCCATCATAGACCTCATTCACCGCTTCCCATCAGGCGTGATCGAGGTCAAGAGCAGGTCCATTTTGTAATAAAAAAGACTTATCTATCAGTAACGATAAACTATCCAGCAACTTGGTTATTTCAAGTTAATCAGTTGTCTCAAAAAGTAACAAATAAAGTAAACAAAACCCTCTGTTGGGCCCTTGTTCGAAAATGACTACCAAACGTTTGTCCGGTGTTTCCGTGGCACAAACTATGACAAATCAAATAATGCAAATGTGACGCAGTACCCATGTCACGTAGGAGCGTGTCAACCCGTGGAAGTGTGTTTAGTCGGTCCACAAGCCCCGACAAATTTATGCAGAAATGTGCAAGGGTTAAGAAAGTGAAATTCTCCGCTGGGTACGTGACTCCGACCGGTACAGTCCGCCCCATTATATTCTGTAAACACTGAAAAAATTAAACGCCACCAGCGACGTTTAAATTAAATGCAAACAAATCTTTTAAATCGTTTTTTCAACTTTTATGAAGTGAACATGATAACATATTGTGTGTATTTTGCAAATGTGGTCGTTGATTTTTAGAAATTGTGCTTAGATTTGGATTGAATTTTTTTATTTCAATAGACTAAAATATTTTAATTTAAAGTTCAAGCTAAAATGAACACGGAGGAGTCTTTGTCTTTGTGTGGATCAGAAATTATGGTTTCATATAGAATTGTAGATACTAAAAATATATTACCTAAAGAAAACAAAAAAGAACAGAATTTCTAAATAAGGTAATGTTATGCTCTTGCTAGTAATAAAATGTATATTATACGATACGATAGTTATATACAATATGTAGATTGAATATTATAATAGATACTACTTTTTGATTCTATATGTTCAATTTCTGTCTACTTACATAATAACATAATTACCTTCAGTTTTCCAATAACAGCTTATTGTCAACATTTTCAACTACAATGAAATTTAACTCGAATGATTGAACACAAAGCTGGGGGCTTTTGTTACTTTCATAAATGGTACTGAAATTATTATTGTGTGTGGGAAAATGGGAATGTTTGGGAGTTCCGACATTTATATGACGTCAGTTTTATTAAAACGTACCTACGGTTTAATAATAGCATGAGGTGGGAGTTTATGTACAAAAATGGTTGTGACGTATATTTTCACTTGCAAAACTTTATTTTTTTATGATTTACACACTAAACCCTAAACTAAATGACACTAAAGTCAACAAAGTAAGACGAAACAGAAACCAACAAAACGTGTAACATTTCAACTACCTCTGACTGTACAGCACATTTCTCTTTTCATGACGAGCTCGTAATTCACTCAATGACGTTACTGCTTGGCCACGAGCTGCACGATCAAGCGACACGCGTGTTGCTATACGTAGTATACGTACCTGCACGCGCTTCTGAAAACAAGCGTATATGCACAGAAAAATACGGTGTGAGTCTATCTGGCGGGCCCCAACGAGATTTATCAATAGGTGATAACTTTTCATAAAGACATTATTTTGTACCTTAAGAAAATGAATAAGATATATTTTGTACCTCAACAGTTTTTGATTAAATGACGTTTGTATGAAGTGTCTAGCTAGCGGGCCCCTTATGATTTTTTTTTGTTATTATACTTATAGATCGCCCAATAGTGCTTGGAGTTAGAAACTATTATGTAGGTACCTTACAAATCCAAAATTTCGACTTTCTGAGAGCTATACTTTAGGAGTTATTCGTTATTTAGACAAACGTCCGGCTAGCGAGCCCCTTCTTTAAATACTATTTTTTTATATCATACACACAAAAAAATGTAATGTACAAAATAATGTCTTTATGAAAAGTTATCACCTATTGATAAATCTCGTTGGGGCCCGCCAGATAGACTCACACAAAAATACGCTGTATAATCCAAAACCGCTTTATAGATAAAACAAAGAAACAGATTACACAGACTATACAGTTTTAGAGCAAACCACGAATAAAGCCTTGACTCCACCAAAGCGTAGACGAGCGGAGCGAAGTGGAGAAATACGAAAACCGACCAATCACAAAAGTTGATATCTACATTGTGTCTCTTGTGATTAGTTGGATCAATGGAACATATTTCCTCTCCGCTCCGCTCTTCTACGCTTTGGTGGATACCGGGCCCAACCGTGACGCGGCTTGCAAGCACTGGTACAGTACTTTCACTGTTATTTTACCTCTGACAACAGCAATCCAAAAGCAACCATAATGAAACGAGTATGAAAATCACTGGTTTTGGCTGACTGGTCAGTGAAAGCAATCTAATCCCGACCTTACGGCGAGAACAAATATCACTATGTTTTTGTGATAGCTGTAAACGAGCTGACTTCAGACGAAGTATACAAGTGAGGCGCATGTGTCGCTTATCGCATCCTCTAAGGCCGTGGACGGGACCTCGCTGGCGTTACATAACAAGACCCGTCTTCCGTCCAAGGACCCGTAAAATTAATTAAATGAAATGCAAAGGATTATTCTGCATGAGTTGCAGCGACGCGCTAATCCTTAGCTCCGTTTAAATGTAGCGATTGCTCTCAGATGCTTAAGTAAGCACTTTTGACAGGTGTTCTCTTGGAGTTTCGTTTTGGGTTTGTTTTGGTTAATGTTGGCATATTTATTGGTAGAATGCTACATATATAAGTAGTAGTCAACGACAGTCAATTATGCATCAATATATGACCAACATTACATACAAATTAAATGCACTATCAGTCTTTGGGCTCCGCCTCAATCGGGTAAATACGAAGACCTACCGCCAGTTGACATAACTGTATGTATTGCAGTCGTTATTAAGTTAAGATATCAGTTATAGAATTTTAGTATCTATAGCATCACCTGATCACCTGGTGAACGTTGCGGGAATCCGCTGGATGAGAGTCGCACGTGACCGGTTAATGTAGCGACACTTGAGAGAGGCCTATGTCCAGCAGTGGACAACTTTCGACTAAAATGATGATGATAGCATCAGCAATATTGCAGGTAGAAAGACACTGAGACACTGCTAGCCGACGGGTGCATCACTGCAAATCTTCTGAATAAGTATTATTTTCCTATCGCACTGGTTCGTCTGCAGTATGGTAATGCGACGGCAAAACGACGACATTAATTCTAAGACAAACTTCTTTCAAGTTATGACAGTGGCTGCATTCTAAATGTGGTCTGCAAAGTATTTTTTTTTTTATTCTTCTTGCCACTACTGTGCTGAGTTGGCTTTGACCTTAAAATATTTAAAAGCTTGTGAGTTTTTTTTTCCGTAGATCTTACAAACAGCTTAATAGCTCATTATATTAAATGTTAATAATTTGTTAAGTTTATGCGTAGTGTATTATCTAAAACATTTTCCAGTAAAAGAATAATATTAATAATAATTATGTACTTACTAATGAAACACGTACACATAGAATACATTGTCAAAAATCTTGCCAACTCAAGGATGTTTTTGACAATTTCCATTTAATATAGGTAAGGAAAAACATTTGCAAACATAATTGAAAAACAGTAATACAAACTCAATTTGCAAACTCGCTTAATTAAGAATTAATTAACAAAACGAATATATTATAAAAGCTATTATAACAAAACACATCAAATCAGAACCCTCTCATTGAATTTGTACTCGCAGCAATAGCGTAACCAATTTATTTAGGACATATGAACACAACCGTAATTTGTATTAAAACTTTTGCAACAGACAAATGAAGGTAATTTATGGCGAACAGTTCCGAACTGTGCCGAGTAGTTCCGAACACTGTGATGAAATATAAATGGAGAAAATTGTAAAGTTGTGTTTGTGCGTCGCTCTGTCCCTTTAGCGGATCAAGTTGAAAGGGTTTAAGTGTTTCCGGTCGAAAGCATTTTAGCTTTTGGATTATGTTAGCCCCTGTATAATTTTGTTGGTGAAATTCTTTGTACAGAACATCGTGTGCCCGGTTTAAATGTTGTTAGAGTGCTTGTTTGTTGAAAAACTTTCACAAACGATATACAAATTGTTTTAGCATTTTTCGTTCATGTATGTACTTACGGATTTTTTATGACGTTTTGCCAGTCCAGTACAGTTAAGAGTCTGCTGTGTTTTATTTCGTTTCATTGAAACTATCGCTCTGGCCAAACCATAACAAAAGAAAATAAATTGTATTCATGGCACAGTCGTTTAACCCGAAAAAACGGACTCAATAATAAACAAAGATCGTTCCGGCCGACCCTTAAAAATAAGGCTTAAATGGTCATAAATCGTGGGCCATCAATTTGCATGCTAATACAGCGTGGCTGTTAGGGACAAGTGAGTGACAAGGGCGAAACTTTACCACCGCCGCCGGCCCATATAAACGACCCCGTGGGTATTAAGACATTTTTCTTCTTTCGCCAATTATATTAAATTTAGAACCTTCAAAGAATCGTTCCAGCCAGGGTCTTATTAAAAAAAATTTGAGTGAATAAGTTACGGACCTCGTTTGTGGCCCGTGGGCCAATTTATTTTATCTGGTCGTGTCTATGGATACTTAGGTAAGTGTAGGCCTTAAACTTACCGAACGAAATGATCTTTGCTTTAATGTTGATAAGATTTTTTAAAGATTTGTTTAACTGTGTTAGAAATAGTGTTGCTTTTTTCAATTACTTTGAAAAGCTAATTGAAACTAAGAATTGAAGCCATTTGAATGGACACTTTTATCTTAAAACGAATATTAGTCTAATTAAAAATAATATTTTACGAGAACTTTACCAACTTCGTGCAAATGGTGCATTTTAATGACTGTCATAAAGTCTTTAGGGGGAACCCTTTAAGATCCAAATTAATTACGGGTTATTAATGCTTTAATTAGATCAATTTTACTGAAAGTGCAATGGTGGCTTTTGGTTATTAATAAATTGTTGCTTAGGTCGTGGTTTCGAATAGCGAGTCCGATATCCGCGTATTTACTGGAAACATAAGCCTGTAATACAGTTTCAAACTGAATTTAAATTCCGAACGCTGAATTATTCACTGAAAATTATAGTATATGTAAATAATTATGAACGCACACAACCCAAATAATTAACGAATAAACTCACATTTGCTTAGGTGAAAAACCTACGAATTTGTTGGTCAGCAATTATTTATTTAGGTTATTTACAACACATTATGTATTTACTTAGCAAAATAATGTATTTATAGGTAAAATCTGTTTTCCATTTCTTTACCTCAATATATACATTTTTGCGTAGGTAGCCGTAGTAGGGAAAGAGAGGGTTTATTTATATGTAACAAAAGCGAAGCGTCAATATGCGTCAATTCCCTAAATGGGGGGCCGCAATTATATATGCAATTAGAAAACCCAGTACTCCGTTGTCTGAAACCAACTCAAATGAAACTAATATTGTTAGTTTGCCTCGCCCCACTGCTGGGCAAAGTATCTATCCATTATTTCCAGTTTTTTTCAATAAAAATGAAACTAAAAATACATCTCTAAGGTATAGATTCAACATTTTAGCTCTCCTAAAATTACCGATTCCAGCTAATGACGTAGTTCGCTGCAGTATTTTGGGGTTATTAAACCTTTCTGGCTAATAGAAGGTTTTGAATTTCTATTCACAGCTACTACTTTGTCGGTCTAGTCTAGTAGAAATAAAACGAAATGTATAAATGTTATCGGCCAAACCTGATTTTTTATGCCAAATTAGTTTGTCCTAAGCCAAACCGGTTAATCATGTCAGGATAAACCTGTGGGATAAACTAACCATTTAATCGTTACCTTCGTGTATGATGAACCAGTCTAGTAATTTTTACCTAGAAAAGACTAGTTTAACATGAGGTTTGATTCCCAGGCGGGTTAAGTGTTATTGGATTCGAAATTTCTCAATAGTGGCCACGGTGCCTGGATTTGTGCCCGGTTGATGCCAATAGGTGCGCTGCCTATTGCATGAGACTAAAACATAACTGGTGAATTGTTTGTGTACGCCTCTGCTCACGCTTTCAGGAATTACACGCGTGGTGTTGTGTTAAGAAAAACTAGTTTAGCCTGAAATCAGGTTTAGCTGTATCGTAAAAAATCCAATCCACAAAAAATACGTTGTTATCTTCACAAAAAAAAAACAAATCAAGTGTTTATGTATTTGTGTGCTTATTAGTTATCGTACCATCTGCAGGCCGAGCAAAGAAAAATTATGAAGTAATGCATAAAATAGTAGCCCCTGTATACCGTCGCTAAGTAATGTTAGTCTCACTGCGAACTAAACGATTGTGCAAAAATAAACACCTGTACGTTTCATGTAAGTAGCTTTTCTTTTGAACAGAAATGAATAATTTAAATACACATGTATATGTTACCGTAAAATTGTCAAATACTTTTTTTTGCATTCATAATCACTATCACGCGCCACTCTTCTTTTTATTAAGTAAGTAGTAGGTCCCGTATCTAATAACAGCAAAGTTGTGACTTGATCCGCCACCGCTTTGTTTCATCGCATTTACATTTATATTACTTGGAGTTTTAAGCAATACTTGCATGTACTCGCTACCTACCCACTGTTCAAATGAAATCTTACTTAGTAGTGAGCGTGTCAATGTTTGTGTTTGGTAGGATATATTGTGGAAGAGAAATGAATAAAGACGTGCTTTTTTACATCGGAGACAAAACTAGCAGTGTTTGCAACCAAGATATTTAAAGAGAGCGGATATTGGAAATATTTTTACACAAACATTTTGATCCCGAACATTTTCGATTTTGTCACACGATTTCTACCTGCCCGCGTGTCATGTGGTTATGACACGCGGGCAGGTGGTTCGGTGGCTATTCGGTGGTCAATAAATTCACACTGAGTCTCCAGATTACGCAATCCTTAGGTAATCTTCACTCAACAGTTATTAGTTTGACTGAAATTACCTAGAAATGTTTTTATTTAAATCACAAAAACCTTAAAACCGGACCAGGACCTGCCATGCCATTAAGCCATTAAGAAAAGCAATCAATCGACTGCGGACCCTAGTGCCCTGCTGCAAACACAACATATCAAATCTATACTAATATTATAAAGCAGAAGAGTTTGTTTGTTTGTTTGTTTGTTTGGTTGAACGCGCTTATCTCCGGAACTACTGGCTCGAATTGAAAAATTCTTTTTGCGTTGGATAGTCCATGTATCGAGGAAGGCTATAAGCTATATAACATCACGCTATGACTAATAGGAGCGGAGCAGCAATAAGAAATGTTGCAAGCGGGAACAAAGCAGTTTATACTTCCGTTGAGTAGGCGATGCGTTGCGATATCAAAACTTCACGCGAATGAAGTCGCGGGCAAAAGCTATGAGGCTATAATTTATCTTGGAAACTTGAACACCTGATGCAGAACCGCAACAGACCAGCTAAATTATAAGAGATACAAAAATGCCACCATAGCAAAAATTGTTCTACATGATGAGCATTTTCTGCTGAGAGTATAAGTTTGAAGATCTGGAACATCTGATGTGGAACTCCAAGAGCCCAGCTACACCATAACACATATAGGAATGACGTCTTAGCAAAAGTTGTTCAATTTTATGAGCACTCTCTGTTGGTTTATAAAAATCGAAGATCTGGAACACCTGTTGTGGAACTCCAAGAGCCCAGCTACACCATAACACATATATAAATGACGTCTTAGCAAAAGTTGTTCAATCTGATGAGCACTCTCTGTTGACTTATAAAAATCGAAGATCTCGGACACCTGTTGTAGAATTAATTTCCTTTTCCAGTTATCTTCGTGACTCGGTAGCCTACCCGGTAACGCAGGGGAGCAGTTACTTAGATTTCAATTGATCAGGTATCTTCACAACAAAACTATAACCATGCCTAGAAAGAGGTCAAATCTTTCCCAATGTTCCAAAGGAGCTAAAAGATGGAGGATCATAAGATCCCAAGAATCTATCGAAGAGCGTCAGGAGAGACTTGATGCTGTTCGAGAACATCAGGCTGCAACTTGTTCCGTGGAAACCTCTTCGGATCGCGAAGCACGCCTGCGTTCTCAGCGTATTTCTACATCCAGGTCTCTAGAGACCAGTGAAGAATAGATGCGCGACTGACCGCTAATCGTGAACGTCATGCATTGTCTTGCGAGTCGGAGCCGTTCACGGATAGAGAATTGCGCTTGAGTTTCAAGCGTATCTACGCATCGACTACTAGATCTCGATAGACAAGTAGGGAACGTGACGCGCGACTGACCGCTGATCGTGAACGTCACGCATTGTCTCGCGAGTCGGAGACGTTCACGGATAGAGAATTGCGCTTGAGTTCTCAGCGTATCTACGCATAGCTTCTTCTAGGTCTTTAGAGACAAGTGCGGAACGTGATGCGCGACTGTCCGCTGATCGTGAGCGAATCCGAAATGTTTACCGATACAGAATCAGGCTTGAGTTTTCAGCGTATTCGCACATCTACTAACAGGTCTTTTGAAACGAGTGATGAACGTGATGCGTGATGCGCGATGCACGTTCATTGAACGAACGTTTGAATTCTGATCGACGTCGACATTCTCTGAACAGAATGTCGATATCATCTGAAAAATCGGATGTGTCTCAAGATATAGCCGTAGGGCATGGCGACCTGCCGTGTCGACGGCGCGTTCGTGTTCCACGTGCGCCTCAAGAGATGTCAGCATAAAGGGAGGGGCCCGCAAAGGTCGAAGCCTGCCGGGGCTGCGGGACTGTTCGAAAGAGATACCGTGTCCCTGGAACGTAAAGGGCGAGGAAGGAACATGGATGGGTTTTAGTCAGTAAAAATCTGACACTCCCTCCCGCTCCGCCCAGAGTTGGAGAAGTTATTTGATTATTTCCCAACCGAAAAAAAGGGCATGGCGACCTTCCTTGGGTTGATAAGGCACGGAGTGCATTTACGTCTCCTATGATTGAATACGCCACATATTCCGCCATCGGAGGTATGGCTAAAAATTGTACTTTTTGTGAAGCTGTTAAATGGCAAAAAGAAACAAATGGTATGTGTTGCTCAGGTGGGAAAGATCCGTTATTTTCCCGTCCCCGGGTTCTTAGAATTCGACATCAGACGTTTCAGATCTTCGACGACCCCGTTGTCGCTGGCATAAGCAACAGGATCCGCGTACGAAGTCGCGGGCAGAAGCTAGTAGATTATAGACCACACGGACACACACGTTGCGAGTGCGATGCCTGTTCAAACTATGCAGTTATATTCATATGTTGCAGTGTCGATACCGATGCACTTCTGAATACCCAAAAAACGCCACTGACGTGACGCTCCGATTCGCGTGGCCTAACGACCACGAAGCGTCAATAATCTCGGTAAGAATTTTAAGAAATGCGAACTAAGTAACTCTACGCAATGTAATTCACTCAAAACATTGTGCTGATGGGTGCATTATTATTGATTTTTTAAGTCTTGAAAAAGTTGTAGCTTAATGTAGAAAGTTTTGAGGTATAACCCACAAAAGAAAAACGATTACAATGCTGGGTAAATCAAATATACCCCTTGGGTATTTTTCAACTATTATAAACTATCGATGACTGAAACTCCTGCTAAAAAATCCTCAGAAAACCAGGCATAAATCCATCAAATCAGAAACACGTGGAACCCAGTAAATACTATTTTCATTTCGTATATCGAACTACCTCCGAGCTCCCAGCTTCAATGCTTAGCGCCAAATACAGGCCACTACGAAATTGGATAGATCCATCAGAAGTCGATCCATCAAGTTATTGTTGACTTTTTAGCCAATAACCGAATTATGCCTTTGAAACGGGACTGGGAAACACAAAGGTTCACGACTGAATAGCCCCTTGTGAATTTCTACGTGTAAAGTGCTACTGAATGTGGAAAATATCTAATATTTGTTTAGCAACTGGTTGAATAGTGCTTATAATGTCTAACAATATTATTATGTACTAGCACTTCGCCCGCGACTTTGTCCGTGAAAATTGTGAAAACTCGGCTAATTTTCACAATATCAAAAAATGTAAAATGTTTTCATGATTTTAAGCATTATACAGGGTGAAATTGAATAGATGCGACAAATTTAAATATACAATAATACGTGTTGTCAAGAAAAGGTATAAAATATCAAATGTAAAATTGTAATGAACGAAGGAAGGGTAGTGGGCGGCGCGCGGTCGCCGGGAAGGGATTTCAGCGCTGGCGCACATGCGAGGTTTGGCAACGTCGCGCGATACTTACATTAGAAACTAGGCTAAATTAGATAAATGACCGCTATGAACGGGAATACCGATAATTCGTACTTAAATAAAGATAATAACATTAATGGACCTTTTGAAAACGATAATCGCGTAATTTTTTTTAACGATTTAGATAGTAGAAAAAACAGTTTATAATTACTATGTTACTGTAACTGAAGCTCCCATTTCATTTTGTCGCATTTATTCAAATTCACCCTGTATATGCGGCTATAACATATTTTCTTGAATTTGGGTGTTTTATGAGTCTAACACTTTTGCACAAATATATACATGCCTGAGAAAGTTTAAGTATTCCTTGGAGTGCTCAAAATAAAGATCACATTTTTTCTTGTATTTGATTGTTAAACTCTAAAATCACTCAAATACAAGAAAAAATGTAATAACCCTCTTAAGAATTTATTCATGTCTATGGAGTATATCAACTGTGCATTTTGGTATAATTGTATTTTGGAATCAAAAATTGACGTATTCGTTTACACCTCGGCGGGCTCGCGTTTAAGCACGCTTGAATAAAACAGTCAGCTAATACCTGAAACATTCAATTATATAATAGGCATCTAAGTTATCAAAAAATACTAAAATAGTGCCACTAGATATCGCTGTTACCAATTTATTGATACAATTAAATCGACGTTTAATAAAGCTTTAATTAAAATTTTGATGGTATTTAATGTAATATTAAACTAAATTATATTCTATTGAAATAACTGTATAATTCAAAAGAACATAATTAATAAGAATCTACCTGCTACAAGAAGTACTACCTTTCTCCATGATCATTATTTTAATTATATAACCTATTGTTCTTTCATGATCATTTTAGTATTTATTTAAGTGCTTTATAAATGTCAACAAATATGTATTTATTTTAATAATGGTAAACCACAAACTACCTAAGATATTGTCTTGATAATATTGCTTTTAGCGATAAGCCCGCCCACGGTAACTCCCTATTTATAAATTCTATATATTGTAATGATAAAAGCAATGTGTGTATTCCATCGAACTACATGCATTATTATAGACGCCTTATTATGGAAAAACTGAAACATATAATGTTTTATATTATAAGATAGCTATACCTAATAATAACAAAGTAATAATAATAATATAACTATTTGCGTAAAACATGGTATAAAAAGATCTTACATTACAAAAATGGAACATACATGTTTTGCCTAGATTAAACACAGCATGCAAATTTGTAATAACAATTTCCTCAACAAAATTATTATAATACTACAACAACGCTATTTTCGTTCTAGAAATTGTTTTATACTATAGAAGTTGTTGTTAATTAACCATTCACACAATTTATTTTTAAAAGAATATCTGGAGTTTAAGACGCCTGCGGAGCATGCGTATTTCATACAAACGTAATACCAAAATAATTTGTAAATGAAACATATTCCTAAGGTAGTGTGTATTTATTTCGATTGAATTACAGAATATCTAGGTTCCCAAATATATATTTTGATTAGACACTGATTTTAACAAGAGTTATAAGAAAAATAAGTTTTCTATAGAAATTTTAAATTCCCCACATCTCGTCTTTGTATCATTGTCCTCTCAAAAAATACATTTGGGAACATAGATATTCTGTAATCCAATCGAAATAAATACACACAACCTTAAGAATATGTTTCATTTTCATATTATTTTGGTATTACGTTTGTATGAAATACGCATGCTCCGCCGGCCCCTTAACATTTTCAGATCAATAGGTAATTTGTTGTAAATTCGCACACACATAGATTACACACACACACACACACACACACACACACACACACACACACACACACACACAGATTATATTTATTCAAATAAATAAAATTAAAGTCTTGTCATGTAATTTCATTGTAGAAAAAGGATTAGGGTTTTGTGCTAAAAAATTACAAATTGTTAAATGTGCTAGTAAGCTATCATTCACTGGAAACCTACGGCAGTTCTTGACTTGAATGTGCCCTGGAGGTTGAGAGTATGGCATGCTCACTCAAATGTCTCGCTGATGGTGGCGCGTGTGTCGGACCATTTAGTTCCCTTCAAAATGGTGCTGATCCATGCGTCATGTGCGTGAATGGGCGCTGTCAGTTGTGACTGGTCATCTCTTAGTCGCCATGGTTTATTTGAATTAATTATTTTGTTTTTGAGTTATATTTTGTTTTGGTTTTGCTATGGACACTTTTAACGTGCACATCTTGCTACATTGTTCTCACATAATATACCATCTCAACATGAATGATGTAACCAAGATTTTGTAACAATATTTTGATTTAAAAGAGTGTCCATGGAGTTTCTTGCCCGTTCTTCTCCATAGAGATCTACGCTAGGGAATGGGCAACTACTGTACTTTCACAGTTTTTATGTCTTGTGACTGGGACTGTAGCTACATTAAATGTTCATTTTTGTTTCGACAATTCAAAAGCGCCTGTAAGTGGCCTACTTGAAATAAATGCTTTGATTTTGATTTTGATTTTAAAAGATTCCAATACAAAAGTAGAAAGTCACATTTTATAATAATAATTTCACTCAAATGATGTTTGCGGGCAACAGTTAACCTAAAATAAAATATAACATGTTCGAATGATGTTATGTAAAACGAAGGCTCTTTCATCTAAAAAAACTAACAAACAGAAGTTAAGATCAAAGTACCTATCGAAAAGGCTGTCTTGAAAGAAAATATAGTACCAAAACTCTTACGTAAGTAGATACCTATATATTTATTATTCAATGTTATATAAACTCACTACGAAGTTGAAATTTACTGAAGCGTAGTTAGAATTCGAAGAAAAAGAAGAAGAACTCTATTTCTCCTAATATCGAGGAATTTTGTTGCCTTTTTTGGCTGCCATTTTGGTTTAGTCTAAGCTCGACTATTGAGCATGAGGGTTCGATACCCAGGTCAGCCAAGTGCTATTGGATTTTTCCATCAGAAATTTCTCAGTAGCAGTCACGGAGTCTGGATTAGTGTCCGGTTGACGGCAATAGGCTTGGCCCCTATTACATGTTTACTTAAATACTTACTTACTACTTACTTACATACTTACTTACTACTTACTTAAATACTTACTTACTACTTACTTAAATACTTACTTACTACTTACTTAAATACTTACTTACTACTTACTTAAATACTTACTTAAATACTTACTTACTACTTACTTAAATACTTACTTACTACTTACTTAAATACTTACTTACTACTTACTTAAATACTTACTTACTACTTACTTAAATACTTACTTACTACTTAACTGGCGAAATGTGAGTTTAGTACTAGGTACACCTCTGCCAACCATTTGGGATTATAGACATGATAACATGTTATGCTATGTTATCAGGATATTCGTTTTTGGGTTCCGTAGTCGTGACAAGGAACCCTGATTGTTTAGTCGTGTCCGTCTGTCCGTCCGTCCGTCCGAGGTTTAGCTAAGAGACTGTTAGTACCAGAAAGCTGTACGACGAATTTTTGTTTCGTCGTCTATCCCATCGCATGGGATATCGTTGAATAGGTCTTAAAATAAATAGTTCTTTTAAAATGACTTAGGGGTTGCTTAATTTTATTTTTTATTTATTGCTCTATTTACGAAATATTAAACTTCAAAGTGCAAATATTTGTTCCAGTAGGGTCCGCCCTCTAAAAGATAAAGTGCTGGCTTAAAAAATCTGGAAAACTCATGATGATAGTGCATTTCATGAACTTTAAAGGAAAATTATAGCGGTTAAGATAACTTTATTAGTTTAGCAGTAATAGTCGTTCAATTCGAGTGTTGGATAATTTTCTACCAAATACCTTAGAATAAATACTTCTATTCTATATTGTGATAAAGGGCTACTACGGAACCCTATTCTCACGCACTTGGCCGATTTATTTTTATTTACTTGCCATTTCTAAATATATCCATTATTCTGCCATAATAATATATTTATAAATAGATACAATTTCCTGTTTTTTTCCTTGAGTTATTTAAGTTACTGACGTCATCTTACACAAGCACCACCTGAACGAAATTGTGTTGTTTGATTTTCGACTCTGGGCGCTAAAGAGGAACTATGAAATTAGAACAACGTGCTTTTAACTACACGTGGAATCCGAAATAGGTAGAATCCGTTTGAAAATAGTTCTAAGCAAGGTTTTCTTTCCAGGGAAAACCTTTTTAAGTCAAATATTCATGATTTACAGTTGTTTAAGTAATTTAAGTAATTTAGTGAAGTTTCAATAACCCACCCACTTATTGAACCTTAAAATAGTCAATTGAAATGTATTTTGGTCGTTCCTTATGAGCTTTATGAGCTTGGAGGGTTGTATTGATGATTTTGATGATTAAAGTTCTGGAACTACATAGGTCTCACAGTCGTAAACGGTATTTTCATCAACATTCAACCTAGCACTGGCCGCCAAATTGCAAAAAACGTAAAAAAATAAATAATTAGCGGGCTATTATTTATATGAAAACTCACCTTTAAGTGAGTTTTCATATAAATAATATGAAGTTTAGTATGAATGTTTTCGGAATTTTAACAATAGAATGTTTTCAGGTCACGATAATTATAGGGGTATAGGAATAACCCAGAAACTGGGTAGATACTGGGTACTGGTATTCAGATGCATCCGATTAGACTGAAAATCGAAAAAGACTAGGTAGATGATGATAATGAACTTCACATATAGGGTGACTGGTAATTAGTGTACGAAACTTGAACACGTGATTGTGCTCATGATAACAAACAACTTTTACTATGGGACCAAAGCGGAAATCACGAAAAATATAACAGCTGTTCAGTACATTAGCCGAACATAAATGTACTGAACAGCTGATTTTTTTTTCGCGATTTCAGGTTTGTCCCATATTAAAATTTGTTTGTTATCATGAGCACAATCACGTGTTAAGATGCCTGCGGAGCATGCGTATTTCATACAAACGTAATACCAAAATTATTTGTAAATTAAACATATTCCTAAGGTAGTGTGTATTTATTTCGATTGAATTACAGAATATCTAGGTTCTCAAATATAAATTTTGATTGGATACTGATTTTAACAAGAGTTATAAGAAAAATAAGTTCTCTATGGAAATTTTAAATTCCTCATTATCTCGTCTTTGTATCATTGTCCTCTCAAAAAACATATTTGGGAACATAGATATTCTGTAATCCAATCGAAATAAATACACGGTACCTTAAGAATATGTTTTATTTACAAATAATTTTGGTATTACGTTTGTATGAAATACGCATGCTCCGCCGGCCCCTTAATGTTTCGTACACTAATTACTAGTCACCCTATAAATACCATAAACCTTAGGCTTATAGCCCACTTCTAGCAATTTAGCCCTTACTAAGAAAAGATAGTCATAGTTGTATATTTTATTGAGTTTACTTGTATGTTATGTAGCTTACGATATTATAATTAGTTTTCTTTTTTACATGTGTTGTTTACCTTTGTAATTGTTACACTGTGTAGAGTTTAAATGCATGTTTTATCTTTGTTTGTAAATTAGTGTAAACAATTGTTGGTAGACCTAATAAATAAATAAAAATAAAAGACCAAGCAAAATAAAGGTGATTGTAATACTAGTGCCCAATTTTTCCCTCCACACGAGTGATTGGCGTAAAACCGAGCTTCAGGCGTCTATAAAATAAAACACAGCACTTAAATGAGCCTTCTGTAATAAAGGTAAACCAAGCACCGTAAAATTAGACGTGCCTTTCTTTTGGGAACGTTAAATGTCGAATATATGCGTTTATGTGTGAAAACCTGTGTGAATTTCGTGATTCTCGGAAAAGGAGATTGCCCGTTTTGTAAGGGAAGTTGGGTCCCAGTGGAAAATGCTTGTGCCCTGAAGATTTTTATTGTACCTAATAGTAAAAACATAGCACTTTCATAATCGGAAACGTTTTTTCATTTTGTCACCCTGGTTCAGGAGATATCATTATTTTTCTGTTTTAAAAATCTAGGTTATAATTACAAATTGACAGACTATCATCACCATGAACATGGAATTATGTCTCTTTTACTTTATGCATAAAGTAATAGAGACATAATTCCATTACTTTATGCATATTTCTACACTTTAAGCATATTTATACTTACATAAAGTAATAAAGACAATTCCATTGTACTGCTATTTAGCAGTTTGGTAAAAAGTAGATAGGTACCTAGGTGCTCATCTATTGTGTAGAATAATAATGTTTAAATATAACAAAAAATGTGTAATTAGTTCACAGCTTCAGCACTGGATTAAGTTTTTAGTAATGACCCATAATTAACGTTACTGATTTTAGTAATAGTACAAACCAAGGGAAATAAAACAAATAAAACTTGGATATTTCTACACTACATTGTACTGCTATTTAGCAGTTTGGTAAAAAGTAGATACCTAGGTGCTCATCTATTGTGTAGAATAATAATGTTTAAATATAACAAAAAATGTGTAATTAGTTCACAGCTTCAGCACTGGATTAAGTTTTTAGTAATTACTCATAATTAACGTTACTGATTTTAATAATAGTACAAGGGGAATAAAACAAATAAAACTTGGATAAACTATTTATTCTTCATAAAATATTTCATCCAAAAATGGAGCTGGAGCACTTACATTGTTGAAGCGGCCCCAGCTTAAATACCATAATACTGTCATGGTATGAGCACAACACCCTACTGTACGGTTACCCACTAGACAGTTGCAATAGTAAGCAATGATACTTTCTAAAGAATTTGCCCGATTTTCATCTCTACTTATCAATAAATAAGAGTAATATGTTTTGTGGCTCACATGGCGGGATTTAATTCTAGCCCTAATTAAATAACTATTTTGACCCAATATTAAGGGCAAATCCTCTTCCAACACATTGCTTACTTCAACATTATATGTACCATTACTTCTAATGTGCTCCCCATAATAGGATCTAGCCTGTTTTAATTGGTAAGATCCCAAAGCAAATCTTCTTAAATCATCTAAAGTTAATCTAGGAAAATGGTCTAAATGGGGAGCATTGCTGTCTATGTTTTGGAAAACCGCACGTCTCCTATTGATGTTTTCCCTTCGAATAAATTCCCCTAAAAAATTGCTAGTATTTAATCTCGCCTGAGCAATTTGTAAATACTCCGCAGCATCAGGTCTGTCTTCTATTGTTGGGTGGAATTTATTCAAAAGAGCACAAGCAATTTTAAAATCATCCATAAGGTGTGGTGATGCTCTGTTAAAATACTCTTGTCGAAAGAGTTTGTAGTCTCTTTTAATGCGACCGTTTACAACTTCTACTACCCATCTACACATAGTAACACATCTAGACTTATTTGCTTGATCAGTTGTCAATTGAAATTCATTTTCCAATAATGACTCAGGCATGTAAGTTTTATAATTATAACTTTCCAACTCGGGGATCACGTCTCTAAATCCCCTATCCAATATAAAGACGTCCCCCTGTCTAAAAAATGAGCGCATTGGACTACTTTCATTATGAAATAGATCACTCATGATTGTTGAGTCATTTTTTGTTGCTTCATACGGTCCAGTGCACTCTAAAATATATCCATCACAACATGTCATTAAAAATGGTTTAACCAAATTAGCGTACTTGTGTAGACTATATGTTTGTTTCTGGTATTTGTAGTTACTACTACTCTGTACATAAACATATGTACCATCACATATGACAATAGCAGGTTTAGCATCTGAAGTCATGCTACTATCTCCAAATAGACCTTCAGGAATAGTCCTGTTACGTGAGGCCACATTTTGTACATTAGTATGAGTAAGACCCAAATGCATTGGTACAAAATGTTCTTTTAAACATTCTCTAACAATCTTCATTTTTTTTTCTAATGTAGATCGTGGCAATTGAAAAAGAGTTGTCAGTCTTTGATTGCTGTCTCCTGTCCTAAGCTTAACAAGAAATATGCTCAAAGCAAGGCTAGGATTTCTAACCGCATTATTCAAACTAGGAACGCTATTTAATATTTCATTAAACTGCACTTCTGTTAGTCCCAGCCAGTAATGGCGTAAATGTGAATCCATTGCTGCAATATTATTAAAATCTAAAGTCCTTTGAGAAGCCCTTTCCAGCATGGAAAATATGTCATCGACTTGAAAGCCAGTAAAGTCATTTAAAATAGCAGTCAGTTCATCCCACTGATTACTATGTAAATGGTGATGACAGATCCTAGCATTTAACGGTATATATATATTGTACTGCAATAACAATAATTCCTTTATAGTCATAGGCACTAAAAGACGTTCATTATTTTCACAGCCTACAAAAATACAGTGACGAGAAGCTGCAGCAACTCGTTTATACTTTTGTGAGTTAATTTTAGATTGTACTTGTAGTACTTGTTGTGTTTGGGGTGTTGGAGCTGGCATTGGAGGTGGCTCAGGTATCCCGGTGTCCTCTAATGAAGGCGAACCTGCATCCATGACACTGTCGGGTCTGTTTGAGTCTTGAACCTCCAATCGTCTTGTTTCCCGAGTTGCCGCTAACCAGCAAGGAATGCACACTCTTTGCAAATGTGGAACCTAAAATCAAATAGTCAGTATTATTGAATGTCAGAATACGCACCAAACCCTATATTGCTATTGTGCAAGAAAATGAATAAAAATACTATCAATCAGAAAGACACAGTGCAGCAGTTTTTCTTAAATATATTTAGGTAATGTTAAGCACAATTGCAGAGCATGAGGTCTTATGTCCGTTTCCCAGATTGGGTTTCTGGGTTTTTTCCATTAAGAATTCCTGAGTAGCAGCCAGGAGTCTGATAGACTGGGTTTGTGCCCGGTTAATGGCACTAGTCTCATCCGTATTACTTGAGACTTAAATAAAAGAATTTGTACTGTTAGATACACCTATGCCTAATTATCATCACACTTATGATTGGAGATTACGGTGTGATGATATGAAATGTTATTAAAAAAATACTGACCAGGTGAGTTAGAGTCCATCTTAAAATCATGCTACGTTGTGTGCAGTCTAACTCAACTCTATGGGTTCTCCGACTTGCAATAGAGATGCCACATCCATAACAGATGTTCAAGTGACCATATGCAGGTGACATATCCTCGTGGGATCCAGTTATATTAGATAAAATCCTTTCTTGCAACAACAAATAACATTCAATACACAGGATATTATCCGGCGTTACCTGGAACAGATTATAAAATCATTACTCTTCTACATTTATTTAAACTTGTAAATACATAAAATAAATCCTCATAAAGGAATATACAATTATACAGTGCACTTCGTTTAATCAAATGATATTTTGAGTTTGCTATATTGTCTATAATAAATATTGTTGTATATGCACACGATAACTTACAGGTGTAGGCATTGTCCAAGTTCGTAGAAGAACTGTCATTTGCTCGTTCAACTCCTCAACTGTATACCGGCGTAAATTAGGTGCTAATAAAATCGAACAGTTAATACAGCGTTGAGAAGGCAGACGGCGTGCCCGACTTCTGGCTAGGGTAGACATAGTTGTGATAAAAACTGTTCGGGAGTCCAATGTCGCACCAAATATAGCACTTAAGAGTCAAATATCTCACAAAGAACAGCACAAACAAGAGTCAATTATCTCACAAAACATAAAGTACTCGAGGAACTTATTAGCTCAACTCGGTGGTCGCAGAAAAAGCACGTATCGTAAATAATAACTATGTAAATACGGAATTCAAAACTCAACGTATCTAAACAAAGCAATCACGAACGTAACGAATCTCTCTGTCAGACTGTCAGACAGAACCTGTGCTGTGACAAGCGCAAGTAAATGTTGCCAGATCGATTATTTTTAATCGTTACTAAATCGATTTCAGTTTTTTTTTATCAATTTATCGATTAAAACTGTTTTGTTAATACGGCGTTTCCAAAATACGTAATGTTTTTTTATTTGTGTAGGTAAATCGCTTTTATGAACATCTAATCAACAATATAAACTATGAAAATAAGCAATCTATTGTTGTCATTGTTCCATCGATATTACCGCATAGACTATAATTCTAAAACATAATGCTAAAACATTATATTTGAAGTTGCCAAATGTTGAGACCTACTTTTAAATGTTGAGAGACCCTAAACTAGTTATAAAAATTAAAAAATATTTTTTTTATTAATAATAGTCGTTTTGTTGTATATCGATTACTCCATTATTATACGAATTTTCAATATTATTTGATTTCTGGCAACTTTTTTTGTATCTTATCAAACGGATGTCGACGTAATGTTTAAATATTAATTAACTTTAATTTTATTCCCAGGGTGAAAAAAATTGTATAAAAAATAATTTGCACACAAACAAATAAATAATATTTTTAGGTTATTATTCCAAACAGGCACACGACAGCACAAAAGGGACCTGCCCCGTGTCATTCTCCTTTATTTCGATCATCTGAGTTTTGTTTTTTTTTTTTTCACATTTTATGTGTGCTTAGCTGTGAAATGTGGAATTATGGTGCCATTGGGAATAAAGACATTATTTTATTTGGTCTGTGAGTAGGTTTACATTGAAATGTTTGATTAGGTCACTTTTGGGAATCGGAACAGTGTTTATTTATTTGTCTAAATAATTCCTTTGTTCTACAAAAATCTTGTTTACGATTCACTGTAGCGTATTACCTATGGGTACAATAGGATAAAATTAAACATATTTTTTGTTGGTAAGACAACCAGACAACCAGTATTACCAAGGGATATCGAAGTACCCAGTACTAACTGGGTTATTGAGGTCAGTATAGGCAGTCGCTCCATGTAAAGTACTGGAATTCAGTTGTATCCAGTTAGACTGGAAAAAGCCCGGGAAATGGCTAGGCAGATGATGATTTGTTGGTAGTTCTGTCTGTACACATCCTTTACCAACAATAATTTCACGTAGGTAATAATATAATTCTGCTCACGTAATTGAATCTGATCTGATCTCACCTGTCTTGATATCTATATCTATACATATAATAAAATCGTAGGAAAGTCAAAACTGTACATTGAATATTTTTTAAAAATAATACTTGGGGCGTAATCTACAATCGATATCGAAGCCAAAAATATAGTTTTTAGAATTTTTGTCTGTTTGTCTGTTTGTCGGTTTGTCTGTTTATCTGTATGTATGTCCGGGATAAACTCAAAAAGTACTGCATGGATTTACTTCAAATGTTGCATGAATATTACTAAGAGGTCGGGTCAACATATAGGCTACATATTATTACGCTATCACGTACGGGGGAGGAGCTGTAAATCTTTATTTCTCTTCTGCATTCTGTGACAGCGTCTAATCTGACGACGCATATTTAAATGGTGTCTTTGAGTAAGCCATGCTATTATTTGGCTTTACATAATAAAAACTACGCCATTTAAGTAACTTGGGCAGAGAAACATAGTTTAAAGAATGTTAGTAGTATAAAGACAATTTTAAAGCAGCGCCATCTATGAGATTTCATAAAAATCAAATCAAGTTACATGTGTCACCGTAAAATTGTCAAACACGTTAGATTGTAATATCTCTAGCGATATTGTAAACTCTCAAAATTTTGTCAAACGAACATAATACTTAAAATAACGCATTATTTTTCGTGAAATGCATGTGATGGTAGTCAACTCACGTGGTGTCGAGGGAAGAAGGGGTCCCCTTTGCCCAATGGTACCACTCTCATGAAAATAATAATGTACCATTTCTGAGAAATACCGATTAATATAACCTAACCTTAAAAGCGTAGTCGACGGAATTTTAATTCTTCTGCATTTTATTACTTTTTGGGGTCTCTAATAATGAACATGAGGTCAGAATGAACATCCAAAATGGCGCCGACGAAAATTTTTGGATTTTTCATCATGGGTGTCGTTTTCGTGGTTTTTGGTGTCGCTGATAATGAAAATGAGGTCAAAATTAACATGGAAGAAAAAGTTAAAACATTTCTCTCTTTTTTTCTTCGCCTTCCCCTGACAGTATTTTCACCCTTCGCCACTGTTAGGTAGAGGTGTATCTAATCCTACACCCACATTTCGCACATTTAGCTTATTTCTATCAACCGGGCACAAATAATATAATAACACTGCCCGTCCCGGAAATCGAACCCAGGACCTCATGCTCAGTAGCGCTTGCGACAACAGTCTCACACATGAACCATCAATATTTTCACGCGAACGAAGTCGCGAGCAACAGCTAGTGATAAATATTGGGCATAAATCTAGTTTAACAATTTAACCTAATCAATAACATAATTCAATGAACAGACAATTTCAGAACCAAAAAAGTTTTTCCCAAAAACCACTCAAACAACATCCAAATTGAAACCAGTTACTTCCAGAAGCTAAAATACAATTCCTTTTTCAAAGATAGAGACACAAAAACTGTTAAATTCAATATACAAACTTTTTCGTAGGTATCTTAAAAAGATACAGGAAATTCTGTGAACCGGGCGGCCTTATCGCCGAGGCGGGAAAATAGTTTTTTTTTTTCAGGAACCCTTTTGAACGGCAATCAAATTCGGCCGGTAGGTACTTGCCATATATTTTGTTTCGTGCTTATCTTATTCGGTAGTACCTAAACTACTTGTGCATGTTTTATGGTAGTTTTGATTATAAAACTGAGTATTTACTACAATGAAATATAAATGTAGGGTGCAAAACGAACATTCAGTATGAGAAACAGTGCCAACTAGTTAAATAACTCTTGGCTGGAGAAAATAAAACAACATTTTTGTTTTTGAAAACATCGAGACTCAGAGTATTAGCCTCCATTAATATCAGCAACTCTGAAAAAACTCCCCTGAAAACCACTAACTTTACTAGAAAATATTACACTAAACATTAGTACTTAACCAATTTTTAACTTTCTCATTCATAGGGATTTACACTCAACAGCAAAATTAAATTTGATGCTTATAGTATGTTTAAGAAAAACAAAGTTACTGCTGCAGTTCTACGAAAAACCGTCATATCTGAAAAGCTAAATTGTCAAATCTTATTCAAATTTTTCGTTAAAAGTTATTTTTACATTCTACAAACCCACATTACTTACAGAATACTTTTCTGTAAATAAGTAGGTCTCTTTTTTTCTCTTACTTTAGACTTAGAAGACTATTATTAAAAACTCATTTTTTGTGGCTTCAGAAGCGAAATTGTCATCACACAATCCCATTAAATTTAGAAAAAAATACTTGAGGAATCTCGATATCATTTTTAGAGCTGTCGATAAACACTCCACAGTTCCAGAAAAGTTTGGTCATATTTCCGGAATGAAACTGAACAACATCCTACAGTGGGACCACCATCAAAATGTCGACCACAACTTGCTGGTGCGTAGATTTTTTTTTAACCTCTGACGCAAAAAAAAAGGAAAAACAACAAAACAAAACAAAATAAAACACAACAAACAAAACAAAACATCAACTAATGAAATGGGATGAGGAAAGAGTGGATCTTATGACCTAACGAATTATTTTGTATATTACTTATAGTAACTTAAAAATCTTGTAATATGTGTCGGGGGTTTTTCAAATTTTTAATTCAATTTTACTTGTTCAAACTTCAGTTACGTGGCTTCATATCACTTTGTCACCAAATTTTAATCACGCTATTTTGCCTAAATATTTTAAAACAAGATAATATCCTGTACAAAAATAAATTTCGGTTCCAGATAAACTCAAGCATCGTTGGCTAAGACGAAGAATGTTCCAGATCCACAAAAGTAACGGAACCGACCGACTCAAGGGCATCTCATCTCGGTTCGGATTGTTATTTATTCCCTCATGATTTTATTTCCATTTGCTACTGAAACAAAGGAAGTCGAGTAATAAAGTATATCAAGTGCTCGTTTTTACGTAAATCGCAAAATGAAAAAACTAAGTTATGAAACAGGCGCTTGGATTACAGAGGTCTTTTTTGTTATTAGTAGATTCAGGTGTATTATTTGTTTGTAGTAGTGAAAGGGATTAAAAACTGTTATATTAACGTAAAAAAAGTAGTTTTTGAGCCAAGTCAGCCAGGGTTTTGTATTCAAACTTATAAGTTTGACAACAAGTGTCAAAAGTATAAGTTTGAATACAAAGTTTGTGTATCGTATTTCAGTTTAAAATTGTGTACACCACTATATTATGATTCCTATTAGTATTTTTTTTTAAAGCTATTTTCTGTATTTTACTGAAGCGATGACAAGTCGTGGCCTGTTTCTTCTTCGATTTCTACGGAAACATTCTTTTCTAAGAAATTATTTACATAGAAACATGAATCTGAAGTAAGTTTTAGAATCTATTTTCTTGAACTTTGTTTTGTTTCCTACAGGGAAATCGAATTATTGGGAATGAATGACTTTTGTTTCGGGTCATTATCTTTTATCTCCGATGGACGTGATCTTATCGAAGTTACTAAAGAGATTAGTGTATTGGGAGCAATGCAAACTAAGGAAATTATACTTATTGAGAAGTTTCTCCAAAAGGGCTGTTCTGGGTATATTTAAATCTTTTAATGTAATCTATAATGCCCTATTCAGCCATTTATGTAACAAAAATAAGTTGCTTTACGTTTTCAAACAATTTTTAATAATTTTGTAACACCGTCAGCCATTTTTGTTTTTATGGCTCATAATCACATGACTTTCACGTTTAAATAAGGAACGTTATCGAATACAGGCCTTTGAGCCGGCCAATATAACCACTTTCTGGAGCCCTGATACAGCCAGAAGGCGTCGCGGCAGACCTCACAGAAGATGGCGGGACGTGGTGGACAATAGGTACCAATGACCAGTGGCCCACATTAGGCCTAGATCGTAACAACTGCAAATCATGGGGAGAGGCCAGCAGTTTGATGATGCAGGCTAGCAGTAACAGACCTTTGCCCAGGAGTGGGACAACACAGGCTAAAGAAAAGAAAACAAATCAGATACCGGAAGACGTTTTATAAGTAATTTACAAAAGTAATCGTTTTACATTTTCAGGCAGTCTCCCAATTATGGAGACACTCAAAATCACCATAGTCTTCGAATCGAAAAACAATCCAATTATAAATATTATTTAAACTCGAACAGAATCGATTTAAATTACCTTTGCTTAATCGATTGTCCCAATAATTACGTCGGTTCCCATCTGATGGAGTTTACAGCTATCAAATTACACCATTGTTTTCTACTGATTGGATATTGGTTTACATGAAATTATTTATTTATTTTCGGTTCGTTAAATGCATTGCGATGTCAATTTGCGGATAAAGTGGATGGAATTATTATACGTAACTGTTGGAGACAGCGGGGACCGGGGATCGGGGGTAGTTGTAAAAAGAGAGGCTTTTGTAAACTTTTTAATATTTCATTTTTTTTTTTACACAGTTTTTGTATTCAGCTGCTGCTTCCGGTTAGACTGGAAGCCAATCTCTACATATCTCGCCGTTTTTGGAAAGTATTCAGTTTTATGACTATTTATGACAGCTGATAGTGTATACTGAATAGCCATAGCCAATCCCTTAAATGACTATACCTGCCATAGAGCAGTCAATTAAGAGTCCTTTAGAGTACTATGTATATGTTTTTTCTAAATAACAAGCTGTCAGTAAGCTTGTTATTTAGAAAAAAATAGCGAACCCTCTTTTAAGGTAAACCCAAGACGTTTATGTGTTTCTACAATGAATAGATAATCGATACAAGAATTGAATCTGCAGTGGCCCCTCTAACTAAACCAATAATGAGATCTCCTCCATCTAGATTAGGTACAATGTTATTTAACTCCGACTTCACATTTTATTTTCTCCATTCATTTACCAGATTACAGTAGCGCGGGTTTCAATTAACATAAGTGAAGTACTTGAGGGCACTGTTCAAGTTTTATAGCCTTAATGGAAAATTCTTGTAGCAAGTTATGCCTACGACCTTAACTTCATGATAATAAAACCTATATTAAATGGTCCAAAAAAAATAAGTGACTAGGTGACTCAGTTCTAAATGTTTTAAGTTCTTGTGTAATTAAACGGCCTTTAGAGACATTTTAGCTGCGTAACTTAGGTGATATTTTGTAACCTCTTTTAAGTTATTGCGTCTACAGCGTTGTTTATGACCTACACTAGAAAGAATATAATTGTTTAAGGTAAAAGCGTCAGGGTGGCCCGCGAAATTCAAATTTTCTTACGTTTTTTTTGCAATTTCCAGGGCAATGCTAAGTTTTATGTTGATAAACATATCAGTTGCGACTGTAAGATGTATTAAGTTACAGAATTGTTATCATCAATACAACCCTCCAAGTTCATTAGAGTCGAAAAAAGACCGTGAAAAATTCGTTCATCGACTCTTATGAATTTGGAGAGTTGTATTGATGATTTTTCGTCTTACAGTCGCGACCGATATGTTTATCAACATAAAACTTAACTCTGCCCTGGAAATTGCAAAAAACGTAAGAAAATTTGAATTTCGCGGGCTACCTTGGAGCATCCTCCTTAAAGTAACTAGCTGAATAAAAATGCGGGGCAGTCTTTGAGGACAGCCAATAGAAGTGAAAACTAGTCATCGTCTACCAGTTCGTAGCGAGTTCGTAGCAGTTCGTGCCATCGGCTACGAGTTCGTAGCGAGTGCTACAAAAAGCGTACGAACGAACCCAGTCACGTGAGTTTCATGATTTTTGTTCACTCAATATGTGCTAAACGCACATAAAGAAGTTTTCACTTCAAAAAATGTGCGCGTGTATGACTTTGATGTATGAATGAACGTGAATATTAACGTGAAACGGAACGTGAACGGAAAAACAATCCCTTTGCACGACATTTATGTGGTACCTAATAATATCAATTTAATTCGACCGGCTAGGACATACGGGACAAAATTCTCGGATCCATACTTGTAAAATGAACTTAAATCTGAATAAATTCATGAGCTGTGTTAAACATTTGACAAACATTGCGTTACCTATAAAATTAAATCAACTTGCGTCTCTCAAGACTGACTTGCAATTGCTTTGGGAGAGAGTGTGAGTTTTGCTTCTTGCTCTAGCATATGACGTAATTTGTATGTCGGAAAAGGATATAGGAGCATTGAAAAATCCCATTCCGTGTTGATAGTTGTGGCGCAATCCACATAACCCTAGTAGTATCCTTTTCTAAGAGATTTAAGTACTGATTGGTAAAATGGCATTCTCTGCAGTTTATTATATTTTTTAAGATCCCATTGATGTTCTACCATGACTCTTATAAACTGTACAATCTTTCCTCATAAAGATTTGCTACGAAATTAACAAAACTAACATTAATTTTACTCTTCCATCTTCATGCCATGTGAGTAGATATACCGTATATTATTCGTTCATTTTCATTCCTCCATTCCCATTCGTTCATTACAGAAGATAACTCAACGGCGCCGTCTTCCATTACGTCGGATGCTTGCAAGTCCATCTCGCAATCTATACAGATACGTCCCAAATTGATTGCTACAAACATTTGCCATTGATATGGGTCATAAGATACAGATTACAGTGTGTTGTGTGATTGATGTCATACACTTATTCATGTCATTTTTCGGGTACCCCATTTCCCCAGTAAGTGAACCTTTCAGGTTTGTTTGGAGACTGTATGACCTGTATATTGGATTAGTCGAAATTCGGGAAAAGCTTTTCGTCTTGAGCCCAAAACAAAGCAGTAAATCATTCAAAACCACACCAAAAATACCTACTGGTCTTTAAAGTTTAAGACCTCAGCTATCCAGCTATCATACAGTCAAATGCATAATAGCTGATTACAAACGATGATAAATTTCTACAACGTGCGTGTTCAACGTTAAATGCACAGAACCCAGAAAACCCAAATGATTTTAAATTAATTGACTTAGTAAAAAAAAAAAAAATATATTAAAAAAGGTTATAAGTGCCGTTTTAGGTTTACTGGCAAGAACTATTATTATCCCGCGTATGAGAAAATTTTAATTGAACAACAACCATTTGTGTTTGTTTGTTCACCTATTTTGGCGAGTTTGGGCACGTAATTTTTTTGAAAAATGTGAACTAAGTATATTAAAAAGTGGTTCAATTGATTCTGCTCGTGGTTCTCAACAAACTAATTTCAGGTTTTGCGCGTTAGGTTAGGTTAGAGGGAGTTCGGAATAATTTACTGAATACTTGGTAACCGTTAGTGCGTCGGTGTCCCATTCCTTTTTGTATATTAATTCACACCATATTTCTTATCTAGTTATTAAATTGCGATATCTCCTGTAAGGTAGATTAGCAGCAGAAGAAAAAAGTGTGTACATTTCTTTACACGAGTAATTAGTATTAGAATTCGTATACAATCTTCCCCTACACACAGTTGTTTGGCCCATCACTAATTTCCCATCTTTACGAGCAAACTAAACCTTCCATTCAGTTTACTTGTAACAGAACAAATAACACGTCGTATTTCAGGCCATATACCAGGTGAAATGGCTCGAACATATTAGGCTCCCTACATACGACCCTTCACAATTCGAGCTTTAATTGAGTACGATAAATTTCAGTGTTCGTCTTATTACAGGTACGTCTGGCAGGTTGATTAAAATTTGCTGGCTACGTACTTTTTTAAGACCTGTAGTAAAGTAAGGAATCTTATGTAGCAGGTTAGGTTTGGTCTGACTGTTTCCATTAATTACCTACTGAAGTTCACACAAGAACACTATTTTAAATTATTGTGTAGGTTACCAACCATCATATATAATAATTACTATAAATCTACAAATTATATGACGACCCGAATAGCGTAGCGGTAGTGAGGCTGCCTTACGTTCTTAGGGTCCTGGGTTCGAATCCCGGTACGAGCAAATGTTTGTGTGATGAGCATGGACATTTGTTTCCGAGTCATGGATGTTTATATGTATAATAAGTATGTATTTACAAACAAACAAAAAAGTATATACGTAGTATATCAACTATCTAGTGTCCACGACACAAGATTTGCTTAGTGTGGCACTAGGTGGCGCTGTGTGTTAATGTCCAGCAATTGTAGCGTTGTAATCGACTAACTAAAATCGATTCACACACATACCTAGTTACGGTTCACCGGAGCAGCAACACTACGCGTCATCCATAGACACTCGGTCTAGGAGGTTATAAAAGCTGTCTCCGAGCTGCAAACCTTCCTTTTGACCTGAACGCCTTCATTGGTAAAACCTCAGTGAACTGGGTGAGTGTTTTGAGTAATCTGCTAATTCTCTTATGTCTGGTTACACCGCTTTCTTTTGTTACCTGGTTTCTGCGGTGATTGTCTGCAAAGTTATTGTGTCGGTTGTCAATAATGGCTTCCGTGTTGTACAGATGCTACGTCATCTTATTGCGTATCATCTAAATATTTCACTTTTCATACTGCTTTTGTGAAGCCCGTGCATGCCGCGTTCACACTCAGCCGCAATGTGCTTAACCTGCTCTGAAGCGCGACGAGAACCCACTAAGTAGTGATCGCGACATGCGCTGGCTTGCCTAACCTTTGTGAGCTGCCACGATGGGTGAGTTTCCTTGCTTTCCTCTGAAACCGCTGCTTGGGCTTATGGCTGGGAAACACACGCATCGTTGGCGCTCACCGATCCTGGCACCACGCTTACGGGCCCACCATGCCACGTGCATGATTCCAGGGTTCTACTTGAGGAGTCGAAAACTAAGAGGACACCGCTGACGGGCGTCATAGCTGCCTCGCGCTCTACGCGTTGAGAGACGATCCCGTCACGGTCCCATCTGCCGTGCTTACAGCACGCTTCTCGCCGCCATCCACGTCTGCCACGTGGAGGGTCCTCGCTGCCGAGCACCTGCCGTGCCTGCAGCACGCCGCCGGTCGCGATACCGGCCACCTCATCAGCCACGTGCCTGTCACGTTGGGCACTAGCCGTGCTCACGCACGCCTGCCAGCCTGCCGCGACCGAGACGCGGTCGCCTCGACCACTGTTGCTGATCCTGCGGTCACCCCGTCACCTCACAGCCCTGCTTCGGAGGCCCTCGCCGGCCTCGTGCGTCGTGTCGTGACCTAAGCCCAGGGCAGTACCCTTCTACTTTACCCAGTGATCAGTGAATGAAATCCTTTGAGACCCTAGAACCTACAACCTGAGATAAATCTGTGTGTTAAGTACTAAATATATGTATTAAACTATTGTGGTTTCTCTACTTCCCTACCCTGACAAAGTACTACGCCACAGTGGCGCCCACTCGGTAAGGTTCTCAGGGATTCTTTTCACTGATCACTATTCTCCTATACTCATCTTTCATCGTGGTGGTGAGTACCGAATATTTTAATTATATTGTGTAACTATTAATGTGTGTTGTGTAACTATTTAGAAGTGTTGTGTACTGTTAGTCGTCATCAGTCAGTCAGGCCAATTTAATTGTAAACTACTACTAGGGTTTTGAAAACAAATTGTAAACATCAAGTTACAATGAGCTCTCACCCAATCAATTTTATCCACCTAAGGAAGGCCGAGCTCGAATATGAGGTCATTATTAGGGGTGGTGAAAAGGGTACAGTCATAGACCTTAGAAAGCAAATTAACAAGCTAGCTAGACACTATGAAAGTGAGGACATTTTGCTGTCCGGAGTGGATGAGATTGATGATTTGAATAGTGTGAGTCAAACGATAGCAGAATTTAAAAACTATTTGTCAAATGTAGACTCAGACCGATCTCTAAGTGTAGCTACGTCGTATAGGCATCACATTTACTATAGGTTAGGAAGAATAACTCCAACCACACAAGACACTGTTCGGCAGAAGAAAGAGCTTGACTCACTATTTCTTAGCTTAGACACTCAGTACAAAACTCTCTTGAGTCAGTTCAGCCCCAGTACGTCTGATAGCTCAGCCAACATCCAGCAGGCGGAAACAAGTGCAACAAAACCTAATACTATAGTTGTCACTTGCCACAATCACCAAGGCAATAAACCCAAATACGACGGAAATACTTGTGTTAGATCTTTTATTCAAAAAATAGAGGAGTTCAGACTTGGTAAACGAATCCCCAAGGAAGACATGCTGAATAGTGCCTATGACGTTCTCACGGGTAACGCTTTGCACTGGTACAGACTCATAAAATCAAACATATTGACCTGGGACCAGTTACTGGAGCAACTTAAGTCAGCCTTTGACAGTGAGGACTATGATTATAGACTCCTCTCTGAAATCAGACAGCGTACACAGGGTGACACTGAAAATATTACTATTTACATTTCCATAATGAGCGGTCTCTTCAACCGTCTCAGCAAAAAACCAACAGATGAGGAAATGTTTGACATTATCTTCCATAATGTCAAACCAATTTATGCTGAGGTGCTAGCCTTAAGTACTGTGCAAACATTAGACCAATTACAACAAGTTTGCAAAAACTATGAGACATATAAAGCCAGAGCTTCACACTATCATGAACCCAGCAAAAGTAACCTAAGTACTCTTGCACCTGAGTTTGCATATCACAGGCACAATAAGTCTAACAATAGTTATAACTCAAGTTCTAATAACTCAGCCAAACACTACACTAACTACAAGAAACACATTGGTCAGTCAGATTCGGAAAGGGTTTCAGCAATTAAAACAGACAAAGAATCAACTAAAAAAGAATCTTCCACTAAAGGAGGCCCTTTCTGTCCTAGGTGTAGAGTAAACAGTCATTCATTAAAGAAGTGTACTGCAGAAAGATTCCCAATTTGCTTTAAGTGTGGTCTCAAAGGTGTTACTTTTCCAAAATGTAAAAAGTGCCAGTCAAAAAACTAAAGTCAGTGGGTTGCTGTGAAAAACCAAACAAAAATGAAAACAATAAGGAGTGGGCGGATTGGCTATCAAAAGTAAAACAATTCTCTACTCACTATGCTGTCACAACAATCCACAATAAACCACTAAATGATACTAGGCCTTACGCAAATATATTAATAAATAACTTGCAAACTTGTGGACTGCTGGACTCTGGTTCTGCAGTCACCATAATAGGTGATAATTATCATAAGAAACTCATCAACAATTTAGGCCTAACCCTACAATCAAGTGATAGTTCTTTAAAATTTGTAGCCGCTGGGGGACAAATGTTATCACCAATAGGCATCTTAAGCCTACCTATAACCTTTGAAAGAAAACACCACATACTTAAGGCCTATGTAATACCATCAGTTGACATACCCATTCTACTGGGCATCGACTTCTGGAATCTTTTTGAACTATTTCCTAAAAATAATAAATCAATCTTTCTTATGAGTCACAATAAACAAGTAGTAAAACCTACAACAGACTTGCATCTACATTCCTTCGCTCAACTTACAGAAACGCAACAAATAACAGCTGATAATATTATTAAACAATTTGAAACAATATCTTCAGAAAAAAGGGGTCTAGGTCGTACCAACCACGTCACACACTGCATTGACACAGGTGACTCACCTCCTATCAGGCAACGTTACTACAGAATGTCGCCTGAAAAACAGTGAATTATGAGTGAAGAGTTGGACGAAATGCTAAAGCTGGATGTTGTTGAGCCTTGTGAAAGTCCTTGGTCATCTCCAGTACTTCTAACACCTAAAAAAGATGGAAAATTGCGGTTCTGTTTAGACAGTCGTAAGTTAAACTCTGTAACTAAAAAGGACGCTTATAATTTACCCTATATCTCTGAAATTCTAGATAACCTAAAGGACGCGAAATACCTGACAAGTCTAGATCTATATAAAAGTTTCTGGCAGCTACCCTTGAAGGAAGAGGACAAAAACAAGACTGCTTTTTACATTCCTAGCCGTGGAACCTTCAGGTTCAAAACTACACCTTTTGGTTTGACAAATGCCCCAGCAACTCAACAGAGGCTGGTTGATAAACTATTCTATGGCCCGGAAATGGAAAACAGGGTTTTTGCTTTCTTAGACGACATTGTTCTGGTTTCTTCTGATTTTGACCACCATATATCACTATTATTAAAAGTACTTAATAAACTAGCAGATGCTAATTTAACAATCAACTTAAATAAATGTCAATTCTTCCGGGATGAGCTGAAATACCTGGGTTACATTGTAAATTCAAAGGGCCTGCACCCAGACCCAGAGAAGGTTGAGGCAATTTCAAATTTTCCAATCCCAACAAATCCTAAAGAAGTCAAGCGATTTTTGGGTACAGCATCCTGGTACAGACGGTTTGTTCCAAATTTTAGTACACTAGCAGCACCTCTAAATAAACTTACCAGTTCTAGCAAAAAGGCTCCACCTTTTGCTTGGACCAAAGAGTGTCAAGAATCATTTGACAAGCTCAGAGATATACTCATTTCAGCTCCGGTCTTGTCATGTCCAGATTATAGTCTACCTTTTGAAGTACATACAGATGCCAGCAACTATGGCATTGGTGCGTTGCTCACACAAACTAAAAATGGTGTCGAGCACCCCATAGCATATATGAGTAAGTCTTTGTCAAAACCAGAACAAAACTACAGTATTACGGAAAGGGAGGCGCTAGCGGTATTATTGGCTCTTGAGCACTGGCGGTGTTATCTTGAGAACGGTCTAAAATTCACAGTCTACACAGATCACTCTGCACTAAAGTGGTTCCTAAAACTACAAAACCCTACAGGTAGACTGGCCCGCTGGGGAATTAGACTCTCTGCATTTAACTTTGATATTAAACACCGCCGTGGATCCGAAAACACTCTTCCTGACGCTTTATCCCGCGCACTCCCGGTGGCGGAAATAACTTCCACGTCCACCCCTCCGGTGACTGACGATACTTGGTACCTAAAAATCTATAATGGCTGCCTACAGAACCCAATTTCTTACCCTAACTATCTAATCAAAAATAACAAATTATTCCGTCACATGAAAAGTAAATTCGCTATATTTAATGAGTTCGACTGGAAGGAAGTTATACCGTCTGAATTTAGGTCTAAGGTTGTGGCTGACAACCATGCAGAACCCACGGCAGGCCATTTAGGCATTTTTAAAACTTACAAAAGACTTACTCTTCGTTACTATTGGCCAGGAATGCACAGTGATGTAGTGAAAGCAGTAACTTCATGTGAAATCTGTCTGGCTCATAAACAAGTAAACCATGCACCACTTGGCATTATGGGTAAGCCAAAAGAATGCTCTCACCCATTCCAGATGCTAAGTATTGACATTGTTGGCCCTCTGCCTGTCTCTAGACGCCAAAATGCATATCTTTTTGTAGTAACATGCTGTTTCTCTAAGTATTGTTTACTTTTCCCAATGAGGAATGCTAACGCTAAAACTATCTGTAAACTAATGGAGGATAGTGTATTCTTGGTACATGGTATACCACAATGTATAATTTTAGACAATGGTACGCAGTTCACTTCCAACGAAACTAAGAACTTATTCAGTAAATATAACATTCCTAGCATACACTATACTCCAAGGTATGCACCACAGATCAACACTGTAGAAAGATACAATAAGACAATCATAACAGCTGTTTCTACCTACATAGACAATGACCAACGTTCCTGGGATCTACATATCCCTGCTGTACAATTTGCACTAAACAGTTCAACTAGTGAAGTTACTGGTTTCACCCCAGCATTCCTGGTATTTGGTAGGGAATTACTAGCTGACGGTTCCATCTACCAAAACGCCGACATAAAGGAGATAATATTCCAACCAAGGGACCAATATGCTGAAAACTTAGGCTGTCTCTCTAACATTTTTGATCAAGTACAGGTTGCTTTACTAAAAGCTCACTCTAGAAATGCTACTGACTACAACTTGCGACGCAAAAATGTAGAATACAATGTAGGTGATACAGTTTGGAAACGTACCTATTACCAGAGTGATAAGGAACGGTATTTCAGTAAAAAGTTAGCACCAAAATATGTTAAGTGTAAAATATCAGACAAACTTTCCCCTATCGTTTACGAGCTAGTAGACTTGCAAGGAAAGCCTTTGGGTCAGTGGCACGCCAAGGATTTAAGGCGAAACAGTCCACCGTAATCCCGTAGGCCTAGCTTGCTAGTGTTTGACCCAATACAGGGTCATACGATGCCAAGGGAACACACACCTACGACTGCCTACCATATTAGTCGTGGGAGGTCAACTTGGACCTGAGACTAAGTCTAGCTTAGTCTTCGGCGTGCGAGCAACTGCTGCTTACGCCGACCTACCTATGTTAGCTAAACTCGATCTAGCTATCCTAGTGGCATGTTTCACACCCATCTACAGTGTGGTAATTATTCTAAAACTTAGTGACTAAAATAACCTAACTATTTTACTAAATTAACTGTTTCTAAAAAATAACTAGGTTTCATCTAATAACATAGCCTACTACCGTGGCTGCATGATTGTAGGCCATACAGCTTCAGTTCTCTGACCATCTGCTGACCACACACACACACACACACACTACACAATACACATCACATACCACCACACCACAGTCTATTTCTCACTCTATTTAAATTCATGTTTTTATGGCATGGCCATGGGAGATACTGTGGGCTCTAAAGGGGGCGATATTTATTTTTTTGCAGAGTAGGCGTCCCATGGTACATAACCCTTAAAAGTTGTTTTGTTTTTGTGTTTGTCCTTCTATGGATATCTTCAAGACGGCCTCCTGAAAAATGGATGTCCGCAAACTATTTATCTAATATTATTTCTCTAACTAGGCGTAGCTATGGAGAATGCCATTGACCCCTAGTGGTTTTTTCAGGTTGTCAAAGTACTTCCCCATAGCATACTACCATTAACTATCGTGATGTCTTCCTACTGTTCTTGGAACAGCTTCAAGCAGACTTAATTTTTAATAAAAAAACGCATAACTAGTATTCCTTAATTTAATAGTAAAATCATAACTGTAAAACAGACTTTTTGTTAATTATTAGCTACAGATACAACTACAATATGACTAGGTCCATTATATTGTCATCTCTAGCAGCTGTTAGTATATCCACAGTTGAACATTGCACCAGACTACTCTGGAAACCAATCTAACTTTTATCTAGGCTCTAAACCAGATTAAAGCATACCTATGAGCGGATTGCAACTCAATAAATAAGCCTACATGCAATAATCCAGACACAGCTATTAGTCAACAATTATGTCTGAATTTCTTTTGCCTAAGCACGAAGCCTAAAACCAAAACTAAATTACATCACGAGGTATGAATGTCGAACGCACGAATTCAGTAACCTCAACACTAACTTTCACATTTAACCTATTATAGCTTTCACAAACGAGAGTCCGATAACTACGTTCGTTCACAAATAATAACGTGAGCATACGTATAGTTAACAACGAATAATCACTGTTAACCAACTAGACCTAATAACTAAATATTTCCTCAGATAGCCGCACGTAAGAAAACCTATTTCGTGTGCAAGAACATTGACATGTTATTATATTTTGACGTATACGCACTGACTTTGACAGTACGTTTTTCATTGACGTTTATCACCTGTCGTGGACACTTGTCTTTTCAGAACTTAGGTAATAACGTTTGGATATTCTCGCACCAATGGTTCTTGCATTGACATGGGACGCGTGTTATTGTCAGAAACTATATATATTTTTTTTAATGATAAGCTTTAAACTAGGAACAGAAACTTAAAACTTTCAAAAGCACTTAAACTCCGTATTAGTACTTGAACTTAGTTACCTTAAACCATTACTAGCAATTTAACTTTAATAATTTGTTTTAAAACTTAAACTTGAATAAATTTAAAAAAAAAAAAAAAAAAAAAAAAGCTACTCTAAAAGAACTCTCAAACCTTAAAACTGATCTTTTACTATGAAGACTCGATACAAGTTAGGAACATTTTTAACAATAACAAAAAAAATTTTTAATCACCGACAGAAGAAACTTTTGTAGCATGCTAACTTTAACAATTCGTGTAACCGCTCAACACACAAGGATGAATATAATCACTACCTTTGAAACTTAACTTTTACAATACCCTGCGAATTAACACCAAGGTTACCAAACCCGATGGAGATACACTTGCTTTATCTTGTGGTTTTTCCAACTGACTGTCACGAGTTAAACTTCACTGTAGTTGTTTACCTCTCGAATGTTATTGTAAGTCACTGCCTTAGGACTACTTCCAAGTCAGGGATGGACATAGAATGGATGGATGTATGATTTTTAGTATGGAAGCACATGAATGGGATGTATGAACGTACAGGTAGTCAGTATTAGTGGTTTAGGCCTTCTAGCGGATCTTTCCTAGGAAAAATCCTTACTTAGCAGCCGGGGTACTGTAGCGTTGTAATCGACTAACTAAAATCGATTCACACACATACCTAGTTACGGTTCACCGGAGCAGCAACACTACGCGTCATCCATAGACACTCGGTCTAGGAGGTTATAAAAGCTGTCTCCGAGCTGCAAACCTTCCTTTTGACCTGAACGCCTTCATTGGTAAAACCTCAGTGAACTGGGTGAGTGTTTTGAGTAATCTGCTAATTCTCTTATGTCTGGTTACACCGCTTTCTTTTGTTACCTGGTTTCTGCGGTGATTGTCTGCAAAGTTATTGTGTCGGTTGTCAATAATGGCTTCCGTGTTGTACAGATGCTACGTCATCTTATTGCGTATCATCTAAATATTTCACTTTTCATACTGCTTTTGTGAAGCCCGTGCATGCCGCGTTCACACTCAGCCGCAATGTGCTTAACCTGCTCTGAAGCGCGACGAGAACCCACTAAGTAGTGATCGCGACATGCGCTGGCTTGCCTAACCTTTGTGAGCTGCCACGATGGGTGAGTTTCCTTGCTTTCCTCTGAAACCGCTGCTTGGGCTTATGGCTGGGAAACACACGCATCGTTGGCGCTCACCGATCCTGGCACCACGCTTACGGGCCCACCATGCCACGTGCATGATTCCAGGGTTCTACTTGAGGAGTCGAAAACTAAGAGGACACCGCTGACGGGCGTCATAGCTGCCTCGCGCTCTACGCGTTGAGAGACGATCCCGTCACGGTCCCATCTGCCGTGCTTACAGCACGCTTCTCGCCGCCATCCACGTCTGCCACGTGGAGGGTCCTCGCTGCCGAGCACCTGCCGTGCCTGCAGCACGCCGCCGGTCGCGATACCGGCCACCTCATCAGCCACGTGCCTGTCACGTTGGGCACTAGCCGTGCTCACGCACGCCTGCCAGCCTGCCGCGACCGAGACGCGGTCGCCTCGACCACTGTTGCTGATCCTGCGGTCACCCCGTCACCTCACAGCCCTGCTTCGGAGGCCCTCGCCGGCCTCGTGCGTCGTGTCGTGACCTAAGCCCAGGGCAGTACCCTTCTACTTTACCCAGTGATCAGTGAATGAAATCCTTAGAGACCCTAGAACCTACAACCTGAGATAAATCTGTGTGTTAAGTACTAAATATATGTATTAAACTATTGTGGTTTCTCTACTTCCCTACCCTGACAAAGTACTACGCCACACAATATTATAAAAAAAATGTAACAGCATTATTGATTAGTAAGAACTCGGCATCTACATACATTTTATTAAACACACGTCATAGTCGTCCTAAAGAGCAACGTATTTTATTCCCCACAGGTTTTCTGAGGCTGTGCAATGTATGCTTACGAAAAGGTCACTAAACTGCAGAATTTAGTAATGTTATCTCCTTAATGCAAATACAACAAAAATCATATCTCTGCTTTAAATTTCCAAACGGATTGTAGGTTTGGATGGTAGTGTGTATGAGGATGGATGAGTGCAGATAAGGATGAAGAAAAGTCCGAAGTACACAAGAAGAAAGATGAAAGTTTATTGCACAGACACAGGTTACAGTTCCACACACACAAGAGTTCCACTAAGAAGAAGGAGTGGCAGAGGAAAAATAGAAAGCACGGAAGTAAGCCACAGAACATTCAATAATATAATATATTAAGCGCGGCGAAGCTTTGCTTTAAATCGCAACGGTTAGCATACTGTCCATACTGGCCAGGCGGCGGGCGCGCGCGCACACCAGAGTACATCGCAATGATCATCCCGTCCCGCTCACGCAACCGGTTCGGGTGACGTAGCGGGCGCGCTCGCCGCTAGAACAAAGGGCGCGTCATAGCTACGCCGGCCAGCTGATAAAAGATCATCTAATAGTAAAAATATGTGTTTGTACGTTGAACTTAGTTTTACAAATATTTTATTAAGATTTTTGGTTTTATATAATGCTAGTTGATAAGACACTTTGTAAATATGTATATAAAATATTATTGACTTTATTTACAGGTTGGCTTATATTCTTAGTTACATAATATATATTATTAGAACGAAAGAAAGAAAACGTATTTATTAGAATGAGTCACTACAGGATTTCCTTTTCATTTAAATTGTCTTTAGATTCGGTTGAAAAAGAACATAACGGAACTGCAACACTTCCTTTAGGAAGAGCATTATTTCGCAAATAAAATTGTTAGTACGAAAATTTTACTTCATTTTAGTGTTGTAGAAACGCATTTAAGTCTTAAGACGCCTGTGGAGCATGCGATTTGTAAATCAAACATATTCTTAAGGTAGTACGTATTTATTTTGATTGGATTACAGAATATATAGGTTCCCAAACACATATTTTGAATGTACACTGATTTAAACAAGAGTTATGAGAAAAATAAATTTTCTATAGAAATATGAAATTCCTCATATCTCGTCTTTATATCATTGTCCTTTTTAAATGTTAATTTGGGAACATAGATATTCAATAATACCATCGAAAAAAGAATATGTTTGATTTTCATATTATTTTGGTATTACGTTTGTATGAAAAACGCATGCTCCGGCCCCTTAAATGGTTTATCATTACTTTGATTCGTCAAAAAAAAAAGATGAGACTGGATTTCATGATGAATGCTATGGGAAGAACGGAAAGAAAGTGTGTCCGATACGAGAATACTACGAACAAACTGTTTTGTTTGTTTGATGTTTGTTTTTCTATGAAGAAAAACAGTTCACTATAAGACATTTGAAGTTATGTTTATATTATGTTAAAAAAAAAACAAACATGTATTAGTTTTACTAAGGAATTATAGAGGCTTATATAAATAAATAAAAAAATAAGACATTTTAGTTTATTTTTAAACCATATTTGATTTGATCTATTAAGTATCGCACATATTGAGGGAGGGTTTAAATCCTGATACTGAATTCTCAAAACGGTGAACGAAAACATCTTGAGGAAACCGAAATGTCCTAGAACTAAAAAAATCGAAGACATTTGTGACATCTACCGATCCGCACTCAGTCCGCGTGGTATATTTATATCCCATTTTCCCTCCTAGAAAGGAAGCCTGTGTCCCAGCAATGAGAACATTAAATAGGCTGATGATTTTGATGATGATGATTCCATAAAACTAAAGTTTTGCTTTACACACTGAGCAATCAAGAGCCACCTTGCGAGCATTAAATACTTCCAGTTTTAAGTAGGTAGGTACAGCAATAGTAATTTCTCATCTTTCCTAATTAATTAGCATCCTAATGCCTAAGCTGTTAACAAGGCCCTTCGCCTCATCTTCTAAACCTTTAGCAATCCCAAGCGTGCCATCTTATATTTGAATAATTTTCGACCAAATCGCTGGCAATTTTGTGGAGAGAACAGTTCTCTCTTACTGTGGTTTGTCTAAAATGTTTGTCGACTAACCCTCACCGGGCTTACAACCGACCGCTGTCAAATGTATCGAGACAACACGAACCTAGTAAGCCGGGTAATATATGTCGGCGTCACATTGTAAACAACACGTACATCAGGCCACGCTGTAGCACGCTACGTCATTCGAGGCGGAGCCAAGTGTGCGCTACGTCGTAGCGCTCTACGTCGTAGCGCTCTACGCTGTAGCACGCTACGTTGTCCTCCCACCTCCTCGCCGCGGGGCGGAGTTAATGCGCGCTACGGCGTAGCGCGCTGCGTCGTCACCCCGCTTCTAAAACTAGCGTATAAAAGGCGCCGCACAGCGGCGAAAGGTCATTCTGACTTCAGGCGTGGCCCGGTGCACAGGTTGTATTACTCTTAATTATTGTTACTCTGCTTCTCTGTATATTGTTGCTCTTTTGTCTGAACTAAGGTGTGACTGTATTATTGGAATTAATGTGTTACTGTATTATTGGGTGTCATTTTAATTATCCCATATAACATAAAGAATTGATTAACCGTAATTTCCTGTAGAATTAATTAAATAAGTTCTGCTATAATAAATCCTAATTTTGTTGAACGAACCTCTTTTATTTTCAATATGTCTGATCCTGTGCCGTCATCAGAAGTGGGATCAGACCCACCTTTATCTGGGACTGCCGGCAATTTAATACAGGAACAAATGTCATTTTTTTCGGCTAGTATGGAATCAATTTTTAAAAAAATAGCAGATAGTATGACACCTCGCCATATGACACCCAGTATGCAGTCGATGCTGGTTCCTTTCGATCCTGATGCACCTGAAGCTGACATTATCAACTGGTGTGCGTTAAGTGAGATCGTAATTGAGAGTAAGAAACTAGAAGGTGTAGACCTTATTTTAGCCCTCACTCACTCGCTTAAGGGCCGCGCCGCCATGTGTCTTACAAAAATCAAGCCAGATAATATTTCATGGGTTGCTATTAAGGAAATGCTTGTGTCTAAATTTTCCAAACCCATGACAATGCAGGATCATTTTGATTTAATTATCAAATTTCAAATTGATAATAAAGAAGCCCCGGCTGAGGCAGGAATGCGATTGTGGCAGCTTATTGAAAAGGTTCCTGGTGCAAATTTACCGGAAAGTGTAGTGACGGGTTTTGCCATATCTGTCCTGTCTCAGTGCGATGACAGAATTCGCCGCGAACTCAATTCTGTGGTTATAAGTGATAAGCATCAACTCTTTCGTACGCTGCGCAGCTTCTCATTAAAGAGAAGAAATGAAGAAGCGGGCACATCCGAACCAGACACGAAAAGGTTCCGTCCGTCAACAACATTTCGGGGAAGCTGCAATTTCTGCGGGAAGATGGGTCATCGAGGGCAAGAATGTCGTCTCAAACAGCACAGTGCTTCAAAAGGTACACCTGGTGCAGCAAAAGCTCCACAACCGAACCCTGGGGTGACCTGCTTCGTATGTGGCGAGGCTGGCCACGTTGTCACCACTTGCCCTAAACGCTGGAGGAAGAAAGAAGATCCCACACCGAGCACCACCAGCAAACAAGTTAACCTGTGTTCCAGAGCAGCGCGTGGTGTTCTAGAAATAAGGGGTAAGCAATTTCCTTTTATATTTGATTCTGGGTCTGAGTGTAGCCTTATTAAGGAAAGTAACTGCGATCTTCTTACTGGTGAAAAGTTTCATGAACAAGTACTTTTGAAGGGGGTTGGTTCTAATAATGTTAATTGCTCTCTCCAAATAAAATGTCCAACCATGGTACAAAACTGTCTTCTCGATGTTACATATCATGTATTGCCTGATAAATGTCTCAATGAAAACGTATTATTAGGTCGCGATATTTTAGAGCAAGGGATATCCGCTATGATTACTAACGATACTTTAACCTTTTCCAAAAATAAAATTTCAAATCTTAGCTCTAAATTAGAAATGCCTCTTGACATTAATTTGATTGACACAGATCTTACTGGTAAAGAAAAGGATCTTTTGATTGAAATACTATCTAAATATTCCCCATATTTTATACAAAACCTTCCCACTACACGTATTAAGACCGGTGAGCTAAAAATCGATCTCATAGACCCAAATAAAACCGTACATAGGCGACCTTACAGGCTATCACCCACCGAGTTAGGAATTGTTAATGACAAGGTTCAAGAATTACTAGATGCTAATATAATTCGAGAAAGTTCTTCGCCTTTCGCGAGTCCTATATTATTAATAAAAAAGAAGGACGGTAGCGATCGTATGTGTGTTGATTACCGGGAACTCAATAGCAATACTCGGCCAGACAGCTATCCTTTACCACTAATTAGTGATCAAATTGATAAGTTACATGGTGCCTGTTTCTTCTCTAGTTTGGATATGGCCTCTGGATTTCACCAAATTTGCGTCCATAAGGAGTCTATAGAGAAAACTGCCTTTGTGACACCTTCAGGTCAGTTTGAGTGCTTAACCATGCCGTTTGGTTTACGAAATGCTCCGCAGGTTTTTCAAAGGGCTATAAATACTGCGCTTAAACCTCTAAATGACGACAAAATTCTGGTCTACATGGATGACGTACTTTCTGCATCAGTAACCGTTCAAGAAGGGTTGGTTCGTTTAAATATATTGCTAGATATTTTGTCTAAAGCAGGATTTTCTTTTAACTTTAAAAAATGTTCATTTATGAAGACAAAAATTGAATATCTGGGTTTTGTAATATCCTCTGGAGAAATTAGACCAAATCCCCATAAGATTGAAGCCCTAAAAAATATCCCTCCTCCAAGCACTGCTACTCAGGTCCGACAATTTATAGGCCTAGCCACTTATTTTCGACAATTTATTCCAAATTTCTCAAAATTGATGAAACCTTTGTATCCTTTAACCGCGGTCAAAAAGGGTAAAATTAATTGGTCCTCTGAACATAATGAAGTACACAAGAAAATAGTCAATTATCTAATTTCTGAGCCAGTTTTAAAAATCTTTGACCCTTCTTTACCCATCCAACTTCACACTGATGCAAGCAGTGAAGGATATGGGGCTGTACTAATACAAAAAAATAATAATCTACCTCATGTTGTCGCTTATTTTAGTCACAAAACCACAAATGCAGAAAGTCGTTATCATTCGTATGAATTGGAAACATTAGCCGTAGTTAAATCTGTGGAACATTTTCGACATTACCTATATGGGCGTAAATTTACGGTTTTTACTGACTGTAACGCCTTAAAGGCCTCTCATTCCAAAAAGGACCTTACACCTAGAGTGCATAGGTGGTGGGCAATTTTACAGTCGTACGACTTTGATATCATCTATAAAGAGGGAAAAAATATGGCACATGCAGACTTCCTTTCACGTAATCATGCTGACAAATCTTTTACTCATAAACCAGCTAAAATTGTAAATTTATCTGAACTAGAGAGGAGTTGGTTATCCGTAGAACAACAACGTGATTCGGAAATATCGGACATTGTTTCGAAATTCCGCTCAAATGATTTGCCGCCTGAAACATCACACACGTACGATATTAGGCAAGGCATACTTTACCGTAAAATCGAACGTAATAAAACCACTAAATGGTTACCGATATTGCCACACTCCTTAACCTGGTCAATGATTAATCACGTACACAGCGAAATAAAACACCTTGGTTATGAAAAAACGCTCGATAAATTGTACGATCTTTATTGGTTCCACAATATGTCCAAACTTGTCAAGAAATTCGTAGATTCGTGCGTCATTTGTAAGGCTTCCAAAGGTCCGTCGGGTGCCCAGCAGGTCCGTCTACATTCAATCCCTAAATTGGCCATTCCATGGCATACAATTCATTTAGATTTAACCGGTAAACTCAGCGGAAAAAGCGAGCGTAAGGAGTATTGTTCCGTGATTATTGATAGTTTTACAAAATTTGTCTTGTTAGAACATACCTTAACCCTAAATGCATCCGATGCTATTAGATCAGTTAAAAATGCAGTGAACTTGTTTGGCGCTCCTAAAAGAATAATTGCAGATCGTGGTAGGTCATACGATAATACTGAATTTAAGAATTTTTGTAAAGATAATTGCATTGATTTACATTTAATAGCCACGGGTTCCAGCAGAGCCAATGGTCAGGTGGAGCGTGTCATGAGGACCTTAAAAAGTATGCTCACTATAGCTGAAACAGATTCGGATAGCTTATGGCAAGATCATGTAGGCGATATCCAATTAGCTCTCAATAGTACTCGTTGTAGAGTAACAGGGTTCACGCCCTTGGAATTGATGTTGGGTATTAAGGGTAGTTCATTAGGGATATCAAGAGTATCTACTAGCCATCCTGATGAAGATAGGTTAGACCTCGAAACCATTCGATCCGATGCTTCTGCTAGTATAAAAAGGTTGGCCCAATATGATACAGGTCGATTTAACAAGGGTAAAGCTATAGTAAAACCTTTTTCAGTAGGTGACTTTGTCTTTGTTAAATGCGAAGAAAGACACCAAACGAAACTAGACCGTAAATACAAAGGCCCCTTTAGAGTAACCGCTATTTTGGAAAATGATAGGTACGAATTAAAACACATTAACGGAAACAATAGAGTCTACAAATACTCTCACGAAAACTTGCGAGAAGTACCCCGTGGTCAGTAATTTTTTTCGGAAATCGCAGAAAATTATGATGAGGATGACGTGTCGGCGAATAATAATAGCACAGAGATTCTTGTTCATGAGACTAGGCAACCGATTAACAATGAAACTATGTCTGCCAATAGTGATACCATTTCTGCCAATAGCGATACCATGTCTGCCAATAGTGATACCATGTCTGCCAATAGTGATACCATGTCTGTCAATAGTGATACCATATCTGCTAAAAGTGACACTATACCTACCAGTTCTCATAATAATAACAATTGTAGAAACCCTGGTTTACGTGCTGTTTCAGTAGAATCTGTTGGCCCTGAATCAATTAACATTTTAACAGAAGCACTTGTACATACTCTGAAGAATTAAGCCATTTGTAAATTAAGCTAAAGGAACGATACTTGTTCGGCCTAGCTAAGTCCGGTCCAGTTTAACTGTAGGGACACACCTGAAGGGCAAAACAATTGCCGGACCAGGGGGTTGATCTTGTAGGGTCAGAAGCACCTGAAGGGCAAAACAATTGCCGGACCAGGGGCTTAATCTTGTAGGGTCAGAAGTTGACCGGACCAAGAAACTGACCGGACCAAGAAACAAGTCTTGTAGAGTCAAAGCTGACTGGACCAAGCGTTTGAATATCTGAAGGGTCTGTGTAGACCGGACCAGAAATAATAGCAGGATGACCAAACGGTACTTGATCAGTTTTTCGTGTTTTAGATGTAACATCGTAAGCTGAGCGTACGAGGACGTCCGCACGTCAGCATGGCCGTGTCGGCGTCACATTGTAAACAACACGTACATCAGGCCACGCTGTAGCACGCTACGTCATTCGAGGCGGAGCCAAGTGTGCGCTACGTCGTAGCGCTCTACGTCGTAGCGCTCTACGCTGTAGCACGCTACGTTGTCCTCCCACCTCCTCGCCGCGGGGCGGAGTTAATGCGCGCTACGGCGTAGCGCGCTGCGTCGTCACCCCGCTTCTAAAACTAGCGTATAAAAGGCGCCGCACAGCGGCGAAAGGTCATTCTGACTTCAGGCGTGGCCCGGTGCACAGGTTGTATTACTCTTAATTATTGTTACTCTGCTTCTCTGTATATTGTTGCTCTTTTGTCTGAACTAAGGTGTGACTGTATTATTGGAATTAATGTGTTACTGTATTATTGGGTGTCATTTTAATTATCCCATATAACATAAAGAATTGATTAACCGTAATTTCCTGTAGAATTAATTAAATAAGTTCTGCTATAATAAATCCTAATTTTGTTGAACGAACCTCTTTTATTTTCAATATGTCTGATCCTGTGCCGTCATATACATAACCATGTTGTGTTTAATACACAGGGTTAAGAGAATGCGGTTTGAGTGCTTCGTTATTCCTGCGCATATACTCTAATGAAATGAAAATTAAAGTTTAAAATGTTTTTTCTACCGGCTCATATTTTTGGTCGTCATCTTTATGGGGTTGACTTTTAACGATGTTACGTATCACTATCACTATCACTACATATTATAAAACAAAGTCTCCCGCCGCGTCTGTCTGTCCCTATGTATGTTTAGATCTTTAAAACTACGCAACAGTTTTTGATGCGATTTTTTTAATAGATAGAGAGATTCAAGAGGAAGGTTTTTGTATTTAATTTTACGCGCGCTAAGACGCGGGCATCGACTAGTACTGTATAGTTGAAAACACATATTCCATGCCAGACACTTTGTTGGTAAACATTGAGTTTAAGGGGCCGGCGGAACATGCATATTTCATACAAACGTAATACCAAAATAATTAGTAAATCAAACATATTCCTTAGGTAGTGTGTATTTATTTCGATTGGATTACAGAATATCTAGGTTCCCAATTATATGTTTTGATTGGACACTGACAAAAACGCATGCTCCGCAGGCCTCTTAACATTAGTTTAAGTTCTGTAAAACGACAAATCATAAACTAAAAACAAATCCATCCCAATTTCAGTAGCCTCAAACTTTATTGTTTGCCATCCAATCCAATAGCATAATACATACGACAGAAAGCAGGAAATGTGCGAAAAACAGCAATCTATTTAATGGCACTAAAACACGTTACCCTCGACATCGCTGAGAAGGGAGGGGTAAGGGTAAGGGGTAACGTATCGCGAGTGACGAAGATTTGATTGTATCCTGAGTGATATATGTTACATGGTTACCGCGATGCCGGCTGGTTGCGATCAAAGGAACCGAAACGATGAAGGGCATTCGCTTCTGTCTAACGTATCTGTGTTACGCGGGATTTATTACTTGAAAAATACAGTCTCTATTGGGTAAGAATTATCTTTCCTAAGTAAATTACTAGTGTATTAGTAATTTACTTGGGAAAGAAAATTTACACAATGTATTCGGGTTAATAAATATTTAAACCAGTCAGGCTTTACCAACAAGTGTTACCAACCGACTGGGAACATGTTGAATATTGATATTTTTCAGAATAGAATAGAAGCTGCATATCCTACTTATAACATTATAACTACGAAAGTTTGAGAGTGTATGTTTGTAACTCTTTCACGCAAAAACTGCTGAACGGATTTGGATGAAATTTTGCACACAGATAGTTTTTAACCTGGATTAAAACATACGATACTTTTGTCCCAGTAGTACGATGTGGAACAATTATCGAACCCGATACGGGTGAAGCCAAGAATTAGCTAGTATATAGCGACACCAAAAAATGTTTCGTTTCCTTGGTCGTTTTTGCCCGAGAGGCCAATCAAAACTACACACTTAAACTATTCATCAGCTTTTCAATTCAGAGCAGTGGGCCACTCTATAACTAACTAAGCTTGAACTACAGCTGTGAAGTGTACCTAATTTGATCTATTCGAAACCACATGTGGCTCGCTAACCGTAAGTGACATCTAGATGGACACCAAGGACGGAAATAACAAAAGGGTCATTTATTTATATAAAGGACCATGAAAACAGTTACAGGCTGCGATGACGTTGTTTACAAACGTATTTGAATTTTACAAACGCCAGCACATCAAATTAGCCGAAACGGTCCAATTTTCCTAATCAATCCTTTATTGCTAAAGCATTACGTTCACGTAATGCTTTAGCAATAAAGTTGAAAATCTATTTTAAAATATGACAGATAGTACTAGCTATATGTACTGTCGTGTGTGCAATTCAAATATGTTTGAAAATGACAGCATTGTCGCCTGTTGCTGTTTTCATCGAGTTACATAGAAACTAGATGCGTCGCTTCGGTTTGTCATGGCAATCATCAAAATTGTACCTTAAGGGTTGCCTCATGCCAATGACCTTGAGCTAGTGGGCAGAGCTTCGACCCAGCAATGGGTCGGGGGGCTTATGGGACCAGGACCGCGGTCTCAAGCCGTGCGTGAGAGTGGTCAGCTATACACTGCCGCCCGTCACCCGCAAGAGCCCCGCGTCAACGCGCACCAAGATTATTCGAAAAAACAACCCAACTTGATACATATTTCACATGATGGTGGCCGTTAATTATCACATTTTTTATGGCGGTACGGTATAAATTTTATTGGTCAAAGTCTAATATAAATCAAAAGAAATAATAATTAGACCACCATTTATTTTGTCTTTGCAATTTAATTGGATGCAGTAAAGTGCAAGCAATCGTGTATCGGACGGCCGAAATATCTAGATCAAAGTGTGAAATATGTAATATATTTTATTCTGAATTTATCCGTGCTTATCTACGAATAAATCACAGTAAAAAGAAACGACTCGCTCAAGGTCATTGGCGTAAAGAGGCCCCATAAATACATAACATTACGATCTGATATTTAAGCTAGATCCAGCAAGGAAATCATACAAGTTTAGTAGATACATAACTAATGTTTTGTACATTTAGATCACTGATATAAGTCACATATACCGCACCAACTTCAACTAACACAACTGAGCTACGCTGAAGGGGTGTCAAAACTTCCCGTCTGATGATAAGCACGAACATTGTTCAGAACTTAAACTAGCATCCCGACACATTGCAAATACTCTGGCGAACTAAAAACGGTGAAACTTGTACAAGAGTTTCGACTTGTTGAATCTCATGGAGTTTTCGACCAAGCATTGTTGAAGTTACGTCCAGATGCAGACGTATTGTATTGTATTCCCATAACTATCCTCGTCTTTTATAATTTGGTTTTTATTAGGGTTAGGGTCCCCCCCCTTGGATGGTCCCCTTCTAGTAAGGACTAGAAGAGTAACCAAGGTGGAACCGAATGAATCCTTTATGAAATGGAATATTAGATATATAAAGGTTATCATAACCCAATGAGGTAGTCTTTTTTGCCCCATATTATTATATTCCACGTAAAATAAATAATAAAAAAAAAACAAAACAGCAAAATATAAATTAGATTTTTTGAAATATTTTTGTTTAGTCATTTGGTTAGTACTTATTATTTTATGATTTGAAATTGTGTATTGTAATAAAGTATCAAATTACACAGTTGATACTTTGTAGTGCTTTTGTTATGGATTCCGTAGCTGCAAAATGGCAAAAGACGTAACCTCTAGAGAATCATTGTGTCCGTCCGTATTTCACACCTATTTTGCCAGCCACCCAAAGATTTTTGAAGTAAGAGGAGAAACATTTGGGTTTGTAGAATGTAAAAAGAACTTTTAACGAAGATTGTATAAAAAAAATCTACACATAAACATCTAAATAAACGCCAAAATAATTGCGTACTGTTGAATTTTGAACGCAGAGCTCAGAGCCGAAAGATAAATTAGAACACTGAAAGAATAGGTGTTGCTAATCGTAAGTAAAAACGGGCATTGCCACACTGTCTTTTTCGTCTATCCATAAACAACTGTATTCTTGAATAAAGTCCAAACACTTAACACCTCAAATCCCTCCAACTCACCAGCAGTGGGTCACGAACAATCGATTTTACAATACAAACAAAAAGAACCGGTACATTTAGCAATTTTAAACGCTTTACGCATTGTTGCCAGATTTACTATACGCACGATAGTTCGTCCCTTACCCTCCGTCCCCCTCCCGCACCGCTCGCAGCGCACGTACAACCTCAAAAACTTCCCTTCTGCAGTGCGGGCAGCCCGGCAGTCTGCTTAAAATTCCACAATTGCGCTGCGTACAATAAATTCAAGTCGAGAGACTCTCGAGCGCAGTAAATTTCGCGCTTATTTTCTACAAATTATTTCAGTTAAGCGCTCCGCTTCCTAGACAACAGTGGTTATAAAGCATAGCTTTTCCGCCATTTTCTCTGTGCCAGTTATTTCGGAATTGCTCGAGTTAATCTGTTTTGATGTATGTGAGGATTGTAAACTACGCGGTTATTTATGGCGGTCGGCAATCGGTATGAAAATGGCGAAAATTATTCATGTTGTAGTTGTTGTATCGGTTCGATTCTTGCAGTTTGAATATACGAGGTGGAAGGGACACCGACGCTAAAATGTTTTCCACGTATTCAGTACCTCATACTGAACCCACTCTTATAGAAACTTTTTACTAATTCAATTGCTAAATAATATAATTCAACCCAACCTTATCGAATAAACTACCTATATCGAATGAAAGTCCTACTTATCTAATAGTACAAAATTGCCACTAACACACTTAACTAACGCAATCGCACAGTTCCGTCAAACTATGCTCCCTAAACTAACCAACATTTGTCGCACCACACATCAACGTAAACATACACAAGTCCCAAATCCTCCAAGGTCTTTAACTGTAAATCTTATTACATCAATGATAAACTGCCTAACATCCAACATTAACATAACGACCAAACTTTAAGGAGGAAGTAATGTCAATATTATACATGTTTAAGCGCGACTGTACGTACGGAACCTTACATGGGATTAAGGGACTAGCGCTTCGGTTACAATCCGCAACATAATGGTCGTTACTATGGCCAATTCTTTTCTCGCCGCTGAGCTAATAGCCAAAACGAGCGGTTACCGACTGTGTACCAAGTTTTTTCTTTATTTTCAAACAGAAAAATTTCCGCTAAATAAAACTGGCTTCACAGTTATCCTGACCGACGAACAAAAGGGGTGACTGTAAGTGATTATGCTTTTGATGTGATTTGGCAATTCGTTTTGTTATAAGGTGTAATACCTACTGCGTAAACAAAGAACGAGCCACCCCCTCTCTCCTGATTACAGAGCTCAGGACTGGCCAGCTACGTCCTCTGTTGATGCTAATTACAACATAATTAGCTGAAACAAGCAATCAATCATACCGACCGTAATGGCAGCATGAATGACGACAGACATTTACAAACTGATATGGTTTCATTATTCCAAATAAAATACAACAATAACCTTTTTATCGTACCCTTTTTAGCCGGAGAAAAATTACCGAACCTTTCCCAAAAGTATCCATTGCAGAAAAAACATAAGTTGACACAGTATCGGACGCTCATGTAGACATATTCGTGCTAAAGTATGTGTCAACACGAAATGCCATCTAATCTTGGCAATATTTCTCGGAGCAGGCTCCTTGACCTGGCTCCGAAGCCACTCCAGTAGCTCTTGAGAGGGCTTATTTGACTTGGGATCGCTGCATTGTGACCCACTATGGAGGTCAGTTTGGATCCTAAGTTCTTCAATTTAATCTATGTGCATTACATTTTAGCGGACCCTCCTGCTTGAGTTTATGGGTCGGGCAACGTTGTCAAACATGATGGTGAATCGGATCGCATTATTATTTTATTTTTATGTGTTTTGGTAACGATGAAAGTTCGTTCAGTGACTGTATGTTGGTATATGATGCAAACAAAATGGGTACGTATTATTACCTAAGTTTACCTTAACTATTTTCGATATAACTGTAGTCCAAAGACCTACTGTTTAAATTACCTAACGACCGTTTAACAGATTTTTGTAATAACTTATGAACGAAATCCTTATTAGACATTTATCTACGATTGACTCACCTTAACTCAGTATTGCTTACTGCTTTTCTGCATTGAGTCTTGCTAGCTGGCGTGAGGAGCGTAGGCCGAAGGTCGGCGGAGCGACGACGATACTTGTGGCAGAAAGTGGGTGTGTAAGGTAAAATGCGAGCGAAGCGAGCGCGCGTCTCTTCTCCAATCAATGTCATGGCCAATATCTTAAAAACCATTAGATTAATCGTTCGTTAGTGCGATTGATTTTAGTTTAATCAAAATCAGGTAAATTAGATATGTAAATCAACCGTAGTTATAATGAAAATAGTTGAGGTAAACGCAGGGGTACAAAATACCTAGAAAAACTTCAACAATTCAAAGTAACTACTCTAGAATTTTGAGTGCCTTATAATTACTAACTAAAATGTTATTAGTATGTATTTTTAATTTAAGGTATTTATCTATGGGTAAAAAGCAGCTGTTCCGTTACATAATTGACCCACCAGTTTAATTATCAGCATAGTATCTCAAGAAAACATGCCTGTAAAGCAAAAAAAATGCACGGTCAAGTAAAACAAATCATGTAACCCCTTTTCCTGATGATCAAACTGTTATCGAGTAGAGAAATTGCTCCATAATATTTGGCTTACATAAATCATTTGACACTTAACAGTTTTACGGTCCAAGCACTTGGCTTATCAATTTATTTAAAATGTAACTCATAACATCGCCACGTTCGGAATGTTTTTGGCTAATATTGTTTTTGCTGTGTTCGTTTGTACTTCAGTGACAAAATATGTATTTGTTTCTTCTCAAGGTTTGTACGACTGCATTAATTTGGAAATTGTTAAGTAGTCACAGTTATTATAACATAAAATAATGTTTTAAGGTGACGATAAGACGGAGCGTCCACCGGAAAACCATACATTTGTGGCGTTGATTGAGTAAGTATCACTAACGTTTTTTTTGTTCATTTTTAATTATAAAGTTGTATAATAATTTACATACATGCATAATTAGCGAATTCGCACAACTAGGACACAGACCACCTCTCTATGAGAACAAGCTGTAATCTGCCACGCTGGACCAGTGCAGACTGGCACATGTCGCATATCTTCGATTTTTTGGTTCTAGGATATCCTAGTTTCGTCCGATGTATTCCTGCATCATTTTAAGACCATGTTGGTACATAAATAACTCTGCACCATTACAAACAGGAAACAATACTAGGTGTCCCTATGCCATTATTTGTCGATCATCACCATACTGAACTCAATGGCATAGTCGTTGACATAAATTGACGAAGTCACCGATTAAACTTTAAACTATGTCACTTACGGAATATCTTCCGTGTATATTGTTCATTTAGAGCTCCCGATATTTCGACGCTGTTGATAGCGCCATGATTGCATGACAAAGATGGAGGAATGATAGACAAAGAAAGAGGGTGAACAGATTTGTCTGCTCCTTACATTGTTTTCCATCCACCTGGATTCTCCAGTTAACCCGCAATCATGGTGCTTCCAACAGCGTCGAAATATCGGGAGCTCAAAATAGACAACAATCACGGAAGATATCCCGTAAGTGAAATTTTAAGTTTAGTTATGAAACGTGATTGCTTAAACAGTGTTTGAATTCACCGATTCTGTGATTAATTCATCTTCAAAAATCATCACAATCTTGGGACAGCAAATAATTCAGTTCTTTATTTCAGCATTCTTTTCGCGGATGGAACTAAGCGTACATGTACTGGTACCATCATTCATGATAATGTCGTCATCACCGCTGCCCATTGCTTGTAAGTACCTATTTATATTCACAGAAGCCTATCTGAGGTTTCTAAAAAGATTCTGGTCTTTTGAGCAAATTTTGTCATGCGCTTTCCATTAGAAAATTTGTGACAGTTACCAGTAATTTTGCATTTTATACATCCATCGACTGCCTAACCTTTTCCCAACTACGTTGGGGTCGGCTTCCAGTCTAACCGGATGCATACCAGTATTTTACGTGGAGCGACTGCCTATCTGACCTCCACAACCCAGTTAGTACTGGGTAATACCATACCACTTGGTAAGACTTGTTGTCAGACTTTTTGCTCAACTGACTACCTGAAACGACTGTCAAAGATCTAAGTACAAATAACTGCCATTTTTTTACATCCATTTGATATTTTTTATTTTGATCAATTTTGTCAAACTATCAGACCTCCGTCTGATAGTTTGACAAAAGTATTGTATTGTACTGTATAACGGGCTGGTGTCCGCAACTCCACGTCTAAGCGCGTATTTTGCGTATGGGCTATATATAATTCACCACGCGGGCCCAGTGCGGGTTGGTAGATGTCACATGTCTTCGATTTTTTGGTTCTAGGACATGCCGGTTTCCTCACAAGGTTTTCCTTCACCGTTTTTGAGAGCAGTGGTGATGAAATAAATTACGTAGTCATGCACCTGTCTCGGTACGAACCCACGACTTACCGACAAAAGTATCGTGTTTACTCAGTCACCCACTGGGTTGTAAAGGTCAGACAGGCATGTAAAATACTGCTACTCAGCTGGTAGGACTAGAAGCCGATACCAAGATGGTGGGGAAATATAGGCAGATGATGATGATTTTGAGAAGAACTAATGTGATGAAGAAATGGTTTTCATTTAAGTGCAGATCGGAAAAAATAGAAGTATGGGAACATTCACTGACAATAATTCCAGTTTGACATTCTATTCAATTCTTATAAACCACGGACGTGTATAATGTCACAAATCATTCAAAATTGACCTAAATAATGCTCCAGAACAAGCAGTCCCTTAAAAGCCTTCCTCGTCAATAAGGTAACAAGGCCCGTATGAAACAGGAGTGATTTATATTGCTGAATTATGTACTAATGTTTAATAATGCCTACAGACAATCGATTCCAGTTAGGGTATCGCTTCTTGGGTTTATCGAATGTAAGATTAGAATTGCATTTCATTTTTTTCCATGTTAGGAGGCTCATTGCCAAAGTAATGTTAACAGTCACATGGGTCGATTAAAGGTTAAGCTACGCTCGTTGATATCGGTCCGTAGATGGGTCGCCGTGACCCTTCAATACACATTACAAAATTTTCTCACCTCGAAAAGCACGTTATTCGTTGGTACCGCCTGGTATTTTCAGATCTTTGGCATGTCGTCTTGGATAGTCAGAAACCGAAATGTGTAACAATCATTCTTACTAAGGGTTAGGTATTGTATTACCTTACCCAGTGAGTGGGTAATGGCGGTCACATCTACTATCATTTAATAAAAAAATGCATCCCATCAAAAGCATTTAATAATATTTACTGAAAGTATTAACACTGAAACCGGGATATTTACTATTTTTACTGTTTGTTTTGAGTTCCCGATATTTTGGCAGCAGAAGCAGTAAATTGGTAATCGTTTCATTGTTAATAATGTTAGTGACCATGTCAGACCATGTCAAAACTTACAATAATATAGTACAAAAATGCAAGTTTCGTAACGCAGATCTACCGCAAAAAAAGCGAGATTTCTTAATACTCTCGACCGTACACCATCTTTAGTTTTTTTAAATAAATATAATGAATTGGCCATCGCACGTCAACATATTCACATAAGAATAATCCAATTGAACATCATGCTAGCAGGGAAAATTGCATGCTCAAATATATAAAGCGTTCAGGGCGCTAATATTAGGTAGGTTTTGTTGTATGAAAACACCACATTGCCGTGTGCGATTGCCAACTCAGGGGGGTGAAAATGTCACGAATGGCTTCGAGAAAAGGATGGTATGGTACGATTATGCCTTTGTTTGTTTGATTTTGCTCGACTTGACGGGAGCACTGCTTCCAGATTTTCCCAACATGGATGGAAAACAATCTGAAAGCAGATTAAAATCTATTTTATTATAGTCAGTAATGGTCTATAACATTGTTCCCAGTTTAAATCATGGCTCTGAATACACAGATGTTGAACTAACAGGCTCATTCATAGTAATCGGGACGAAGAAGATGTTCGATACGGGATACGAGAGTTATTTGCCAATAGAGAGGGTTATAACCCATCCTAATTACAAAGGGTGGACGGCAGATCTTGCCCTGGTATTCACTTTCGCAGGGATGACAACTGACAAGCCCGGACACGTCCTTCCGCTTATTGAAGAGTCTGACTCGACTTCTGTAGACTCCAATGTTACCATTCTCAGTTGGGGAAATTATTGCGACGAGCAAGTCGTAAGTATACAGACTTTTTTATGGTTTGAGTTTATTATTTTGATGTTTGAACTGTTTCTTTATTTTGTTTAATCGTTCAAAAACGTCCACAAACGTCGTCGTCGTTCTTTTAATTTTTTTTATCTGTTTAATTTTTATTATTTTTAAATACTGTTAATTTTGATGTTTTGTCCTGTACGGGCTAATATGTCCTTTTTCAATACACTTCCTCGAAAACTGGTTCCAAACTGGTCAATGCATGATTAAAAAAAACATTCACATCTGACTAATTCAATATCTTGATAAACATGATTCTTTTAACTTTCAAGATCAGAACACATTATAAAACATATGACATCCGGGTATTTATCGCGAATTTACCTTTAATTTTATCCCGACGTTTCGACCGGATTGCACCAGCCGTGGTCGCGGGGAGACTGAAGTATTGGAGGTACCGCGACAGCAAAGTGAAGGCGTTTTTTCAACTACCCTCACTCATCTTCATAAATGTTAATTAGGGCCGGTTCACACTAGGACAGCACACTACACTAACAGTGTCCGTATATTGAGGCGATTTCACTTGACGAGTACACTTAGTGATCACTGGATTCCACGCTGAAGAGAGTTTGAAGCCGTCTTCGCGATTGAAATTAGGGTACTTCTTGATCTCAATCGCTTCCCGAACCATTCTCTTATAATAGTGCTTCTCATGGGCAAGGATTTTTGGGTTGTGTAACTCCATCCAGTGGTTGGGTCCTGAGTCTATCACATGCTCCGCTATAGCAGACTTGTTTGTTTGTCGATTTTTGACCGCTGCTATGTGTTCTTTGACCCTTTCAGCGACTGTTCGCTTCGTTTGGCCTATGTAGGAACGCCCGCAGCTGCAATCGATCTTATAAACACCAGGAACCTGGAATGGTACTACATCCTTTGGTGTACGCAGACGCTTCGCCACTTTGTTTAGTGGAGCATAAACAGACTTTATTGAAAGCTTCTTGAAGAGGTTCCCAATTTTGTCCGTTACCCCCTTCACATAAGGCAAGAACGCTGGCTGTCTGGTTACCTCAATGTGTTTTTTTCTTCTGCTTGCGTCTGCCATCTGGATGCCATCCATTCATCCTGTACCCGTTTCGTTTTAGAACCTCCTGAACATGTTCCAGCTCTCCGGGCAGATGTTCAGGGTCACAGAGGTCATAGGCTCTGTTCATAAGAGAAGACACCACAGACTGAAGATGTGCTGGATGATGATGAGAGGCAGCATTCAGCATTCTTATACCAAGGGCAACATTACCTCCAGATTGATGGCGTAGCTATGGGTAGTCCTGTAGCTCCTGTACTTGCCAATATCTGGATGGAACACTTTGAAACTATGATCAACATGACAGCTCACGGTGTAAGGCTCTGGAAAAGGTACGTCGACGATGTTTTCTGCGTTATCAGGGGAGGTAAACAGGAAGTTGACCAACTGACTGAACATCTTAACTCCATACACCCGAAGATAAGGTTCACGTATGAGATGGAGGATAAGGAGGATTGGCAAGTACAGGAGCTACAGGACTACCCATAGCTACGCCATCAATCTGGAGGTAATGTTGCCCTTGGTATAAGAATGCTGAATGCTGCCTCTCATCATCATCCAGCACATCTTCAGTCTGTGGTGTCTTCTCTTATGAACAGAGCCTATGACCTCTGTGACCCTGAACATCTGCCCGGAGAGCTGGAACATGTTCAGGAGGTTCTAAAACGAAACGGGTACAGGATGAATGGATGGCATCCAGATGGCAGACGCAAGCAGAAGAATAAACACATTGAGGTAACCAGACAGCCAGCGTTCTTGCCTTATGTGAAGGGGGTAACGGACAAAATTGGGAACCTCTTCAAGAAGCTTTCAATAAAGTCTGTTTATGCTCCACTAAACAAAGTGGCGAAGCGTCTGCGTACACCAAAGGATGTAGTACCATTCCAGGTTCCTGGTGTTTATAAGATCGATTGCAGCTGCGGGCGTTCCTACATAGGCCAAACGAAGCGAACAGTCGCTGAAAGGGTCAAAGAACACATAGCAGCGGTCAAAAATCGACAAACACACAAGTCTGCTATAGCGGAGCATGTGATAGACTCAGGACCCAACCACTGGATGGAGTTACACAACCCAAAAATCCTTGCCCATGAGAAGCACTATTATAAGAGAATGGTTCGGGAAGCGATTGAGATCAAGAAGTACCCTAATTTCAATCGCGAAGACGGCTTCAAACTCTCTTCAGCGTGGAATCCAGTGATCACTAAGTGTACTCGTCAAGTGAAATCGCCTCAATATACGGACACTGTTAGTGTAGTGTGCTGTCCTAGTGTGAACCGGCCCTAATTAACATTTATGAAGATGAGTGAGGGTAGTTGAAAAAACGCCTTCACTTTGCTGTCGCGGTACCTCCAATACTTCAGTCTCCCCGCGACCACGGCTGGTGCAATCCGGTCGAAACGTCGGGATAAAATTAAAGGTAAATTCGCGATAAATACCCGGATGTCATATGTTTTATAATGATTCTTTAAAACTAATATTTTCTTTTATAAACAAATTAACATTTATTTGTGTTCTAAATTTTTTATATTAGGCTGTATAATAGCTTCATACATAAAAAAAATTAAATCATAGTCTCGTAATAATTCATGACACAAATATTTTTAAGTACATTATTTTATTTTATTTCTTCAAAAGTGTATTGAAAAACGTCGTTTGAAACTCGTGGACATTTGTTATTGCAGTTCTCGGCTCAAAAACACCCTCGCCTTACGGCTCGTGTGTTAATACTGCCTTGAGCTACAATAACAAACTTTCTCCACTTGTATCATGAATCCAGATGTTCACAATAAAAAATGAAATAATACTATAATCTTCAACTTTATTCAGGATTCCTAACCTTTGAAGTAGATTTCAGTCGTAGAGGATAGAAGATACCTCAGCAGATACATCAGCTAACTCTTACTGAGTTTCGTGGTGAATCATGGCCCATCTCTTTCACAGACAGTTGGCCTGTATCCCAACAGTGGGAACACTTTAGGCTGATAATCATAAATCATACATCTCCCTTCACACTAACAGAGACAGTATCTTACCGTTAGTGCAGTTATTAATAATATTTTCTTTTCATTTTAGAAAAAGCAAACAGCGACAAATGCTCCAGACGGTATAAAAAGGCCTTGTGATTCCTCCGAAGAAGGCGCTGTAAGTTCCCTAATGATTTTCATGTTACAACTGTTGTAATGATGAATTATCCAGTTTTAAGGATGAGGTACGCTAGACCGTGCCGGGTAGCACAATCCATTTGACCGTTGCTCGGTAGCGGCTCGGAAGCGTGAGTGTGTCCATACAAAATTGCACGGTCGACACTCGGTTCGGACCCGTCACAGTCTAGAGTGAGTCAAACTTAACCCGGGAATGCAACCAGTATTTTACAATACTGTTCATGAAACGACAGTAACCTCATGTATAGATGACGTGCAAGAAATCGTAAGGTTGATTACGGCCTGTTGTTGTATTGACACTGAAAATGAAGATGTATGTGAATAATTATATTTTTCACAGCTCATCAGCATAACACTGCTTTAAGCTTTCGCGGTTTATAACTAAACTTGAAATGTCACTTACGGGATATTTTCCGTGATTGTTATTAATTTTGAGCTCCCGATATTTCGATGCTGCTAGACAGATTTGTCTGCTCCTAACATTTTTTTCATCCATCCGCATTCTCAAGTCAACCCGCGATCACAGCGCTTGCCGCAGTGTCAAAATATCGGGAGCTTAAAATTCATTACACTAAAATGATGATGATGCCATCTAGCCGATTTCGGCCACAGCGACTGCATTCGATGGCTTCCTAGTCTGATTATAAAGAGCTTTGGTGTGCCGCTCTTTCATGTGCTAGCATATCCAACTTTAGCTGAAAAACTCCGAGCACAAAGCGGACATGTCAGAACACCATTAACAAAATTGTAGGGTATAACTGTGGGTGGTCTAGCTTTAAGGGCATCACGCTTTAAGTCCAGTTGCGACCTTCTTCTCTCTTCGAAGGCGTTGACCTGCCGATGCACACGATGTCTCCACTCGGGTCGATTTTGTGCCTGCTTTTTCCATTATGGGATCAATTTCGCATCTTTTGAAGTGTCCATTCTGAACATCCTTGAAACGTAAAAAGTGACCACCACATTTCCGTTTTACTTCTTGGAGTTCAGAATAGAAGATGCGCTTCGCCAGTCTTTCTTCGTGCATCCTAGAGACATGCCCACACCATCTTAGCTGACGTCTCATCAAGTAGGCCTCAATACCAAGGACCTTGGCTTGCCTTAAAACGCTCGTGTTTCTTACACATTCCGACCATCTGATGTTCATTATGTTCGAAGGCATTTCAGATGGAATTTGTCCAAGGTCAATATATTATGTCTACGATACAGGCACCACGTTTCTGACGACTACAAGAGATTTGGAAGGACTATTGCCATGTACCCAGATATCTTGGTCTTGAGCTTCAAATCGTGCGAGCTGAAAACTTTGGGCTGCAATTTGCCAAAATCTGCTGCTGCTGCACATATTCTTTGATTAACTTCTGCGTCGAGATCCCCTTTACTGGTAATAAATAAATAAAATTAATTTAACACACACACACACACTACACTAAAATAAAGATATCCCGAAAGTGACATTTTAAGTTTCATCAGCGTAACTATGTTTGTGTTGAATGTTATGAAATTGTTTTTGTTTTAATTCTCCAAGTAGATCCAAGCTTGGATAAGGATGTAGCACCGGCCTTCTGCCCGCAAAAGTGTGCGTACAGGAAGTGCAAAAAAATCATGAAATAACTTGGGTTTTTCCATCAGGAACTTCTCAGTAGCAGCCGCGGAGTCTGGAATTGCTCCTGGTTGATGGCAATAGGCTCACCCCTTAGGTTACACCTTTGCCTAACCCTTCGTGGATTGGAAGGTGATGCTATGTGATTTCTTCATTTATTTGTGTTTATGTTGTTAGGAGTCTTGCGAATCGAGGAAGCACAGGCCGCTTAGACAAAGTTCTAAAGAACGTCCAGACAGCGGTCAGGTAAGATACCTTTCATAAAAATACCAATCAATTATTTGTAATTCATCTTAAGTATCTGTTACGGCTATGACATAAACTTAAGATAAACCTAGGCTAAACTTAGGTTTATCTTTGAGGACCCGCTAAAGCTTGATAAAATGTTAATTTGCGTCGAGTGATTTTATCTTTAACCGTTTAAACTGCACATTAGCTGGAACGAAATTGATTAAAATGTACAATAGGGGGATCTGGTGATCTTTTAATGGTCAAAGTTCTAAAAACCTAAGTCTCTGTAATGAGACAGATTGTTCTTTAGTAAGTCATTCATAAAAAGTTCATGTTAACACCTACCTTTAGCCGTAACATAATTATCTACTTTCTCATGTTGAAAAATATGACAGTTATTTTTGAAATGTTACATAATGCTGATTCCATGCATTATCCTTGAAGGGTTACACAGGTCCAATATTAGAGCCTGACTCAAAACATCGGTCGTTTCAAGAAAAAGCTAATTCAGAATCAAATACGAAGGTTGTGCCAAGTATTACGACCTCTTACTCGGGCGAAGTACGCAGTACTATGAATGAACAGACACCTTCGCAGGATCGTGATCGTGACCGTGATCGTTACGAGACCAAAGAGAGTAAAGAAACCAAAGAGTCCAATGAGCACACCCCTGGGGGTTTACGTTGGGATGATACAATAAATGAGCCTTCTCAGTCCAAAGAGACGCAAGATTTAAGTGAAGTGAATAAACCGTCCTTATCGATAGGGTTGCCCTATTTGATACCAACTAAAGGAAAAGAAAAAGTTAGTGGTTATTTTTCAGTCCTTTTTATTTCAGTTTAAGTCCTATCGGATACACGGCGATAGCCAGAGAGACCATGCAATCTTGCTAGTTGATCATGTCAGGTGTCAACTTCGTGTTTGGCCACCAAAATTTTGTTCTGTGTTGACAAATCGAAGTTTTCATCGACCGTATTATTATGTTCTTACATATTCGTGGTCTTATGAGTTCATCTTGAATTCTAACTTCTTAACTAATATTCTAAAGGTCATCGATCATCCTGAAATTTTGCATGTACTTTATCAGGTGTATACAAACGGACATAGAGTATCATTAGTTCCGAAAAAAGTACTGGTCCTAAGGAAAAAAAAGACGTTCATATGATAATAGATGGTGCCCCGTGTTTTTTTGTATCATGATTGACTTATATTATTACAAGCACAGTATAACCCGAATTGACTGTCAAATTCTAAATTACCGCGAGCAAAGCCGCGGGTAAAAGCTAGATAGTACGTAATCGTAAAGCAAGCAAGCCCATACAGGTCATAGAGTAACAGTAATTCTTGACCACTTGATAATTCTTATATAATAAAAGTAATATGATCCATCCATTTTTTTAGAAACAAGTTACTAGTATGGAACCAACGACTAAAAAACGCCGCTATGAAAAAGCCTATCGTCTATTCTCAAAAGCCAAGTATCCGGAAGAAGATACCCCAGAAAAGGTCAGCAAAAGTTTGGAATCTAGCGTTATATCAAAATGAATGAAAATACATTTACAGACTAAAAAGACGCAACATGTTTTATCAAGTAAACACTAATCATCGTCATCGTTATCATCGGTACAGCGGCTTCCAGTCCAACCGGATGCAGCTGTATACCAGTATTTTACATGGAGCAACTGCCTATCTGACCTCCATAACCCAGTTAGTGCTGGGTAATAATATGATAGCCCTTGTTAAGACTAAAGTAAACACAAATAAGGATGAAAAATACTGGCCGGCCGACAGGCCTAGTTCAGCAAACTGCCATACAAATAATTTGACGCTGCATATCAACTAGACATGTGGTTCAACTCTTGGGTCACATTATGCATGACGACAGTATCAAAACATAGCAAATTTAGTCCGTCAGTTAGAGTATTGGAAAATAATGAACACGTATTTTTTGTTTTTGTAAGTCAATGCATTTTGACAAAGATAAAACGCAACAAAACTCGGGAGTGACTCCCGAGTTTTGATGCGTTTTATCTTTGTCTTGTGACGTCAGAACTCGCTAAAAATTATACCAAGGCGTGACGTATTGAGAATTTTAAAAGCGTCGTATCTTCGTCAATTTTGGTTTACATAACAAAAGAAAATTCCGGGTCAAATAGTTTCTGATAATCTAACTAACGGACTACTTAAATATTATTTTCTTGTTGTCTACCCTGTTCTCCTCCTCTCTCTTTCCTTATAGTAGAAGCGAAGCTGCGACAAAAAACTAGTAACTAATAAATTTATAGTGTTGTATGAAAAGCCGTCATGCCACAATTGATTAATAATAAAATAGAATTGTCCACAATTGCGAATGTTTTTAATCACGAAATAAAACTCGACGGGGCGTGATAAAAATGCATGACAATAAAACACTATACTAATTGGATCATACACTTCTACGTCGCTATAGTTATTGCTAACAATACAAACAATTTTAAGGGTTCCGTTGTTTTTTATAAGAATGTCTGCCTCTTTAACTCTGATCATGATTTTAGATGTTAGTTTATCCAAACGTTACATGTTATTTCGTTTACAGTAAACGAAATGTGAATGAAAATGAACAGTAATTTAGTCTAAAAAAAAAATCGCACGACTATAAATCACGCCTTTCTAACCAATATGTTTAAACGGATCTCGTTTTGTCTGGGAAATATATATAAGTAAGTCATCATAGCAGGCTGCGATGGAGTATTGTGGGATTATCTGAAGTCCGAAGAGAGGGGGGCACGATAATCCTAAAATCCGGCAACCTGCTTTATTTCCGAGAGGGTGACCGCCAGTCCCAGGGTGGTGTTGGGTTTATCGTCCACAAGTCCCTCGTGAACAACGTGGTGAAGATCGAGAGTGTGTCGACCAGGGTGGCGTACCTTATACTCAGAATATCCTCAAGGTATTCGCTGAAGGTCATACAGGTCTACGCCCCGACCTCGGCACACCCCGACGACGAAGTGGAGACCATGTATGAGGATATCTCTAAAGCCATGCATGGTTTCAAAACTCACTTCACCGTTGTCATGGGGGACTTCAACGCAAAACTGGGCAAACGAGACGGGGATGAGTTGCAGGTGGGGCAATTTGGAGTTGGACGTCGGGACTACCGGGGCCACCAACTGGCTAGTTTTACGGAGAAGGAGGGCCTCTATATGATGAACTCCTTCTTCAAAAAGCGTGAGCACAGAAAGTGGACCTGGCAGAGCCCAGATGGTGCAACAAAAAACGAGATTGACTTCATCATGTCAACCAAGAAGCAAATGTTCAATGACGTCTCTGTGATCAATTCGGTGAAAACCGGGAGCGATCACCGCATGGTAAGAGGCACATTGAACATCAATAACAAGCTAGAAAGGGCTCGACTGATGAAGTCTACGCTCCGTCCAGCACAGATCCAAATCCAAAACCCCGAAAGCTTTCAGCTCGAACTCCAGAATCGTTTCGAGTGCCTAGGGAGCTCAGTGGACGAATACAACGATGGGTTCTTGGAAACTGTCCATACGACCGATTCTAAGTTCTTCAAGACACGTCGTACAGATCAGAAAAAGAGGTTCTCCGATCAAACTCTCAAGCTCATGAAAGAACGGCGTGAGATGATCCTGCAGTCTTCAGACGAGGCGTTGAAATACCGGCAGCTCAATAGACAGATCTCTAAATCCTTGAAGAGCGACCTCCGCCGCTATAATACCGAGCGCATTAAAGATGCAATCGAACGGAACAAAGGCTCCAAGGTATTTTCAAGAGATCTGGCTATTGGGCAGAGCCAGCTCACGAAACTGAAGACCGACGATGGCAGGATCTTATCCGCCAAACCGGAGCTACTGAGGGAGATCGAGAGCTTCTATGGACAGTTGTACACGTCAACCAGCAAACCCATTGTCGACCTAGCAAACGACCCAAGAGCTAGACTAACCCGACACTATACAGAAGACATCCCGGACGTCAGCCTGTACGAGATTAGGATGGCTCTGAAACAGCTCAAAAACAACAAGGCACCGGGGGATGACGGAATTACGGCCGAACTCCTGAAGGCGGGTGGAAAACCGGTACTTAAGGCCCTTCAGAAGCTGTTTAATTCCGTCATACTCGAGGGGAAAACGCCACAGGCATGGTGCACGGGTGTGGTGGTGCTCTTCTTCAAGAAGGGTGACAATGCCCGGTTGAAGAATTACAGGCCCATCTCACTTCTAAGCCATGTCTACAAGTTGTTTTCAAGAGTCATCATGAAACGTCTTGCGCGCAGGTTTGACGATTTCCAGCCACCCGAAAAAGCCGGTTTCCGAAAAGGCTTTAGCACCGTGGACCACATACATACGCTTCGGCAGGTTATACAGAAGACCGAAGAGTACAACTTGCCTCTCTGTTTAGCGTTTGTGGACTACGAGAAAGCCTTTGATTCGATCGAGACCTGGGCTGTACTGCAGTCTCTCCAACGGTGCCAAATTGACTACCAGTACATCGAGGTGTTGAAGTGTTTGTACAAAAACGCCACCATGTCAGTCCGACTTCAGGACCAAGCCTCGGAACCTATCCTTCTACAGCGAGGTGTAAGACAGGGAGACGTAATATCTCCGGAACTGTTCACCGCTGCACTGGAGGATGTCTTCAAGGTTCTGGACTGGAGAGGGCTAGGCATCAACGTCAATGGCGAGTACATCACTCACCTTCGGTTTGCCGACGATATAGTGGTCATGGCTGAGACCATGGAGGACCTCAGTACAATGCTCGATGACCTCAGTAGAGCTTCCGAAAGAGTGGGTCTAAAAATGAACATGGACAAGACGAAGGTCATGTTGAATGCCCATGTCACACCCATTCCTATCAAGATCGGAGGCTCTACACTCGAAATTGTAGACGATTATGTATACCTAGGACAAACGATCCAGTTAGGTAGGTCTAATTTCGAGAAAGAGGTCAATCGTCGAATCCGACTCGGCTGGGCAGCGTTCGGGAAACTGCGCGGTATCTTCTCGTCCAACTTACCGCAGTGTCTCAAGACGAAAGTCTATGACCAGTGTGTGTTGCCAGTGATTACATACGGGACCGAAACGTGGTCGCTCACAATGGGCCTTATCAAATGGCTTAAAGTCACCCAAAGGGCAATGGAGAGGTCTATGCTCGGAGTTTCCTTGCGTGATCGAATCAGAAATGAAGACATCCGCAAGAGAACCAAGGTCACCGACGTAGCCCGAAGAATTGCTAAACTTAAGTGGCAGTGGGCAGGGCCATTGCTCGCAGAACGGATGGCCGCTGGGGCCGAAAAGTTCTGGAGTGGCGACCGCGAACCGGAAGACGATGCGTTGGAAGACCTCCCACTAGGTGGACCGATGACCTGGTGAAGGTTGCGGGAATCCGGTGGATGTGAGTCGCAAGGGACCGGTCAATGTGGCGACACTTGGGGGAGGCCTATGTCCAGCGGTGGACGTCTTTCGGCTGAAATGATGATGATGATGAAGTCATCATAGAGGGTATAAACAGACTCATCACGAAACCATGGCACCACAGCAAATCGCGATTTTCATTTCGTCATTTCACTTACAACGTAACCCTAGTGTACGGAGCGACGCAGGTTTTATTTCATTCTTTTGACTTAATTGCTATTTCAATTAGTAGATACGACGTGTTTCAATTGTCACTATTGTGGTGTTGCGTGCTACACTTATCACTTCATTGTCAGTTTCGAATACCAACGACTGCTCTGTTTTTCGCTCAGCCATAAACGTGGTTGGAGTATTTGTTTACATAGCTTAAATCCTTAGTAATCAAACAAAGAAGCTCTATTCGCCTCTTTTGTTTCATCATTTGCCTAGCCAGTCTAACCGAAAGCAGCTAAATACGAGTATTTTACATGGAGCGACTGCCTATCTGATTTCCACAACCCAGTTATAACTGGTTACTAAGATACCCCCTGGGTACCAAGGCTGGTGGTCGGACTTTCGGCCCACTGACTACCCGTAACAACTACTGTCAAATATCTACAATTGACAGCCGGGACCATTAGCTTAACGTGCTTTTTGAGGCACGGAGGAAACTCCAAGCAAGCGCGGCATAAGGGGCCGGCGGAGTATGCATATTTCATACAAACGTAATACCAAAATAATTTGTAAATCAAACATATTCTTAAGCTAGTGTGTATTTATTTCGATTGGATTACAGAATATCTATGTTTCCAAATATATTTTTGAGAGGACAATGATACAAAGACGAGATATGAGGAATTTAAAATTTCCATAGAAAACTTATTTTTCTTATAACTCTTGTTAAAATCAGTGTATAATCCTATGGCTCATCAATGAAAAAAATAATGTTGTAACAGTATTTCCAAAGATTTCTTCTCACAAACAACTTTACAATCCTACAAATAGTAAAACCAGCAAATAGTATAACAACATGGTTGTACACAAAGAGTCACACAAAAAGATTAATTAAGCACTATTATAACCAATATCTTATTTGAAGGAAAAAGACTGGGCGAAGATCCTCAACACTGTGATACAAAGAGCTGGGCTTAACGTGACAAAAAGGGATGAGGTATGTGTTTTTTATTTAACTAAGGTGCAGCGCAGACGACAGACTATCCGTGACGCACTTTTTAGTCTGTCTTGGTCAAAATAGAACCTATGCAATTATATGCAGTAACGCACACGACGCGCAAAAAGTCCGGCGCACAAAAAATCCGTGTATTTCGGGCAGACCGTACCGCGCTGCGCCGCGCCACGCCGCTCGACACAAAAAGTGTGTGAAAAAAATTGAACGTTTGCTTCAACGCGCGCTAACGCAGACCGGCAGACGGCGCACACTTTAGTCGGCAATCTGCATTTGCTAGGGGTGGACGTAACGCACGCGATCTACTCGTATTATCATGGCGCCAGAGGTCGATGTAACGATGTAAATTCAAGAAATACAAAACAGACCAGCAATTTATGATACTTCTAAGGCAGAATATCATGATAGACATTTAAAAAGACAGCCTTTCTTCTGGACCAATGCACATCCTCATTGTTGTTTCTGAATGAGTCAAAGCAGGTCTTAAAATAAATAGCAACTCATCAAAATTAAATGTAGTAACAGACATTTTATAAAATTTGTCTAAACAGCAATAGCTAGCAGTTGTAGATTAAATTAGCTGAACTCAAAATCTCATTGTTGTATTCGTAATAAATATTTGAATATGCAGCACAAAATCAGGTCCTTAGTGAGAGATTTAAGAAAATTACATAAGTTCCTTAGGTTACTGATACTGTTAGCCTGCGTAATCCCCAAGACTTCCAGTTGTTTCCGCGGTTTCTTATGTGGTTGCTGGTTGGTTTTGTCCAGCTCGTCCCGCCACCTTCTACGAAATGGGCTGCGACGCCTTCTGGCTGTGTCAGGGCTCCGAAAGTGTCTCTTTAGGATCAAATCCACTTTAGGTTATGTGACACCCGGGGTTGCGGGCCTATTCGAAAGAGATACCGCGGCCCCGGAACATAAAGAGCGAGGAAGGAACATGGATGGGTTTTAGTCAGTAAAAGTTGGACACACCCTCCCGCTCCGCCCAGAGTGGGAGAAGTCATTTGATGATTTCCCATCCTAAAAAAAAAAAAAAAAAAGGTTATGTGACACAAATACTTTTGTATTCTTAACTATTAATCAATAATGCTCTCTTAATAAATATCTCAGTGTGTTCATTTCCTTTGTCAAAACTGCTGAGCTTCGGAGTGTAAAGTTTAAAGAAAATTCGTTTCCTAATCGGGATGGATAGAACATGAAAGTTTGTTACGGAAATTCTTCAATTAAACCGTCAGTATTATATCAACCTAAGTTCATAGACAAGTATTATTATGCAACACGTAAAGTTTTCTCAACTTGACCACGTTACGCTGTCATATCAAGTCATTTTGTCTTGGAGTAGTATTTAAAAATCGTGTTTAAAAATAATCATAAGGATAGCAGTAACTAATTAATTATTTTCCAGGAAAATGATAGGCGTAGTGGCAAGCGACATAAACATGCTCCCCAAAAGGTAAATACTAGAACCAATAATACCTGTTATTTTTTTTTTGTATTTGTGACAATAATGTCGTTAAATTGTCTTCTTTTTTGTATTTGTGACAATAATGTCGTTAAATTGTCTTCTTTTTGCTTACAGGAAAATAAACTAACTGTTAAAACATTTGGTTTTGTAAATGTGCAGACTTGTAAGAAGTTAATCGACAAGACTTTGCCTAAGTTGTACAAAATAAGTTAGTTACTTTTACTTGTTAATCCTTAATTACTTATTCTAAAACTTTTAAAACATATTAATTCTCTTATGTAATGCTAATGACCGTCGAAGAATTATATCCATTGATAGATTTTTGACACTGAAATTCATTGAACGATGTTTGTATGCGCTGATCGCGTTCAATTTCAAGAAAATTCACCCTCACACAGAAAACAAAGAGACAAATTAGTTTTAGTTTTATGTGACGTTCTTGGGGTCCCGGGTTCGAATCCCGGTAGGAGCAAAAGTTTGTGCGATAAGCATGGACATTTTTGTTTCCGAGTCATGGTTGTTTATATCTACAATAAGTATGTATTTAAAAACAAAAAAAGTATCTATGTAGTATATCAACAATCTGGTGTCTAAGACACAAGCCTCGTTGCTTAGTGTGGTACTAGATGGCGCTGTATGTAATGTCCAGTGATATTTATTTATTGTTTTATTTTTAACAGATCCAAATGAAGTCGTTTGTTATGCAGCTGACGATCATTTCATAAGCAATGTAAGTAGTTTTTTATCATTATCACCACCAGTTCCAGTCGAACCGGATGCAGCTATGTACCAGTATATTACATGAAACGACTGCCTATCTGACCTCCACAACCCAGTAACTTGATAATACGATACCCTTTGGTAAGACTGGATGCCAGAGTTTCGGATCCTGACTCTCAAGTAAGTGTACTCGTTTATCTCTGAGTTAATTGTTATCAGAGCTAAAATGGCCTTGAGAGAAATCCGCATGTATGTAAATCCGGTAATAGACATAACAAAATCAGCACATTTATTTTGTCTTTAAATAAATGGGCTTGTGTCAGCTGTTGATTAATTAAATAACGCTTATGCCTCATTTTGTTTTCCTTCAATATCTTGAGAGGAGTCGTGAAGAAATAAATAACATTCACATCTCTCATATTCGGTAAGTAGGTCCTTATTACCCCCAAATGGGGCTTGTAGGTGACCAATTAGCGCTCTAGGGTAATAATGTAGCTAGAAAAGCCCTAGGGCGGTAAGTCATTAAAAAAAAAACACTTCACTCTTTCAAAAAGTTCGCGTACATCGAACCATCATACTGGCAATAGATATCATGCATTCAGCCCAATGACAAAAGAGGTCGCTTCGCTATTCAGCCTTGCCTTCGTATGAGTATAATAGTCATCAATTTTAAATATCGAACGGCGAAGCTCAATTTCGTTCATGAAAAAAAAAAAAAAAAAAGATGAAAAAAAGCGGGAAAAGAAAACTTTTACTTTAAATATTGTTTACTTTTGGGATTTTTTTTATAATTACGTGCTAATTAGGAAAAAAACATGAGTTCTGCAAGTGATGAAGATATAAGCTGCACTCCCGATTCAATGAAAATGGAAGCTGAAGCAGCAATTAACAACATTTTGCCTGAAAATTCTAAAGAGAGATACTTGAAAATTTACGACGAGTTCATGAAGTGGCGCAAAGAAGAACGAGTAAAGTCTTTATCTGAGACTGTATTCTTAACATACTTTAATGAGCTATCAAAAAAGCTGCAGCCATCTAGTTTGTGGTGCATTTATTCAACGTTAAAAGCAACTATGAGTACTAAACACGACATCAATATCAAGAACTTTTCAAAATTATCATCTTTTCTAAAAACACAATCAGCTGGGCACAAAAGCAAAAAGTCAAAGGTTTTTACAGCGCAAGACGTGAAAACATTCATAAAAGAACCCCTGATGACATATATTTAGCTGTTATGGTACGTAAAATAACAAATCACATAAATCTTTATCACTTCATCATTTATCTTTTAAATTCTTACAATCCTTTAAAACATACTTATTTTTATATTTAGCTTTTTTTAGGTGGTTCTTATCTTCGGTATAACTGGCGCATGCCGAGGTACTGAATTGACAAATATAACAATAGAGAACATAGAACAACAGGGTCAGTTGTTAGTAATTAAACTACCGAACAGAAAAACTAAAATTGACCGAACATTTGTAGTTCCTCAAGAATTCTCTGAATTCGTACAAAAATACAGAAATCTTCGTCCTGAAAATGTAAACGCCAACCGATTTGTTTTTGGAGTACCACCAAGGCAAGTGCTACAAACCAGTTATTGGAAAAAATACCATCAGAAGTATGCCGAATCCCAAGTTATTTAAAGTTAGCAAACCTGGAATTGTACACAGGTCATTGCTTCCGGAGAACATCGGCTACACTTTTAGCCGATGCTGGGGCTAACTTAACCACTATAAAAAGGCACGGTGGGTGGAAATCCAGCAAGGTGGCTGAAGGTTACATTGAAGATTCCATACGAAATAAAAGTATGATTACCAACCAAATAACGAAAACTATTCAGCTTTCAAAAAATGAAACATCTTTCTCAAGAGATGATCCGCAACCATCAACTTCTGCTGAAGAAAGCTTCATCCCGCCAGATTTTGTCCATGACCAACAAACATCACAATCTCAAACTATTAACATACCCAAAAAACACCTGTCCCTAAAATTTGAAAATTGTTCTCATTTTACTATAAATTTTAAATAATAAAATGTTTTATTCTTGTAATGCCGGTTTTTTCTACTTACCGAGATGTAAATATCTCGGGCTGCAATTGATGCCTTACAGCCCTTGGCTACTAATCTACTAAAAGTACGATGCCTGCATGGGTCTCTCTCTCTCTCTTAAACGTGTGGTTAGTTGGCTAACGAACTCACAACTTAACGACACGTAAATCGCTGCTCACATAACTACATGACATAGTATTTCTACTGTCCTCTCTAAGTATAAATAAAGGGTGTAAATCACCTCTTAACGAAGCCGAAAAGCACTTGTTCACCTCGTAATTGCGATCACAGCATACCTTGGAACCTTCTAGTTACGGAGATATTGGGGGTCAAAGTTCCAACTTTTTGACAAGTTTTTTTTTAAATACAAGTTTTTGTTGTAAGATTTTACTTTAAACACCTCTACGACCGCCGTAGTATTCAATCCATCCATCAGAACACTGTTTTAAGTGCGTTACATTGAGTTCTACCACAAAACATTATTTTTCACCCCAAAAAACAAAGTCCCAGCAATATTTTTACCTAAAGTTACTTAGTTTGATGTACAAAATGCTTGGTTGACGACTTCGTGATGAGGTTGTTTACACCCTGTATTTGATGCAGGACGATTCTGGGGCACCGGCTATCCGTGAAGGACGTTTGGTGGCTGTGACCGTTGGCGGGGCAGAATGTGACGGTGACCACGTGGCCGTCGGAATGAAGATGACTTGCTTCTGCTCCTGGATTTTGGAGAACTTGCCGTAAGTATATTTTTTCAGGACTAATTGTTCTTCATTAGCCTCTGTATGATGTCTTTTGATAGTGAAGAATCACCACATAAATAAGTGAAATAAGTTTACTTTCATAACCTTAGTGCACCTAGGTGAATTAGGCAAATTTTACTTTTAGTTACACTCGTAAATTAATAACTTCCACTTTTAAAACAAACTACGTTTCCAATTTACAAACTTATACAATATTCAGAACTAATATAGTCAACTCGTTACATATGTTTCAAAGCCTGCATTCATAGAGTTTCCAGCTACATTTTGAAATACATAAAACTAAAACTATACTAATAAAACTAGAAATATTTGTGTGACGTTGCGACTTCCATAATGCCCGAGTTACACTAAGCTAGTTTCTCAATCTAGTATATTATGGTAAGCTAGTTTCAGTAAGCTAGCAAGCTAATACTTCTGGCTTCGTGTAGGCAAAAGGAGCTTCATTTCAAAGCTAATATAAGCTAGTTTACAAGTCGGGACAGTTTTGGGATGGAGGTCTAGTTTTAGGCTAGTAACTTCCCCCACCACTGATTTTACTATCCTGGCTGGTGTACTGGTGTACTAGCTTTATATGTCGTGCGAGGCTATTTTCCAGTTGGCTAGTAAGCAGGAACCACGCGTTTCGTTTGTTTTTCTAACCGTGACGTGTTTTTGAGATCTTAATATGCACAAACTAAGTACGGAGATTAATTTAAAGTTTGTACAACCTTGATCATGAATGTATGTGGAACGCCACCCTTCCAAGTTATAAAGACAAGTCTAAACGTGATTCACCAACACTACAAAAAATGGGAGACAAATTAAGGACAGTGGGTATTGATAAGACTATCAAAGATGTAAAAAGTAAAATTGAAGAGCAACATATTCTCAAGAACCTACAAAAATTGATAAATCAACTCGGTCTGAAGCAGGTTCTCAAGAAGAATATAAGTCGAAGCTAAATGGTTCCAGTAAATGCACAAAAGTTTTTTAAAACATCTTCTAGTTCGTCTAGTGCAAATTGGCACAGTTTTCGAAGTAACCGTTTCAGTCGAATAGTGTTTTTTTTTTTTAATTTTGGACGTTTGGTCACTTCATTCATTCACTGCAATAGTACTAGCTTAAAAGTATCTAGCCTCTACAGAACTAGCATGTTCTAAGCCTAGTCAGCAAGCCAGGACAGTTTAAGAACTAGCTTGCTATACTAGCTTGAAAAGCTAGCCTCGTGTAGCCCGTGCATTACATAATGTAAAACGTCGAGGCTTCAAAGTGACTGGCTGTTTACCGTCAGATAATTTTATTTCCGCTTCTTTTCATGAAAAATGTTGGATCTAAGGGTTATGCCCCACCACCGTTAAGAAAGCAACCAATTACCGACTATATTCAAAGACTTCAATATATATAATGAGATAGGTACTTATATTCTCGCTCAAGAACGTACAAAAGATGTACGTGCCGTGTCAGTAAATCAAAATACAGTCATATACTAATAGTTAGTACTTAGTAGTGTGTAGTAGTGCTGTGGTGGTCGGTATCGCGACTGCTGTACATAAAGTCCTGAGTTCGTCTATCCCACTCGCGGGCCTGTTTATAGCCACAAGACTAAGGCGCGGGTCAAATAAAAGTGGCGTATGGCGTATGGCGGTGGCGCGGGTGCGCGGGGGGCGAGGAAGTGGCGCCACTTCCTCGCCCCCCGCGCACCCGCAACCGCGCCACCGCGCCACCACCATACGGTACTTGTATATGACCGGCGCCTAAGATATAGAGCGGACATTGGGCATATTGTCATTAAAAGTATTTGATCCGGGAAATTTAAACACATACACACGTTTACACGTTTTATTTACATTTTTTTTCTATTGTAAACCAATTATTTGCTTGCCCATGTGACGTCAAAATGTGGAGAACTTAATTATAAAAGAACATCTGTGTACCTATTACCCATGTTTGCAAAGAATAAAAGATTTGATTTCCACGCAAACACGCTACCTGACGAGCCTCCTAGGACACAAGAATGTCATAGCAAATAACTTAAAAAACCATTAGTGCGATTGATTTTAGTTGAAACAAAATTAGGTAAGTTAAACAGTCATTGAGTCGACCAATATTTATGAACTTAAGTGAATAAACCGTAGTAATATTGAAAATAGGATAAACTTTGGTATTATGATTACGTAACCGAAAGACCGACTTGTAACTAAGTAGTGACAAGTATTGGATTACGATTTTATTTTGTGTTGTCCCGTCTATCGCTCGTTAATATTTGAATGTATTTGCCCCAAACAAACAAAACAACAAAGCAATCCGAAACACACGATCGCTGCTCGCTATTTTGTTCCTAGTTGCTCTACCCGCTTATCGCTAGTCGTCTATGGTCGGACCAACGCCTAAGGAAGGATAGAAACTTGGTAGTTTCCGCTGAAAACTGTCTTCTCGTCACTAGCGGATAGATCACTTCGCTAAGAGTGAGTGACGGCGACATTGGCGCCCTATTCCGATATTCGATCACAGGCAGCGATTTTTTAAGCAGATTCTGTCTCTCGATTTTATCGAAGACCCTGTGTGTTTACGTTGAGGAAAATAATGTGTGCATTTTGACTAAGTGGGTAGCGTTGCTTTGGGTAGGATTTTTTTAAATATTTAAGGTGGTTTCTCAGGGTCTCCCTTGTTTGACCGAAAGGAATTTGACAAATTTTCACTTCCCAAAAAATTTTTCGCATAATTTCATTTGCCAAATTATTATTTAGCAAAAAATCTATTCACAAAAAATTGTAAAGCAAACCTAATGTTTGTTGGTTGTTTTGTTTGTAATTCGAAATATTGCAATGGTATAAAAAAAGGTTGCTAAAATTTGTTTGGGTAATGAAATTTTGGCAAAATCTTTTCGGCAAAACGGCAGGATCCCGGTTTCTCATTGTACTACGTACATTACCAGCCCGCGTAGCTTGGCCGCCGTGGAAACGGTTTTTGTCGACGAAGAATCGACAAAATAACAGATGAACAAAAGAAATCTGTAATTTTGTCGATTGTTTCTTCGAAGAGAACCGTTTCTACGGTGGTCATACGAAACGGGCAGGTATATTAGGCATTTTAGTTTTGAGTACGTGCTTGTGCGAGGGTATAAGAGTAGAGAAAGACCAAAGATGCAATGGATGGAGTGTATGATGAAGGATCAAATACTCTCAGTGTTACAAAAATCGTCAACTTAAAGTTCGTTAAACGTACTTTCAATTGATACCAATATTGATTGGTTTTAATATATTGATCGATGGCGGGACGTCCCGCCATTGCATCGATCAATATATTTAAAAAAAAACAATATATTAAAAAAAAATCGCACCTCATCGAAAATAAGATTCAAGCACGTGCTTGAATCTTATTTTCGATGAGGTGCGATTTTTGTGACGCCGAGTGAGTGAGAGTGTGACGCCGAGTGTAGTAAGAAAGGAGTGTCTGGTGAGTTGACAAGTAATACAGAATTATGGAAAAGCAGACGTCATGCTGCGCCGATCCCAAATAAAATAGAATTAGGGCAAGAGAATTAGGATTTTAGTTTAAAATTCCTTGGCTGAAAGTTTTACTTTTTTTTCGTTAAACGGTTTTTTCGTTTTTTTAAACGTCAAGTGTTGCCAAAACCATAGTTGATGGTTACATAAAATGAAATAGAAAAAAATAATGGTCAACCGCTTTATTATTACGTATGAGTAGATACAAAATATGTTTTCCAAGCATTTCCTTTTTGTAAATATTATCAAGAATACGTTTCGAAATAGGAGCCAACACAGTTCTCGATTCATAGTTTTAAAGTATAATAAGAACGATGCTTATCAATGTGACGCTGTCAATTATGTGCTGTTTTATTCCCAGCGCTCTCGTTTCACTCGATATTTTATTTAAAATACGCTTTCAGGTCACTTTTCATCATTTCAGTATAAAATTTCATGATACGGCAGTTTTTGTCGGTTTTTATTTACTTAACTTGCTTCTTTTATTTAATCCTTTTTAAACAGTCAAATATTGTTATTTTAGAACAACAATATTACTACAGTTTTTATTGACACAATAAAAACTGTAGATACTTACTTGGATTCCTGAGAAACCTTTTATGACTTCTACGAATCCAGAAGCATACGCTCAAAATCGATACTGCTACTCCTTGAAAATTTGCAATATTGCAAAGGTTGTAATAAAGTACTTACGATAATTACATAACTTAGTCAAATGTACAGTCAGCTTCACGATGTGTACACACAATTGATGCAGTCCACTGTACATAGCGTGTTAGTTTAATACACAATGGACATACTAAATAGGTACTTTTAGGATCTTTTTTACTATTTAAACTACTTAATTACTTTTTTATATCTTTTTTTTTTAACTTATTATAAAGAAAATCATGTGGCATTTGTCAGAGTATAAGAAAATAAATACGTACATATTTCAGGATTGATCTAGATATTCAAGGGTAGTGCGGTCTTCGCTACTTTAAAGTAAGTCCCTCGTTTGAACATGCACCTGTATAGATAGGATCGTCGATGTTAATCAAAACTTAAACGCGAATCTCAAAATATGCTACATTCAAAATCTTGTTTAAAACAATACAAACACCTTGTACAAATCAGCTATCTTATACATTTGGTCAAGTAGGTATTGGAATTTCGTATCCCTGTTGATTATTTTTTTTTGCGATTACGATGGTGGCCCCATGCAGAAAGTTGTTCAGTTTGATGGTCTGTAGCACAACCCTTGAATTTGATCAGGAGGTAAAGCGACCCCTTGTATAAGTGTCAAAATAAAGTAACTTTACTTATTGCAGGCCCGGTGAAACAAACTTGAATTGTTGTACGGAATGTTGTGGTGAAGAAAATCATAAGAACGACAGGAAGGAGAAAAAGGATCGTTATGATCAGAGCGACCATAAGGATAAAACATACCTCAGAGCCAGTCACAAAAAAGAATTGCTCAAGCACTCAGAAGAAGACGAGGAATAAAAATAAATATTCCAACTTGGTAATTTTGTTTCTTGACAAAAATTAAAAAAAAAGACAAACATACCCCACTGAGGGTTTTACAGACGAGCGGCACGTTGCCAACGGCATATAAACTGCAGCCGTCGCTAACGCGTCGGCGCGTGCAGTTGTGGCGTCAGCGGCAGCCACCGACGCGTCGACGGCAGTCGTCGACACACATTTACGTGGCACGCCACAACTGCAAGCGTCGCCACCCGTCGACGGTAGGTGGCGACAGCTGAAGCTTATCCGCTGTTGGCAACCTGCCGCTCGTCTGTGAGAACGCTTCTTCGATCGATCTTTTCCCCTTTTTTTATTATTTTCGACCAGAAATCTGCCACCTCGACAGCGTTGGGGGTGGCCTCGGACAGGAACGCAAGAACACTAACTCATTGGGACAGCGCAACGAGTGGTTTCATTGCCAAAATATTAAACTTCTTCATGGGAAAGGGAACTGTGAAACTAGTGACGCAAACAAAATTGGTTCCCAACATTGTCATTGATTGAAAATCTGTTAATCTCAATTTATATTTGAAAATAGAGTGACCACATTTGTCAGATTGGGACCTAGCTATGAACACGTCATCTGCAGTGAGCTTTGACCGACCTTGCACATTGCATTACCTCTCCATAAGGCCACAAGCTCCATGTTCAAGCAACTCGAGTGTTGCAACAGCGCCTGTAGAAAAAACAAATGATAGAAACTGTTAATGCTTTTAAATAAGATTGAATAGGCCAATTTCAGAGCAAGACTGCTTGGACGCTGGTTGGGCGTTTCGATATCCATTATGGACTTGTATAGTAGCGTTCACTGTTCAACATGTGCCGGTCGTTTAAATCACACGTAACGAAACGCCCGACCGGCGCACGCAAGCGACGCCGGTTTCACTTTAAAATAGGCCTTAGAGCACCCTACCAATCAACATGACGCGACGGTATTGGAAATGGCGCAAAGAAACGTCCAGGCGCGTGTCGCTTGACGCACGTAGCAACGCCTGAGGTCGGACACGAAGCGTAAGGTTGAATGTTACAGCCACGTCATCAAGACAAGTGGCCATAGATTTTCAACAGGATTTGCATAACCTTGGATAAGTGCTCAGTTGATGGCAATGCGCTTGCCCCCTACATGGTTCCTAAACATAAGTGGCGAACAGTGTGTGAACTATCAAAGTACACCTATGCCTAACCAAACGGGTACTACAAGCATGAGAAAAGAAAGACCACAGACAACTAAAAACTAAACAGACAATAGACTGTTAGGTATGCAGCTTTAAGAGGGTATCAGGACACTTGCGCGAAAGACACATGCGCGAACCCACTTGCGCGAAAATACATATGCGCGCATGGACTTATGCTTTCGCGCAAATGTCTTTCGCGCTATAGTCCCAGATCCCTTAAAGAGTGGCTCTTACTAACATTATTGAAATAGCAAAGTAGGTTTCCATCATAGCCAATTTATTCCAAGTGCTCATTACTCATTCCGCTACTAGTATCCAAATTCAAACCATCCAAATAAGCTAACAGTGTCCCAGTAATAAGATTTATAGCGACAAGCTAATCCATTCGAATCCGATTTGTCTGTTTAACACAGAATATAAAGTGTTTCATAACAAACAAGTCACGAAGAAATTTTAATGGGTATCGGATTAGGATTTCAGTTTTTAGGCTGAATAAAGCTGGTTATAGATTTATGAAACATCTAAATAATTGCCTTGACAAGTTCTTTCTTTGAAATTTAGTAAGACCTCGTAAGCTCTACTGGCTGGTTGGTCTAGTGGTTGCAAGCATGGCTGTTGAGCATGAGGTCCGGGTTTCGATTTTCGGGTCGGGCAGAGTTTTTGACTTGTTCCATTAGAAATCTCTTAGTAGCAGCCACGTAGTCATGATTTGTGACCAGTTACTATTACGTGGGACTTATACAATCATCAGCTGCCTAGCCTTTTCCCAACTGTTGGGGTCGGCTTCCAGTCTAACCGGATGCAACTGAATACCAACTGATACATAACTGGCGAAATGTAGGTCTACTTATTAGGTGCTCCTCTGATTAACCCTTGGGGGTTACAGGCGTGATGTTTCATTATATTCTGCAAACCGTAAAACTGTTACCAATTCACAACAATCGCACTATCGCACGTTCGTTTCAACGTGACGATGTTTGTGTAAGATTGCGCAGTTTCCACTGTTGTATTTTATCTTTTTATACGAACGACGACATAGTTCCACCTTTATAATAAAATAACATTGCTATGTAAACACTGCTGCACTGGTTGGTTGTATTTAAAGATTTTTTCCGTGAAATCTTTCAAGATTCTCTAAAAGGTGGACATTTAGCCCGAATCATTCCCTCTGCGTCGATTCCCTTTACGTCTACTCTTGAAACAAATGACATCTGCCCTTGTTTGTATGCCAATTATTTTAACGCGACCAGGCACAAATCAAGACTCCTACTGAGCTACTGAGAAATTGCTGATGGAATAACCCAATAACACTTTGCACGATCCGGGAATCGATTCCAGGACCAACGAGGCTGTCTGTCAACTTTCGAGAAATATTCCTCTAGGTACGATAAAAGCTTGCTAAATCCAAGAATAAAATAAAAGTTCCCTCTTGTTTTAATCATGAACATTAACCCGAACCTAAACTACATAACTGCATCTATTACATGTTTCAACTTCAAAATTCCAAAGTGTGCAATTTTACACAAAATTCTCTGCTCAAAAGCATGTGTAAAAGTGCGCTTTGCCGGTTACAATATCACGTGTAGTTACAAGTACCTACGTAGGCAAGTACGCTCGGCGACACATTGAGCTACTCGTTTCCAATATAAGCTGGCCTAGTTCCAATCAAAAAAGCTCGTACAAAGCTTTTTTTAGATACCTATTTTCGGAATCCAATTAGTGCCGATTAATATTAATGTTAATTTTACTCAGTGACGCTAGGCAATTGGGCTTATCATAGTTGTAAACGTATGTATTTAGCGCCCATTAGTCTAGATTTTTAGAATAGAACTTTACTTAACTCCATAACGAGTAGGAACTCGTGACAAGACTGACTGACGACAGAATTGGCAAGACGACGACGACGGTGTGGGCAAATTTGAGGTGACCCAGGGAAAGAGTTCCTGGGAGGAATTGCGAGACGCCTTTGCCCTGTAGGTGTGACAGTATAAGCTTAGAAAAACAGTAAAAAAAAAACATGTGAGGCAGTCTTTGGGAACTGCTGATAGAAGTGAAAACTCGTAGCCCATCCGCTACGTCTACGCCGTCGGCTACGAGTGCTGCGAAAAGCGCACGTGACGGTCACGCGAGTTTCATAATTCACTCAAAACGTGCTCAACGCGCCTTAAGAAGTTTTCACTTCAAAAATACAAAACGAGAAAAGCTAGTAATGGAAAAATATTGCTTGATACGTCGCTGAGTGTACAAGACGATGGCAACATTCTACGGTAAGAGTACATCTACGGTATCGACGTCACGACGTCGTCAGTAAATGAGAAACGGGCGGGCACGGAACGTTTCACATCACGATTGCTCACTACAGTTCCACTGTATGACTACTGTCAACTGTGAACGAATACGTATTGAGTTTTATTTGATTTTGTGTTTGAAGTGATATTGGCTGACTTTATTTTATTCAGAAAACTGATTCTTGCAATGATTTTGCGTGGCTTTATGAACTTTGGCTTTATAGAGACCTTAACGTGTTATATATTAACGTCATTATTACTTTACATAAGCCCAATTAAAGGCACCTAAAGTTAAAGGTTGGATATCTTTACCTATGTGGTCGGTACCCACCCAAATTGAATTAAATCGTAAGCAAACTAACCTTAAACCTTGTTGCAATTCTACTCAATTGTCCATAAAATATTGCAGAAGATTTTGTTTACGCACTAATTCTTACTTTTATTTTGATGTCCTTCCCGGATGATGGTTATAGGATCTCTCTGAATAACATTAGACTTGAACATAACTGGCAGAATGTGAGTATATTATAGGAACATCAACCCTTCGGGGAATGTTTCAAGCATTGCTACTACAACATGGCCTCGCTTTGTTTAGGTTTCGAGTACAATAACATATCCACATGAATTGAATGATTAATTAGATTACAAACTTCACACTAACACAAACCTTTACAGCAGTGTCACATATCCTATGCATCTTACAAGCTGTGACGCCAAAGCAGCTATTCCAAACCGGTCCTCTCTATCATTTCCCGTCTAGACCGATACTCATACGATACATGGCAGATCAATACCGTACTGCGAGCCTTTTCTTCGACTGCCTTTGTACGACATGTGTACAGGCGATCAAAAAACGGTCTATGAAATCTAAAATTGAAATTCACTTCGTAAAGTCGACCTCGTATATCCTGAGCCTCCACTTTTAAGCAAAAGAATTGGGGGATGGACTTATGCTATCGAAAATCTTGTCGATCGAAAGTTGCTCTAAAAGTACGAAACACTTTGAAAGCGATTGTCTCTTGAATACCTTCTTATCATTTTAAGACATTACTCGTATTAGAGTATTTACGAGGTCGAATATACAGTTTAACGTCAAAAGATTTCATTTTGCAGACCGACTGTACCTGTTATGTGTTTGAAATACCATGTAGCGAACATTGAATAGGCATGGTCTGGGAAATTCTATCTAGATATGAACTTCCATTGAAACTATGAAATTTGAAGTTTGTATTCATGTACGTATGTGGAGGACTTCAGTAACATCTTCAGGTACCTTTGAGGTTACTGGAACTTCGAATGGCGTTGTTATTATTATTTTATTTAAGTATTTGGGTCTCCAAAAACAGTACAGAAATACCTACAATATAAGTCACACTTACATTATTTTAAGTGTGTTCCTCCAATTACCAGGAGACCTCAACATACACACTTATAACTAGGTGTTAACACAGAAATTAGAAATATTAAAAATTGTATTTTACATAAAAAATAAGAACCAAAATAATAAAAAGTTTTTGGGGACAAGAAATCAAAAGAGTTAAAATTGTTTCACCTAAAAATTATTATTATTATTCTACATAATTCACCGTAGACAAATTCTTTTTATATCCAGGGATGGGGAGGGCTATGTCCATGTCCTAGATTAGTTTTGAAACCTAAGAGGAATTTTATAGAGTAGTATTGAAATATAGTGCTTGGCTAAAGCACATCACGAGTCTATACGCCTGGGGTTTCCACTGAAGCTTTATTTTAAGACGTGAAAACTAAACCCAATTGAAAAATATCCTACACATTGATCTCCATGATAAATTAGTCCATTACAGTACATCAAACGCCCACAAGATACCCACATAACTTAACCTGCCCTAATAAAATCCAACACGTAAGAAACGAAAACACAAGGAAGTGGAACAAGCGGAAAACAGCAATAAAATGTAACGGCTACGCCAAATCACCCTCATTAATACGTGCAGATATCTATAATCCCGGCTCGCTGTGCTGAATTGGTTTATTCTCTACATCAATCTATTTCCACGTAATCAGGCCGGACCGGAGTCCACTAATTATACTGTAAATACCCCTATATTAGGTGTATCTCTCACGATAGCAGCTTAACAGATTAGCAGCCTGGCATCAGTATACGGCGGTGTACTATACACATATACGAGTACCCCGTTCTACCAGTGAACGTTTTCGTAGAGTTGAGCCGGCCTGCTGTGTCCCGGCAATGGCCCTGGTAATCCGAGATCATGGCCCAGCTCGCGACAATGCAGCGATTATTATCCGACCACAATGCTCTGGTATTAGGCATGGTACTACCCTCTCGGTTTAGATCCAAACGATCGATTTATTGCACGTTTGCCTAAAGCTTATATCAGACGCTTTACTCGAGGGAATAGTTCACTCGAGTGAATGTTCATTTATATTAATTCCACATCACACAACCTCGTCGAAGTTATTTACAATTTGTACATAGGAAGGTACGTTCATCAACTTCTTTCAATCACTTATTAGTAGTCCTGAAAGATGAGTCACTATGAAAAATCTGCCGAAAGAAGGGCAAATAGAAATTGAAACACCTGGGGCCCAAGTCTGCTATATATTTTTATAAATTCGTCATTCCAACACGATCCCATTCTCATCCCACTGTCATTTTGCTAAAAGATCGTAATCTGCTAAATTCATAATGGTCAACCATTGTTCGGTCAACGGCCTCATAATAGAATTGTGTTATAATGACATTGTCATATTGCGATTATTATAAAACCCGCCAGGATTTCATTTATATAATTTTTACATTATTTATTAGTGTTATAATCTGAAGAAGTAAGACGTTCGTAAATAGCACCAGTCATTCATTTGCCATTACGTACAAGATTACCATTCTATGACATTTCTTTCAATGGAGTGTCAGTGGTTGACCATTGGAAAGTCATAATGACGCCATTATATTATAATATTATTAACTTGTCAAAATCAACAATCATGAAATCAATGATAGACCATTCTGACACTATTGAAATAGCAGACTTGAGGCCCTATATCTTCTCAAGCGTCACAAATGTTATGCAATAAGAATGTAGACCGCAATGAGCTTTATGAGAAGTTACTGCTTTGTTTGTAAGTTGACATTATTGTGAATTCAATCGAGAAATAGATAGACTACAATTGAAATTGCCCGTTCCATTTTCACTATTGTGTAAGTTCAAACTAAGTGAATTTAAACTTCATCTGAAACTATTTACTGGGTACATTTCAACTGAAGTAAAGTTATTGGAAATGAGCATTTCGAACAAAAAACACTGGAAAAGCAAGCTGCATAAAACCAATGATTTAAAAGAATTACAGAGCGGTTATTAGGAATAAAGACGTAAATTTTTTTTCCCGAACATTTTTTTATTTTGACACACGAATGCTACCTGTTAAGACAAACGGGCGCATAACACCAGATAGAACGATTTTTGACTAATTAGTAACCTAGTATATGATCACAATTTTCTTCGACTTGTCCAGTCTATCGCTAGTAAATGTTTGATATTATATAGGGTGACTGGTAATTAGTGTACGATACTTATTTTAACTTAGATTGTACTCATGATAACAAACAACTTTTACTATGGGACCAAACCTGAAATCGCGAAAAAAAAAATCAGCTGTTCAGTACATTAGGCGAACATAAATGTACTGAACAGCTGATTTTTTTTTTCGCGATTTCAGGTTTGGTCCCATAGTAAAAGTTGTTTGTTATCATGAGTACAATCACGTGTTTAAGTTTCGTACACTAATTACCAGTCACCCTATAATATATTATGTCTTTGTATAAAACCAACAATGAATGATTTAGTATAAAACCAAATATGTAGTTTTTTTTTAATCGTTTGGTTTGTGTCTAATCTGGTGTCAAAGTTTTTCATGGGCCTCTGACTTGCTGGTTTCATTGATTTATGTTTTCCTTTACCAGACCAAGTCAAAGTTACACCAGTGGTAGTCCATTGGTGTGACAGTCGGACTGTCAAGTCGTAGGTCTCGAGTTCGAAACTAATGTCGTGTCGACGGCGCGTTCGTGTTCCACGCGCGCCTCAAAGAGATGTCAGCATAAAGGGAGGAACCTGCAAGGGCCGAAGCCTGCCGGGGCTGCGGGACTGTTCGAAAGAGATACCGCGGCCCCGGAACATAAAGGGCGAGGAAGGAACATGGATGGTGTTTTGATTATTGATTTCCCATCCGAAAAAAAAGGTACTTCTGATTTTTCGGATGCAAGTGCGTATTCTATAATTATCACATGCTTCGATGAACATGGAGTAAGTAAGAAACTCTAAACAGGACCATCTTATCGGAATGTTGTTGTAGCTAGAAACTGGAAATTGTACTGGTAAAGACAGTAACTGCTACTATAAAAGTAAAGTATTAGATGAGCGCCAAGCTAGATTCTTTTAAAACCGATAATACTATTCAAAGTGTAACTGTTGCCTTTCAAGGAAGGAGGAAGTAACATGTGGACATTACTGCCCTCTACTAGAACAGCTTTATTTCGGAACTTTAAAATCATTTCGAGATTTTTTACGTACCAAATATCACGCCTGTAATTCCAGAATGGTTGGCCAGAGGTGTATGTGTGCGCGTGATGTATGTATGTGTGTGTCTGGTGAATTGTATGCACGGCATGTCCCTGCGACGAATAAATATGTTTTCTATCTTACTTTTTTCGTCTTTATGTACCTAATTGTACACATTTCGCCAGTTATGTTGTGAAGCTTTTCGGTTGCATATATCAATTCTGTCGAAAGTAATCGTAGAAATACGAAACACTTTGCAAGCGATTGGTATTTGTGAGGGTTATCTGTACGAAAGCTAAATGTTTGGGAAACTACAGGATGATAACATTGAAAAAACATGAAAGTATGTCGTAGCGATATTTTCATCCGCCTAGCCTTTTGTCAACTATGTTGGGAGCGGTCCAGTCTATCTGGATGCAGCTTCATACCAGTATTTTACATGGAACGACTGCCTATCTGACCTATGTATAAAGATATTATGTCGTATCTACATAAAATACATTTAGGGCCGGCGCCCACTGCCGGCACGGCACGGCATGGCACGGCAGGTTGTGCAGTGGCATCCCGCGGCGTGCTATGGCATCCCGCGGCGTGCTGCGGCATCCCGCGGCGTTCCGTGGCATCCTGCTGAAAGCCCAGCCACTCTGGCATTCATCAGTTTTGCACCGCGCGTATTCGAAGTTGGTTGGGCGCGCGCGCCCCCGCGCACCGACCGGACTGCGCCCCACCGAAATGCTGCACAAGTTTCAACCTTATTTCAACTAGCTAGCAATCATAATTCCTCGACCCCAAAGGGACCCATACGTCTCGAGGGATGCAATGGCGCGCTGCGGCATCCCGTAGAATGAAACAGCAAGACACGTCATGCCGCCGCATCCTGCGACGTGTCGCGTCATGCCGCAGCATCCTGCGGCACGTCGCGGCATCATGGTATCAAAATAAAGTAACATAACTTCTAAACTCATTGAAACAAGATTCAAAATAACTTAATCAGTTTTAAAATCCTTTGCCATGACACACCGTGCCGTGCCGGCAGTGGGCGCCGGCCCTTACACACTCGTGACCTGGTAAAAATACCCTTTCCAACCGAAAAGAGAGTGAAGGTCGTCCAAAACACAAACAAATAAAAACCGGCCAAGAGATGATGTTAGTTGGTTTTATTTATTTGATGTTTATAATTATTTGGCAATGGGTGTTATATACCTGAAAATAAATGAATTATTATTATTAAAAATACCAACATTTTTCGTCAGCAAAAATAACTTTGTTTTTCATAGTATTTGTATGAAAAACAAAGTTATCATTTGCGTTTTTTTGAAAAAGTGCAATATAACTCAAAAACTATTCAACTCATCAAGTTGAAAATAATTTTCCTAGAAAGTTCATATAAAGGTCTACTTCTGTGATTTTTTTCATATTTTTTAAACTTATGGTTCAAAAGTTAGAGGGGGGGGGACACATTGTTTTTGACTTTCGGAGCGATTATTTCCTAAAATATTAATATTATCAAAAAATGATTTTAGAAAACCCCTATTCATTTTTAAATACCTATCCAACAATATATCACACGTCAGGGTCAAAATTAAAAAAAAAATCGCTCCCCACTTTACGTCTGGGGGAGGTACCCTAATAAAAATGTTTTTTTAAATTTTTATTTTTGCACTTTGTCGGCATGATTGATATACATATTGGTACCAAATTTCAGCTTTCTGGTGCTAACGGTCACTGAGATTATCCGCGGACAGACAGACAGACAGACAGACAGACAGACATGGCGAAACTATAAGGGTTCCGTTTTTTGCCATTTGGCTACGGAACCCTAAAAAACCTATCAGTAGTTCCACGAGTTATTCACAAAAAGTACACAAAGGGTATCAAAACCAGGCCACGTGTATAATGTATACAAAAGGTAGTAGTATAGTCGTAATATTAAGGTCGTTTTAGGGTTCCGTAACTCAGTCGGCAAAAATGTAGGCCTTATAGAATCACTTTGTTGTTTGTTTGTCTGACCGTCTAGACCATTTTTTCAGGAACGCGTGGAGGTATCAAGCTGAAATTAATTTCAAATATTTAAGTCTGCTACCCCTTGAAGCAATGCAAAAATTAAACTTATGAGAAAACGCGATCAAAAGATATGACCATCATTTACGTCGCATATTTCGCGATTTCAAAAGGGTAATATAAAAACCGTACTTCCTGTTGATTTAGAATTATGAAATTTGGCAAGAAGCAATTTTTTACAGCACATGTAAAGGCAAACATTTGAAAACCTTAAGTACATGCATGTAGTTTATAACTAAACACCGGCTTTATTCGGCTTGTCCGGTTTTTAGAATATTAATACTAACAATTGGGGTTCGTAACCTGTTGGGTATAATCTTGAATTTTTACGAACAAAATAAATAAGGCAATACCGGCAAATGACATATCCTGCCTTAAGCGGTATCTACTTAAGACGTGTTCGCCTTCAGTCGCAGCTCCTTAGAAAAATATTCAATACCTTTACTTTGACTCTGAAAGGATGGTACTGGAAAATTGTTGAATATTCTGTTAAGCATGTGCAGTGGACTTTTAACACCGTTTAGTTAAGCATGAACTACTAGAACATTTATAAGCGTTAAGTTGGTAGTAAAATATGTTGAGCAACCAAGTGAATAAAGAATGTGCAATCGATTCAAAGTTCAGTCCAACCGAACCGCCCTATACTTAAACAAGTGAGCTTGTGCTACGCCGTAGCTGACAAGACAGTTTGAGTGGTACGCGGCTACGAATTTGTAGCAAATCATCAAGTTGTTAACTAAAGGTCAAGTTAACAAAGGCAGTCATGCTAGCAAAAGAGGTGGCAGAACGCGAGAGGGAGAGAACCTCTCGCCCCAGCCGCCGCGGGAGACGCACCGGGCGTCGGGGGTCACGTGGTGGCTCCCGGCCACCGTAGGCGCGGGCCTGTGGACGGTGAGCTATGGGCTAGCTCGCCGTCCGTCCATCTTATGACGACCGGCCGAGTCGACGGCGCGTTCGTGTTCCACGCGCGCCTCAAAGAGATTTCAGCATAATGGCAGTTTTAGTCAGTAAAAGTCTGACACTCCCTCCCGCTCCGCCCAGAGTGGGAGAATATTTGATGAATTCCCATCCGAAAAAAAAAACAAGTTTAGTACTTAATTAATATTTTTGTCTGTACTCAACTCAAGTATTATAGGTACATATATGTGAGAACTGGCATGAGGATTTGCTCCCATTGTTTATTCGCAAAGTATAATAATGTGCATCAGTCGTATTGTTGCATGCATTAATATCACAACACTGTCTGCCGTAGTTATAATATACCTCCGACTTCGCCCCAAAACAGTAATGAAGTACAAAATTATTACAGTAAACAAACAAAAAACTACATTAACATTTTATTATAATTTTCATTTTACAACGTTCGCCAAAGAAACCTTACTCGCGACCCGACACAACCACTAAAATTTTAAAGATGGTTACCCACTTATATTGTTATGTTGTTTTCACAGCTTAATCCCAGCGGGCTTGTATGCAAATATTAGTATCAAGTGACCGGGGATAGCTGTAAACATCTAAGTGCACGACGCGCTGAGATAAGCCAGCAACCAGCGAGCACCCAGACAGCAACAAGCCAGCTATTTACTGGGGAAATATGCAGTGTGTAATGTTGGTATCTACTAGCCACGCGTGGGGAAATAAAATGCGGTCTTTTTGGACGACTTAAATTTTAAAAGCTGGTTAGTAAACGTAATGGGAGGGTTAAAAATAGCCCGCCTGGTGGAAATAATTTTCTTATTTATATTACGCACCAGTTTTTATTTTATTTTGAAGTGGACGCTAGTGTTCATAATGTGGGTAGAATAGCTAAATTGTTTGTAGATTTTTTTGTAATTTTCTTCAATTCATTGTTTGAGAATGTTTCGATATTTTAAACGAATAGAGCTCTAAATAAAAATTCTAATTCAAAGATTCAAAACCAACATTTCAAAAAACAAAAGTCTAAATATTTTAATGTGAGTTGAAGTAGGTACCAAAAATTAACCCAGGCATGCTTTTTTCGCCAACCATTTCAAAATTCGTTTCTATTTTCTTTTGAACAAAACGCGCAAAACCTGCAAGTACATCGTCCATGAACTAAATCCGTATGTTAACTAAACAGGGATCAAACGAAAAAGTTGGAGCAACTTATTTAATCTCCTTTACGTAAACGGACTACCGCAGCTTCACTATAATACAACTAGTTGATTAAACAGCTTAACTGGTGATGTTTACCAACTAGTTCTAATCGGCCGCCAATAATCGAGTGCAATGCACACATGGTTTAAGGCTCTTAGACTGTGTTCCTTGGTACGTCTAGGCGCAGTTTACCCATGCCCGGCCATTAGTTTGCGAGGATGTTTGCACTGCGCCCTCTAATGGGTTCGGTGTACTTGCAATATATAGCCCGGACGGCTTTTATTGCACCCCGAGATTATTTAAACGGCCGCAGGGAGAACCTCATAATTTGTGAGCTCTTCGCCTTGGAGCGCATTCAGTCGACCGTAACGAGATGTTGCGCTGTTATTTTAAGGCGTGATTTAAATTCCGTTTGTTTTTTCTTTACGTTAGTTTATTGCAATCTTGGGACTTGTTTAGGGTTCGATTTGCAGCGTCTGGATTAGCTTTCTTGCAAGAAAAGACTGTTCGCATAACTTTTATAAGAAGATGCTAAACCCTCACGATTCTCACTTAAAAAACTATTAAGATAATATGATAATTCTGTCGTTACGGTGTCTTTTGACGCTAAAGCGACATGGCAATATAAAAATATCTCATATTAACACAAACTTTCCCTATTCAGTACAGCCCCGGGGCGAGTTGCGAACTCTTGCCATTTACTCGCGCTTGTATTACCATTCGCGCGACTATACTCCACGACTCCGAAATATGGAGGAAGTTTTATTCGAACGTCACTGATATACGTGCGTCGACCGCTGGAAGATTATAGCTACTTGAACCGACTTGGATTTGTAAATCTTCCGTGTAACGAAAACAAATGGGTAACTATTATAAATTTTAACGGAACGTCACTAGTACACAATTATTTCGCGAGTTATCGTTTGTGATTCGAGGCAAGCCTATTGCCACCATCGTCTTCGTCGTCACACTCTTGGCAGAGGGTCATCACATCAAGGGTGGTAGCAAGCTTCACAATCCGTGTCCATTCCTCCCGTACTGTGGCTTTTCTTGTGCATTCGTGGAGTAGACCATTGACTGCAGTTTTGACTTGGTCGGTCCAACGCATTAGTGATCTGCCGCGCGCTCTTGTGCCTTCAACATTTCCGTGCACTACAAGTCTCTCCCTATACGTGTCTTCTTGAAGTGAGATATGTCCAGAGAAAGATATGAGGATACGACATTGGACGACGGAATAAAGACGCTTTGCCATCAACCGGGCGCAAAAAGACTCCGTGGCGGGTACTGAGAAATTCCTGATGGTAAACCCAATATAACTTTGCCCAAACTGGGAGTCGAACCCAGGACCTCATGCTCAGCAATCGCGCTTGCGACCACTAGACCAACGTGACACTCATTACATACTTATTGCTTTTTGAATAATCAGCTTACCCTGTCGTGTAAATCAGCAGTTATACTGGTAAATCTCTCTCTCTCTAACTTTCATAAGCGTACGGTCATATTTATTTGAACACGTAAAAATACTGTAGACTACTGAAACATTCTGCTAAACCCCCATAAAATGTCTAGAACTTTTATATCAAAACTTAAGTTTAAAATCCTGCTTCCATGAAACGATTGCCTATTACGTATTTCTTAACACTTCCATTCTCGCTACTTAAAGAGTTCTTATCTAACATTTTACTAGAATTTCAAGCTCTTGCCTCGGGTGTTAGAATAACTTTTGAAGGAATACAAGGAAAGTCAATTATGGGAAGACGGGGTTGCTATACTTCTACGGAAGCCACAAACAAGCCACTAGCGACTTACCATCCAACGGATAAATCCTCCTTTAACAAATTCACGGAAAACTTTTAAGCCACCATTTTACGCTCTTTTCGTAAAAACGGAATCCTTTAAGTTATTAGCTAAGTACTAAACTGAAGATTTACGAAAGAGTAAAAATCTTGTTCATACCTTTTAAAGTTAAACGAAAATGTTTTAAGATTAGAGTCTGTATAAGCACTGTTTTACTCTGCTGAGGAATAATATGATGTAGCTAAAAGCTAAATTAGCATATTGTTGAAGTTTTACAAAAAGCTTTCATTGATGAAATTATAAATAAGCTTAGCTTCGCTAGATTCAATTTTGATTAAAAACAATCCGCTATCGTGGTCTGCATCGAGGCTAATCTTTCTCTGCCAGTTAAAAGTAACGTTAGAACCAGATAGTTAACCCTACAATTCCCGCTGCGGACACGTTCATTTCCCATCTCGACCCGCTGCCCGATAAAATAAATTGACCACCGCTTTAAAGATCAGCTTAATTACTTTTCTATTAAATTCAATTGGCATGTCTGTGCATTCGAATCCTCTCTGGTCAGAATACAATTTTCTGGACAGAACTCCATTCTGGGCCATTGAAGCTTGTCATTAATAATTGGTTAACTGTGTTCGCTTCAATTTTATGCTCGGATACTCTTTGTGGTCATCGTAGAGCATTAACGTGTTCCATTTAATGAAGGCGCATAATTTGCTGCAGCTCGACACTGCAGTAAGTTTATCTTTTCATAGTTATTATTATTTAATTATCCTTAATTGGTATAGAAGGCCGATTGTGAAATTTTATACTAGCATTCAGCTACTGGCTGCAATTATTATAATTGGAAGTTAATTAAGTGGGTTATGCTATTGTGGTTATTGTCAAATATTGTTTTTGTGTATTTTGTGATAAATTGAAGATTTCAATTCAAACTGCTGGCTTTTTTAACATCTTGATATTTTTTGCCAGATGATTAACTTCTCTTTGCTTGGATACAACTGTCCAACAATAAGGTGTTTAATTAAGAAAAACCACTGAAAAGACTATCAAGACCTTCATGGTTTCATCCTTCAGATATATTCTTTCAAATCACATTTAAACTGAAACAGTTATTGCATCAAAACGGCAAAATACTTGAAACATTCCAGTAAGTACAAAAGCAAAAATCAAACGCCCGAACCATACTGAACAACGAAAGTGTGTCACTACACCGGCACCGTGAGCATACAAAACCCCTGAAGGCAGAGACAAATACCTACCGCGGCAACAAAACAAAAGAGGGGAAGCCAAAAACAAAAGAGGGAAGGTAAAATCAAAACGTGGCGCATATTCTCAGTCACGCGGTAAACGAGTGTAGCATTTAAAACGTCAGGAGTCACGAAACGCGACGCGCCCTCGTTAATCAGTCCCCGATGCATTGCCATTGCAAAAAAATCGTGAAAAGTGACTGGATTCTGAATTCGAAATGTTTTCTTGTGAACTAGATTTATTTGAACTGTACTGCCTGTTACGAATTCCCTGAATGGGATCTGAATTTTTGGCTTCTGAAAACTGTTGCAGATTACATTTTGTTGTTGATTGTTGGTTTTTGTTTGCCTTTGCTGTCTTTATTCCAAAAACAATTCTACAGGGCCCAACTCCGCTCTTTTGAATGATTGGTCGTTTTGACAACGCTCTTAAAGTTCAAAATCCTTAAATCCGTATTCTCTTAAATTCATAATAGTTGCTTGAAGAGGACACGCTAAAACGACTTAAATATCAGGCTTGGGCCACTTGCTGCTAAATAGATATACCGGTACTTGTAAATGATAATCCAGGAGTTTCATTCAATAGAAAAAAACCGGCCAAGTGCGAGTCGGACTTGTGCATGAAAGGTTCAGTACCATCGAAGTAGGAGAGGGTCCTTTATTTTTTATTATTTGTTGTTAAGTATAGCGGCATTATAAATACACATTGTGAAAATTTCAACAGTCTACTTATTTCGGGTCATGAGAGACTACCCGCTGATAGACAGACGGACGGACGGACATCGGAGGCTTAGTATTAGGGTCCCGTTGGCTACCCTTCGTGTACGGAACTCTAATAAAACACCTAGCGTCATTCAAATTCAATCTACCTCGGCTGAAGGTATGTACCAAATCAATCAATATCTAGGTACCTCCCGACCAACTCAAGCCAGGAATCTTGTTCCAGACGGATACAAATTTGATGGACATTTTTACATGAAATATGAAGGTAAAACGATCGATGCATGGTCCGGATATTGAACCGAGGTACAGTCGCTATCTCCGAAGGATGTAAGAGATTGCCAGCCACATGAGACACGTACTAAGAAATATCCATCTATACGATGTCAGTTGGTGTGATACTTGAGAAATTGAGTGAATGAGACATCGATTTGAGATCAAGGAGAAAAAGGAAAAAATATCAAAAAAGTCAGGAATATATTTTGGAAACAAGTTTTTTTCAAGGCTAGGGGTACCAACAAGACCCTAATCCCTATTACAAACCCTCTACCGTCCTTCCGTCCGTCTGTGTGTTAGCGGGCTGTACTTATCTCATGATCTGAAATAGGTAGACACTTGAAATTTTCACTGAATGTAAATGTAAAAAAATCTTAATAATTACGAGAGCTCCTCTACAACTATGGTACGGAATCCTTCATGGCTGGCCGGCGCTTGGCCGGTTTTTTAATAAATTGAGTGTAGATTATTGGAACATCGTTTCCAAGAATTGTGTTCAAATTCCAAAAAGACAGCGCCTACTACACAAACTGGCAACGATTGCTATATAAAAACTTCGCAGAAGCAACAACATTTTTCCATTATAGAAAAATGCTCCCTTAACGAACGGAAATCTCTTCGTTTTTCTAATTCTTCCGACCGAGGGAGCAACAAGCTGAAAGCTTTAAAATAAAAACACATTAGTTTGGTTAGCAGGGGCTTCAAACCTTTGGTGTATCGCAAATTGGAACGACACAAGCTTCGGAAAATGTTTGCACTGTCACAGTGCAAACAGCTCACACGGGGTGGATAATAAAAATGTAAATTGGCAAAGCAAAGCGCTCTGGAATAGCACGTTCAATGCACAATGCGGGACCGCTCAGTAAATCTATTCATAAATTACCACAATACCGCTTATCTACACGCAATATATTTGGATGGGAAAGTTTGCAACTTTGCCGTATTAAAATAATTATGCTACGGTTTAACGTAAATTCGTGTGGATTTTATGAACTATTTTTCAATTTAGTTTAGAAATTTCATTTACTGTTGGTAACCAATTTATTAAATGTACTTTGTGATGGTCTGTTTTTGAAACGTTGCAACGTTGGTCTATACTAGAGGAAAGAAATGTATGTAACGAATAAACTTAAGGGGCCGGCGAAGCATGCGTATTTCATACAAACGTAATACCAAAATAATTTGTAAATCAAACATATTCTTAAGGTAGTGTGTATTTATTTCGATTGAATTACTGAATATCTATGTTCCCAAATATCTTTTTTGAGAGGACAATGATACAAAGACGAGATATGAGGAATTTAAAATTTCCATAGAAAACTTATTTCTCTTATAACTCTTGTTAAAATCAGTGTCCAATCAAAATATATATTTGGGAACCTAGATATTCTGTAATTCAATCGAAATAAATACACACTACCTTAGGAATATGTTTAATTTACAAATTATTTTGGTATTACGTTTGTATGAAATACGCATGCTCCGCAGGCGTCTTAAAAACTCCTGGCCCGATTTCAAAAATTCTTTCATCAATGGATAGCTGCATTATCAGCGAGTATCATAAGCTATTTTTTTCTGGGAAATTATAAGTCTAGCCACAAAATTATTTATTAGACACGTGATTAAACTTCTAATTTTATAACTAAGTGTTGTAAGTGTAACGCTGGCCATCTAGAGAATAGACTTTATATTCAAATGTGAAAGCTGGTGTTTGTTCTGTTTGTCACTCGGCAACTATTTTTCTTGTACATATGTCATGTGTAATTTTTATAATAATATATATTAAATATTTCACTTCTTTCCAACTGTGTTTATCACTCTACTCTGCAATAACAACAACAGGTTATGTGCTACATGTGTGAAGTGTAAATATTTTGTGAAAATATTATTATTTTACTCGAAATATGGATGAGTATACTAATTCGAAAGTTACGATGGAAAAGCTGAAAGGTACCATCAACTATCGCGATTGGGCATTTCAAATGCAAAATATACTTATATTCGAGGATTTGTGGCAATGTATTACTGGAAAATACGAAAACTCAGGTGAGAACGCTAACAAATTAGCTCGTAGAGAGGAGAAAGCTCGAGCGAGGCTATGTTTGAGTGTTGAAAAATCGTGCTATTCTCACATTGTGCAGGCGAAAACTGCAAAGGATGTATGGGATGCCTTGCAGAAGGCTTACGATGACACCGGGTTGCATAGGAGATTGTCGTGTCTGCGAACTTTATGCTCTATTAAGCTAGAACAATTCGATAGCATGGAGATTTATGTCAACGAGATCTTGTCACTAGCTGAACAACTCAGTAGTATGAAGAAACCACTTGATGATGAATTTCTGGCTGCTATTATGCTCCAAGGGTTGCCTCAAGATTATGACCCAATGATAATGGCTCTTGAGCATTCTAGTATAGACATAACTACAGATATGGTAAAAACAAAACTTCTTCAAGATAAGAGATGGAAAGGGAGCACCGCTGATAATGGCGATGGCTGCTTATTTACACGGAATCGTAGTAATGAAAAGGCTGGCTCTCGAGGCGAGAAGAAAAATGCCTCAAGTACATCAAAACACGCTAGTACCTCGTCAAGTACGAACAAGTTGTGGTGTTGGAAGTGTCGTTCTAAAGGACATGTCAAGAAGGATTGTCCTCAATTGGACCGTAATGGAGCGACGTCGACTTCCATGGTGTTGTCTGCACTTAACACTGACAGTTCGTGGATTATTGATTCTGGAGCGACAGATAATATGTCAGGACGCCAAGAATGGTTTCAAGCTCTGGATGAGTCGTCGACTAAGGAGGTTTGTGTTGCTGACGGCAAGAAGTTAGATGTGAATGGGAAAGGTGACGTACATTTTACGGTTAACTCTCGTGGACATACGATAGATACTACTTTAAAAGATGTAATGCTTGTACCTGACCTTACTGTTAATTTAATATCTGTATCTACTCTTGCAGAAAAGGGATTTAAATTTATTTTTGATAAAAATGGATGTAACATATTTAAAACTGGTAAATTAGTTATACATGCTAGGAAAGTTGGGAGAGTTTACAGGCTCGATTCTGTGGGTAAAGTCAATCTGACAACGTCATCTACGTCTAAGGATATGATGTTATGGCATCAACGTTTAGCTCATATTAATTTTGACAGCTTGGCATCACTTAGGAAGGTAGCTAATGATATTGACTTTCAGGTTACTACTCAGAAGAAAGTTTGTGATGTGTGTCTTAAGGGTAAGCAATCCCGCGCTCCCTTTGTGACCAATCATAACAAACAGATGGCCGAGGCGCGGCTGGCGCTCATTCATAGTGACGTCTTGGGGCCGATGCCGACTACTTCTCTCGGAGGCAAGCGCTACGTCCTCACGTTTCTAGACGACTACTCCAGAAAGGTGTTCGTCTATCCCATTGCAAAGAAGAGTGAAGTGTGTAAGTACACTAAAGATTTTATTAGACTGGTAGAGAATCAGTGTAGTGCAAAAGTCAAGGTAATGAGAACAGATAATGGCTCTGAGTACGTTAATGCTGAGTTGACGGACTTTCTTAAAAAGAAAGGCATTGTACATCAGCTGACGGTACCATATTCTAGTCAGCAGAATGGATCCGCCGAGCGCCTGAATCGTTCTTTACTTGACAAGGTCAGATGTCTACTGTATAACGCAAATCTCGATGACAAGATGTGGGCAGAGGCTGTAAACACTGCGGCGTTTCTGATCAACAGATCGCCAAGCTCGAGACTTTCTGGTAGATTACCAGAGGAAGTGTGGAGTGGTAAAAAAGTGAGCCTTAAAAATCTGCGTGTCTTTGGTTGCGAGGCATTTGCTCATGTAGATGACTGTAAACGTAAAAAGTTAGACCCCAAAAGTAGAAGGCTAATCTTTTTAGGTTACTGTGATAACGTCAAAGGATATCGTTTGTTCAACCCTGATGACAATAAGATCGTTGTATCACGTGATGTGGTGTTCAACGAATCTGTGTTTCCAGGGAGAAAATCTAAAATAGGGCCAAAACGTGTGTTTGAACCTATTTATCTTACAGGAGGTGATGATGAGAGGGAGATGCTGGAGACTACGTCGGTTGAGGCGGAGCCTGATACAGTTCCTGCAGAATCACCAAATCATCCTGTTGAGTTGGAGTGTGAACGCGAGGCTAGTAAAGATTCGGTAACGTCGCCTGAATTGGCACCAGAGCCTACTAGTACACGATATAACCTACGTCCACGTATGCCTAAGACAACCTGTAACATAACTAACGTGTGTAATGTGACAGAGCCCATAGAGCCACGTACTGTCAAAGAAGCTTTGAAATGTGAAGATAAAGAGTTATGGCAGAAGGCCATGAAAGAGGAAATCGATTCTTTTGTCTTACACGGAGCTTGGGAGCTTACTGATAAACCGGTTGACAAGAACGTCGTTAAAAATAAGTGGATTTTTACCCTTAAACGAGACTCGGATGGGAACATTACACGTTATAAGGCAAGGTTGGTAGCTAAAGGCTTTACTCAAAGATATGGTGAAGATTTCCAAGAAACTTTTTCACCGGTCGTTCGTCATTGTTCTATACGATTGTTGCTATCTCTGGCAGTAGAAATGAAACTTAAAATTGATCATTTGGACGTGCAGACAGCATTCCTGAATGGAGATTTGCAGGAGGAGATCTTTATGCAACAACCGGAAGGTTTCATATGCCCTGGGAGTGAGAACAAAGTCTATAGATTACGAAAGGCTATTTATGGGTTGAAGCAAGCATCGCGATCCTGGTACCAAAAGGTAAAAGATGTTTTACTTTCTTTGGGATACAGACAGTGTAAACAAGAGGACTGCATCTTCACTAAGAGATCAGGTGAATCGATTGTTTTTATCGCTCTGTATGTTGACGATTTTTTCGTGTTCTATAATGACAAACGTCTGGCTGAGACGTTAAAAAGTTCTTTGTTAAATGTTTTTAAACTCAAAGACTTAGGCCCGGTACGAAACATGTTAGGTATAAAGGTAGAACGTGATGCAACTTCCATCAAACTTAGTCAGGAAAAGCGGATTGACAATATGTTAGATCGTTTTGGCATGACAGACTGTAAGCCTGTAAAGTCTCCCATGATAACTAATGTTAGTTCGGTCATTGAGAGTTCTAATAATGTTACAAAGTTTCCGTATCAAGAGTTGATTGGTAGTCTTATGTATTTATGTGTAACTACGCGACCTGACATTTCGTTTGCCGTGTCATATTTAAGTAAATTTAACAGTTGTTATACGGAATTCCATTGGAATCAAGCTAAGCGTGTACTGCGATATCTTAAAGGTACTAAGCAAAAGGCTTTGGTATTTAAGAAGTCGAATGTAGTTCCCGTTCTTGAGGGTTATTCTGACGCAGATTGGGCGGCAGATCCTGACCGTAAGTCGTACACGGGGTATGTGTTTAAATACGGCGGTAATTCGGTATCTTGGGGTAGCTACAAACAGTCTTGCATATCGCTTTCGTCCACCGAGGCGGAGTATTGCAGCTTGAGCGAAGCGAGTAGAGAAGCGGTGTTCCTACAAGCTTTAATTAAGGAATTGCTAATGACGACTAGTTGTAAAATAGTAATGTATTGTGACAATCAATCTGCTATACAGCTTGCTATCAATCACACTCATCACAGACGGAGCAAGCATATAGAAATAAGATTTCATTACGTTAGAGATATGATAGATAGGTTTAACGTAGAAATTGTATACATCCCTACGGATGAGATGTTAGCAGATGTGTTCACTAAGCCCCTGGGCTGTGTCAAGCACGAGGTGTTCACTCGTCAGCTTGGTGTGGTATGAAGCCATCATGATGCCCACGTTATGGGGGGGTGTTGTAAGTGTAACGCTGGCCATCTAGAGAATAGACTTTATATTCAAATGTGAAAGCTGGTGTTTGTTCTGTTTGTCACTCGGCAACTATTTTTCTTGTACATATGTCATGTGTAATTTTTATAATAATATATATTAAATATTTCACTTCTTTCCAACTGTGTTTATCACTCTACTCTGCAATAACAACAACACTAAGCAACGAGAAAATGACATAGCCTGTAATAAACTAATTCGTGTTTTTTACAACGCCAACTAAATATTCTATAGAAAGCTTCAAGTAAAATCATCAATTATTGTGACTTGTCCTTTTTATTTATACATTGCCACCTAATTTACTAACTCGGCCACGGATTTTACATCTCGTCACCATTTTACGTTTTACAGCTCCAACGCAATGTCCTCAAAAAAAACAAAAAGTTATATTAGATAATGCTTCTACAGAAAGCATCATTTATTATAACTTAGCATGTAAAATAATACATCATATTCTTTTATCGTGAAAATAGCCACTGCATGATTTGGCGCGAGTACGCGAGACGACAGCGACCGGCCATTTGCACCAATCAGAGAGCGCCATTCGATTCATGTAACGACGAGTTGAGTTGATCACGTTGTCAATTGTTTATTGTCGTTCGTGCGTTCGTATTGCAATTGCTTTCGCTGTAATTAAATTAAAGTTATCGATGAGTAATAATTTGTTATGACGTCTAAAAGTGAAAATGAATAGGCTTGTTAACTGAAAAAATCTAATTAGTCCGTCACTTAGATTATCAAAAAATATTTGACCCGTATTTTTTCTTTTGTCACATAAACCAAAATTGACGAAGATACGACGCTTTTAAAATTCCCAATACGTCACTGTTCGGTATCATTCATAATGAGTTGATACCGAACAGTGACGTCACGAGCCCCCACTCCCGAGTTTTGATGCGTTTTATCTTTGTCAATATTCGTTGATTTACAAAAACAAAAAATACGTGTCCATTATTTTCCAATACTCTAATTGACGGACTAAATAGATTTGCAATTTATTGATGGTGGAAACAAGCCTATTATGGTAATTCAGTAAACAAATTGATTTAAAAACAATAAAGTCTTTTATTTTGTCCCTCCTCATTAGCTTCTGGTAATATAAGTATATATGTCACCGTAAAATTGTCAAACACGTTATATTACAATATAACGGGTTTCTCTCTAGCGATATTGTAAACTCTCGAATTATTGTCAACTGAACATACGGAAGTATCTCTGCCCCCATAATCGGGACTTGGGGCACCCCCCCGTTAGGTTAGATAAGTTCCTTTAAACCTTGCACTCGGAAATAGGGGCCTAAATAAAGTGTTTTAAGGTTAGGTTATATTAATCGATATTTCTCAGGAATGGTACAGTATCTTTTCATGAGAGTGGTACCACTGGGCAAGGGGGAGCCCTCCTTACCTCAACACCGCGTGAGTTGACTACCATCGCATGCATTTCACGAAAAATAATGCGTTTTATTGTGAGCAGTATGTTCATTTGACATTAATTCGAGAGTTTACAATATCGCTAGAGAGATTACAATATAACGTGTTTGACAATTTTACGGTGACATAATATAAAGTGGCCAATATAAGTACTATTTGATGACATTTTTAGCAAAATTTTGACGATCAATTAATATGGGATGAGTTACATTTTAAACGTACTGAGTTAAAAAATAGAAGCTAAATAAATATATTTTTTGATGTCATTTAATAGTATTTTAGAAGTTTACTGTTAGAATGCATGTTACAAATTTAGATGCCAAAAAATAACCATCATGCTGAGTTGTATTTAGAGTGGTTTACATAGAAGATAACTAGTGGCTAAGATAGTATTATTTAGATGCTCGTTAATTGTGGCTGACTTAGTAATTTAGAAGGCAACATACATTTTTGGAGGCTAATAATGATATTAAAAAGAAGCCTGTTTAATTAGCACCCTTTTTTTATTCCCGTACCACGGGAACTAGAACTCCACGGCTGAAACCGCGTGAGGTACGCTAGTAACTAATACCTATGTATAAGTATTTTGTGATGGTGGATCAGACGTATAAGGATCGTAACTGATGTTGTTCTGTAATTTCTGCCTTATCCTTGAGAAAAAGGCGTAAGTTTATGTACCTATGCATGGTTTTATCATCCTTGTTACATAAAAATGTACCTACATTATCCCCTTCGTACCATCACAAGACGTGGCAAAGACTGCGACGGGTGGCGTATGTATCTCAGACAGTCTGTGTGCGAGTCTAAACTCTAACTGGCTTGAGAAATATACTTACTTTAACTTTTACCCCGAAGCTTTTAGATTTCCGGGAACTATCCAAAGTAGTGTGGTGGGATTTAATTGATTCTGTCGATATCGATAGAGTTACTTACTATTGTTGTACTCGTATTTACTTATTATGGAATTCAAGAACCAATAATTGAGTAAATGAATGCCACTAAGTACTACTAGTGCCGACCAAATTACCAAAAACCATCCCACATTATTAACAACATTACGAAAACTCTGCATGTTCTATCTAAAAATAAACTTCCAAGATAAAAAAGGCGACGTATTATCAACTTCACAACTTTTTAACCAAGAAAAATAAACAAAACAGTTTCATGCTCGTATGTAGCAAGAAATAAAGCAATCGAACGACGCAACAAAGTTAATCGCGGGGTTCACAACAAAAAGATATTGGTCGAAGTTTGTTCCGCGCAATATTTGCACGACCAGAAGTTCCGCGTCTGAGCGCTATAACCTTACGAGGGGGTATTTCTTTATTTAAATCGTAACGGCGCGTACCATGGTGTCATATATGTCATAAATATCGTTTTATATATTTTAGTTTTGGTTAAGAGTAGTTCTTTTGATAAAGCACTGTTACTTTTAACAAAGTCTTGGAGGGTTGTTGTCAACTTTATATCTTGTTAAAGTTTAGAGGTGCAATGAAATTACTACAGCTGGGGTGAACTGTGGTATTACCTGTGGTATTATCCTAGTGATTATCGATGAAGAATTCCAAAGATAACGGCTAAGCAGATTTATTGCTATTCACGAGAGGGCCAAGTACGGATAATAGTAAGGACTTTCACTTTCAAACTGTTTGATTTTGCCACAATAAATTTCAAAATGACTGATACTACTTTCGGCACTAATTCATTTTTGTCTGCTCCACCATCATCTTCATTGGACTCTAATATCGCTCATTAGAGTTCCGTACCCAAAGGGTTAAAAACGGAAACCTATTACTAAGACTCCACTGTCTGTCCGTCTGTTTGTTACCAGGCCATATCTCATGAACCGTGATAGCTAAACATTGCAATTTTCACAGATGATGTATTAGTAATAGCAAATACTAAAAACAGAATAAAATAAATATTTACAAATATTCGCAAGGCTCCCATACAACAAACGTGATTTTTTGAACGCACTTGTCAGTTCAGACAGCTTTCCTATATCCTTCACACAAACAAAACCAATTAGCCGCCGAAACAAACACACGAACATACTCTTGTAGATTCTCCTTTTTTAATCGAGACATAATGGAACAATCGGATCATAAATGACTGTGGTTGGCCGTCCTCAACTGCAACCACAATGATGTTCATCATTAATTTATTTATTGGGAACACTACTCGATTTTTTCGAAAAGCTTGCATTTCATTGGCTTGGAAATATTTACACACACATTTCAGACAATGAAACCACACTTCGGTACACATTTCAGATAAGTTAAACAATGAACTGATGGATTTTATTCATTCCTGTATCTTTCATCGATGTTTATTGTGGTTTCATGATTGTCGGTGAAAAATGGATGGTCGATATACCTAGGAGTAAATTCTGTTCATAGAGCGTTAAAGTAGGTAATTCCTCATCACATTAAGAAGTGCTCAAGGATCTGTTTATTAGACTAACACATTTGAGTGTCATCCTGAACTTCGACAGTTAATTATTTCAACACGGACTTAATTTCGAAAAACAATAGATCGACTACTCATTGCTTCGACAGTATATACTTCGACAACACACACCTTCGAAAAACACTACTTCGACAGATCCCTTCTCCAACATGCACTTGGAATCACATTCGGATTCTTATTTTGACAGAACATACACCTTTCATTTCACATACAGAACATACACCTTTCATGAACACCGACGTGTATTTGTTAATTAAAAATAATCTACTTACTTTTAAATAACGTTAAAAGCGCAGGGCAAACTCTAGGGCGAGGCATCGTTTCACCTGTTTTGATACTTCGGTTCACACCGTAAACTACCGAAAGTACCTATGAAAAATAAAACCGACTTCAAAAACACAAAAAAAAATAAAAATACCTATAGCTTCAGAAGTCAGTGACTTTTGTTTGCTTGATTCCGTTTTCTTTTTGCTGCCGACTTCTGAAGCTAAAGTTATTTATCACTTTTTCATCAATAAAACATAACATTACGCCATTGGCATTTATAATGATGTTGTTGTTGCTTTGCCTATTTTTGAAGAGTTCCCTTGTACCTATATCTCCGAAGATCAGCATCAGACCTTTGGGACCACCGCGAAAAAATATTCTTCCTTACAAAAATAACCATTAAAATATGTTCACTATTGGCGAAGATATCGCTGAACATACACACAAAAAAAAAACAGACGAAATGAAAACCTCCACTTTTTAGAAATCGGTTAAAAAGAGGAGAAACTCGCTCATTCACTAGCTGGTGGTGTTGCTTTCGCTTTACCGTTTTCATAATAAAGCACTTCCTCTATTTAACGTTGCTAGCCAAAACACGTGTTTCCTAGAAGAGCTCTACTAGTCCCCTAACGACGACTACCTAACCTATTACTTCGCGCACAGCAAACAATTTTATACTCAAGTGACGACACTAAAGTGAAGACTCCTAAGTCTTCATCTCACCTATTAAGTACTAAAAGAAGCTTCTCATATTTTAAGGTGAAAGCGCAGGCGCCTTAAAAAAAATCTTACCGTTTTTTGTTATTTGCAGGTCAGTGTGAGATGAGGGATGAAAAATAATTTTGTCGTGATATATTAAGAAACTACTTATGATTTTAATTTTCTTGTTTTTTTCCGCGCTAATATAAAAAATTGTTTTTTTTTTCTTTTTTAATTTTATGAAAGTAAGTATTTATTTATTTGCTTGTCAAAAAATGTTTACGCCGTAAAGTAAAGACGCATAGTACTTTGCCGAAATTTAAAAAAAAAAAACATTAATTATAGTTATCTGTGGCAAATTTCATTCCCGCACACGTGTCGGAAAACTGACAAAAACGCACACGTGTGAAAAACATTGCATGTTTAACGTAATTGTAGTGCGATAAAAACCAGTTTTCGAGGAAGTGTATTCAAAATACTTATAACAACACACTTGTTCATAAAATGCTTCTAATTTTACCGCAATTAGGCACATAATGACACTTATTCATCAAACTGTGACTTTTTAATTGCTATTATTCACAAGTGAGTTATAGGGTTTTTATGTTTTATTGGTTGAATTGCTTTGTTCTTAAAAAAGATTAGACACAAAAAAGATCGTTTTCAACAGTACAAATAAATTAATCTATCTAATAGATAACGTGATATTTTTTTGTATTATTATCTTCACAAGTGTGTTGAAAAACGTCGTATGATACACGTGTGTATTGATGATTACCGTTCTCTTAACACCCTCACCTAACGGCTCGGGTCTCAATGGCGCCTCAGCGGTAATCACCAACATTACACACTTGTACCATAATGTACTATTGCATATTTGCACAAGTTTTGAAGAAGGTCACACTACAACCCTAAGGAGGTGAGCAAAACGAGAAACTATAAACGAAACCGCGAGGCACAGCCGGTAATGTACATACATATATCAGACTCTATTGTTTAGTCTCAAATCAGAGAAACACGTGGATCATTATTTTTTCAGGAACATTCAAGTGACTTGTTCACTCATAAATAATTAAATAACAGGAAAAATGTTTCCTTTATTGTGCATTATAAATAATATCTGAACGTTGGAGGCGGAGTCTTTCAACAATATTTGTAGGGGCGGCAACGGGAACCTTCCGAATTATAGTGGCCAGAAGGCTAAAATAAGTTACATTAAATTTAAAATTTAAAAAAAACCCTAACACATAGGGCCATTTCTTCAGGTATGTAATTCCACTAGCCAACCCCTTTCATTTGATACCCATATTAAGTGAGTTGTGAATAAAAATGTAAGTAAATCACCATTTTGTGTTGGCAGCCATCTTGGATTTGAAATTCATTATAGCGTATAGTATTCTACCAATCAAGCCCAAGCATTTGATACCCATATTGAGGGAGTCGTTGAATAGATATGTAATCCATCATTTTGTGGTGGTGGCCATCTTGGACTGATTTTTACCAAACATAGCTAAGAACACTCACAACTAAGTCACATTTTTTTTAAATCGAAATCAGCAAAGCTAATCCGTTCGAGAGATACGATGCCACAGACAAACACACACACAGACACGTCAAACTTATAACACCCCGTTGTTTTTGCGTCGGAAGTTAATTACTTACGGCAATTTTAAATGAATCAAGTGACACGGATATGATATTCTTTGTTTATAGAAACATTGATATCTATTACGCTAAGAAGGCACATTAACCAACAGTTACACGTAAGTAAGTTATAAAAACGGCCGTTAGTGAGTTTCCGGGAAAAATAAATTAGTAGATATACTTTTAAAAGAATGAACCGATGACTTAGGAATCCGCTACATGTCAGAAGCATAGAATTGATCGATGTGGTGACACTTGGATATACCTACGTCCAGCAGTCTTGCAGCGGGCGGTCTTACAGCTGCAATAATGTGGATTACGAAAACTCTTTTTATAAAACAGTCAACCATAACATAACTTCACGCCTGTAATACCCGAAGGGTTAGGCAAAGGTGCATCTAATGGGTGTGTAATATATGCTTTAATAACAGATAGTATATTTTCACTTGAAATAACGTTCAAATCATGTAATTTTCATATGCTATAAAAACAAATAACCTAATTTCATGTGATCTAATGTTATATGTAATAAAAACTTCTTTTACTCTAATATCATTTAGTATAACGGTCATTTCAAATAGTTTTCAATTTGTATAGTGCTGTTTTAATATAACGTTTAGTTGACCTGACTTTCATTTGACCTAATTTTCATATTTACTCATTTTCAGCCAAAATTCTGTAATGAATAAGTAATGCGCGCTAATGGTCACTGTTCTAACCTAACCTAGATGATTAACCATCAATAAAGGGGATATGGCACTCGGCGGCCGCTGCCGCGGCACGCTCCATCCGCTCGCTCGCCTTCACGCGCTAATGGTCTCTGTTCTAACCTAACCTAACCTAGATGATTAACCATCACTAGAGAGGATATGGCACTCGGTGGCCGCTGTTACTGTTCTAACCTAACCTAACCCAGATAATTCTCCAACAATAGAGGGGATCTGGCACTCGAGAGAGTAGGGAGGGGAACACGAAAGTAGCAGGCGTTTATAGTCCAATCAGTTTTTGCAAAAATATTCAAAAAAGTAAACGTTTCAAAATTGTAATTAACGTTACTATAGATTTTGAATATTATACTAACTAAATATTATACTAAATTAATATTAGTTTAAAAGTGCATTATAGGAAATGTTTAGTAAGGCATATAAAATTAGATAAAGTGGATTAAATCAATAATTCATTATATCATTTCATCTTTATACTGAACAAAAAGTATATTAAATGAAATGTCACGTGAACGTTAGACTTATATATATATCAAATGGCACGCACCCGTATCTAATAGTACACTCAAATTTCGCCATAATTAGGGGCCATTTGCCATCAACCGGGAATAGAACCCAGGATGAGGTGCTCCTGACGGTAGGAGGGGTATCCATCGGCGTCGAGTCGACGTTGAAGTACCTAGGACTCGTCCTCGACAGCCGGTGGAACTTCGTGGAGCATTTCCGACGTTTGGCCCCCAGGCTGGAACGGACCGGGGCTGCCTTCAGGCGGCTCCTGCCCAACCTTGGAGAGCCAAACGCCTCCTGCCGCAGGCTCTATGCGGGGGTCGTGCGGTCCATGGCCCTCTACGGGGCCCCAGTGTGGGCGCGTTCCTTGAAGCGGCGTGCCGCACATTATCTGAACGCGCCCCAAAAAGTGGTGGCCGTAAGGATGGTCCGTGGGTACCGCACGATCTCCCGCGAGGCGGCGGGCCTGCTTGCTGGATTGCCGCCATGGGATCTGGAGGCGATAGTCCTCGCGCGCCTACACGAATGGCGCGCGCAGGTACTACGCCGGGGGGAAACTCCGCTGCCGCGGCAAATTGCCGCTCAGCGGACTGACGTCCGGCGCGATCTCATGGCGACATGGAGAGAGCGACTGTCGCAACCCCGCGCAGGGCACGCCACGATAGTGGCGGTAAGTCCCCTCTTTGAGGAGTGGCTAGAGAGGCGCCACGGCGTCCTCACCTTCCGCCTGACGCAGGTCCTCACCGGACACGGATGTTTCGGGAGGTACCTGCACCGAATCGGGCGGGAGGAAACGCCCGGGTGTCTCCACTGCGAGGATCGACCGGAGGACACGGTGGAGCACACGGTGGAGGTCTGCCCTGCGTGGGCGGAGCACCGCCGTGTCCTCGTAGCGGCGATCGGCGGCGGCGACCTCTCGCGTCCGGCCCTAGTTCAATCCATGGTCCGGAGCGAGACGGAATGGGAAGCCGTCACCTCCTTCTGCGAAGCAGTCATGTTAGAGAAGGAGGTGGCGGAACGAGAGAGGGAGAGATCCTCTCTTCCCGGCCGCCGCGGGAGACGCACCGGGCGTCGGGGGCCACGTGGTGGCTACCGGCCACCGTAGATGCGGGCCTGTGGACGGTAAGCTATGGGCTAGCTAGCCGTCCGTCCATCTAATGACGACAGGCCGTGTCGACGGCGCGTTCGTGTTCCACGCGCGCCTCAAAGAGATGTCAGCAGAAGAGAGGGGCCCGCAAGGGCCGAAGCCTGCCGGGGTTGCGGGACTGTTCGAAAGAGATACCGCGGCCCCGGAACATAAAGGGCGAGGAAGGAACATGGATGGGTTTTAGTCAGTAAGAGTCTGACACTCCCTCCCGCTCCGCCCAGAGTGGGAGAAGTCATTTGATGATTTCCCATCCTAAAAAAAAAAAAAAAAGGATGAGGTGCTCAGCAGTGCCTTGCTACTACTAGATCAACGAGGCAGTCGGCAACGGGTAAACCCTATAACGACTTAAATTATTCTTCGATGCGAACCTATTGCCATCAACCGGGAATCGAACCCAGGATGAGGTGCTCAGCAGTGCTTTGCGACTACTAGATCAACGAGGCAGTCAACTCAGCAACGGGCAAACCCTATAATCCTTAAATTATTCTTCGATGCGAACCTATTGCCATCAACCGGGAATCGAACCCAGGATGGGGTGCTCAGCAGTCGAGCTTGCGACTACTAGATCAACATGGCAGTCAGCAACGGGTAAACCTTATAATCCTTAAATTAGTCTTCGATGCGAACCTATTGCCATCAACCGAGAATAGAACCCAGGATGAGGTGCTCAGCACTCAGCAGTGCCTTGCGACTACTAGATCAACGAGGCAGTCAGCAACGGGTAAACCCTATAACGACTTAAATTATTCTTCGATGCGAACCTATTCCCATCAACCGGGAATCGAACCCAGGATGAGGTGCTCAGCAGTGCTTAGCGACTACTAGATCAACGAGGCAGTCAGCAACGGGTAAACCCCATAATCCTTAAATTATGCTACATCATAGTAGGTACAGTACATTACAGTACCTGATAAAACAACACCGACGCAGTTTAGAGTCTAAATTAAACCTAAAACCACCTGAGGTTTCCTGTTTAGGTGAAAGAATCCCAAACTTTTTGCAATATCGGTCCACTGAACGCTAAGCGTGCTTTGAAAGTAGCACTCGCTCGGAACACCAGGTTTTGGGAAGTTCATCCTCCGAACTGAAGAACTATGTTCATAAACGCAGTATCGATTAGATTATACTGTCAAATACTTGGACGGGGATAGGCAAATAATGGGGAAAAAGTGGTATTTTGTTTATCCAAAAGCGTTCTTCTGTGTAAGTAGTAACAGACTGTTATGTGCACTGTTATTGTATAACAAGATGAGAACATAAAATTTAAAAAAAGTAAAATACCCGACACATGTAATCATAATTTCAAGGTATTTTTTCTTGGAACGAAGTTCCTTAATGAGGCTTACGGGTAATGCGATTTAGTAGAAATCGTCACGTAACGAAATGCCGAATGCTGTGTGTGTAGTAGTGTAATAATATAATATTCCTCATTCCCTTTCAATATAGGTAGTGCACATTGTTCTACTAGTTGAGCCCTTTCCATTTGATACCCATAGTTGTGAAAAAATGTAATTCACCTTTTTGTGGCGGCAGCCATCTTAGACTGATTTTTATCAAACATAGCTAAGGCCACTCCCAACTAATACACCCTTTAAACAAAAAAAAACTAATTCAAAATAGGATTATCCGTTCGGGAGCTACGACGCTACAGACACACATACACACACAGACACGTCAAACTTATAAAACCCCGTTGATTTTGCGTCGGGAGTTAAAAAGTTGGACTTTAAAATTAAATATAGTAGGTAAATAGACTTCGAATCGAACGTGACGTTATATTTCTACGTATTATTCTAAGCAAACCCTTTTATTGATACCTGGGGTACATTAAATAACTAGTTCGACAAGTTTGGGAGTCCACCATTAAGTACCAGTATTATTTTTATAGGCCCACCTAAGTTTTCACGTGGGTGGAGGCTTTAAAAATAAAAACTCGTTTATTTGTGGCAGCTGATATTTATAAAAACGCGGAAGAGTTATACGTGGGTGGGTGCTCTTAAAAGAGAAACGTCGAAATAAATCCATTGCCTGTTAAATATTGATAAGCAAACGCTTCCAAATTTAAAATCACACCCACTCTTACATTTTACTCTTTCAGATACTTCATGTGTCATTGGGTACTTTCACAACAGTAAAAACCTACCAAAACTCATCCCGTTGAATTTAATGTTCGTTGCAAAATCCCTTAGTCTCAGCCAATCAAAGTCAGATTAAAACCAAAGTAGGTATAATTTGAATAACGTTTACGTATTTTACCGTTCCCCGTACGCTCGTTAAAACTAATTGCTCAAAAATAACCATTTTCATATAATATTCTGAAACGGATTTTTATTTGTTTACCTACCTTGACGAATTGTGAAGCTTTAACAGGATTAGGTAGACTGAAATTAATTAAAGCAATTTGCATTGATGTCTGTTATTCATGAATCATATTTTTTTTTTGTCGTTTGGTTTGGCAGTACCAGGCTAGGGCTAGCACGAGTATGCGATACAAACGTCGTGTACCTGAATCCGTCCCATTTTTATATAGAAAAAATACAATTCATCATCATGTACCTAGCCTTTTCCCAACTATGCTGGAGTCGGCTTCCAGTCTTACCTGATGCAGCTGAGTACCAGTGTTTTACATGGAGTGACTGCCTATCTGACCTCCACAACCCAGTTAGTACGGAATAACCACTGACCACTGACTACCTGTAACGACTGTCAAAGATCTACAAATGATAGCCGGGACTACATGAACTAAATTAGCAACTCTAATTGTGGTGGTTCAAACTCCGTTTGATAGACTGATAGAATAAAGTTCTAATCAACTTGCACTACAAAGTGGTTGTTACGTCAGTCACTGCGGGCCGAATAGTGCAAAATTATTGATTTCGATCGATTTACAAAAAATCTATTCATTGGAAGACCAGCGTCAGACAGCATCACCTGTCTGGCATGAATGATGAAATGGACCTTTTTGGCGCAGCCGTGAGGCACACAGTACATTTACTATGTATTTTCTCTTTTTTTTTTTGTAACTTTTTTAATATTATTGTGTGTGCTTAATGTACTGACGTCAAATAAATATTTTTTTCTTTCTTTCTTTCTTATTAGACTAAAAAAAAAACTATAATGCTAATATGTTGCTTGTAGAATTATTTGCCAAAAATCAGAATGATCGCATGTATTAGGTAGATTTCCTTTTTTTTGAAAAAAAAAAAATCTACCTATTGGTCTCTCACCTACGGAGATATATATGAATACGTATGTATATGGGTGACAAGCAAAATTTAGCCACACTCTACAGGTCGCAATTATGAACCGATTGCTTTCAAACTTGGCCAAAAAATCGAAACGGTCAAAACTTAGGCTAAGTTCGTGAATGGGCGGAATTCGTCCATGGGGGGCGGCGGGGGGGCGGTTTTTCTAAAATCAGTTTTTTGGCCATAACTTTTTTTCTATGGAAAATTTTTGAACCGTTTCTCATTTTTATCATTCTGAGTACGAATACAGACATCTTTAAATTAAAACTTTTTTGATGCAACCCCTAAATTGGGGAGGGGGTTGAAAATTCCAAATTTTTTGCGAAAAAAAATCATATCTCCGAAACAGTAAACATTTTGAGCGTCGCAAATATTTTTTTTTGAAAGCAAATTGTTTACTTTACAATTGCTACCTTCAAAGTTTAGCGATAAAACTTATAGTTTTCGAAATAAAAAATTATAACTAAACATTTGAGGGCGTTTCCATCCTAAACTCTTATGAGAGAATTTAAAAAGGGTAAACTTTCCATTACAGGACAACGATCGATTTGAAAGCATATTTTTTTTTGTAGATTGTACACATAACTACAACTCTTTATACAAATTTTCAATAGTTGGACGCTCCAGCACCTTCTTCGAAATCTACCTCCTCCTGCGGCTTGCCGGAGGGATTTTTTTAGTATGGTTTTCACTCGTTAGAAGAATTTATTAGTTCGTCATTTTTTTATCGAGTAAAATTAATTGTATTATGTTTTCAAAACACTATCATACTAGCATGTATCCTGAAGAATATCATATACTTTTCTGGCTTTGTTTATTGCAGTGAATCATATACTTTCAAATACTATAAACTCGCGTTTAGCTCCTGTAGTCGCCTTAAAGAATTTTAATGCAATCAGTATCATCCATAGATATGAAAATATAATTACACGTCAAATGCATATTATAAATACATACGACATAATTAATAAGTACGTTACGTTTACATCGCCCGCTCGTGCTGGGGCCACAGGTGGCCTAAATAAAAATATGGTGACTTTTAGGTTGCTCTGCTGTAATTAACCTTTGTGTTTTTTAAACCGGATTGGGTTTTATCTCCGTCTCATCTGGTATCAGAGATGATGCCGATCTTATTATTTTACCAACCTGTATCGTCCCACAACTAGGCAAACATTATTTTTTATAATATATAAATATTACAAAAATTATAAATTGATATAATACACTACTAACCCGGCCCGGCTTCCCACAGGTGGACATTTAATAAAAAAATATACAGTCTATGTTACCCAGGGATAATGTAGCATTATAATGGTGAAAGAATTTTGGAAATCGGTCAAAAGTTTTCGAGTTTCGTTACAAAAATATAAATCTTTCCTCTTTATAATATTATAAGTGCAAATAATTTAATCATATTTCTGTTACTGGCAATAATTAGAAGGTGGCAGACAGAATCATATTTTAAATATGTTTTTAAGAAAACTTCTCTAGTAATTATTTTTTTTTAAGTCTTATTTCCGAAATATTTTTAATTTAAACTGCCATTCGCAGGCGCAAAATACAATTGCATAAATTAATTTCCACAGTAGCTAAAGAAAACTGCTAAAATGGAATTCGCTGAACTGGGCCAAAAGCCGTCATAACCGAATGCGCTTCTGGCGGAAACAAGTTCATCTCATTCACGAGATCTTGCTCTTTGCTAAGATAGCTGCATTGTTTTGTGAATTTTGAGCCAAAATCTAAGGAACATTTCAGCTAAAATTGCGCTACTTTATCGAAGTTTTACTGTTTCGTTTGACCGTAAAGATGTGGCCAAAAGACAGTCGTAAAAAAAAGGTTAAAATAATCTTACTCGTCTTCATTTTTAACCGACTTCCAAAAAGAGGAGGTTATCAATTCGTCTGTATGTTTTTTTTTTTTTTTTTTTTTTTTTTTTTTTTTTTTTTTTTTTGTGTTTGTTACCTCATAACTTTCGACTGAGTGAACCGATTTTGATGATTCTTTTTTTATTTGAAAGCTGGTGCTTCCCATGTGGTCCCATTTTAATTTGCTGAAGATCTGATGCTGGTCTTCGGAGATATACAATGGAACTCCTCAAAAATGTACGGCAAATCTGCAGTGATTGCTGTTATCGCTTGTAGGTTTATTGTTTATACAACATCATGACGTAATATCACGCCTGTATGCTCTGAGGGGGTACGCAGATGTGTACAGTACACCCAGATTTCGACAGTGTTTGTTACCTCAGTACTTTCGACTGGGTGAACCGAGTTTGATGATTCTTTTTTAATTTGAAAGCTGGTGCTTCCCGTGTGGTTATATTTTAATTTGCTGAAGATCTGATCCGGATCTTCGGAGATATACAATGGAACTCTTCAAAAATACACGGCAAATCTGCAGTAACTGCTGCAATCGCTTGAATGTTTATTGTTTATACAGCATCATGACGTAACATCACGCCTGTATGCTCTGAGGGGGTACGCAGATGTGTACAATATTCCCAGATTTCGACAGTTAGGTGTATTAAGTTCCATTTATTGGGGATAAGCCTCCTTGACATGTATTGTTTTTTTTTATTTTATTGGCAAGGGTACTTCAAGGGTAGTTTGATGAGAATTTGGTTAGGTTCTGATTATGGGATCCATGACAAAGGAACGGAGCTCTTCAATTCTTAGAAGCAAATTAACGATACTCGGCCAAATCTTTTAAAGGCTATCCGGATATTTGGGTCACGTACCATAACGTCGTTATTAACCGACTTCAAAAAGGAGAAGGTTCTCAATTCAATGTTCCCCGATTACTCGAAGATGACTGGACCGAATTTGTTTTTTAATTGTTTGAAAGGGTATACTTCCCAGAAGGTCCCATAATCATCAAGTCAGGATCCTGATAATGGGATCCTGGAGAAATAGAGAGAACTTTTCAAATTTTATAGGCACACCAGAAGCGATTTGGGTAGTTTTAGAAAGACTACTTTCTCGGAGTGATCCCATTTAAATTTGGTAAAGATTAGATGAAAAACTTCGGAGAAAGGCAACGGAACTCCTCATTAAATGTAGCAAATGTGTGTCTCTTACTGGGATTGCTGAAATCTCATGTCTGTCTATTGTTTACACCAGTTCATAACAAAAAATCACGCTGGTACGCTGTGAAAGGGTATGCACATGTGAACCACTAAAAAGTGAAAAATAAAAACTTTTTTGCAAAAAATAAAACCGACTTCACACAAAAAAGTGAAAAATAACTTTAGCTTCAGAAGTCGGTGACAAAAAAACTAAATCAATCAAATAAAGGTCACCGACTTTTGAAGCTAAAGTTATTTTTCACTTTTTTGTGTGAAGTCGGTTTTATTTTTTGCAAAAAAGTTTTTATCTTTATCATTTTCCTTAGAATGCGAAAGTTTACATCGTGGCTTAAAGATTGGCAGGATATAGTTGGTAAGATTAATCTCTCTAGTAATTTTAGCACCGTTGATGCTCAATGCTCACAGAGGATGATCAAAGGTAAAGCTGAGTACTAATTAGCACTAAGTTCAGGGATGTTTAAAATTTTAGTGTGATTAAAAAAGAGATTTTGAACATTGATCGTTCATGCTTGTTCTTCCATTGTACGGAATAAGGATTTTGTCCAAGAAAAACCGATATTATAAATAAATATCAGCCCAAAACTAAATAATGTTTGGAGCACCCGATAAAGTCTTACAATCTTTTTGGGTTCTTATCTATTAAACACGCGCTACATATCTTCTGTGAACGACTAGGAGACAAATATTATTTACTATCCTAAATGTTTTCTAGTAGGTCACCGAGTTTCGAGTTTCTTTTTTTAAAATTTTGTTGTTTTGTTATTTTGACCGTCTGTTATAGCCTGCCAGTCAATTTCGAACAATCTTTGCATGTACGAGGATTCGTATTTTTGCTATCGAAAAACTTGACCAGCGGTTTTTGAAAACTCCCTGGAGTAAATCTGATATTTCCAAGTCAGTTGATTGGCTGCTGTTTCTTTTGTCTTGTGAATAAAATATTTGACAGGGTGATGTTAGACAATTTTGTAAGTGATTAGTCTTCAATAAGCCAGTGGTAATCTTCTTCTTAACCATTTTTTATTTATTTGTACAGTGACCGACTACGGCCTGAATTCTTGTCGTGCTGACGGTCGGATGCGTGCGGTCGGGCATGACGTCAGTGAGAACAAAATACGGCTCTCGGTCGCCGCTGACGTCAGCGTCGCAGTATGGTCCTATACGCGACCAACCGTCAGTGTGACAAGAATTCAGGCTTAAACGTTTCTAAAAGCTTAAAATGTAGCTTTAGATCTTTGATCATTCATATCATTCATTCCCCAAAAGCATTAGATAATTATGGGAAATAAGTTTTATGGTATTTCGTCATCTTTACCATAAGAAAATCAAACCTTGTATTCTATTTATATCTTCATGTGATACGTAGGAAGATATAAATAGACACGGGCATATATTCAGTAACTTTATCAAGATAAATGAGTCCGGGCAGCTGTCAATTTGGCAGTTAAACGTCAATCTGACAGCGGAGAAAAGACTGGCCAGCGATCCCTTTTCAATTACTGGCACAAACTCGCCTTTCTCTGTGGGCTGAGGGCGAGCACTGACAGCTTTCTGGGGCTTGTTGAAGGGAACTAGCGAAGGGCGAAATAGTTGGGATGTTCGGAACATTTTATTGGATGGGAGCCATTTTATTGGCTTATAGGTATGCAAGAAATGTGTAGAATGTTTCTTTTTTCTTTTAGAATAAGCGCCTCTACTACTTAGATATTAGCAGTTCTCTGGTAAAGTCTTATCGGGCTCATAAGCAGTCCTGTGACTACTGATATAATATATCCTGGCTCAATTTTTACGAAATTCTTGATGTTCTATGTGGTCTTACCAATGCGTACGGACGCGCGAATACGAAGTCGTCGCATTTTAATGGCACTTATTTGATTGGAAAACCTAAAGGTGATCTTTTGTTGTAACCACGCGTTCAAACAAAAGACATGCGCGGCTGCAGCTGGTCGCAGGTTAAAATGCCATTAATCGCTTCGGTTGGAAAGCTCAAAGGGGTTTGATCACCTTGACCGGATTTTATTCCTTCATTTCTTTTTTTTTTAACTGTGGCCACGCATATGACTTATAATAATCGATAGCTGGTATCAATACAAACAAGTTTTGCATTGGGCAAAATGTTCTCAAGTGTCACGATTCCGAGATATGAGCTATCAAAGTTAAAATCCAATCACTTATAGCCACTTTAGTACAACTTTGATTTGATCAGACACGCATACAGCGTGTATCAATCGATAGCTACCATCATCATTAAAACAAAGTTGTGCTGAAGATGCTCAATGAATTTACTAAACTTTGATACCTCATATCTCGGAAACGTAACACTTTAGAACATTTTGTTTCGTACCAGACTTGTTTGTATGGATACCAGCTATCGATTGATACATGTTTTATGCGTGTCTGATCAAATCAAAGCTGTGCTGAAGATTCCATCAGTGAATGGACTTTAACTTTAATATAGCTCATATCTCGGAAACGTGACACTTTAGAACATTTTGTCTCTTACAAAACTTGTTTGTGTTGATACCATCTATCGGTTTATGTAGGTATTATGCGTGGCCGCTACTTTGGAAAAAAATCAAAATGGCGGAAAAAAATCAGCCCACGCTTCATATAAAATGTGCCAAGCCCTTTTTTTAATCTCGTTCACTCGCAGCCTTTATAGTTGCTTTACAGTTTCAAATCCACAGTTATCCCGCATGTTGATATGAATGATTGAAAACTCCACACAATCCGTTCCGACAGGCATTCACTCTTTGAGCTGGATTCCATAGAATCCATCAACGTACACAAACAGAACGCAAACAATTCCGCTAATCGACATACGGTTTGAAAATGCAACCAACAATATAAATTATCCCCGTGATGTTGTTGTTTCTACCGTGCCCGCAGTTCCCCGACATTTTTTCCCTCTTTTGTAAAGCCACTCTGAACATCACTCGCTCCCCTGCAACACCACAGTTTAACTTCATTTCCCATTTCCATACAATAACAAATGAACATTTTGACATAAATCGCGTTTAAAAAAAGGTACCAGTCTTTGTTCCCAACAAAAAATAACTCCAGTAACTTTGTATACGGATAACTGAATAAAAAGAAGCAAATGAATTAATTATTATTTTTTGCGCTGAAGATAAAACGTATTTTTTTTCCAGTATTGTGTAAGATCCGATGTTGCCGATTGTTAGGGAAGTTATGAGGGTGGATGAATAATGCAGGAGTGGCTGCTGAACTTGGCTGGTAGGTACTGGACTCAAATGTCTCTATCTTGTACAGAAATCACCTGAAAGAACCGAAGTAGGAGTAGTTCTCCTACTACATTATGTATTTATGTAGCTACTTAGTTTCCTACGTATAAAGATTCACAGGTTTTCACTCACTTAATCTTGCGAAAACATATGAATTAGGTAAGGCATTTCGTTATTAACATAAGTATTTTTGAAGTAGATACATAAACGATATTTTTTTTGTTAGCTTGACTGTATCATGATGGTTTACCTTATCAAATTTACTGTATGTACCTACCTAGATTATAAGTGAATGATGTGGTCTCCTATAATTGGAAGCGCACACTTGAATTTCCCCTGTTATCTGTAATACTTTAATGTAATTGTGTAGTTTCTGTTGGAGATCCAATAAATAAATAAATAAATCACTCCTGGGCAAAAGCCTCCCCCCATTTCTTCTACTTTTCTCGACGTCCAAGTCGCCATCTTCTCCTCGAACGATACGATATATGATATTACAAATAATGCCCTGTACTGTGTTACTCATATTGAGTTTACCTTTAATAGGCAAGTAATACTTCGAAGTGACTTGAAATATCTTACCGAGAACTCTAACGGTTCTCAGAAATTTGACTAGCAATAAAAGATCAAATGTATCGAAAAATTAACTAACCTTTCTCAAAAACTGTTACTATGTATTTTAAAACAGTATACTTTTTCTTAGAATGCTTTAAAATAACATCTATTTGGAAAATTAAAGAAATTTGACTACAGTTAACGAAACTCACTGGGCTCAAATATTTTCTCATTTCGTTCCTTTGAAGTATTTTCTTACAGGTAATGTAAATCAATCTCCTAGAAATTGTTAATCAAAATATTATGTTTCACTGCCGCATCATACGATACTACGGAGTTGGAGAAATATTTTATGTTTTCATTTTAAATATTTTATTTCTTTTGTGAAATGTGCTTTCGATTAGTGTGCAAGAAGTGGAAAATGGCGGCGCGTTGCTGTTAGTTCCACATGCAGCGCGTTGGCAGGTAAACTCAGGTAATATAAATGTAAATTCACTAAAAAGAAACGCAGTCGAGGTGCCATCGCCAATTGTACTGGCAACTTGCTACACGTTGCCCATATTTTAGCATAAAAAGCATGATATTCTATACAAGTTAGTTTACTTTGTACACGTGTATTTCATAGAGAATAAACAGAAAATGTTACGTTGGTTAACGTTGACTATAAGGAAACCCCTAAAGCCGATCAAAAACCCATGTCAAAGTGATAATCTGAGTGCGGTATTTCAGTTTAAAATGTTCTGTACATTTTAAGCTCTGAACCACTAATCCTGTGTTAAATATTCTTCTTCCATTTTATGATTGTCTAATAACATTTTACTTACAGTACCTAGCCTTTACATACTTACTTACAGTCTTAACCAGCCTAGCGAAACACATAAGTGATTATGAAACGCAGGATGAAAGACTTAAAAGGGAAAGCACAAGGAACCAATATTTGAAGCATAAAGTGAACCCCAAATTAAATATTGTAATGCACTGTGTACAGTATCAAGCGGTAAAATTATTTAATTGTTTGCCTAAAGACATAAAACCACTGCTATACAAAACCACCTTATTTAAAAATAAATTAAGAAAATTCTTACTGGAAAAATGTTTCTATTCCGTGGATGAATTCATGACTCACGGATATTAGTGCAATTTGTTACTAAGTTGTAATTGTAAGTTGTAATTTGTTGTCATAATCTGTAAAATACTTGAAATGACATGGTTTTTAATGGATTTTTTTTTTCACGTTGGATATATATATTTTATGGAAATGAAAATTTTACTTTATTTCAATGATTTTTTATGTACCTAGCAGAATGAATTTTAATTTTAATAATTGTGGTTATGACTTTCCATTTTAAATTAATTGTTAATGAACGATTATTTAGTATTTTATATGACATGTTTTCTTGGATTTTATGTATTAATTTGATTAAGTTTTGGGTGACATTTTAAAATATTTCATGTTTTCTATTTTTACTATGTTGATATTGTATATTTTTATTAATTTAATTTGATCAAGTGATGGTATATTTTCTATTTATTATTAGTCGAGTAGTGTTTTTTTTTTTCTGTTTATTTAACTAATCTAAACTTTTTATGTAACGCATTCAGACACAATTGTTATTGTTATTGAATAAATGAAATGAATGAAATTTTAGAAGAAAAGCGTCTACTAATAAAATAAGGTTAGAACAGAGAATGAGACAAACACGACGTTGTCAAAGCAAGACAAAAAAATGAATAAAACCGTTACCTTCAGAGATTTGAGCTAAAGTACTATAATTTGAATTTGGAACGAAAACAAAGCAGGGAGAAAGCTATTGCTTAAGACAGGGATTCAGTTATGAGGGTGAATCTAATAATAGAAAGGAAAATAATGTTTCAGAGCTATTTCCAGCGCTGATGGTAATGAAAGAAAAACAGAGCGATCGTCTACAACTTGGTCGTTGATCGTCTACAATTTCCAACAAATTGCTGGTCAACTTTTAATTTTAATATCATAAAAGAGTTTATATGCTAATTCGAAACTTAACCGTAACGTAACATAAACGATACGTGTAACGTAATGGACACGGAATTTGGAGACAAAAACGTAACATTGTAACATTTAAATATGATGTCTTGCTTTGTGAAAGTTTTGCAATAGAAAAAGCTTACGATGGCTAACAGTCTGTCAGGTATAGCTGTGATATTGACGGATGTTATCTCCAATTGATCGGTAAACCTACCTACCTGTGACATAAATGGTACGTTAGTATACTCGCAATGTTGTCGCCCAGATCGAAAATTCCCCTGACATCTCAACTTTCAATTACCAAGTTGATGGAAAACAAACACCTGTCTGACAAAACAAAATAAAGTAAACAAAACACTCTCAAGAGTTACCTAATATCCAAGTTTGTTTTCAGTACGGCTAGGTAAGGTTTTTTTTTTTCTTTTAACTTTTGTTTTGAAGCTCTACAAACTTATAATGAACATTTTGGACAAATGTGGGCTTTCGTTTCTAGAGGCAATTCTTTTGGTTGTTTTGCTTGAGTTCTTTGGTATAAAATTCATTACTTTGTTGATGAAAAATTGAGATAAAGTGCAATTGTAACTTCATCATCATTATCTACAGCCTGAATTCACCTACTGCTGGCATCTCTTTCTTTGTGCCAATGTCTACGTTCCTTTTTTTATCAGGTAGTGAAAAATGCCTGAAGCAAACCACCCGGGGAGACGGCTTGGTTTTATTTTGTTGATGAAAAATTGAGATAAAGCGCAATTGTAACTTCATCATCATTATCTACAGCCTGAATTCACCTACTGCTGGCATCTCTTTCTTTGTGCCAATGTCGACGTTCCTTTTTTTATCAGGTAGTGAAAAATGCCTGAAGCAAACCACCCGGGGAGACGGCTTGGTTATGTGGGACTTGCAGTCTTACCCACAAAAAACACCACCCCGGTGGTGTCGCCGTGAACCTACTGTGCCGACCTCCTCCTGGTTTTCGACCCTATGGCAACAATGTCGTCTACCCATTTCACCAATTTCAACTTAAATTAATATTGTTACAACATGATGGTTACAAAACACTCCCATTGTTTCAATTATGTTGCGCTCTCCTCTCAAAGCCCTCATACAATAATCTAAACTAAACAAACCACATGAACTAAACATAACCCACTACAATAATTAATGTTTACACTCCCTTTCACTAATGCAGATATCCGCACACTTAATCGAATGTTCATCAATAACGACAACACAAGATACTCCATCTATCTTTATTTAATAGATTTTCAACTTTATTGCTAAAGCATTAGCATTGGGAAAAATTTACGGTTTCGGGTAGATTGTGGTGCCAGTCTGTACCATACCAACATACCAGCACTTTGCCTTCTCAATCAATTAATACACTAAACGTAGTAAGCTCACATCAAACAGGTGCTTTTACCCAAAGCGATTGTCTTAGATAAACATGACTAATTCAGAGGTGCACATTAATAATAATATCGCTGGACATGAACACACAGCGCCATCTAGCACCACACTAAGCAAGGCTTGTGCTACTAATCTAAACTTATTATTATAAAGAGGAATGCTTTGACTTTTTGTTATGTTTTTATTTCGATTTAACTCTGAAACTACTCGACCGATTTTAAAATCATTCACCATTAGAAAGCCACATCTTTAGTGAGTAACATAGGTTATACTTTATCCCCGTACTTCCACGGGAACGAGAACTACGCGGGTGAAACCGCGTGACGTCCACTAGTTTATATATAATGGTCCATTATCTAGCCGCCAGAGTGGTCTGAACTGAACTAGTTTTTTAATTAAAAATATAACCAGCTTTAAAAAAAAAAAACAAAAAAGTGAAAAATAAACTTTAGCTTCTGAAGCCGGTGACCTTTGTTTGTTTGTTTTATTTTTTTGTCACCGACTTCAGAAGCTAAAGTTATTTTTCACTTTTTTGTTTTTTTTAAGTCGGTTTTTTTTTTCAAAAAAGTTTTTATTTTTCACTTTTTAGTGGTTCACATCTGCTTGGTACACATGGAAAGTGCTCATCGTTACAATTACAACAAGCCCAAACACGACTTGGATAGATTGTCCCATTACGGAGTTCCGGACTTCCGGTGCCTGAATCATGGCTTCATCATCTGATCTGTTGGTGGTATGTTTCTTATTGAACGAAAATATTTCACATGTAGTAGAAAAAACAAAAATCGCTGTACGACATCCCAAAAAATCAGAAAAGTTCCCTCGATTTCGCCAAGATTTCTCATTTGAATTCGACGTTTTCGTTACTTGCAATTATTATAATAATTATATATTGTAGTTATAGTTTCACTTATAAACACTAACTAACAATTGTTTAAAAATAACACTACCTACTGCACCTAAATGTATACTTTTGTAATATCTTCTTTTCAATAAATTATGCTTATTCTTATTCATACCAGATCCCGACTAGGTAACTACGGGACCATTTGGAATGTAAACCCACCGGTAAAAATAGTCTAAAAACAAGGGGAACGAAGGAAATGATGCATGGGTACTCACGTGTGGCCGTGGAGAGTTGCACTTATTCACTTTATTCCGCCTTTATGGTTATTTCGCAGTGCACTACGTTAATTGATAGTCTGGGACGTCCCTTGATGGTTATTTAACACTATCTTATGGTTTCTTGAGGTTTTCACGGAGCCGGCTCGCAAGCCGTAGTTTTGATTCGAAGTTTTGAACAGAAAGCGCGCGTTGATCTGCCTGTCGGGCGCTAGTGAGCCTTGCGCAGGATACGGAAATAGAGACGGGAAGGAAATAGGGATGTGGTAACTTGTGCAAAAAGACTAAGTTATCGGTTTTACTGATGATGTGTTTTTAATACTTTAACATTATTCTCCCCCGCTGGCGAAATTTATTGAGACTGAAGAAAAAATACTATGACTAAGTCCACATATGTTAATAGTTGATATGTAAGAGTGTGATGGAATAGATAAAGATTATGTTATACATATATGTTACAAAAATACAAAGACGAAATGATAATGAAAATTTACTTAAATGAAAAATTTTGAAATTAGTTACCACCATCCGGGATGGGGCACAATTTAACAAGAGGTCTATTAATTACGCCTTGTCCAGTTTCGACAGTTGCAGAACGCGGTATACCATCACGACCGTGATAAAGATTGATAATTTTTCCGAAACGCCAACGCAACGGAGGTTGTTGTTCGTCTTTTATTATAACGACTTGACCAAGGCGAGCTTGATCAGTTGACCTAGTCCACTTCAGTCTTTGTGAAAGACTAGTTAAATATTCTGTATGCCATCTGGCCCAGAAGTCCTGATGCATTCGTTGAACGAGTTGCCAACGCTTGAGTCTGTTAAGTTTAATGTTTGAATAATCTGGCGTTGGCAACGCTGTTAAGGGTGCTTGCGTTAAAAAATGTCCTGGTGTTAGAACTGATACATCATTAGGATCAGTGCTCAGTAAGCATAACGGCCTTGAATTGAGTACTGCTTCAACCTGTGTAAGTAAGGTGTTTAATTCCTCGTATGTGAGAATTTGAGTACCTATGACTCTATACAAATGTGTCTTTACGGACTTGACACCGGCCTCCCAAAGTCCACCGAAATGTGGTGACCCGGGAGGGTTGAATTTAAATTCAATGTATTCAGACTCACAGGCTGATTTCATCACAGTGGCCAATTGTGACTCCGCACCTTTAAAGTTCGTACCACAATCAGAATGAATTACGTTGCACCTGCCACGGCGGGCGATAAATCTGCGTAATGCTGCTAAAAATGCGTCGGTGGACATATCGGATGCTAACTCTAAATGCAGTGCTTTTGTAGCAAAGCATACAAAGAGACACAAATATGCTTTTCTAGTACGTGTGCCACGATATCTATGCAAGGTTATATTAAATGGACCTGCGTAATCGCAACCGACGGCTTGGAATGCTTTTAATTGAGTAATACGTGCTTTTGGTAAATCTGCCATTTTAGGCTCAAATGCAATTGGCCTTGTGCGAAAACATTTATAGCAATCCGCTATGACTTGATGAATTGCTCGACGAGGAGACAATATCCAAAAATTTTGCAATAATAAAAACTGTAATGCTTGTAAACCAGGATGAAGATTATCATTATGTACTGATTGTATAATTAATTTAGTTAAGCGATGTTTGTGTGGAAGTAGAGCTGGGTGTTTTGTTTCATAATCGAGTTCAGATCGAGAGAGCCTTCCCCCCACCCGCAAAACACCGGAATGGTCTAAAAATGGATTAAGTTTTCTAAATGATTTAGGTAAAGTTTTCTCTGCTGATAAAATTTTAATTTCATTTTGGAATTCGGAATGTTGAACATGTTTAACAAGATTCATAAGAGCACAATGAAGTTCAGCTTGAGTTAAGTTTTTTGAATATTTGGTTTTGCGTAAGGCACTGATAAATCTGTTACAATATGCTAAAATACGTTGAATTTTACGAAGTGATGAAAATTTTTGAAGAAGATTATCTATGGGATCAAGATATCGATTATGTTGCTTAAAACTGTTGTACGCTTTTCGCATAATACATCATTGCTTGTGACGCATGATGATTGAATTGTATCGTTAGGCCAATGATTTTCAGATAATGATAACCACTCCGGTCCTGACCACCAGAGGGCATGACTGATGAGCTCGTCAGGTAGCAAGCCACGACTCGCACAATCAGCTGGATTTTGCTTGCCTGGTACATGTTTCCAGACAGCAGTAGGTAATTTTCGCTGTATGTTAGCAATACGATTGCCTACGTATACTTTAAAATTTTTAGAATTAGATTTGATCCATGCCAACACGATCATGGAATCAGACCATGCATATATGCCGTCTATGTTTAGTATGTTAGAAAATAAGTTAATAATGTAATGCATAAGGTCTGCTAACAAAGAAGCGCCACACAATTCCAGTCTTGGCAGCGTTCTACGCTTTATTGGTGCCACCCGCGATCGTGCACTTACAAGACAGACTTGATGATGATTTTGATTTACGTTGGAACGAAGATATACTACTGCCGCATAGCCAGCCTCACTGGCATCACAGAAACCATGAATTTGATAGCTTGATGCGTGAGCGTGAGTGATACGTCTCGGAATGTGAAGGTTTTGTAAATTGGATAACTGATTAGTGTACTTCGTCCAAGTTAGATGAATATCTTCGGGTACTGGTTCATCCCATGACGTTCCTAGTAACCACAAACGTTGAATAAGAAATTTAGCTAAAAAGGTTAACGGTGTGAGAAGCCCAATGGGGTCATAGATGCGAGCAAGCTCTGATAGCATTGTTCGTTTGGTACAATCGCGTGGAATTTGATTAACTTGATAATTAAAAACGTCTTCATGAGCGTTCCAGGCAAGCCCGAGAACCTTGACAAAGAGAGTGTCACTGTCAAACGTCAAATCTGGAACCAATTTATGTTCTTCTGGTATATTTTGCAGTACAGCCACATGATTGCTTGACCACTTTCTGAGCTCAAAACCACCAGCAGCCATAATTTCGGTCAATTCTTGCTGTAGCTGAATTGCCTGCTCTACGGTGTTACAGCCAGTGACTACATCATCCACGTAGAGATCTTTTTTCAGAACTTTAGCTGCGGTTGGATAAGACTCTTGTTCGTCTTGAGCCAGTTGATGCATAGTGCGAATGGCCAGAAATGGTGCCGACGAGACTCCGAAGGTCACGCGATTGATCCTAAACTCTTGAATAGGTTCTTCAGGTGAAAACCTGAAGAGAATACGCTGATAATCCCTATGCTCTTGGGTAACGATAATTTGGCGGTACATTTGACGTACATCCGCTGATAAGACGATGGCGTGAAGACGAAACCGTAAAATAATATTTGTAATATCTGCTTGCAACTTACAACCAGTTAACAGAGTGTCATTGAGTGATTTTCCAAGTTTATCCTTGGCCGAGGCATCGTATACAACCCTCAACCGAGTGGAAACACTGCTAGGTTTTACTACCGCATGATGTGGAATATAGTACGCGGTAGGAGACTGACACTCGTCAGATGAAACGCGTTCCATCTGATTACTTGTTAAATATTCCATGATATGTGCTTTATATTCGTTCCCAAACGAAGGGTTTTGAAGCAGGCGCTTTTCAAGCTGCTTAAAACGCCGAAGCGCTATATTATATGAATCGCTAAAAATTGGAAGAGATTGATCTCGAAATGGCAACTGAACGATATAACGACCGTCAGCATCACGTGTATGCGTTGCCTTATAAATGTCCTCACACCGAACATCGTCTGCGGAGGCTGCTTGATTAACTTTTGATTCTGTAGGTACATGATCTATGTCCCAAAACTTCTGGACAGCAATGTCCAAGTTAGCATCCAGTGATACATGATTGACTGATGCTGGAGGAGATTCAACACTGGAATCAGCTGCTTTGGTCCTACCCATTAGAATAAATCCAAACACTGTGTTAATGGCTGTTGCCAAATGACTGCCACCATCAACTTTGCCTGGCAACACAATCTGGGGAAATATCTCTCCACCGATCAAGAGCTCGATGGGAAGAGACTGATGAAAATCTGGATCTGCCAGCTTAAGATTTCCTATATGTTGAAAATCATTGAGATTGATTGAATGTGTGGGCATATTACCACAAATTTTATCCAAGACTACTGCATCCATACTAAAGGATATTTCTGAATCGCCTAATGGGCAGAGTTCAAAGAAAACTCGACTACTTGAATTAGTAGGAACATCACCAATACCAGACATCGGTGTGTTGCATTTATAACGTGTCAGCCCAAGGCGACGAGCGCAAGCACTGCTCATGATATGACTCTGACTACCAGGATCTAGCAAAGCACGAACCTTCTGATAAGTGTTGTTACAATCCTTGACTTTGACTTGAGCTGTGGCAAGTAAAACAAAGGTGGGAGTCAAGCCTCGTGATATATTGGATAATGTAGTAACAGGGGTAACAACCTGCTTTTCAGTGCTATCTGCATTAGTCTGATTTGTTGTAGTCATATGGACTTGTGAGGAAATTTGTTGATTAAGATTAGTCAATGATTCCTTAGGAAAATGCAATAAAGTATTATGACGTTGATTACAACTTTTGCATGAACGGGTTGAAAAGCATTTAGAAGTGCTATGGTTGGCACGTAAACAATTCAAGCAAAGATTATGTTGTCTAGCAAGTTGAGCCCTTTCTTGAGGCGTTTTAGACATGAAATTATTACAATTAATAAGAGAATGGTTTTCTTTACAAATTATGCATTCTATGTCAGGCGTTTGAGCTACCAGCGAAGAGGTTTTATTAGTAGAATATGATTTGGTTTGATTGTTGCTTCTTTGACTATTGGGAGCTGATGATAACATTGGTACATTTGTTAGGCATGAACGCTCTAATGCACTGCATCTATCTCCTAAAAATTTTTGAAGCTGACTAAATTGTGGGATATCACTACCTGTACAAGAAAGCTCAAAGGCTTCACGAGATTGTTTGTCAATTTTAGTTAAAAGAGAATGAAATAAAACAAAATCCCATTTAGAAGTGGGCAACCCTAAAGAGTCTAACATTGAAAGATTCTCAGCATAACTATCTAAGAGAGTACGTAAACTCTGCACTGATGCTGTACTAATAGATTTCAAATTACAAATTTGTTCCCAACATAAGAAAGCCAAAAACCTCTTGTTGGTATAACGCTTGCTCAGTGCTTCATAAGCACTTGTATAATTAGCATCTGAAATAGGATATGCTCTAATTAAATTTATTGGTTCCCCAGAAAGGGAAGTGACAAGATATTGAAACTTTTCAACATCTGTCAAATCTGTCCGACTATGGACTAAAGTATTAAATAAGTCAATGTAACCCGGAAAGTCTTTTAATTGACCAGAGAAAGTAGGCAGCTTTATTGGTGGCAATTTAGCCAGGTTTTTGTTTTCAGTTTTGTGGTTACATGATGATGTTGAAGGTTTAACCTCAATTAAGTTTTCAGGAAGAAGTATCCGTTTAGCTTCAAGAATTTGAAAGTACATATCATCTGCCTGTTCCTGATAGGTGGTTTGTTTCTGAATACAGTCCTCTTTTCCAAGGCCGCTATACTCACTTATGAGTTTGATGTGAGCATCATTAAACGCATCCATAACGGATTCTAACCGTGAACACCATGTTTCAAAACGTGGTAGAATACTGGAGTCGCTTAGACAATTGCGAGCACAGGTAACAGCATCTGATAATCTTTTGAAGGCTATATTGCGTCTAGACACATGGTGAGCCGCCATTGCTTCACTCATGATTGAAATTGAAATTCAGAAAAGTTAATTTAAATTAAATTCCTATTTACTTTTTAAATTATTTGAGTATAGTTATAAGCTACTATTTTATTCTGAGACCGGTATTTAATCTATAAATTAGTTCAAAGTATTAAAACAATTTGACATTTGTTTACAAACAGTAGATAATATTTTTCCTGAAACTACCATAAAATCTATGGAAGAATTTTTGAATAATGATATAGTATGCTTTTAGAGCTGGTATCACTCTATCAGAACAGGTAGGGTAGGTACACAAGGAGATTATGAGACCTCTCACCTATTCTGAGAAGTTAGAATATCGAAGGACCTTAGTTATGATGAAATACGAATTAAGGATTAAAGTCTTTCTGAGAATTATTATTATTAAACAATATTGTTAAATAAAAAGTTAAAAACGTTATATGTTACCTACGTTAACAATGAATATGAACCTAAACGCTGTATGTTACGTTTAGATCACCTAGATTATGAACCTAAAACGTTATATGTTACATTTATAGGTCGCTTTAAATGATTTAACTATCCAAATGTTGCATGTTACATTCAAATAGTTAATGACAATCCGTTCGAATTATGAATCCGCGGTACGAGACGACGACGCGGACTGAACTAGTCGAAACTGCCCTACAAGTACGTAGAAATCGATAAAACTCGATAAGATAAATTTGACAGTCATTCTCGATAAAATGAGTTTTTGACTCCTATCGATTCCTACGTACTTGTAGGGCTGGTTAGGAAAGTTTGAAATACTTTGAAATGAGAATACTTTTACTCCGAAAACACTTGTATGAATGTATGATGTAATGATTAGTGATAGATAAATATGATGAGACAGTAAATGAGATACTTAGTGAAATAAGATACCTATTTTTTGGAAAAAAGATGGACGCCAGTCGTAGTACAAACGAAAACTAAGACTATTTTAATAGGAACATGTATGAAATCCGGCTGAAGGCCCAATTAATGTTATCGTTTTATCCCTTCGAAATGACTGTAAACCCACCGGTAAAAATAGTCTAAAAACAAGGGGAACGAAGGAAATGATGCATGGGTACTCACGTGTGGCCGTGGAGAGTTGCACTTATTCACTTTATTCCGCCTTTATGGTTATTTCGCAGTGCACTACGTTAATTGATAGTCTGGGACGTCCCTTGATGGTTATTTAACACTATCTTATGGTTTCTTGAGGTTTTCACGGAGCCGGCTCGCAAGCCGTAGTTTTGATTCGAAGTTTTGAACGGAAAGCGCGCGTTGATCTGCCTGTCGGGCGCTAGTGAGCCTTGCGCAGGATACGGAAATAGAGACGGGAAGGAAATAGGGATGTGGTAACTTGTGCAAAAAGACTAAGTTATCGGTTTTACTGATGATGTGTTTTTAATACTTTAACATGGAAAGTATACCCTTTCCACCAAAAATAGAATTTTTCAAATCGGTTGGCAAGCGACGGAGAATTGCGCGAACAAAGATAAAAAAGGAACATCCCAATTGAGAACCTCCTCCTTTTTAGAAGTCGGTTTAAAACTACTAACAATTCTTTAAAAGTGCATGCAAGAATCAAGATTTTTAAATAAAGAACTTTAAACCATCCATAGTTTAGATCAGACAGAATAATGATGCCAAGGAACCTGAAACACAATGTTAAATCAACAGTACGTTACGTCACAACCCTTATTATGTACTAGCACTTCGCCCGCGACTTCGTCCGCAAAACTTGTGATAGCTCGGCTAATTTGCATGATATCAATATAAATTATAGCTTATGTTACTCAGTAAAGATGTACCTTTCTAATGGTGAAAGAATTTTTAAAATCAGTCGAAAAGTTTTTGAGTTAAATTGTAACAAACACGCAAACAAAAAATAAAATCTTTCCTCTTTAAAATATTAGTGTAAGTAACAACATAAATGCAAGTTATCTTCAACATGAAAGTGAAAAACATGTTTGAGATATTTTATGAGCCCCAAGGTCCTAAGCCACCAAAGACCAACATAATAAAAACAAGTTCACGACTAAACAAGACCGAAAGACCAACTTTTATACTCAAACAGAAAATATTTCCGAACATAGTAAAGTAATTAATTTTGGCTCACGTATGACTGGTATTATTACAACGATTAATGGCCTTCATAACTCATTATAACTCATTTAATTATTTTCAGAATTCCTGTAAAACATTAAGGAATTTAGGTGCCATTTAACAGTACCGTCTCGTGTGGAAAGAATTTTAATGTGAGCGAACAAGAAAATTTCTCCGTTGTAATTTGAAGCGCTCTCGCGTCTTTTTATTTTTATGACTATTGCAGTGGAACCGTTTTAATTTTAATAATTACAAATGTTAAATGGTACTGTTTTTTAAGCGTTATCACCCGTTTATTACAATTAAACGGTTTTCTGGTATAATTTACTCAACAACGGAAGTTTAAAAGTGTTCATGAATGATGCTGTAAAGTTGCTGAGGAACGCTACAGTGTAAAAGTATTTTATGGCTAATCAAAATTCAACATGACGCATTTATTCGTTATTTTTTTTATATTACATTTAAAGGGGATGTAATGTCCAGCAGTGGACGTCTTTCGGCTGAAGTGATGATGGTGATTTGGCTACAAAACATCGCACACACTAACACTTTTATCAACAGCAATTACACGAAAAAAACCTTTCAAAACTGTAGCCAATAGCACACTTTCACAAAAACATTTCAACAACCACACGTAAACGGTCTTTTTACCCAGAACTAAGAGGCCACGTAAACAAAACCTTGAATACCTAAGCACTAAATAAGGCTTTCTGGTCCTGAGAGCGGCTTTGTTGGAAACAGTCCAATTCAAATAGATAATACATTCAAATGAATACTCGTTGCAATTTAGTCCAGATTTATAGATTTCCTAAGTGATTAGAACCATCGTTAGGGGAATTAACATCATATTCTGAATAGATCGGTCCTTTTGGCACGGAGTTAAGCCTACTGCTCAGAGATATTTAGAACGATAATATTTCAGCACGATAGTTGAATAGTCGTATTGTTCGCAGGTCAACCCCTGGATTTGATTAAATTGGGCTTTCTGTCAAGTCTATTTATCTACACTAGAATGATAACTACAATGACAGTGAATTTGACCAATAATATTTTGGTCCTTTTAAACTCATGTTTAACAGTCATTACTATACATATAACACGTCATCATCGGTGTGATTTTTTTCCAAGCATGGGTCGGCTTACTTGCTTGCTTAACACTAATATTTTACATGGAGCGACTAACCTATCTTGACTCCACAACCCAGTTAGTAATATACCGATACCCTAAGAAGTACCTGTACCTGTACCTGTGGAAGGCTTTCGGGTCACTGAGTACCTGTAACGACTGTCAAAAGTGTACAAACGACAGCGGGGATCAACGGCTTAAGGTGCTCAAAAAATACCACCCAATAACCTCATAGATACTATCATCATCCTCTATTGATGCTTTGATGCCATACGTCGCCTGATGCCTCCAAAGCACATGTTGCGAAGCGAGAAACGCTAGCGTCGGCAGTTTTGAGTCGGCAAGCTCCACTGCGTCACCCGCTGCTATCGCATGCGTTGCAACATGCGCCGCCGAAGTTGCTGACTCGGTGCTGGTCGAGGCAGTGACTCGTGTAGGTACGTCGACCCCAAAACGTGCCTACGCTGCTATTGAATCTTCCAACTGGGGTTCGAAACAGCAAGGCCCAGCAACGACCACGTGTGACAAGGATGGCTTTGTGAAGGTGGAGAGGAAGAAGCCACCTAGTCGGAACCAGTGCGGGACCGCGCTGCCAGGACCCAATATGCTGCGTCCAGCGATACCAACAACGCAGCTCTATGTGTCCCGGCTACATCACACCACGAAGGTTGAGGAGATCGTGGAGTATGTCCGAGCGAAGACCAGCTGGACCTTGAGGGTAGAAAAGTTGGAGCCGCGCCACAACACAAATTTTAAGTCTTTCGTGGTGCGAGTTCCAGCTCATCATATTGAGACCTTCCTCAAGGAAGAGTTTTGGCCGAAGGGTGTCAAGTATCGGCGGTTCCGCGGAAGGCTACGCGACACCACGCTGCAAAACATGACGCCGTCTGTTCGTGTGCAATAGTTTATTTATGTTTTGTGGTTTTTATTATAAATATGTGTGTTAGTCTGTAAGGTATATGTGATATGGGTCTTCTGTTACCTGAATTAAATGATTTATATTTTTTTTATTACAAGAATAAAATAAATTATGAATAAAAACCCAGACGTTTATGTAGACACTAAAAATGAGAAGACCGGGAAGAAGAACAGGAAGAGGACCGGGGAGAAGACCGGGAAGGACAGGAAGAAGATCGGGTAAAAAGGAAGAAGTCCGAAAAGAACGGGAACAAGACCGGGAAGGACGGGAAGAAGAACGGGAAAAAGACCGGGAAGACACTATGAAGTAGACCGGGAAGAACGGGAAAAAGATGTGGAAGGATGGGAAGAAGAACGTCAGAAGAACGAGAAGAGAACCGGGATGAAGACCGGGAAGAAGACCGTAAAGAACGGGAAGAAGACCGAGAAGGACGGGAAGAAGAAACGGAAGAAGACCGGGAAGGACGTGAAGGAAGACTTGGAAAAACGGGAAGACGACCGGGAAGGACGGGAAGAAGACCGGGAAGAACGGGAAGAAGACCGGGAAGATGTCCGGGAAGAGCGGGAAGAAGACAGGGATGGCCGGGAAGAAGACCGGGAAAAACGGGAAGAAGACCGGGAAGGACGGGAACAAGACCGGGAAGGACGGGAAGAAGAACGGGAAAAAGACCGGGAAGACACCATGAAGTAGACCGGGAAGAACGGGAAAAAGATGTGGAAGGATGGGAAGAAGAACGTCAGAAGAACGAGAAGAGAACCGGGATGTAGACCAGGAAGAAGATCGTAAAGAACGGGAAGAAGACCGAGAAGGACGGGAAGAAGAAACGGAAGAAGACCGGGAAGGACGTGAAGGAAGACTTGGAAAAACGGGAAGAAGACCGGGAAGAGAAGAACGGGAAGAAGACCGGGAAGAAGTCCGAAAATATCGGGAACAAGACCGGAACAAGACCGGAAAGGACGGAAAGAAGAACGGGAAGAAGACCGGGAAGGATGGGAAGAAGAACCGTCAGCGAACCGGGAAGTAGACCGGGTAGAACGGGAAAGAAAGGATTCTTTAATTGTTTTAAAATAATCTTGAGTACCTCTTTGAAGTTTCTTCGTACGTAAATTTTAAAGGAATTATTTTAATCCAACGAAAATCGAAAGCAATTTATCAATAAATCCAAGAAAATAAAAGTAATTGAACAAGTAAAGGACACAAGTACCTACCTCTATCGCTACACTCAAGTGTGTACCCGCACCCTTCACGTCCGTATTTAATGCCATTTTATATTGCTCCGAAGACGAACGCGGGATTTGCCTATCGCACGCAATCGCGGACTCTAAGCCACTTTAAGTATTTCTCTAAACCCGACCTCGGGGAATCTGCAAAATCTCTGTCCGGATCTTTTCAATGAAATTCAATTTCGTTATATGTAAGCATTTGTTTTTTTTGTCTGTGTTATCGCTTATTTGTTTCTGATATTTACCTAACAACAGGTTTTGGTGTCGTTTTTGGTATTGTACCTATGTGTTTTTTGGTAAAGACGACTTTGCCTGTTTGTTTTTTGTTTGTTTGTCTTGTCCAGGAACAGTGTGAAATCGATTGAAGAGATAACAATAATTTGGTTTCATTTCAATGTACACTTTTGAAAAAAACATAATTATTCTTATTTCCTTGAAAATGAAGAAATTCTACAGCATCTTATTCTTGTCTGTCTACGGATACAGCACCTATGCAAAAGTTGTATAGAGGATGCAAGCGTCTAAGGCAGTATTGATACAGTTGAATCTGACTAGAACACAAATCAATTTATAATTTTAAAAGCCCCTGACTGACACATAATGTTCTTAAAGATAAATAGAAAATAATTCGTTAATCGTTAGGTCCTAGGTCATCACTCCACTTTTATATATACTGTTAGTATTCTTCATTCACTTTCAATATAGTATTCATTATTGTACTAGTCAAGCCCTTACATTTTGATACCCATATTGAAGGAATTGTGAGAAAATATGTAATCCGCCATTTTGTGGCGGCGGCCATCTTGGACCGATTTTCATCAAACATAGCTAAGAACACTCCCAGCTAGTTATCCTTTAAAACAAAATCAAAATCGGTTCATCCATTCGGGAGCTACGATGCCACATACAGACACGTCAAAGTTAAAAAACCCCGTCATTTTTGCGTCGGTGTTTAAAAATTAATATTGGTTGATAAACTGAGATCAGCGTAATTATATGTACAGTCGAGGACTTTAACAGCTAAGCCAGTTTCACCTCTTTCCAATTTTTTTACATTCACAAGTACGAATATTACCGACTAAACCCCAAAAAAAAAGCACCAAAGCAAACGGCGTAAACGTAAAACTAAAGTTTAACGGTCGGCCATTTTATTGTGGCTATAAACGACCAAGTCACTGCTTCGTGAATAAACAGAGACCGTTCAACTGGTAATTGCATATGTGAGCAATATGCGCCGTAACAGTCCTTAGGGGAGCATAACACGATTAGTTGGGTGGAGTATTAAAGCCATTGTAGTTCTTGGAATTGTTGTTAGAGATTTTCAGTTTGTTTATCGTTTTTGTTCAAGTTTTGAGGGAGATATTTGCGCGGTGTACTAAATGGTTTTATTTGCTTTGTAATGTTGAAATAAACAGTCATAGAGTTCGATATCACCAGCGTTTACTTTCGGGAATAAAATATATCAAAATTAGGTAGATTTCACCCAATCAATTGACATACGTTTGAGAGCTGTCAAAACGCGGTTTTCTCATAGAATGACGTACCAGTTTCGCGGGCTACCCTGTAGCATCAACCTTATGAACTTTGGTTCCGGAAGTATACGGTGTGTTGTTAAATGAGGGGAACTCCTAAAAGATTATGTTAGCCGTGTAGAAAGCTACTATTTATTGATTTCAAAGCAACTATTGAATTTAATTTAATTAATTATTTAAATGATTAATTATTAAAATAATTAAGCTATTTATTGAAAATAAATCGTGTTTCACTCCCATAAAACGTCTTTTTTTAGAAATTAGTGTCTTGTAGTTATTGTTGTAAAAAATAAATATCGCTGGACATTACACACATCGCCGTCTAGTGCCACACTAAACAACGAGGCTTGTGTCGTGGACACCAGATAGTTGATATACTACATAAATACTGTTTGTTTGTAAATACATACTTATTATGCATATAAACATCCATGACTCGGAAACAAATGTCCATGCTCATCACACAAACATTTATATGATGTCATCTACCCAAATTGTCTTTTTTAAACTTTCACGATCAGAACACATTAAAATATGAAAACGGATACTTATTGCTAATTTACCTTTAATTTAAGCCGGAGGTTTCGGCCGGTTCACACTAGGACAGCACACTACACTAACATAATATAATATATATACGGACACTGTTAGTGTAGTGTGCTGTCCTAGTGTGAACCGGCCCTAATTAAGATTTATGAAGATCAAGTAAGGGTAGTTGAATAAACGCCTTCGCTGTGCTGTCGCGGTACCTCCAATACTTCAGTCTTCACGCGACCACGGCTGGTGCAATCCGGTCGAAACGTCGGGCTTAAATTAAAGGTAAATTCGCGATAAATACCCGTTTTCATGTTATATAATTTACCCTATTGTCATTTTTCCAACGTCTAACGTACAGTACCTTTTTTTTTTTTTTTTTTTTTAGGATGGGAAATCATCAAATTGATAATAATACAGAGAGTGACGCTTGCCATAGACTGATATTTATTTCTTTATAAGTAACACGAGTTAACACAGATGGCGCTAGTAGTTACATTTACCATATTATTTTGTTACATTATTAACACCTCCGCTTAACAAAATCATACATACTTTAAAACAGGTAATATACCAAGCTTTTTTACAAAATATTTATGCTTTACAGATCCCAAACTTTTAGTAAAAATATCTGCTGGCATTTCAGTAGTTTCTAAATAATCAATTTTTACAAACTTATTTGCAACTGCTTCTCGCACAAAATGATACCTAATGTCTATATGTTTAGACCTTCTATGATAAATTGGATTCAAAATTAGTTTTTGTGCACTTTGACAGTCATTATATAAAGTTATTGTTTCTGAATTACCTAAAATTTCAAACAATAAATTCTTTAAATAAATAGCCTCTTTACTGGCTTCTGAAATAGCAACGTATTCGGCTTCTGTTGAGGACAATGCCACATTTCTTTGTTTTCTGCATTCAAATGAAATAACTGATCCTGACAATTTAAAACAAAACCCAGAAAAAGATTTTCTATCATTTGAATCTGAACCCCAGTCTGCATCAACATATCCCTCAATACAAGATTTATCTTTAATAAAAACAAGACCATAATTTTTAGTACATTTTAAATACTTTAAAATTCTTTTTAAGTGTTTCCAATGAGTTTCATCATAAGAATTATTAAACTGACTGAGATAACAAACACTGTATGCAATATCTGGTCTGGTTAGAACAGCTAAATACATCAAGTTACCTATCAGCTGCCTGTATGGAAACTTTTTATCACAATTACTATTCTGAGATTTTTCTAACCTTAAATTAATCTCCATTGGAGTTTCAGCAGTTTTACAATGTGTCATATTATACCTTTTTAATAAACTTTCTATATATTGCTCTTGATCAACAGTTATTACATTTTCAGACATATTTACTCTTAAGCCTAAACACTGCTTTATTTGACCCAAATCTTTAATTTGAAATTTACAACTCAACTCATGTATTAACTGATTAGTTGCCATTTTACAGTTTGAAAAAACCGGCCAAGAGCGTGTCGGGCCACGCTCACTGTAGGGTGCCGTAGCTTCCCAGACCATTAAAAATACCAACATTTTTCGTCAGCAAAAATATCTTTGTTTTTCATAGTATTTGTATGAAAAACAAAGTTATCATTTGCGTTTTTTTGAAAAAGTGCTATATAACTCAAAAACTATTCAACTCATCAAGTTGAAAATAATTTTCCTAGAAAGTTCATATAAAGGTCTACTTCTGTGATTTTTTTCATATTTTTTAAACTTATGGTTCAAAAGTTAGAGGGGGGGGGGACACATTGTTTTTGACTTTCGGAGCGATTATTTCCTAAAATATTAATATTATCAAAAAATGATTTTAGAAAACCCCTATTCATTTTTAAATACCTATCCAACAATATATCACACGTCAGGGTCAAAATTAAAAAAAAAATCGCTCCCCACTTTACGTCTGGGGGAGGTACCCTAATAAAAATGTTTTTTTAAATTTTTATTTTTGCACTTTGTCGGCATGATTGATATACATATTGGTACCAAATTTCAGCTTTCTGGTGCTAACGGTCACTGAGATTATCCGCGGACAGACAGACAGACAGACATGGCGAAACTATAAGGGTTCCGTTTTTTGCCATTTGGCTACGGAACCCTAAAAACAAAAAAATCGTCGACAAACAATGCTATTATGATTTTAACATTTCCTTCAAATTTTGTAAACAAACAAGGTTCATATTTGGATTTCAAATATCCTAAAGCCATGAGGTAATCATTGACCCTCTGATACCAAGCACGTGATGACTGTTTAAGTCCATAGATGGCTCGTTTAAGCTTTAATACTTTGTTATCATCACTACTTTCTTTGTAAGTTACAGGTTTTTGCATATATACAGATTCACTCAAAAAACCATTCAAAAAAGCTGTAGTAACATCTAGATGACGAATGTCGAAACTAAGTTTTGCTGTTAAAGAAAATAATAATCTTAAAGTTGAATATCTGAGCACAGGAGAAAAAGTTTCATGATAATCTATACCGGCTTTCTGTGAAAAACCTTTTGCTACTAGTCTCGCACGATAACGCACATTACCAGCACTATCATATTTTTTTTAAACACCCACTTGCACTGCACTATTGTAGAGTCATGAGGTCTATCTACAAGCTCCCATGCATCATTTTTCTTAAATGATTCCAGTTCCTCCTCCATGCTTGCTCTCCAAAATTTATTTTCAGGTCCATTTAAAGCTTCCTCAAGTGTAATATCTGTTAGATTTTGATCTTCTGACTCTGTAATACATAAGTTGTTATAGCCAAATCTATCAGTTACTTTTCTCACTCTTTTGTTTGGCACATTTAAATTTTCTAATGAAACGTCTGGTTCTGATGCTGTTTCGAAAGAGCTGTCAAATGAGTCACTTACCGAAGAAGCCTCTGGAACATATGTGGTATCATTATCTTCACATTCAACATCAGTATCTGTGTTTCTGTTTTCCTCTTCTTCCTCATATTTTTCTTCCTCCGCTGAAGCTGCGCACTCAATGGGAATATCTACTGTACTTTCTGCTGTTTCCATTATAATGATGTCTCTGCTAGTTGTGACAGAGTTATATTCTGGGTCATAAACCCTATAACCTTTCACGTTGTCTGCATAGCCAACCAAAATAAGTTCTTTAGCCTTCATATCCCATTTTAATCGCTTTTCTTTTGGAATGTACATCATAACCTTACTTCCAAAAATACGCACATGACTTAAGTTAGGCTTGCTCCCTGTCCAGGCTTCATATGGAGTCATATTATTTAAACCGGTAACAACTGACCGATTTCTTAAATATACAGAGGTATTTACAGCTTCTGCCCAAAACTTTTTATGTAAAGCAGCATCGAATATTAGACATCTAGCCTTCTCAACTAATGATCTATTCATTCTTTCACACATACCGTTTTGTTGAGGCGTGTAGGCATTAGTTTTTTGATGTATTATTCCTTGTTGTTTTAGATATTTTTCAAACTCTTGACTGCAGAACTCACCTCCATTGTCTGTCCTTAGAATTTTAATTTTCCTGTCTTTTTGTTTTTCTACCATTGACTTAAATTCTTTAAAAAACTTAAATACCTCAGACTTTGTCTTCATAAAGTATATAAAAGCCATTCTGCTGTAGTCATCCACAAACAATACATAGTATCTGGATCCTCCAATGGACAATTGTTCCATAGGACCGCACACATCCGAGTGTACCAATTCTAAAACATCCTGTGACTTTGTCAAACTAGGCTGAAAAGGTTGTCTAGCCTGCTTCCCCTTACAGCACACAGTACACTTAGATTTATCTATGTCTGCTATATCTGTGTATGAGATACCTTCTGCAGCTCCATTCTTCATTTTGTTTAAACTAGTACTGTTGATATGTCCCAAGCGTCGATGCCAAGTCTCACTTGATGCCTTCGCTGTAGCTGCCAATAACTGTTCTGTTTTCTTAGTATTTAATCTGTACACACCTTCTACTAATTCTGCTATTCCAACTAGAGTTTTTCGTTGATTATAAATATAGCAAATGTTCTCTTTAAAAACTACATTATTGCCATTCTTAATCAACTGGCTCACTGAAAGCAAGTTTGTAGTTAAACTTGGTATGCACAATACATCTGAAACTGTGATGTCATATTCTTCACCATTTGCAACTGTAATGATGTTTACATCACCAGAACACAGCACCGGGACACATGTTTTGTTTGCAATAATAATCTCTTTGGTTTCATGTTCATATGATTGATTCACTACATATTTCTGTTTCGCTGTCATGTGTTTGCTGGCCCCGCTATCGATGTACCAATCTTCGCAGTTAAATTTTCCATTTAAAAAAATAGCACTAAAGGCATTGGATTGTTTTCTTTTGCTTGATTCGGAACCAGGACATTGGTTTTTGTAGTGTCCCGTTTGCTTACATTTATAGCATTTTATGATTTTATCTGCTTTTGTTGTTTCTCCCGTCACATGTTTTTGGTCTTTTTTAAAGTATTGACCATATTGCATACGTTGTTTACTTTTCGCAACAAAAGCATTCTCCGAATCCGAGACAGTTCCAACTTCACTACACATGTCCAACAGCTTTGTCTTAATGACGTCAGCACTAACATCTATTCCCGAATGTTCTATGGCCATTAACATCGGACCATATTTTTCGGGTAATCCTGCTAACATTAATGCACCAATCCACTCATCAGTTATTTTGAAGCCTGTACCTTGAAGTCTCTGGCTTGTTTCAACAATTTGAGTAACATACTGGGTCATCGAGTCACAATTTTCAAGTCGAATGTTAATGAGTTTACGCAATAAGCCAATCTTTCTTGTATAGCCGGTGTCATCAAACATATTCTTCAACTTGTTCCATAAATCATAGGTTGTTGCTGCATGTTTTATGTGTACATAAAGTGATGGGTCGATTGTTAACACTAGTTTCGCCTTAGCTTTTGCATCTTCATTTGTCTGGCTTGTCGTAGGAGAAACCGGTAACCTCTCAGTAATGGCAGATGCCATGTTTTCTAACACCAACACATTTTGCACTGCAAAACACCAATCCTCATAGTTCTCGCGCCCTTTTAACTTTGGAATGTTTGCGATGTAGTTTGTCGTCATTTTCACACTTTAAAAACAGTACTATATACGTTCCGTCTATTAAAAAAAATTTTTAATCGCGTTCGCCCATAACCTGATAATAATACAGAGAGTGACGCTTGCCATAGACTGATATTTATTTCTTTATAAGTAACACGAGTTAACACAGATGGCGCTAGTAGTTACATTTACCATATTATTTTGTTACATTATTAACACAAATGACTTCTCCCACTCCGGGCGGAGCAGGAGGGAGTGTCAGACTCTTACTGACTAAAACCCATCCATGTTCCTTCCTCGCCCTTTACGTTCCGGGGCCGCGGTATCTCTTTCGAACAGTCCCGCAACCCCGGCAGGCTTCGGCCCTTGCGGGCCGCTCTCTTCTGCTGACATCTCTTTGAGGCACGCGTGGAACACGAACGCGCCGTCGACACGGCCTGTCGTCACTAGACGGACGGACGGCTAGCTAGCCCATAGCTAACCGTCCACAGGCCCGCATCTACGGTGGCCGGTAGCCACCACGTGGCCCCCGACGCCCGGTGCGTCTCCCGCGGCGCCGCTACGAGGACACGGCTCCACCGTGTCCTCCGGTCGATCCTCACAGTGGAAACACCCGGGCGTTTCCTCCCGCCCGATTCGGTGCAGGTACCTCCCGAAACATCCGTGTCCGGTGAGGACCTGCGTCAGGCGGAAGGTGAGGGCGCCGTGGCGCCTCTCAAGCCACTCCTCAAAGAGGGGACTTACCGCCACTATCGTGGCGTGCCCAACGTACAGTACCTAAGAAACACATCAGTGGTAACCAAACCAGTATGAGTTGGTTTCTTTTTCTATTGAAACTCTATTACTACGCTAGGCCAGGTTTAGGCTTATTGTTACTAACGACGCGATCGACGGGAAATCCAACGTGCAAAATAGTACTAGATACTTAAGGTAAAAGCGTTATAGCCCTCCAAGTTCATAAAGGTCGAGGAACAACTTTGACCTTGAAAAATTTTCAAGGTCAAAGTTGTTCCTCGACCTTTGTGTGATGATTTTGATAATAACAATTCTGTAACTACGTACGTCTTACAGTCACGAACGATATTTTCATCAACATACGACCTACCACTGGCCTGCAAATTGCAAAAAACGTAAGAAAATTTGAATTTCGCGGGCTACCTTGGAGCATTACCCTTAAGTAATACATCATCAGTTACAAAAGACTATACACACGAAAAAACTCCCAAAATCATCGTCCAATATAAACCAAATTACACACTTGTGCTGCATCACGCTGTCATTTTTTGCTATAAAAGGCATCCTTATATTACAGTCTTCTAACTTCTAAGGAGGCGATACATCAGCCGATGTCCGTCCGGCGTTGTCCGGCGTTAGAGAGGTCGGTTAACTGCGGCATCGGCACGGCACTCGACTACAAAACAGGACCCTTGTCAGAACTGATACATGGCCCCCTAAGATTAAAATGCTGTGTGCATTCGACAGCTCTGTTATAGTCGTGTCAACGGTGTGTAGCCCACTTTAGTTTTGTTAGAGGATGGCGTTAGAGTATGTGAGCAAAGCTAGTATTTTATGCTGCTGTCACTTGTTTTGATGCTTTTATTTAACTTGCATTGTTTTTTGGTTTGTTTATGTAAATCTCGCATAGTACGAAAAACGCGATACGCGATCTGAACGTGGAACCAGCCCGTTATACAATTTATAATCTTGCAACCGAGTTTTAAAACAGTTTTACCCATCTGATTGCAGGGAAAATTTGCATACTCTTAATTTTTTCATGCTAAATCAAATATTATATCGTCTTGTACGCCATTTTTATGCATAAAAATGTTTTTAACTATGAGTTTTAAGTGACATTATTCTAACTATGATTAATACGCAAAAACTGAGCATAAAGATTAGCTGCACCATAGAAATATAAAAAAAAACTTCTTTATTATTATATATATGAGCTGCACAATTGAACCATCTGGGGGTGGGGCTTATTACAAAATAAGGTTTTCTTTTGACGTGCAACAACGTATGTAGATACAACGTCTGCCATCAACTCAGTTTTTGTATTAAGAACTGAGAACGTTTCTTTGTATTATTGCAATACAGGTCTTTGTACTTATAGTACCGGTTTCATCCGGGTTTTAAGTGAAACTTAAGACGGTTTATTAGGTCTGAAACTTGGCCAAAATCAATGAGGCCACGTATGCGTTTGTAGGTACTAAAAATCATAACCTAAAAATGCTCTTTTTTCAGGATTCAGGAAAAACAAATCAAAAATTCCACGTACAACTTTTTACTAGTCGTTTTACTTCCGAGTAGTAAAATATAAAACAGCGTACATATGAGACGTAAAATGGAAAACGCTTTTAGTAAACTTTTGCGTTGAAATGTACCTCTGTCATTTCCAATTTTATTACCGAAGGTTTGAATATATTAAATTGTTTCAACAACAGTTTACGAACTTGTTTACGAATGGTACTAGTACAATCGATGAGAAAATGTTTAAAAAGAAAATGATTGTTTTACAAATACTCCGATTAAACAGCTGGGAAAATGGCTTTTTTTATTAAATTCTTTGAGATTTACTTGAATAAATAAAAGAACCTTTTGAAACTATAACGTACTTCAAACTAATCTGCGAAATAAAATTTTAAAACTGTTTGAGATTTAAAATTGAGTCATATCCATAATGGAGCTTTTATTTATTAGACTGTGCAGACCTTTTAAAGGCTATTTCAAACTTGATCATTGGTTACTAAAACTAAAACATTAAAGGCTCAGATAACGTTCTTATGACATAGACAGATAGGCATTTGGAATTTATCTCTAACGAATGGATTTTCTTTAGTCAAGTCTTAAAAGGCAAAGGGAATATTTTTCCCACCATATTTTTCAGCTCAATAATTAAATAATATGTTCCTGTTATGTATTATATTGTTGTATAAAGGTTAGGGTAGGGTTTGGGTTAGGTTGGTTTAGTACTTGGAAAAATAAATAATTGTGAAATTTGATTCTACCAATAATACCAATTTCTATTTGGCATTATTTTACAATTCCCAGACCGGTATCGGATGGGAAATCATCAAATGACTCCTCCCGCTCTGGGCGGAGTGTGAGAGAGAGTCAGACTTTTACTGACATCCATGTTCCTTCTTAGCCCTTTATGTTCCTGGGCCACGGTATTGTCTTTCGAACAGTCCGGTATGCCTGTTAGAGGATCAACTAAAATATTCCAATAAGAAGGTCAAAAAAGGTCGCATTTCTTTTTAAAATAATACAGTTAATTGTCAAGTAAGTCGAGTGACCTTAAACACGACTGCAAAGCGAGAGAACTTGGATTCGATTTCCAGGACGGGAGAACTGTTTTTGAGTTTTTTCATCAGGAATCTCAGTAGCAGCTACGGAGTCTGTATTTACGCCAGGTTGATGACCATAAGCCTACCATACCTATTACATGGGGCTTAAACATATCTGGCGAAATGTGGGTGTACTATAAGGTCTGGTCCGGTGTGGTCTGGTCTGGCCTGGGTCTGGTCTGGTTAGGTCTGGTGGATTCTTTTTAAACCATGTAATTTCAAATACAATTTATTGTTTATGAATAAATCACTAATGACTAATGACCTCTAGCTAACCCTTCGTTATTTACAGGCGTTACGTGTATATGTTATAATTTTAATATTATCGATATCATTATTTACAGAATTATTCACTGACAACAACCTCTTCAAAAGCCTCAATATCTGGTGAAGATGTAATAATGCAGGAAATTCTATTGTCCGTGCGTAGAATCGCTTCAATTGTGGAGCCACTATTGTCAGGAACACAATGGTTTTGATGTGTATAACATAGTTCATAGAATAGTTTACAAATCTGAAGGAGGTAAGTCCTCCTCCATTCATTTTAGGCCAATGAACATCGCACGACTGAGTGAGCAGAATTTAAATGGTGAGCGAGCTTCTGCAAAATTGTATCAAATATGATACTAAATCTACAGCTGGTACCATTAAAACAGTATTTGTTGGCAGTATTTTTATTGAAAAGTAAAGCTGTGTATTAATTATACTCATAACAGTGAACTGACCAACATTTATTTAAAAAACAGGCAAAGGTAAATAATTATGCTAGTGTACATAATTATCCGAAAATGTGTTATTAAATGAAATATCTCGTTCCTCACCGTTGTACTTGACTGTACTCACACAAAAACATCAATTGTTTCGAAATCAAATAACTGAATTTATATTTCAATTGGTATAAACCTATAAAATAGTTGAGTTATCAAACAATGTTTCAGCGTATTCGTAATGTTATTTGCATGTTTATACATTTCAGCGTCGAATGCAGTAAAAGGGAAAATGGCATTATGTGCATGTTCGTTCAAATAAATGTCAGACAGCAAAAAAACAAGTTTACAATAAAACACGTTCTAAATAAATTGCCTGTCAATAGCTATTTGAGCTTATTAGATGAAAAGGAGTATACCAACACATTTTAAATTACATTTTGGGGTTGCGTATCCGAAGGGGACCTTTTACTAAGCCACCTCTCTCCGTCCGTTCGTCTGTTTGTCAGCGGCTATATCTTATGATCCGTTATAGCTAGATAGTAGACATTTTACAATACGCAGCTCTGATTTTTCGGATTCATATGCTCGCTTCGGTGAAGGAAAACATCGTGAGGAAACCAGCATGCCTGAGAGATATTTCTCGACGGTACGAGTATGTTAAGGCAAGTTAAGCTGTAAGCTTGGGCGACATAAAAACTGACACCAGGTTAGGCACTAACCACACGATAGAGAAAAAGAAGTTGATACTTATTTTCACAGTGTTTATTTCTGTTGCCACTATAACAAAAAAAAAAAATATTATAAAATTAAAAGAAGCACCCCTACGGTACGGAACCATCCATGCGTGAGTCCAATTCACACTTTCCAGTTTTTTTACACGTTATGATTCATCTTATTGAATGGCACAACAGTGTAAATATTTATCGGCATTATATAACTCTTATATGCATACGAATACGGCACTCTACTACGAGTTAAAAATGTTCAAATATTGGCAATTGAAAGCTGAAAGTCTGACTCGATTTATGTTTCTTGTTTTATTTTTGTTGTTTATATAACGTTCCGTGGTAAAGGGGAAATGCTTATTTGTTTAACAATATAAGTAATTTTTTTATCGCTTTGCTCATGGATTTTTTTATGCTGACTGTACAACAACTTTGAATTATTACTTAAGAACAATTTGAAAAACTAAATCATGAGTAGAATAAAAAGGTAAACGTTCAGTTTGTTTACCCAACCATTTATATAACGTAAATGCAATCAAAATAAGCCTGCTATTAAACTTAAACTAAAATAAATTCTCTTTGAAATTATAACGTATTATAACAATAACTCTGACTTCTAATAAATTGTGAAACAGTTCATTTTAAGTCTACTTCATTCAAGGAGCTGCAAAATTAATATAGTGGCATTAAAACCCTCTACCAAGACTAAAAAGAGTGGTTAAACCTCAAATATAAATAATTACTTTCATTTATTTCTCGAGGGCGTAGAATTTTAAAACAACATTATTTGCTAGTTTAAACTTTAAACTTATACGTGAGTTCACTTTAAACTTTAAAGTGAACTCACGTATAAGTTTGTGTTTTTAGGGTTCCGTAGCCAAATGCCAAAAAACGGAACCCTTATGGATTCGTATGTCTGTCTGTCTGTTTTTCCGAAACTATAAGAACTATGCTGTTGAAACTTGGTAAGTAGATGTATTTTGTGAACCGCATTAAGACGCCTGCGGAGCATGCGTATTTCATACAAACGTAATACCAAAATAATTTGTAAATTAAACATATTCCTAAGGTAGTGTGTATTTATTTCGATTGAATTACAGAATATCTAGTTTTGCCTAACTCTATCCTGTGCGATGCTAAACGCTTAAATTGACATAAATGTTAGAAGTTTAAAACCTTAAAACTAACAGCCATACCCAACAACAGCAATTCAACAGAAACTAATAACAATGACACGACTAAAATTAAAACTTCAACACCTAAGGGTCAGAAAAGAACAATAAATACTAAGTATGCAATTCGGTCGCAATCCGTGCGGGCGCCTTATTCCGTTGTGTCGAGCGTTGGAGCAAACGACTTGATGTGCGCCAAATGTGGCACATTAGGGACATTACATAGATATAGATATACCTAGATAAAGCAAGTATCACGATCCGTATGAAAACTACTACCTACCTACAATGACGTCATATTATGCAATATTTAGTTACTTGACAATATAGATTACTTATTCTATTTATAGGTACTCGTAAATGCCTAGAACAGGGTAGATGACAAAAATAAATCTAATTAGTCCTTCAGATAGATTTCCAAAAAATATTGGACACGTATTTTTTTTTTTCACGTAAACAAAAAAAAACAAAAATGTCGTGTGGCGTCACATTTGAGAACATTTTTACAGAAAGGTGACGTCACAAGCCCCTACTCATAATATTTGACGCTTTAATCTTCGTTAAGTTTTATTAATTTGATAAACCAAAAAACACGTTTCCAATATTTTTTGATAATCTAACTGACGGACTAAATAAATATTATAAGCTGATGCTCTCATGCTGTCTCCCTCGCACACGGGTCAGTTTATAAAAAGCGCTGCAGTGCGCCGTAGAGCTCATTTTGCTCGTGGCGCTCGGGACAGACGGTCGTGAGGATATCAGTTTTGGTCGACTCCAGGAGTATTGCGTGAGCCATCTTATTTTTCCTAAACTCTAATTGTTTATCGTTTTAATTTGTGTTTCAAGTGCTCTTTTGATTTTTGTGTAATTCTTGGTGAATTTCTTTTTGTTTAAAAATCTGTGATTAAAGTTCTAGGTTAAGACTGATTGTTTTTTTTTAAGAATATTCCCACTCTGACTCTAAAATCAGAAGTGGGATAAAGAAACACGGCCCACAATTGCCAAAAACAAAAAAGCACTTGTCTTTGTTTAAAATCAACCGCCATTTTCGAATATTTTCTTTGTTTACGAAGTGTTAAACTTTAACGGTTGCCGTTTACGTTTGAAATGACGCGAAGTAAATCGCGTGGTAGAACTCGAACTCGGTCGCGGGATGGCTCGCGTAATCGGAGGCGCAAATCTCATTCCCGTATTCGCTCGCGTTCACGTTTACGTAGTGCAGTGCGTGACGAGCGTGGCCGCAGGCGTTCTCGTGTTAGATCTTGTGACAGATCACGTACACATTCGAAAAGGTCGGTAGATGATAGGTCGGTGCGTGAATATTCTCGTGTGCGTCATCGTAGCATGTCGGATAGTGAACGTTCTCGTTCACGCATCCGTAGGTATAAGCGTAGGGAATATCGCCGACGTTCACGTTCCCCGTCACGCCGACGGTCACACAGTATTCGTGGTCGTAAGAAAACGACAAATAAAGATAAAAACAAGATTTCTCCGCGACGTTCCCGTAGCGCCACGAGACTATCAAGCGGTCGTACACGTCACCGTCGGTCACTTACGCCTAGGACTCCGAGTCCCTTGCCCCCGTGCAATAGTCGTACTCGTAGAAATGACACTTTGCCTTTGAAAGTTCGTGAACCAAGTCGAATCAGTGTACGTGCAAGCAATCTTGAAGGATCTGTGCAATCCACGGGTCAAAATTCTGAGGCGTCTACTCTTGCACACGCTTTGATGGAAGCAATTAAATCAGTTCAGCCTATGAAGTCCCAAAATTACTTTATCTCGAATTTTGACCCCTCTATACATAATATAGAGGTATGGTGTGCAGAAGTAGACCGCGCCAGAGACTCCAACGGGTGGAGTGATCAGGAATGTTTGTCACGTGTGGGGTCATGCTTAAAAGGTGACGCGAGAGTATGGCTGAACGAATGGGTTACGAACGATCGTACTTGGTCAAACTTTAAACGTGAATTTAAATCACTTTGTCCCTCTAAATTGGATTATGCCAATATTTTGCTGGATACTATGAACACTACTTCTGATAAATTCTCCACTTACGCTGAGTATGCCCGCCGTACTCTTTTACGTTTAAAAATGATCCAGGGACTTAGTGACGAATTAAGGACGCTCATCGTGATTCGTGGAATTGATAGCCCGCAAATTCGTGCGGCGGCTTCCAATGCAAATTTGTCCGTAGATAATCTAGTATCGTTCCTGTCGATATATGTCAAACCTAATCGCACGAAACACGATAACCGTACTTCAACAACAGAGAAAAGATCTCATTTCCAAAAGCGTAACCCTAATACAGATATTAAATGTTTCTTGTGTGATCAACGGGGTCATACACGGCGTGCTTGTCCTAAGGCTCGAAAATCTAATGTTCCACCTAAGTCAGTTCCAACCCCTCACACGACTTCTACAAAAACAAAGAACGCGTGTTCATTTTGTAAGAAACCCGGGCACGATGATAGCACGTGCTTCTTAAAAGCGCGTTCAGAAACTCATTCTCAACAATCGAAAGTTAACTTTTGCTCTGAGTACCCACCCGAGTTTATGAAAAATAATGACATTACTACGGCTGTAGTAAATGGAGTTCCGGTAGATGTTCTTATAGACAGCGGTGCTATCGGGGTGTCCCTGGTTTCATCAGACGTTCTTAAATACCTATCTTGCCAACCAAAACATAGGGTTTGCGCCTTAAAAGGCTTAAGTGATAAAGAGATTATCGCTCCTACCTACGTTACGGTAACAATTGTGTTTAGTGAGTTATCCATCGAGGCGGATTTAGTTGTCGTACCAGCTAAGTATATGAATGCCCCAGTTATCATCGGTACTGACATTCTCAACCGCGATGGGATAGTGTTTATCAGGACTAAAGACACACAGTTTCTTGTACCAACGCGTTCAGTTATGTCAATGCATTGTCCCGACGTGGTTCAGGTTGACGGTCACGAAATTAATACGCAACTTCAAGGCAAAGAGCGCGACGATTTGCTGTCAGTCATAAATGAGTTCTCGGATTTTCTAATAACTGGTACGGCAGCTACAACTGTCAAAACAGGGGAGATGGAAATAAAACTCACGAGTAATACGCCAGTGGTTTATAGACCCTACAAGCTCTCCTACCAAGAAAAGATTAAAGTGCGTGAAATTACTAAAGACTTACTTGAAAAAGGCGTGATTAGGCGATCTAAGTCCGAATACGCAAGTCCTATAATTTTAGTCAAGAAACGTGACGGATCTGATAGGCTTTGCGTTGATTTCCGCGCTCTCAACCGTATTACCGTCAAGGATCGGTACCCAATGCCCCTGATCGATGATCACATCGATAGATTAGGTAGCTGTAAGTTCTTTTCGAGCCTTGACATGGCAACGGGTTTTCACCAAATCCCTATTAAAGAAGAGTGCATTCATTTAACGGGCTTTGTTACGACGGAAGATCATTTTGAGTACGTAAAGATGCCATTTGGCTTGGCTAATTCGCCGATAATTTATCAACGAATTATCAATGACACGTTGCGCGACCTAATCGATGAGGGAAAAGTTTTGGTGTACGTTGATGACGTACTCCTTTTGAGTAATACGGTATCGGAGGGTATTAGTTTACTGCGAAGAGTGTTACTGACACTGACAGAGGCTGGATTTTCAATTAACCTCAAAAAATGCACTTTTCTTTCTACGGAAATTGAATATTTAGGAAGGGTGATTAGTCAGGGTCAGGTAAGGCCGAGCCCTCGCAAGGTGGAAGCGCTCATCAATACCGCAGCTCCTGAGAACGTTAAACAGGTACGTCAACTGCTTGGTCTCGCGGGATACTTCCGCCGCTACATAAAAGGGTATGCAACAAAGACTGCTCCACTAGCGCAGCTCACTAGAAAAGGAGTTGTTTTCCACTGGAGTTCCGAATGTGAAGCGGTTCGCCAGGATCTTATAAAACAACTAACCAGCGAACCTGTGCTCGCTATTTTCGATCCCAAGCTTCCCACAGAAGTCCATACGGATGCGAGCAGTGCAGGATACGGAGCTGTCTTGCTGCAAACTCACACTGACGGTAAGAAGCATGTGGTAGCATATTTTAGTAAAGTCACTCAAGGTACCGAGAGGAAATACCACTCCTACGAACTGGAGACCCTCGCCGTGGTGAAAGCCCTCCAACACTTCCGGCATTACCTCGTTGGACTTCCCTTTGTAGTGGTTACTGACTGCAACGCCCTAAAATCGACGGAAAAGAAGAAGGACCTCATACCTCGAGTCGCGCGCTGGTGGATATATCTCCAGGATTTTAACTTTTCCATCGAATACCGCAAAGGAGTGATGCTGCCACACGCTGACTATCTGAGCCGAAACCCGACGGTAAGTGTGAATCAAATCACTAGACCTCGCAACTGGGCCCAAATTGCTCAGGCAGCCGACAATGAGACACAGGAACTGATGCAAAGACTACAGGATAATACGCTGGACGCCAATCGGTATGTAGTACGTAATGACCTCCTCTGTTATAAATACACACCAGCGGGAGAGGAGACTCGGTTACTATGCTACATACCCAAGGGACACCGCCTCAGTCTGCTTCGTGTGTTCCATGATGAGCACGAGCACATTGGCCCGGAGAAGACTCTCGACCTTATTCTTCGCCACTTTTGGTTCCCTGGTCTCAGCCAATTTGTAAAAAAGTACATTGCCCACTGTCTGGTATGTGTATCCAAGAAACGTGTTCCTCGAGCCCCACTGCAGAACATCACGTCCTGGGAGAAGCCTGATGTACCGTTCCACACGGTGCACGTTGACGCCCTGGGACCACTGCCGGTATCAGAGGGTAACAAGTTCGTCCTCATTATAGTTGACGCCTTCTCGAAGTTTGTCCTACTTTACCCTATAGCGCGACAAGATGTGGTTGAGCTGAAGCGTGTTGTCACGCAGGCAGTTTCTCTGTTCGGTGTTCCCAAACTCATGGTCACCGATAAAGGAAGGATGTTCGAGTCGAACGAGTTTGTGACATGGATCAACGACCTGGGTTGTGCACTACACCACATAACGCCGGAGATGCATCATGCAAATGGCCAAGTAGAGAGGTACGTTCGAACGGTCCTTAACATGATACGCATCGAGGTCAACCACAAAGATGCAGCTTGGTCGGAAACCCTATGGAAACTCCAGTTGGTGTTAAATATCACCAAGCAGAAGACGATCCAAGCCTCACCGTTACACGTTCTTATTGGGACAGAAGTAAGTACTCCCGTCATTCAGGCACTGGTGCGTGACTTGGCTCATGAAACTTCCGCACCCAACCGAGAGGCATTACGTGAAATGTCCCGAGGGAGAGTTCGCCAGATGCTGAGAGATAATCAGGTTCAGCAAGATGAACGTGTGAACCGGAACAGAAGGCCACCACGCGAGTTTAATTTAAATGACCTTGTTTTTGTGATAAAGTTTTCACAGGCAACGGGAAAACTCGACCCGGGTATGAGAGGCCCGTACAAGGTGGTGGACATCTTGCCCAGCGGACGTTATGGTCTGAAACTTCTGGCTGGAAGTTACGGCAAGACGACTCAGGCTGCAGCCCAACATATGGTGTTGTGGCGTGGCGAATGGTGTCCGGAGTCATGCGCTGCTTTCTTTGCAAGTAAGCATCGAAAATGAGTTTCGATAACGTTGCATGTTTGTTCGTTGCAATCCATAGGTACACATTTTTATAACTTTAAATTCACCACACACATATAGATTTGGGGTCACTTTTACATACACAATCACACACATGTAGACTTATATTTATATGATTGCAACGAGCAGGGATGTATACGGGTGTCGACTATGAATGTAAAAACTGAGGATGTGTGGTTACTAATGTAACGTATGTAGACGTTGGCTGCAAGTCAAGGCGTCGTGGTATTTTTGGAAGATGCGTTGGCATTTACTTGTCAAGTCACATCTAGCGTTGGCATATATTTGTCAAGTCGCACTAGCGTTGGTATTTGTTACCAAGTCGCACTAGCGTTGGTATTTGTTACCAAGTCGCACTAGCGTTGGTATTTGTTGCCAAGTCGCTCTGTACTGGCGTTGGCGCACTTGCGTCAAGTCGTCAGTTGCTACAGGTTCGGTGCTCCTGCCTTGCAGTGAGCTGGCCACAGCGGGAGTCTGCTGCTGCAGTCATGGAGAGAAGACTGGGAAAAATTATCAGTCTGGTTTAGAGACGTCTCAGTAGGGCTGTATACAAGATAGTTGTATAAAAGGAATTTGATTGCAGTAAATAACTGAAGATGAATGAATTAAATGAAAGGAATTTGAAAGAGTATGTTTGATGTGTGGAATGATGAAAATTGGACGACAGTTTCTAATACTTTGTTGCTTTCAGGTGACGATCATGATGACACCGAGGTTGATCTTGCTAGACAGGCTCCTGAACCCGATCCTGTGATGCCACCCCCGGATCAAGAGGAGGAGCCAACACCCGGTCCTAGCAGAGCATCTGAGGAAATTGAAGAGGTCCCTGAAGCTGGTCTCTCAATGCCCCTTCTGGATGAAGACTCGGATAGTTAGTTAGGCTTAGGTCGAGGACGACCTGACGTCAGGAGAGGCCGTATAAGCTGATGCTCTCATGCTGTCTCCCTCGCACACGGGTCAGTTTATAAAAAGCGCTGCAGTGCGCCGTAGAGCTCATTTTGCTCGTGGCGCTCGGGACAGACGGTCGTGAGGATATCAGTTTTGGTCGACTCCAGGAGTATTGCGTGAGCCATCTTATTTTTCCTAAACTCTAATTGTTTATCGTTTTAATTTGTGTTTCAAGTGCTCTTTTGATTTTTGTGTAATTCTTGGTGAATTTCTTTTTGTTTAAAAATCTGTGATTAAAGTTCTAGGTTAAGACTGATTGTTTTTTTTTAAGAATATTCCCACTCTGACTCTAAAAATATAATATTTTTTTTTAGTCTGGAATCATCCTTATTATTATAACTTCATTTTTTCGCTTTTTTAGTTTTTTGTCATTCTAAAGTGTCTGTCGGTCTTACTGAAATAAATGCTTTGAGTTTGAGTTTCAGAAGTACATAACTTCGATGTACATAACTTCAAAAATAGGTCTCTGTTCTCTCTACTAGGGTTCCTTTTTCGTGAAGTCTAACGTTGTTAGTTGTTATTTTAAACAAATTAGCTTGGTGTGAGTAAGCATACAATACTTAAGCCAGCATAAAGTAGGTGCTCTTGCTTTATCTAGGTATATCTAAATCTGTGGGGCATTAGATGCTCAGTGGGCAAATTAGCGGTCACACCAGACATCTGGTAGAGACAGAAGCAATAATAGTGACGTCATAGATAGGACTGGGTGATTGCGAGCACGGGTTAAATACATTGAGGAGGTTGGTTGTTTTCGGCTGATATCTAGAACGATTTCTGCTTTATGGAGGCAAAATTAGCGGCTGTAAAAACGTTCCATGTGTTTGAAATATGTAAACGGGTTACTTAGTAATATCCGTTCAATTCTATCCTTTTTTCTATAGGTTTCTTTATTGAACTTCGTTCTAGTCATGTTCGGTTTGATAAAATCGCTTCGGTCTCAATTATTCGTAATAGCATTCCTGATTTACAGTTAACAAAGCCAACAATACAAAAACAATAAACCGAACGAATCCGTGTTCTTTCTAACTTGTGTAGCAACCCACATGATCGCAGGCTTTCCACTGCTGGGCCACGCGGGCCTCTGTGAGAGAGTTTGGACCACAGTCCACCACACGGACCCAATACGGATGGTGGATGTTACAGGTCTTCAAATTATTGGCTATAAGACATGTCGCATATCTGCTAAAGAAGATTTTTTTAAGTTTTCAAAGCAGGTAGCAACAAAAGACGGTGGCTATTAAGCATAGTTGAGCAGTAACTGCTACACAAGCTAGTTGACGAGTAGAATAAATGCTGCCAATGGAGCGAGCTCTACTCAGAATATTCTAGTGTCGCTGTGACGGGTGCTTTGAATAAGTAGACAAAACTTGTGTTGAATAAATACCGGTGAAACGGTGAAGGAAATCATCGTTAGGAAACCGGCTTGTCCTAGAACTAAAAAAAAAGAAGACGTGACATCAGTCTACCAATCCACATTGGGCCCGCGTGGTGGATTATAGGTCATTCCCTCTTATAGAGAAGGACGCCTGTGTCCCAGCAGTGGAAAAATTCATAGTCTGATGATGAATACATAACTGCTGATCATGAGGTCCTTTGTTAGTCGACCAAAGTGTTATTGGGGGCTTCCATCAGGAATTCCTCATTAGGAATCACGGAGTCTGAATTTGTGCCCGATTGATGGAAATGGGCTCGCCCTCATCCTATTACTTAGGACTTAAACATAACTGGGGAAATGTGGGTGCAGCACTATCAGTATCAGGTACGTCTCTACCTGACCATTAGCAGATTACAGGCATGATTTAATGTTATGATAAGAATACAGAAAATTAACAACTGTATAATTTGTGTACAAAGTAGGTAACAACAAAAGACGATGGCTAACAGGCACAGTTGTGTAGTAACTGCTACACAAGCTAGCTAACGAGTAGAACAAATGGTGCTAATGAAGAGAGCTCCAGAGACGTTCCAGTGCTGTGTGACGGTTTGTTGCGCTGCTGTAACTACTTTGAAAAGATGGAGAAAATAATCTTAAAATGATCGGATCTGACGTTCTAGACTAAAACTGCTTTGTTGATCTAGTGGTCAAGAGCGCTTCTTCTGAACTCCAGGGTTGGATTCCCAGGTTGGAAAAACGTGGCTTAGTTCATCCATCTCAAATTCTTCTGTGACAACCTGGAGTCTAAACTTGTATCCAGTTATAAAATGCAGTTTTATAAAATATAAAACCTTTGCGGTGACACTAAATTCGCTGGCCTCTACAAGTAGGCATTTAATTTTTCGCCGCATGTTTTATAAAACCGAAATACCAGAAAGTTTTGGTCAGTCCTTTAATGAAATTTGAAATTACGAAAACATATACCCGCATCCAAATGGGATTTAATTTTATAGCACTCAGTTGCTCGTAGACTAAACATTATTTCATGTATTTTTCATTCATTTCTCATTTGCAGCCCGGAGCTTCAATTTGTGCCCGGTTGATGACCATAATATATAGGCTAGATTAGAAATGGAATCCATGGCTGAACGCTGACCCCTAAAATACAGGTCTAGTTTGGGGGTTAGGATCGGATTTGTGGATAAACACTCGTGTGCTTTCTTATTGTGATTGGCTTGTAATATGTGTTTTAAATTGATGAGAAAAATATTTTTTCTATAGAAATTTTAAATTCGTCAAAATCTCGTCTTTATATCATTGTCCTTTCAAAATATTGATTTGGGAACATAGATATTCGTGTGCGTACCAGCGGAAAAATGTCGAATTTCTTAATTTTTGTTATGTAGATAATTAGTGTATATATATCGTGTAAATGTGTATGGTAAATTTAAATATTTTGTGTCACACCATTGGGGAGATATTCAACAAAAACTGTTTTTTTTTTATGGAAAAACACTGGAAATTTTAGAACGTTAGCTCTTATACTGCAGGGCCGCTTTTTTGAAGCCTTTCAATTTGGTCGGTTTATCCGTGTTTTGAGGTTGTTCTGGTATTTTTATTATATCTCTTCATTTACTTAGTAAAATGAGCTGAAATTTGACATTTAAATAGTTGCATTGATACACAGAATATTGGATTATGTTTTTATTTTGATTTTCCATTTTGGTTCTAGGACCAAATAACCTTATTTTACTTTTACGTGTATATCTTTTGAAAGGTATGTTTTTCCCAAATTCTGTTTTGACAAAAATTATACACAAATCCAAAACAACGTGCGTGAAAATTAACAACTGTGTGCAAAGCCGCTTTATATTATGATTTTCAACAAATCGCCAAACGTTCCCGCAGCGGAAACTTGAATACCTTCGCAGTTTTATGGCACACTAATTACATTTATTCATACACATTTACCCCTCGTTACACACTAATTATTGTATGTATTTTTTTCTTGTCCAACCATTGGAAAAAAAAAGTTCCGCTAAGAGTACGTACTCCCAGCGGAAACTGTTTTTGTTGAATATCTCCCCAATGGTTGGATACACAAATTTAAATTTACCATACACATTTACACGATATCATAGACTAATTATCTGCGTAACAGAAATTAAGAAATTCGACATTTTTCCGCTGGGAGTACGCACACTAGATATCTATATCTATATCTATACATATAATAAATCTGTAGAAAAGTCATTTTTGTACATTGAAGAAATTGAAACAAAAAATAGCCAGCGTGTGAAAAGATAAGTAACAGAACCCATTTCCATCATTTTTGAAATTTTTGTCTGTTTGTCTGTTTGTCTGTTTGTTTGTGCGCACATCACGTAAAATCTACGAATTCAATGCTGACAATGTTTATATACAAAAATTATACGCAACTTGAGGTTTAACTTAGTTTTTGTTTCATCGAAATCGGTTCACTCTATCAAAAGATATGATTAATTTAGTGAGTTCAAGAAGTAAAATATTACTTTACGCAATTCAGTATAGTACTTGCAACGACATCTATACATATAATAAAATCGTTGAGACCAAAAAATCTGTACATGGAAGATTAAAAAAAAAAAATCGCCCAGGGTGACTTAAAATAAGTAACTGAACATATTAAAACCATTTTTAAAATTTTTGTTTGTTTGTTTGTTTGTTTGTTTGAACGCGCATCACGTAAAAACTGCTGGACGGATTTTGATGAAAACTTCACTAATCTATTTAAATAAACTCAGAATAACATTTAGGCCATAGAAATTATGGAAAATTTTGGAAAAAGGGGGTGAAAAGGGGGTTAAAGTTTGTATGAAAAAAATTTTTTAGATTGTTCTAGAATCATGAAACTCAGAGTAAATACTTATTATTAAAAATAAAGAAATACCTGTTTCAGCATTTTTAAAAAATTTCATCCAGAGACGTAAAAAAGAGGGTTTTGTGTTTAAAATTAATAAACTTCATACACCTATAGAACAAAATCCAATGAAGTATAAACCTTTAAAAGTTGCTGTAAATACTTCAAATCTAATACAGGTACATATAATTTCTCAATTTTCTTGAAATTTGATTTTTGAAGTGAATACGCCCAAAATAGCGGAACTCAAGAAAATCGGCTTTACTCGGTATAAGTAGTTGGTAATACAGGGTGGAAACGGTAAACGGGGCAGTAAGGGGAACTGCAGCTACACGAAAAAGGTCTTAGAAACAATCCATAATTTTTTCCCTAAATGTTGATCCCCATTCACAGATTTAATTAAAAAATAAAGTGCAGTTAGCAAGAAAATTGCCATTTTACATAAAACAATTTTTTTGATGCCAATAATGATAAACCTTATCCGTTGCAGCTACATGAAAATGGTCTTAGGAAACCATCCGTAATTATTCGTGAAATTTTGATCCCCATTCACAGATTAAAAAAAGTACAGTTGGCAAGAAAATTGCTATTTTACATAAAACATTTTTTGGTGCCAATCGATCAAACTCAAACTCAAACTCAAAGCATTTATTTCAACTAGACCATTACGGCACTTTTGAATGTCAAAATACAAATAAAATCAAAGCTACAGTCACAGTCACAAGGCATAATAACTTGAGAAAGTACTGTAGTTGCCCATTCCCTAGCGTAGATCTCTATGGAGAAGATCCTGTTTCTAATACTTAACGGTTAAGGAAGCTTCCCTTTCTGCCCGGTTAATCGTTTCCACCCTGTATTTACAAATAAAATAATACTACGAAGAAAATGTAGACTATACGAATGTACATCAGACATAAACGAGCCTGTCATCAGTACGGTGCGTGCGGATTCACAGCTGACTCATGCGCCGTCTCAGGGTTCGGTATCTACTCATTCGCAAGTGAAGGTAAACAACGAGACAGTGAGTCGCGATGATGTCGAGACAGCAAAGCAAAGGACTTTAGCGGATATTGTACAGCAGCCAGGTATTTGGAAAGGAAATAAGCAGGACGAAGAATGGATAGAAGTTAGGAAAAAACGATACAAAAATCGTTTTATTGGACAGAAAGGAACAGCAAAAAATGATGTCGAAATGAAATTTAAAGCGGCAGATATTAAAGTCCCACTATTTATTAATAACGTGGACAAAGGTGCCTCAGTGAGCGATATATCGAGTTATATTTTAAGTAAGACTCAGGTATTTGTACAATTGGAAGAGGTTGTTATGAAACAGGAAAGAGATTACAACGCTTACAAAGTTTACGTTCCAAAACACAAGTTACCAGTCTTCATGAACGACAACCTGTGGCCTGAGGGCGTCAATTTCAGGAAGTTTATTTATTTCAGAGGTAAACCTGCTGAAAAATTACGAGTTACTACACCTAGCAATAATGGAACAAAGTCTAGTTAATTTCGTTAGCTTTAACTGTAAATCTATCCATAGATCTATTGACGGTGTAAGATCACTGTGTCATTCGTCGGATATCATTGCACTCCAAGAGACGTGGCTCCTACCGCACGACATAGCCTACTTAGGAACTATCCACAATGAGTTCGCTTTTGTGGGCAAGTCAGCTGTGGATACGTCTAACGAGATACTACGCGGGCGGCCATATGGTGGCGTGGCGCTAATCTGGAGACGAAGTTTGTTTACATCGGTGTCCGTCATTGAGTGTAAAAGTGCGCGTCTAGTGGCTGCTAAGTTTGTTGTGGCGGAGCGCGTTTTCATAGTTTTTTCTGTGTACATGCCTACCGACTCCATGGACAACCTAATTGAGTTTACGGAGTGTTTAAGCGAAGTAAGTGCAATAATTGAGAACGAAAACGTGGAATGTGTATTTGTGTTGGGAGATTTTAATTCACACCCAGGTGAGCGTTTTGGTGTTGAGTTACTTAGTTTTTGTAAGGAACAAAACTGGTTATGTGCAGATATGGAGAGACTTGGACTGAATTCTGATACATATACATATGTTAGTGATGCTCATAATAATTGTCGTAGGTGGCTTGACCACTGTTTGGTCACTAAGGCCGCCTGTCAAACTATTGTAGATATTAATATTTTATATGATGTTTTTTGGTCAGATCACTTACCCGTAAAGCTGACATGTAACTTAAAAGTATTGCAGCCAAAAATTGTAAGCACTAAGGCCTTATATAATAAGGTTAAGTGGGGGATTAGAGAACCTAGCCAGATAAATAGGTACCATGAGTTGTGTCATGAGAAGTTGAGAGAAGTTGACTTTCCGGTTGTTTTTCATGAGTGCTGCGATAATATGTGCCACAGCCAGGAGCACAGACTACATATAGATAATTTGTATAAAACTGTTATTGACTTTTTAAGTGAGTCAGCAGCGGCGACTTGTTTGTGTCGGACCGATTTGAGACGAAGGTATGTCACGGGTTGGAACAAACATGTGAAAGAGGCGCATGCGGAGGCTCGACTGAGGTTTGAGCTTTGGATGCAATATGGTAAACCCGGTGTGGGACCTATTTATAGCCAAATGCGTGACTCTCGAAAAGCTTTCAAGGCTAAGCTAAAGTGGTGTCAAAATAACCAGCAGCAAATTAAAATGGACATTATTGCATCTCACCACTCGGCGAGGAATTTTGGAAGCTTTTGGAGAGAAACGAAAAAGTTGAATCCTCAGACGAGTCTACCTTCGAGTGTTGGGGGCAAAAGTGAACCGGTCGATATCGCTAACTTATTCCGACAGCGTTTCAAAATTGATCCACCTCTGGGTCCAGCAAACCGATCATCGAATTTAAGCTGTAATGACCTAAGTGTACGTTTCACAGCCCGGGACGTGTCCTCCGTCATCAAAAACATGTCCAGGGGTAAGTCGCCTGGTCATGATAGTTTGAGTATTGAGCATCTGCAGAACGCAGGTGTTCATCTCCCAAGGGTTCTTGCCTTACTATTCAACCTTTGTGTCAGTCATTCTTATCTGCCGGCTGATCTAGTGAAAACAGTTGTGGTGCCCGTTCCTAAGAATAAGACTGGTGATATGTCTGATGTTAATAATTATAGACCGATATCCTTGGCAACGGTTATAGCGAAAGTTTTTGATTGTTTACTTGACCGTTGTCTGGGTAAACAATTAAAGATAAACGACAGACAGTTTGGTTTTAGGGATGGGTTATCAACCGAGACTGCAATTATGACCCTTAAGAGTACAGTGCAATATTACACTGGGAGGAGGACACCTGTGTATGCATGCTTCCTGGATTTATCCAGTGCTTTCGACCTTGTCTCATATGACATCTTGTGGGAAAAGTTGTCTGGTGAAGCTAACTTGCCGCTAGAAATAATTAATGTACTTAAGTTCTGGTACGACAACCAACACAACGCTGTGAGGTGGGAGGGCTCGTACTCAGATGTGTACTTGTTAGAGTGCGGGGTGAGGCAAGGGGGTCTGACCTCCCCAAAATTATTTAACATATATGTGAATAAGCTGATCGAGGAACTTAGCAGCACTGGCATCGGATGCATGATTGATGGTGTGTCTTTTAACAACATCAGTTATGCTGACGATATGGTGCTGCTGAGTCCGTCGATCAGTGCTCTTAGGAAGCTGTTAAATATTTGTGAGTGCTATGCTGGAGCCCATGGACTAAAGTATAATGCCAAGAAAAGCGAGTTGTTAGTGTTTATGGCACAAAGCAAGACCTATGAAGTGGTACCACCAGTCTCGCTATGTGGTGCCACTCTAAACAGAGTCAAACAGTTCAAGTACCTTGGTCACTGGGTTACAGAGGATGGCACTGATAACTGTGATATTGAGAGGGAGCGTAGGGCGTTGGCCGTAAGATGCAACATGCTGGCCCGCAGATTTGCTAAGTGCGACAGCAAGGTCAAGATTACACTGTTTAGGGCTTATTGCCAGACCTTTTATACTTGCAGTCTGTGGTCCAGATACACGCAGAAAACGTTTAATGCCCTGCGTGTGCAATACAACAACGCTTTTAGGATATTGCTGTCGCTGCCTCGTTTCTGTAGCGCGTCAGGGATGTTTGCAGCAGCGCGTACAGACGACTTCTTTGCGATCATTCGTAAGCGATCCGCTTCACTACTGAGACGGATGCGGGGCAGCGACAACAGTCTTCTGAGCGTTGTTGCTAGTAAGACTGAAGGCCGCCTTATGGGGCACTTGTGCGCTGTGCACGTACTGTTGCCAGGTGTCTCCGTAAGGTGGCGTAATTAAGTTTCTTTTTGTTATTTTTGTTGTCGTTACTGTGTGTGTCTATTGTACTAACATAGGTTAAGGAATACTAACGAATGTATGGGTTCTACCTGAAATAAAGATAAATAAATAAATAAATAAATAAATAAAACCCGAAAAGTTACAAATACAAACGAGTTCAAATCCTACTATCTACAAATAATAAAAAATGCTTTGTCCTGAAGGACTGTGATGGATCAACGCACAGCCTTTACCGCAGATTGTAGAAACCTGAAGCTTGGAGGGTGTATTTTTTGTATAATAATTTCAGAAAATCATTTCTTATAGTATGCCTATGATACGATAAGAAAGGATTTTCTGAAATTATACCCCTAAGGGGGTGAAAAGGTGGGGGGCAAAGTTTGTATGGGAAAATGTGATTCCTTGGTCCAATCTAATTCAAATTTTGCTGTCAACAATATTAACAGAATTGATGGACGCGTTTCGTATTGCACGTAAATTGATTTCAATGCATATCTTAGGAGATACACCGTTTTAAATAACTCCGCAGCAAAATAATGATCATGTACCGGGCGCGCATTTTCATGATGCGGAAGGATGTGTATGATGTGCTCTTTGAAAATTGTATTAGAGGTGCTTACGACCGACTCTCTGTAACCCTCTCTTTCTCTTATGTGACGCAGACGAAGTTGCGCGGGTCAGCTAGTTCTATAATACAATCGAAATATATACACACTACCTTAAGAATATGTTTATTTTTCATATTATTTTGGTATTACGCTTGTATGAAAACCACATGCTCCGCAGGCCTCTTAAGTCCCATGTAATAGTGAGCGAGTAAACTTAAACATAACTGGTAAAACTGGAGCATTTGCACTTATAGGAACTATCTCTGCCTGACCTGTCATAAAAACAGGCGTTAATTGGCAATTATTCATACAAGTAATCTTTTACTTTATGACTGGTCCCGGTACCATTTATCTAAATATATTAGACGGTGTTACTATAGAAACCAAACAGAATTTGAAATTTTATAGAATTCGAAGCGAGCACATCGCAGAGGGATTTAAAAACGGAACAATTCAATACTGAAGTAAATCCTTATCGAGCCCGTAATGGCGGCTAAATAATACAAAACAACATCTTTTATCTGGAATCTTAGACAATGTGAGCGTGGAAGTTGAGCAGGAAACGTACGGTAGCCATCTTTGTGAATATTTGCAGACTTATCCTGCGCATTTAATAACTTACAAATACTGGCGAAAAAAAAGTTTTTTATTTTTTTACAAACTTCATTGTCTGCGTGTGTTACATCGCTCTTACGAAAGAAAAGGTTGATAAAAGATGCTTAATATCTTTTTAAGTCTTCGTATCTACCTACTCTTCAACGTTAAAAAAAACACGAGAGAAACTAATAGTAGTAGATAATTTATGGGGCTCACGAAAGACAGTAGGTATAAAGAAACAGATAGTTACCATTAATATGATGTAAAAGTATTTTCTCGTCTGGCAATTTGACAAAGTAGGCTCTCGGCAACTGAAACGATGCCTAATGTACTTCCTTTGCGAACCCGAACTCAAATGACGCGTAAAAAAATGCCGAAAGCAAAATTGTAAGTGAAATATTTCAGGGCTGAAAACTATCTACGTTTACTTTGAGATAGGTAGTCACCCAGCAACATTAAAAAACGATTGCCTCGTATTTAATTGTTTTCAGTAGGTTTCAAATATATAGTTTATTTTTACCTAACTAACTAGGTATGTATTTTGCATACACAATGTATTCTGTTTTTTATGTATAACAAGACCAAACCATCCTTTCAAGAGTCCCGGCATTTAGGACACACTATTTTTTTTATGAAGAAGTAGTAAACTGATAGTAGAATCTTATTCTAATTTAATCCTATTAGTTACTTATGATTCTAAAACGAAAACCTGTGAAGTTATTCGGTCTATTAGAAAAAACAAATACTTTATGGTTACAGTTTGCTCGCCGATACAGAGTAAAGCGTTGAAAAATAGCCCAACCATATTTCGGAACATGGAATTAAAACATAGGTGACGTGTTACTATCCCGGTTTCACACCAAAACATGGTGACCGCACAGACGTCGTTACCACACTGCAGCCGTGAGATAATGGAATGAAACTACTTAGCCCCCTCATGCTCTTTCAAATTTCCGACGGTACGGAGTGTACCACTTAAACCAGAAAAGGAATGCGCTTCGGTTATGTTCATGTTTCCGAATCGGTGCGAATGTCAGGCCAAAAAAACAATGCGTCCAATGTCTCTCCTGCCACGTTTCGTAGAAAAACTCCGTCCGCGTAGTATGACCGTTGTGGAAACGGGTTTTGTCGACGAAGAACCGACAAAGTGACAGATAAATGACAGATAAACAAAAGAAATCTGTCATATTGTCGATTCTTTCTTCGAAGAAACCGGTTTCTACGGTGGTCATGCTACGCGGGCTGTCATTGCATTGGTCAAAGGTTGTCATGTATCACTCAAAGGTTTTACTGTGTTTTGGAAGTGGTTATGGTTGTTACATGTTTATTTATTTAATGTAAAGTAAAGTTGCCTAACACTTTAACGGTTGTTACAGCTACATATGAGATCTCATCGTTCGTATTTCCGAAGATAGACGAGCATACAACGATACATCCCGAAGCGCAAACTCTTTTTAGAAGATCCGTATGTCTTAACGCGTCATGTGTGCAGGCGGCCAGGAAATGTAGTGATACCTTTATTACCTGTTCATCTCCGTTGAAACTCTTTACAAAGATGATGTTGTAAGTTGTTTTATTACTTTAGATGTTTAGTTTTTTCTGTGTTTTAGTTTAACAACGTTTTTACGACAAAATGACGAACTGCTATACGAACTTTCACCCCTTATTTTACGTTTTTAAGGGACAGTTTCTCAAATATCTTCTATTAGTACTCACTATCGCTATGTAAAGTAAACTCTTATCCAAAAATTAATTACCTACTGTCAATATGCGTTTAAGACCCTTTTTTTATATTGGTATTTATATTCTCCCTAATGTGCAATAACACTGTTAGATTGCCTTCATATTTGTCAAAGTCACTAGTTCTAGAAATCAGTTGGTACATTTATTTTTTAAAAGAACTTACCAACCAAAAAATAGCAATACAGGTAGACAACTTAAGTTCAGAAACTAGAACGCAGAACATATTCATGGACCGATAAAATGACTTTGAAATTGAAGATTCACTCCCGTATTTATAGTCATGTTAAAGGAATTACTAGAGTTCTAGTTTTAACTTAATAACAAAACAAACAATAAACAAACATTCACAACAGCACACATTTTTATGCAATATATATTATAAGAATTTAAACGAAGTAAGAACCGTTAATAAATGCAAAGCTAAGAATTATAACTTTGACATTTCTATTTTCAAGCATTTATTAAAATAGAATAAAAATCGTATCTTTCTCTTTTACTCAATATATCACTATGATTTGTCTAAAGATACGAGCGTCAGAGTTAATTACCAACCAGAGGTCACAAATCGAAATAAACTTTATCTTGACCTTGAAACTTTCTTTTACTCCCAACACCGAAAAGACAATCTTCCATAAATCAAAATATCTTTCAAACCGTACAATACAAACCGATTCTGGTCGGTCAATCAAGCAACGAGACTTAGTACTCTCTGGGGCTATATATTATTCAGCCAAGGTAGTTGCCGTGGCGCCTTAAGTAAAGAACTCAAACACTCATGTTATTGAAATTTGACCTACTTACTAACCCCTTTCAGCGAAGAAAACTGTAACAATATTAATTTTGTCGACAGTTCTTTGGCACAATAGTGGAGGTGGAAGATTAGTTCGGTCTCTGAAGGTCTTTCCCGGTTGTAAACATGGACATAAATGGCTCTGAACAAAACTATATTAACGTTTGTATTTCTAATTTTTTATTCTCGTTTTTTAAACCTTCATAATATTATGTTAGCGAAGTAGACGATATAGTTAAAAAATGTCAGACCGATTCGGTCGGTCTACACAGACACATACACAGATTAAATAATAAAGAAACGAAAGTATTTTCTATCAGAACTTTTTTCTATGCCGAAAATCGAACTATTCTAAACACGAATAGTTTGATTAAGCACAAACCAGCCTCATACGTTGACCTACGAGATGCAATTAAATCTAAGTCTGATTATTTTCGTAGTCCAAACTAAACTAACGATGCCGAAAGGGCCTCAGCTCAACATAATGCCAGATAGCCTAATTTTTATTATGATTAATATTTTATTCCTGAAAACTTTCATAACCCCTACCATCTTCTATTGCACACACGAACCAGGCCACATTTTAATTAAAGTTATAAAACAACTTCACAAGGAGAACATTCATAAAGTCTTCAGACCTCGTAATTACTTTTAAAATCTGGCACCGCACCCGCTGGAGAAATGATAAGCGGGCCATTGCTCCCCATTGTCCTGCCGCAGTGGCTTCACGGCTCCCGCTTCAACTTACAAAAGACCGCCAAACATAATTGTGCCTCAATTAAAATACACCCGCATTACGCACACACACACAACATCTACTTACAGTTAGGGTTTGTAAAATAGAAAAACTTCACTTAAAAAGCACCTTTCGTGAGAGAAAAGAAAATGCCAGCTGTCTCAAATGTGCAATGGCAGTTCAATAACGCCTGAATAGACTTCATCAAAATTTTGATTTAAGGAAATTGAATCCCAAAACTCAAGCAGAAACAGGAACTCAAGTAAAAAAGATTCCTTCAAAAATATACAATCAAGAATTCGGTTCAACTTGGATATTGAGTTGAAAATTCGGTTCATTGAATATTTGAATCAGCAGCATCCGGCAGCCCTACCTTTACCGCCGCAATTTAATGACAGGCAGTTTTATAAGCGTCGCATAATTCTAGGTCGTCTGTTCAGGTCTTAAAGTCGAAATCTCCGTAATAAAATCTATAATGTCGTGACATCAAACAAATCGTGGTCTCACCTAATCTTACGGCCACTTTAAGACGTCTGAAAATTTCATTCTGGTGATGGCACTTAAATAGATCGTCATTTTTATACGTTGTAAGTCAAACGATCCTGTTTTTCCCCCCTTTATGAAAACAGCGGGAAAATTCAGGAGGCACGATGTTGTAACACGAAATTCAATTCAAATTTTGTGAAGAGCACACGGCGAAGCATGAATATAGAATATGTATTTCCTGAAACACAAACAAAGGTGGCTAAAATGTAGATAAAGATATTTGAATAGCGCTATCCTTGACTCGATTTTTGTGACCACTAGCACCGCTATGAACTCTATATAAAATATCATTTTATTTAACAAGAACCGCATCATAAAATAATAATTTATTAAAACGGTCAACTCAGAATTGCGTGAGCTTTGTCGCGGTCGTAAACTCACAGTAACCACAACTGTCACGTTCAAAAAGCATTTTCGACGTCGAAAATAGAAATTAACTCGACGGTCATTCACATAAAGCTGGGCACGTATTCTGGAATCAATACGCGACCGTCGAGGCTCGTCGTGATTTCCCATTATTGGGCACATTCTTGGGAATATTGTCACGTTGTCGACGCCGTACTGGCAAATGGGCTATTCTGTGCATTCCCTTGAGTAAGCGCGGACAACATTATCAACGTTTGTTACAGCTTTTGCGCACGATAGTGCTGAAGTTAAGGCATCTGGGGGTCGATTCTACAAACCGCGTAATACTTACAAGAACGAAAGACGTATTAGACTTTACGCGATACTCCTTTTGTCTAAACTTTGATGCTTCAGAGCAATAAAATGAAACAGCTTCATTTCGTATCGCCCGTCTCGCTGTTATTTCAGTGGGGGTTTGTTTTATCTGCCACATTCAGCGTATAACATTTCAAATCGATTTTAGTTTTCACTTTAGACGCTCTTAGCTCTTCCAACAACACCCTTGAGACGAGTTCATCTTTTAAATGTACTTTAGAAGCGCATTGAAATTGATGGGTTTGTGAAAACTTAATAATATTTTCATGGAACTACGTAAATAAACCTAAGTGGCTTCTGTTTTCTAATTTTATTTTGAAGTCTATATTAAATGGAGCAACCTGCCTGATACGTCTTTACCAGAAATCATAAAATTTTACCAATCTTCTTCAACTAGAAAAAAAAAATGTACCTATCTAGCATTGTTAGAGATTTCCTGAAAAAACTCAACACACGGTTCACTAACCCTTTTACTGGCTTATACTTTGTTAGAAATAATTTATTTAAGCCCTTTTCGGATCATACATTTCAGGATGAAAATATTTTTCCGGGAAACCGCGCTAACTTTTGTAACGTTAAAATTTTTCTATCACTAGTCGTAGAAATTTTGTCCTGTAAAATCATTCCTGAAACAGGCAGCATTAAGTAATCCGAAAAAAAAACGCTCAGTAATCCCTAGAATCCTTCGTTGCTGCGTTCGGGATTCAAAACAGCTTCTGTGGCATAATATCCCCTAGGTGTATAATCTAAGAACATTTTTTGTGAACCTTCATTATAATAGTACATTATGCATTAACATAGGAATTTCTTTACACCGAGTTGGTTAAATTCTCTTATCATGATTTTACTTTAAAATGAGGTTTTCCTAGTTTAAATTTACCTCCAATACCTTCGAGAATCCATTGGTAAAACTTCACTGAAGAACATGGGTACACGTAACGACAACAATTCAAAGAACGTAGATTTCAAACATCACCGCGAATAAGATTGGCAAATTTCGGTTAAAGGATTTGTCAAACAGTGGAACAGAATTTGAACTAGTTTCCCACTAAAACTGTCGAAGTGATGCTGAAGAGTTGCATCTTCTACGAGTACAATGCCTTTAGAAAGTAGGAATTTGGTCTACTAAATTTGTTTTTACACAAACTGTTGATAGGAATAATAAAATACAATACTACTCTACTTTCTGAATGGGACCAACATCGATCTTGTGGTACATCCACACCGCAGTTAGTTTTTGCGGTGCATTCATTTTTTTTTTTTTAAATATAGTTAGCGGTCCCTTATAAAATTTAATGTCTACTCTACGCAAATGTATGGGACAACTGATTATATTTTCGTGATTGTGAGGTTGGCCCGATTCTGTTGGACGGTCTGTACCAATCCTTACGATTCGGTATACCGACTCTTATTACATTTCGGTGTGACGCTAATTTTACAATTTACCTAAAATTGTTATTATTATTATTAAGACGCTTAGACGAGCTAAATTAGCAACTCTATTTGTGGTGGTTCAAACTTCGTTTGAAATGCCGTTAGAATAAAGTTCTAATCAGCTTGCACTTCAAAGTGGTTGTAACGTCAGCCACTGCGGGCCAAATAGCGCGAAATGAGTGGTTTCGATCGATTTACAAAAAAACTATTGATTGGATTAAAAAACTAAAACAGTATCATGCTAATATATTGCTTGTAGAATTATTTTCCAAAAAATCAGAATGATCGCATGCATATTAGTATGTTTTTTATTGTTTGAAAGATATTTTTAGAGGTAAGTTCGTGATTTCTTTTTATCGAGCCAAATTAATTTTATTATGTTTTCAAAACAGTATCATGCTAGCATATATCCTGAAGAATATCATATATTTTTCTGATCTTGTTTATAGCAGTGAATCATATACTTTTAGTAATTATAAAACTCGCGTTTAGCTCGTGTAAAAGGATTTTGTGCGATAAAAAAATTGTTTAATTATGTTTTTTTATGGTTTTTGGTTTAATTAAATAATATAACTTTAAATATAACTAGGTACTCTATTGTATTAGGTACCTAAACCTGCGATAATAGCTGTATGTGTTGTTTAAATAAATAACTAATAATAATATTAAATAAACTGTACAAATTTGATGTACGTACCAAATCATTTACCTAAACATGCACCGGGAGAACGAACTAAATAAATAAAAAAGTTATGTAAAATAAACTAGAGAAAATAAACAATTTTTAACACGTGATAGTTAAACATCAAGCAACGAAAAAAAAACATGCAATTTTAACGAGGAAACCGGGCATTTTCATTATTTTTTCTAATAAGTACCCCTCTTAAAATACGACCACAAATTCCGATGCACGCTGTATACTGTATACATATACGAAACGCCAATCCGAGTCTAGTCGAAGTCGTCAACGATACACACATCCACAAGTATAAGAAATATTTTCTAAACTAAGCTCACGTCTTCTCCACACTGCAAAACTTAAGTAAAACAAAGTGCCTACGTCAGCACAAACACGCTTTAAGTGACACTTAGCCCCTGAGACTATCACGCGGAATTCAAACACGCTTTGTGCTCAGAATTAAAGACAGAGCTTCGTCACGCTACTAGACGTGACACGTGTATCGTCTGAATGGACTCCTTGTCTTTTACACACATTTGTTTGACTGTGAGCTTCAAAGAAAAGATCCCAGCTATGTTGACACTACGAAGAATGTTTTTAGAACGTAGTAGTATTTCTTGTGATACTTAGAGACTTGTACGGACAAATACCACTAAATAACGGAACACGTACATTTTATAGATAAATATCACTATATATTATAAAACAAAGTACTCCACCGCGTCTGTCTGTCTGTTCGCGACCAACTTAAAAACTACTCCACCGATTTTCATACTGTTTCCACCAATGGATAGACTGGTTCTCGAGGAAGGTTTTATTATATTATTTGTACGCGAGTGAAGCCGCGGGCATCAGCTAGTTTAAAATAATTTCCATTTGTTCCGTTAATTATGTATCGGTTAAATACCTAATGAATACCTACTCAAATATTTATTTAGCAATTATTTTCCTAACAAAATTCTCAAATGACGTCATTTCCATTTTTTTTAAATGTCAAAATCTATGACGTTACTACAATGTTTAAAAATTAAGACCTTGAAAGGTCAAAGCCTCATTAATATTTTATAAGGTCTTAAACAGCGCCATCTTAAAATTAGAACGGAGGAGAATTGTAGGCGTTAATCTTGGGCGTTATTGAAGTGGACAGCTATTATTTATACCATAATTTGCAAAGTACAGGTTCCTACTCTGCATTATAAATTACTAGCTGTTTTCCCACGGCTTTGCTCGCTTTAATTTAGGATTTGTCATATACAATCTTAAGACACACTAAAGTTTCTACTCGCAAAATAACATAATTCAATCATGATTCGAAAGACATGTGGCACCATCTATTCTCTTATTCTTTATTGCACACAAAATAACAGATATACAAATTAATTGCAATAATATAGCTTATGTACAAAGGCGAGCTTAACCCAGAGTTGGGTTTTCTTACAGCAAACCTAATTTTGAAAGCCAGGCTTGTAGAAGAGGATACACTTACGTATGTATCTATCATCATGAGAACGTAATTGTTGTTTTATTGAACAGTAGTTTTTTTTTTCATGATGAAAGGTGTGTTCCGTACGCCTGACAACGTATATGCAAAACTTCAGGATGATCGGTTCAGTAGTTTATGCCTTGTGACGTTTAATAAATGAGTTATGCGTTCTGTGGTGGGGGATGCGCGGTGGAGGAAGTGTGGGGCAATGCGCCACACTCTCAGTCTAGCCCGAGTAGCCTTAGCGACAGCACGCCTAACCCAGTAATATTGGAAACAGTGTTTTATTGTACAACACTGAACAAAGACACCACACTGAGATACGGTGGTTTTACTCTAAACCCTAGTCTCGACAGAGATAAAGACAAAATCGTTAACTTTCGGTTGCTAATTACTAACGGACAAATTTGGTTGCAATATTGATGCTTGCGAATAATTAAAGTCTCTACATTCTAGACGCGTTTCTTGTAAGCATAATTACTGCTGGCCCTGGCCTGAAAACGTAACAAACAAATTATCTTACACATTATAATGTTCTGACATAAACTATGAAATTGGTTTGGTATCTTTCGATGCAATTTCAGACTGGTCCTAGTCTTTATTTCAACACTATCTATATTTAATTCGGATAAATGTCTATTTAGGTACACGAAATTCGTTTGACCTATTAAATGCAAAACTAGGTTGAGCAAGCCAAAAAAATAAAATAGTTTTGTCTAACTCTAGTCAAAAATATCTAGTAAATCAAACATAAATGCTTGCAAGTTGTTTAGTGTTAATTTATTTATTTATTATAAGGCTTCTCAACAATGAGTACGGTCGAACAAACTATTTGGTTTACACACTACAATGTAATTTGTGGGTTAAACTGTAAACCAAATAGCTTGTTCGACCGTACACTGTTACAGTATAATTTGTACATTAAAAACTTAAGTCTAAGCGCCTCATCACTTACAGAAAAGCACAGCATGCACTACATTATGCGGAGAAAAATATACACAGAAAAGAGTTAGGAAAAATATGCAGGTTACACTTAATTACCTACTTAAATTAAAAAAAAAAATAGATTTGATTAAATTCGAATAAATTAAATTAGAGTTAAACTTACAATTGATTGCTAAAAACAGTAAATTATATGTCTAAATACCCTTCGTCTGTGTTTATAATAATATTGCGATTAATAATTCTAGCTATTTTTAAATAAATTAAATGAACACTCAGCAAAAACCCAACATTCGCTGACAAAGAATTCAAAGCCTGACTAATCGTAATTAAACCGAACTTAATTTCAGTCTAGATACCCCTGGCAAGCATTCATCTCACTAAATAACTCAAAGCAATATTTAACAGTAAATTTAATTACAACAAGCATTCACATTATAATGCTTTTGTCATCAATTATATAAACAAGATAAACAGAATTCCAAATCGTTTACAATGCCCAAGTTGACATGCCCTAACTCAACTAAAATGTTGTTTGCAAAACTAATTCAATTCGAACTACGAATGTTTTATTTCGTCATTATTTTGCAAAACATTTAGTCCCAACGAGACTACACTGAAACACTGTTGCCTCAAGAGAATAATTTTGTTTCAACCACTAACGAAATTTTCCTTTTGAGAATAACTAGCCTAATATTGCCCTGAGGCTGAATGCGGTGCACAGCGGGTTGAATATCACAATCCTTTACTAAAATTTAAAAGAGATTTTGTGTTCATATTGATGCATAAAATGCCGAGCTAGAAATAATTTCCTTTTGTCTTTGAATCTTGTAGAGTAAGGTTTCTTTTGATATTGAAACAATAAAAGACGGTTCCAAGCCCTGTTGTTCTTGTTAATTAAAATAAAACAGATGTCAAGAAAGTAGTATGAGTTTATATTTTTTTTAGTGAGATTACATTGATTTACAAAAGAATCTGGTCACACATAGATTGTATTAATTAAAATTGGTTATGATTCAACTCTCCTTTTTGACTAGACTAGCTCAAACACGAGGTTAAATCGTTTTTAGTGCACCTCAACCACTGCCTACGAATTAAATTTCTAATTTTAATATTTAAACCCCAGACCAAACCTGCCATAATATGTTTTTTGTTGTTGTTTCAGATTGACATAGCCTTCTTCCGTGCTCATTCATAAGCGGGTGTTTACACCTATTGTCTAAACAAGTCACAGTGAATGTCATTGTTTAACATACGATTTTTAATCGGTAGTTTAGTAATTGCTCGAAATTAGAACTGTCAAAAGTAACATTCTTAGCTTTGGTTTCTGTGACGACTTTATTTTTCATTTCAATTCTGGTCTGGCATAAAAATGTTTGTTTAATACTTAGACTCAAGTAATTGCTTTAACTTAACTATAGATTACGGGTGTAAAGGTAGCCGTACACTAGTAGTGTATGTTGCAAAACTGTGTTGGTTTCCACAAGAGGCTTATCAAGCTTCCTTGACAGGAGTATCTATACAGGTAAACCCGTCAGTGTGACTAGTGTGTATGGATGGCTACCTTTACACTCAGCGCTATACGCCATTAAAACTTACAACAGATTCCAAGTAGGTAACATAATACTTCCCGAAATCTACTCTCCAAAATCCTTCACAAAATACTTACACACCGAAGTTCCACGAAACGTTCCCGTCTTCCATGTAAACAGCGGTGGCCACTCAATAAATCAGATCAGCAAGTATTAGAAACTCGCTTTACTCCTAAAATCACCGATAGCAGCACAAAGCAACTATTTCGGAGTCCCGGAGTCCCGTAGTCCGGGAGTTTGGAGCCCGGGACTGTCGTCTTTATGTCCGGGACAGGCGCGCATTGTTTCGCCACTCAAATCATTGTTAAGTGACTGTTATACTTGAATAGCGATTTAGTGAAGCTTGGTCTATGTGGGTGGAGTGGTCTGATTTTGCATTGTGATCTATTCTGTTTCTGGGTTATTATTCATAATTTCAGTGTAGCAGGTAAATTATTGTACAATAGATTTTAGTTTACTACGAGTACCTCGTTGGTCTTGTGGTCGCAAACACGACTGCAGAGCATGAGGTCCAGGGTTCAATTCTCGGGACGGGCAAAGTGTTCACTGAATTTTTCAGCAGCCACGGACTCTGGATTTGTGCCCAGTTGATGGCAATAGGCTAGCCCCGCTATCGTCGACATGCGTCTTGGATATAACTGGCGAAATGTGGGCATACATGTTAGGTACACCTCTGCCTTACCCCTTGGGGATCATAGGGCGTGACGCGGCGGAGGCGTACGAGCGTTTGGGGCGTTGTTTGTCACATGGCTGGGCGAATTTTCTCTATACAGAGGAGCGATGTTTCCTTTTCATATCTTTGCTTGTGTCAATTTCCACCTGTCTGTGCTAACTTCATTGGGTTTCACCCGCGTTGGCAACGGGCAAGTCATATGCCAATCTCGAATATTAAAACTTAAAATATTACGTTTCGAATCTTAACATGTATGATGTACCTCAGTAACTTTTACAAAATTTGACTACACACACTAAAGGTCTAAACAATAGGTAACATTCCAAAAACAAAATAAATAATACTTATTATAAAATTCCGTGAAATATATTTTTCCAAGTTTTATGACATTTTCATATTTCAATCTAAAATATAGGGATGGTGTTTCGCTCATAAAAATGCATTTTACATTGTAATAACAATGGGAGTTGCCGATGTTCTGACTTTCCGGGGCACACGATTGGTAGGGAAAAGCTGACATTTCCCCGGGCTCGTAAAATGCGACTGACCTAGGCGATTTACTACAATACCCGTATATTTAACTGAATTTATAATTTGAATATCTTTAAGTCCTTTAAATGCGCACAAGTCAGTAATTACTACATTTAGTTAGAAAACCATGCTGTCGTCTTCAATCTTAAACCGATTGGCAGAAATGGAATGATGTTTTGAATATTCTTGCAAGCTCATAAAATGTTAATAATAAATGTTTGTTTGTCGTTTTGGGGATCACTTAATTCATTGATAAAAATACCAAAGCTTTAAATCGCAAAAGGCAAACTCAACTCCATGACTTCTACTGCGAAATTCATGATATTCGTGCTCTTTAATAATCTACATCAAAATTAGTTGATCTCCAATTCAACGTAATTTTATTTACAAAAGTTATACAGTTTATTAAAAAGTACCAAAGTTACACGAAAAAAAGAGGGGCTGTGAAAAACAGCAGTCGTGAAAAAGTTTCAGGAAGTCGAGGGGCTATTCATCTTGTTTTAAACAACACCTAATAAATATTATTGTTGAGCTTGTTGAGAAAAAAAAAAGAATTTGTCAAGTGTACACCTTCCGTGTTGCCTTAATTTACTAAATTAAACAATTTGGAAGACGAATTTTGTAAAATAAATAGGTAGGTATTAACAACTACATATTTCTAATTAACTCATTAATTTATTTGTAAATTCGGTTCGTTTTTTAGGTCTATCTAGGAATCGTATAATGAAACACACAGTTTAAGACTAAAAAAACGGCTGTTTTTTCATACAAACGTAGTCCCCTGTTTCCTCCCTGGATACTGCCTGTACAGCAATATTTTCATTTCTTTTTTCTAAAACATCTATGGCTACTGTTGGCATGTTCCTGTTTTCTTTTTTTTTCTTAAATTATTTATTAAAAACGATATGAACCTTCAAAAATCTAAAAAATTGGCCAGATTTTCTGCCGTGTTCATACACCCAGAAAACTTTGACTGATTATACAAGGACAACACAGGAACACGGCCAAAACGTTTCTTTAACTTTAAATGAAAAAAGTAGTTAAATCGGTCAAGTTTTGGAGAAGTAATCAGGGGACAACGCAAGGTTGTTTTTGTGTACTTTTAATTTGTGTATTTTCGCTGTTGTCTCTTTCGCGCTCTGCGCGCGGTCGTTTGGGCACTGCGCGACAGTAATACATTTTACAAAAACCTAATTTGCAATTCTCTCGCCCTTTTTGTTAATGTGTGGGTTATCGTGTTTGTTATCGTACTCCTCCGAAACGGCTTGACCGTTACTTTTTTTCTTTTCTTGTACTTTCTACGTCTGAGAATTTAGGTCGTACACTATTTGTTTTATATGGCTAAACAACGTTTTCGGGGTCAACTATTACCCATAAAAACCACGAACATATTATTCTGCAGCAGACTTTGATTTCCCATACGTTTAGTATATAACTTCTATAACTCCATATTTCTCATTTATTTTCGAAATTGGAACCCTACATCGTAAATACTAAGACGTGGAAATATAGGTCCCTTAAACTTTGACCTACGCATTCCAAATAAAACGAACCCTAATGGCGTAATGAAAACTAGAAGAGGGTTTCACGGCTACCGAACACATATTCTGTGGGTCATTTCCTTACCCTTTGGGCTTACGTCTCGAACGAAACTTCTATATTATGATTGCCTTTACAACTAAAAGGTGTAAAACACCTCTTAACAAAGCACTTCTTCTCGTCATTGCAATCATTTTTTTGTTCTACACTATACCTGGGAATCTTTTAGTTACGGAGATATTGGGGGTCAAAGTTACAACCTTTGGACAAGTTTTTTCTTAAATACAAGTTTTTATTGTAAGACTTTACACCTCACACACCTCTACGACACCCGTACTATTCAATCCATCTATCAGCACAAAACATGATTTTTCACCCCAAAAAAAAAAGTCGTTTTGCCAGCAATAATTTTAGCGTAAAGTTACTTAGTTTGATGTACAAAACACTTGATTGATGGCTTCGTGATGAGGTCGTTTACACCCTGTATACTACTGTATACTAGTTGCTTCATGGCACCCCACTTGAATTCTATTTGGTATTCTGTGACGAAGATTTATCATACGGCGATTACACGAGCTAAACGCGAGTTTTATAATTACTAAAAGTATATGATTCACTGCTATAAACAAGACCAGAAAAATATATGATATTCTTCATGATACTGTTTTGAAAACATAATACAATTAATTTGGCTCGATAAAAAGAAATCACGAAATTACCTCTAAAAATATCTTTCAAACAATAAAAAACATACTAATATGCATGCGATCATTCTGATTTTTTGGCAAATAATTCTACAAGCAATATATTAGCATGATACTGGTGTCGATTCTGTTGTGCACAAACTAAACTTAATTTAGACTATTGCTATCTTTAACTAAAAGGCAGGGCGAGAAAAGGACGGCTATAGCTATGCACTAAGTTAGAAATGTCAAACTAGCTTATGCCTTGCGCTTCACCGTGTTATTAGTCGACATGTTTTTACGTGCACCCTTCATTTGTATGGAAATATTAGTTCGAATTAAATTTGACAGCTCTAAATTACGTCCGTCTCTTTCTCGTTTTATTGGTGAGAAAAAGATAGTAATAGCCTAAATTAAGTTTAGTTTGTGCACAACAGAATCGGCACCACTGTTTTAGTTTTTTAATCCAATCAATAGTTTTTTTGTAAATCGATCGAAACCACTCATTTCGCGCTATTTGGCCCGCAGTGGCTGACGGAACAACCACTTTGTAGTGCAAGCTGATTAGAACTTTATTCTAACAGCATTTCAAACGAAGTTTGAACCACCACAAAAAGAGTTGCTAATTTAGCTCGTCTAAGCGCCTTAAGGAGATGGCTGTACAAACGCTAGCACATCAAATTACCTGAAACTAACACATTTCCCCAATCTTGAACCTAATGCTTGCAAGCTAAAGTTGAAAATCTATTTAAAAAAACGTGTATTGATGTGCATGTAATGGTGTCTGTACTTACACAGCCCGCATCAAACGATAGAATGATACAATACCACTTTCAAAACGAGGTAGCAAGATCAATTTATTCAAATATCATGGTTTTTTGTCTGTATAGGTACCGTACAGGGTGAATCTAACGATTTAATCTTTAATCCCCGGTTGACTGGTAGAGAATGCCTTGTGGCATTAGTCCGCCTATGTACTAGTATTCTACATGAAGTTTAAATAAAGAAATAAATAAATAAATACAACTTTGAACTTGACCATACAAAAAGAATCACATGCCACACAGCTTAACAACTTTACCGGACCTGTTGCTTGTCATCGCAGTATATAACAATACTCGTAGTAGAAACAAAAGAAAAACATAAAACAACTAATCTAGTTAAAAAAATCGGTAACAATTCTCTAATTTTCATTTACTAACGTATAAAACTTTCGTCGAGAAATCAAGTATCAGTACAACAATTTAATGCCGAGATAGAAACGTCTTGAGAGCATAAAGCGGGCAGCCAGGGGCGAAGGGGCAAAGCGGGTACAGCCTATTCAAATCCTCGCGGGTCGGCCATATGCTTCCGGATCCCCGGATACTCCCGAAGACATCTGCGGCCATCCGCAAACCCAATTTAATGCCTCACGAAATCTTCACAAAATAAATGGAAAGAGTATCCTTCTCACAATACTCTCAAATGTAGGCACTCATAAAACGGTCGACGAAATAATGTTTTCGGTAAGAATGTTAAGTTTGTATGAAATGCGATTTTATTATCTTGATTTGAATAATATGTTTGGGAGAATGAGTTTTAAAGACTGCGCATTTGAAATTACCATATTTTTTGTACTCACAGCATAAACCATAATCAACTTATAATGTTCCCATTGCTGATACACAGGCCTCCACTCTATGAGAATAGGCTAATAAACCACCACGCCGGCCCAGTGCAGTACGGTAGGTAGATGCCAAATATCTTCGAAATTTTGGTTTTAGGACATGTCGGTTTCCTCACGATGTTTTACTTCACCGTTTTCTGAGAGCTGTGGTGATGAAATAAATTACACAAAGTAATGCACTTGCCTGGGTTCAAACCCACGACTTACTACTCGTTCAAATTGGGATCGCCACCACTGGGCCACCTCTGCTCTTTTACCTACTTATAATAATTTCAAATGAATAACTTTTTAAGCAAGCAGTGCAGCATACCACTAAAATGCCTTATGATACATTATGTGGCTTGTCTGCAAAAATATTCACTTAACACACAGAACTTCAGAAGCAAGTACAACATTCCCGACTCAATTAAACAAGTAAGTAAGAAGTTCAACATTGTTAACTACAACAAACGTATTCAAAGAATCCTAATCTAATGCATTGTTTAAAAAAACTCTATCTAAGTATTAAATGAAATTTCTGAAGCGTATCATGCAAGCGACCTGAGCGGGAGCCCCAGCAAATCCATTCTGTGAGGATTTCCGCAGCGCCGGTACTCAGCGAGACTTATGTTCGCGAAAAATTTAATTTAAAAAATAACTCCGACAGGGTTTCTTTGCTATACTAACATTATTCTTTGAATAAACGGACTTGCAGTATGTATTTGGCTATATTGATGAACTTAAACGTAGCAACAATGTGAGACATACAGTTAAAAAATTGTGATACTATAATTAATATAATTATGTTAAATTATATACATCTACTAGATTTTTCTCGCAGATTCGTTATGTACGGAAATTACCACACGGGGTTGTTTTAAATGTAGTGTATAGCACTCTGGAATAATGTGTAAAAGAATTTTCGAAATCGGACCAGTGGTTCCGAAAATTACTCCACACATACAAACTTACAAACTATACCTGTTTGAAATATTAATAGGTAAAGTAAGCAAGTAAATCTTACTTGCTTACTTTTCCATTCTGAGCTCACACACCTATATTTTTTTAAATATGATTCTCAAAATCCTTTCTACCAAAGTTGATAGCTCTACTCCAAGGTGATAGAAAAACTTCTAATATTAATAAGTAAGTAGGTACTCACCTCCAGATCTCCAGATATAAAAGTAAGAAAGCATTGGCCTATTTAGCGATGAAAATGTACTGGGAATTAGATGGCACATTGTTGCCAACCGAGCTCGAACACGTTATGGAAGGGTATCATACGAAATGTGAGACGTCACCCTCATTAATATGATAACAGCGTGATAGCGTACACGCCCCCAACGTACCCTAGACGTAACACAATAAGGGTATTTTCCACACGAGAGGCCTCCAAATTCTTCATTTGTCCCCAATACTCTGAACTAAATTGATAACGGTACTCCAACGTAACTAGCAATGAACGGAAATTGGATTAAGGTCTCAACAGACCTAGACCTTCAAAAGACCCTTTTTATTTTTCTAAAATGAAGCACTGGCAGTTTCAATGCGACTAGATAAATGATTCCCAATAAAATAAATGAGAAAAACCTATTTTCCGATGAGAGTATCTTCTTAGATTTAGTGAGAGCACATTTTCCATTTCTAGATTTTTTAGTGTGAGAAAATGAGTGTTATTTTCATAACTTTTCAGGGTCTCGTGGGATTCCAGGCATTTCTATTAATTTCGAAAGTTTAATTAAGCAACGATAACTACCATCTATGCTGGCCAACCGCAAACTTTACTTGATTGAATTGGCCTCTTCTTCACCTCCCACCCAATCTCAATTCAATCCCGCCACGGTCTACCGTCACCTTTTTAAAATACATATTTAGAAATCTAATTAATGTTCTTGAGCAATTGCAGGAGTCGGTAAAGATCTTTAAGAATAGTAAATTTAATCTTTTAAGAGTTGATTGACCTTTTAAGGGTTAACGCGTTAATATAATAATCAACTTAATTTAAAACTAAAAGACGTGTCCAGTACCAAAAAAATTGATCAGATAATTATCAAATTTTTCAGAAATTGTACAATTTATCCTTGTGAAAAGCGAAAATAATTAAGCCAGCCTAGATGTGCGAAATTCGCCAGCACTTGTCACAAATACATTCATAACAATAACATTTTCATTATGTGCAAAGAACTAAACCATCGTAAAGTACCTACATCGGAGTTCAAATATAGCTTCCCAAGTAACCGATGAACGATAAAGTTGCTTTCTTTCTGAAAACTCACAACTTTTGTAAAGTTTCTTCTGTGATACACTTAAAGTAGGGATGTACTCGTAGCTTGGGTACGACACTAGTTTTGTTCAACACCTCACGGCTTTGCCGACTTTGCCGAAGTATTTCTAATAAATGACTTTGTAGTGCTTATTTCTAATATGAGCTTTGTATGTTCTAATGATAGTTTGTAACTGGTTCGAGACTGGTAACATTGTAACGAACTATTGTTCAATAATGTAGGTAGAGTGAGATAAAATTTGAAGATCAAAAGAATAATACAATTTGTTGAAAAACTGCCTTCCTTACAATCACGCTTTATTCAATCTTGAATCAAAAATCGCAATATGCTGAACAAATTTATCAGTGCAGGTTCCACACCATAAAATTAAATGACTTTTATAACTAATCCTCAGAGGAAAAGTATTTCAATTTCAACCCATCACCGTAATACATTTCAAATTCAACCCCGTGACACATTCCTATGTAAATAAAATTACTTTTTGTCACAGAAAGCGCGTTATAAACACGACGCGACGGTCGAGTATTTTCACACCGCGCCTTTGCCATTTTTCTTTCTCATACTTAGGATGATTTATTTTTCGTCCAGAAATTTATTATTCTCATTACAGTAGGTAGGTATCTAATTTTGTTGAAACACGTGACGGTTGAGACGTGGGCCACACTGGCGGGAAATTAATTTTGAGCTTCTTTTAGTTAACGCTCCTTGGAGTATAAATAATTAAAGTAAATAATTTGAATAATTTAGTCCTTTAAGCTTATTAGCAGATTGTCGAGGTTTCATTTCCAGGTTCTGAAGTGTTTTTTTATTGAGTCATCTGTAAAAGTACATCATTACACAACGAGGCAGATGTAAGTTGAATGACTTGACAAAGAGTGTCCATGAAGTTTCCTGCCCGTTCTTCTCCATAGCGATCTACGTTTTGGAACGGGCAATTTCAACCAACTGACTCCCTGACACTTCAAAAGTGTCTGTTAATGATGTAATTGAAATAAATGCTTTGAGTTCAGTTCATCCTAATGTAACTCCAATTTCTAAGCCTCTATTGCCGAGTTGTCATAATCAAAATTGACAAAGACAGAAATTATACTCACAAAGGACGTCTAAACCAGCAACTTTTCCATTCATTACCGAACCATTATAAACCTACAAAACGGTTGCTTACATTAGGATACTATACTGGTCTAGGGGACCACTCAAAGCCAAGCCACTGAATAAACACAGATGAATAAACTGGTAAAATGTGTTAGCTTTGAAACTACGTTATTTTGAAAAGGACGAGATGAATCCCGAGCAAGCTGGTGTCTGTACAGTCCATGATATTGACTTACTGTCTGCTACATGGATATATCTGAAACCGGATATTCAATTTTTAAGGCAAAAGGATACTTCAAATAGTATTGCTACGTCACCTACGAGTTACTTGCCTACATTCGAGAAAGCACGTGTAATCATGTGTGTTTGCGTTGAAACTTCTCGAGTATTCAGTTATTTTTAGTTTCGAAGCCAAGTAGGTACACATTTTATTTATAAAAACATCAGGAATTGTCATTATAATTTCGACCGTGTACCGAAGGCATAAAGTACCTACTTCTTTCTTTTGTACAAGTCGTTTATTTTCTTTTTTTGCCTATAATTCCTTTTGTATTCTTTTGTTAATGTTTTTTGTTGATGTTTTTTATGAAGCAGTTTCACACGCCGCTAGAATATTCGTGAATATTTTTTGTGTGACTGTTAACAGCATAAAACCACAGCGCAGACACCCGACAGGCAGTCTGATTTTGGCTACACAAATAAGCGAATCGAAGTGAACTAGAAGTGCGATATATCTAAGCGAATACTGAACAGTGGTGTTAACTGTTTCTTGTTAATAAAGTTATTTTGTTGTTTAATCGGTAGTAATTAATTTATCTCATACCCAGCTCGTAACAGTATGAACTGTGTGTGATTACTGAAAATTGCTGGTGAACAGATTACTTACTGCACTACATACAAGAGGATGACTGGTATTATTTATTTGAAGTTAGCAAGCCGCCCCAGCTTCGCACGGTATCGTCTAACATAGGGTTAAAAACTATGCTGTATTTTAAATTTGAACGAACCATATTCATCATTATTTGCGGCTTGGGGGTTTCGGAGATTAGCGTGTACGAACATAGTGGCTCGTGATTTTTACAACTTACTAACTTTTTAGACCCTTATTAATGCTCTTCTTTAAGTGATGGGGTACTTAGACTAAGTTTGATTTGTTTTCCTATATAAATATGTAGTATACTCATTAAATAAATAAATAAGTAGATATGGTTTTTTTTTTTCATTCGTTGTTTGTTATTTTTTCATCAGATTTTACAATCCTTTGTAAGTCGCTAGTAAACATCTTCATATTTGTTTTACTATCCACTCAGTCTGGTACCTACTCTTGATATCTGTCGCCACTACATTCATTTTAGTACCCCAGCACCCCAGCCTGCAGTACAAACTTTAATGAAACACCACAGCTTATAATAAAGCGCTGTTTTTATTCCGCAGACATGCAATAACGCGCAAAACTTTTCAAAATGAATAGAAACTGCTTGGGAACTTTGCGCAGTAGGTAGGTAAGATGAGCACTCGGGTACGGCGTACGTTTGCAAAAATGTAATTTAAAAATAGCTCATGCTACAATAGACTGTATACACCGGTAAATTGTGAATTATTCGGCGGAGAGCATTTTGAATATTTCGACAATAACGTTGGCAAAATGTATTTCTGGAATATTTAGGACCCTGAATAAAAGTGCAGTACTTTGTGCTATATGTGAAGAGCTCGTAGCTAAATAATAACAGCCACTCGGGTCGATCTTTAGGTTAAGCCTCTTTTGTCTAGGTTGGTACATATCGAATTCCTCCGTGCCTCGGAAAGCATGTTAAGGCATTGTTCCCGGCTGATGTCATTTGTAGATCTTTGTTTAGTCAGTGGACTGTAAGTCAGACAACCAGTCTTACCAATGGTTATCATATTACACAGTAGGTACCAAGTGAGTTGTGGAGGTAAGATAGGAAATCGCTTTTTTTGAAATATTAGTATTCAGCTGCATCTGGTTAGACTGGAAGCTCCAACATATATTTTGTGAAAAAGTTCGGCAGATGATGACTTTGTGCTTATTAATACTTTTAAAATAAATGTCACCTACTGTTCTGATTTACTACGTGGTCTTTGGTGTTACCCATGTGTAACGTTGCACGTTTATTCTTAAAAACTTGTAAAAACATAAAAAATAAATAACTTAATTATTAAGATAAAACTTGCAACACCACAATTAAAGTGGAACCTTTAGGAATTGTTCTGGCAACACAAGTGCGATGACAGCTACGTCGTGATTGGCTGTATTCTCCTTCCACTAATTACTTCTAGAAAAATCCGACAACAGGTTATAAAAGGGCCGATCAGCTCATTTGACGGGAACAGGATCGGCCAGTGGTCCAGATCGGTCGTGTCCAGTGACAACCAGCGCCACCACCGGATCAGAGAGGAGACTTCGCCAAATATCACTCAGGTTGGGGGTATTTGGCGAAAGTCTCCGCTCCCGCGGATTGCAACATACTCACTTTCCCTGTATTCGTACGAGTGCCCAGCACTGGTGCGAGCACGGGGGGAGCCTCCTCTGCCCAGTGCCGAAGCACCGCTGCAATCGCGAGCCCATATCCCAGCATTGAAGCCCCAACAAGAGATGCCGAGGGAAGAAGACGACGACGCCGTCTACGAGGTGTCTCGCTGGGCGCTGGATCGGACGGTATCGATGCCGAATATCGACATTATACTGCCCGATCCGGCGCCACCCCCCCCCGCGATTTCCTCCCCTCAAGCCGAGGGGAGGAAATCGTCCGACAAGGCGAGGCCCACTAAGAAGACGAAGAAGAAGAAGCCCGAAACCCGGGAATGCAAGGAAGAGGAGGGAGCGAGACGAGGCGCAGCTGCTGATGCGTACGGCCCGTCGACGTCGTCGGCGCCTGCGCGTGTTGCGCCGATGCCTCCGCCGAGCCGACCGCACGCCGTACCAGTGCGCCCGACCTCGTTCCGCCCGGTCCCGATGCAGACCCCGGGCCCACCCACCGCAGCGAAGACTAGCCGCGCCACGCAGGCGCGAACCGCTGCCGAAATCGAGGAGGAGCTCCGCGCGATGGAGTACGAACCGGAGTACGTTCGCCATATCAAGGCGAGCCAGGGACGACCCGGGTGCGTATTCCACGCCGTACTCAGGAGGACGCCTGATGTGAGCAGGATCTTCGACACCTCCGTGTTTTTAAACATGAGAGGTGTCAAGATTGAAGCCTGGCGGGGTAAACGTGGGCCCGCCCAATGCCACCGGTCCCAGAAGTGGAGGCACTCTTCTCATCACTGCCACCGACCGCTCACCTGCGTCCGCTGCGGTGAAGGGCACGCAGCGCGGGACTGCCCCCGACCACGTGACGTACCAGCCACGTGCGTCAACTGCGGGGGCGAGCATCCCGCCAACAACATCAAGTGCCCGATGTACCAGGCGGAGATTAGGGCGAACAGGCGGGCGGGCACAGCCGCCGCCATTACCGCCTCACGGCGGCCGGCAACAGCCGCTGAGGGGCCAAAGGACGTGGCCACCAACGAGGCCCAAGGCGTGTCTCTCATGGCGGCGGCCAACGGGCCCACCAACAGGGGAGAAGCCGCCTCCTCCTCGAAGCGGCGGAGAAAGAAGAGGAAGCGAGGGGGCAAGGGTAAGGCACCCGAGCCCCCCACCGCTCCTGAGGGAGACCAAGCGGGCGACCTGCCTTCGCCCCTGGCCGCGGGCTGTGGCACCGACTGTGGCCCCACCGAGGCCCGAGGAGAAGAAGACTGAGGGCCAGCCGGCCGGCGCCGGCATAGCGCGGCCCCCGGCCCCAAAACTCGCTGAAATCCAGAAGAAAATAGCAGAATGCCTTGCCAAGAGCTGCGCCACCTCTGCCGGCCCAGCCGCCGGCCCTGCCACCACGTCGAAAGAGTTTACAGCTCGCGCCATCCACCTGCTGATGGACCTGATAAAGGCCATCAGTCAGGCAGGGCCAGAGCGTCGAGCTCGTTGTCCTGGACGGCCTGGCCTCGTTACTTATGCTGTACCAAGGCTAGGCCGGTCGGGACAGGGATTTCCTACGGCCCTGCAAGGCATGGTCGCCCCCCCCTCTCCGCCGCCTCTCCACCGGATTGGACCCAGGTAAGCTGTTTTCCCGGTACACGCAGCTTACCTGCACAGTAAGACTCCACACACAGTACTCTCACCCAGCTGCGTGACGTGTGCCAAGTTAATATGGGCATGTTACGTAGCATGACCAGCCATGCATCTCTCTACACACACGTAGACTCACGCGTTGCCGCGGCCCTAGGGCCTGCGATATACGCACACATGGGCGGTGTTACACATACAATACCGGGGCACATTCACATGTCGTTTCCTTAGTCCGGACCACTGCCGGCTAGCTCTGGTTAGTGGGGCGGGCGGTCGTGTCTACGCTGCACCTGCACCAGCGCGCCTGCCAGCGCGGCTCGACGCAATCTCCAGAAGCGGTTACTAACACCAGACCGCCGTCGCCACAGGGGAGTGGCTGGACGACCCTGTTGCGGCGCTTCGGGACCCTGGCCATCTAACTCAAGTCCCCGCTTTCTACGTCTGGAAGACCTGCAGGACAGTAGTGTTCTATAGGCGGTTCTAACCTACTCGCGCGCTCGATATCTTAGGCACACCCGGCTCAACCGGCTTGTAAATTACTTGAACTATAAATTAAAACTATCTTTGTAACGTACTCGTATGTTTTTATTTTATCATCTACCTACCGCTAGGCACTACCTAACGCATAACCTTGTTGTTCCACCACTAACGTGGACTACAACTAAAACCGTTAATAATATAAACGCTAACGCTAATGTTATAAACTAGCTGCTGCCCGCGACGTCGTCTGCGTGAAGGCTCTACAGCACCAAAAATACCTAAGATGCCAGTGTTGCTATAGCATTATAAGTAAACAACTTTTAAAATAGCATTAAAATATAAGTTTTTTTTTGCAAGCGAAGCAAATGAAGAGAGTTATTAAATATGGGAATCCTGCTGAGTTCAGTCATAATATGTGACTGAAGGAAATAGAGAAAATAATGCAGGAATACATTCCAGGACACAAAAGAGTAAAAATATGTAGAAAGGTATCATACCTTACAACACTTCCCTATAAACTACTTTGGTAGTTATGCTGCCAGGAGCCAAAATGTAAAGAGAGTCAGGACTGGTGACGCGGGAGCATGCGACGTACAGTTGCCCGTGTGAGAAGCAACTCGTCCTGAGGTCGACACCCGCTGCCCTCAGTGTCTGCCCCTGCGACTTATTGATGGTCATTGCGAAGCAAACACTCACGGGGAACTGTACGCGCTTGAACTGGAACGGGAAGTTATGAGGTATGAGGGGAATGCGTGGTATAAATACTGCTTCGCCGACGCCACAACCCGTAAGAATTTCTGCCTCAATGGTAAGTCCACTTGCTGACAGGGAGTTCAGAAATTCCACGGGAAAATGTGTGGCGTCATCTTGCTCGACAACAGTGTTTATCGAGGTGTAGAAAACTTCATCCCTCTCAATTTCCGAGAGAATGCATTCGTTAATTGCTGCAGCCTGATCATTTTTCAAAATGGCCCGCTCACACACCCAAGAATTCTGCTGGTGCGGTATACGACTGATGTCCCCGTACACACAGCGAATGAGTTCTTCTAAGCTGGATACAATTCTACCGAGAGAATCTGGAAGCACCACCTGTCCACCTCTCTCTTCTGGTAGAGTGCCTTCGCCAAGACTTAGAAGGACATCTGAGAATTCTTGAGCACATGCATTGCCGCCGAGCCGAGCTCTCATGTTAATGGTCAAGCGCAGCGTACGAACTCGTGACCACAAGGATGATCGTTTCAACGAAGCATTCACCTCGTCAGCCCTCGATCCCCGCGTCACCACGGGAAGCGTTTGCCGGAAATCGCTACTGAACAGAACTGTGACATCACCCATCAAATGTTCGTTCCTGCGGATGTCCTGCAGGGTTCTGTCCACGGCCTCAACTGCCTTCCTATTGGCCATCGTACACTCATCCCATACGATCAGAAAGCAATCCTTGAGCACGTGTCCCTTATCGCTGTTACGTGACACACCACAAACAGGCGTTTCGGCGCTCTCTAAATCGATGGGAATTTTAAACATGGCATGTGCTGTCTTGCCACCCGGAAGCAGTGTGGCAGCGATTCCCGATGACGCTACAGCAGTAGCAATTTTGCCTTGCCTCCTGACCTCCGCGAGTATGCCAGTGGTAACAAATGTTTTTCCTGTTCCACCAGGAGCATCCAAGAAAAACATTTTACCCTGGTTTTGCCCAACGCTTTCAAGGCCGTCCTTGAAAGCGTTGGGCAAAACCAGGGAACCCGGTAGCTTTGTGGGAGAAGTATCGCCATCATCTGTCTGAAGATTTTCTACGAACTTTGAGGCGTGCTACTGGAGGCTTTGAGGCGTGCTATGACACCGTTGTCATAAATTTCATTGTCATTTCGCCCGGATCGTAATTTGTCTCAGCGTTATACTCCCGGTTTCCACGGTCTTGATGCGGTGATGATTGGGGAGCTGGTAACCCATATTCGATCAGTTATGTTATGTTATATTATCACGCTAATAAGTTACGGGCGTGAGCAATATTGCATTATGTTTATATGAGACGCAGACGAAGTTGCGCGGTTCAGCTAGTTAAGAATATGGGGCTAACCTATCCGCAGAAGGCTAAGCAATTGCACGATGTCATTATAATCTGGAAAGAGGCATATTTGATCTTTTTGCAACATCCGTGACGCCGAGAGCGGGTTCTACAAAATTCACAAGCTCAGACACTCAGACAGTCCCTAATCTTGAATGTTCGATACAATTATGTTAAGACCATTCTCGTCAAACCAGAGGACCACTACCACACAGCTTAAATAAACATTCATTAGGCTAAGAGAATATTCCAGAGAGAATAATATACAGTACCTACGTTCGACAATCCCTGAAGTTAAATTATACACGTAATACATCTATGTGTATTCCAAGGTATTCTCTGGAATCTCAGGTATATTGCAGACAGCGGTACACGTGCTGAAGTATCTATTACGTGTCTGGTGCTGGTAACGTTATTGTGTATATCTTATACGGCTGCGGGATGAAATTGTAATAATATCTGTTAGACAGAATTGATATCTGCTGTGGGTCTTTGTTTTAGGTGGTACTGATGAAGTGGATTTGAATTTTTAAAGACTGGCTTTTATGATCAGTCCACGCTAAGGGCCTGCGCAGACAAGGGACTTTTGTCCGTAGACCGCTCCAAAAATCTTCATGTTTCTATTTTGTTGACAATGAGATTTATACGGACAATAGTCGTAATGTAGGTTCGTTTCCTAGTTTTTACTTATTATTGCAGCACGACTTTTTGGTTTCAGCTTATTATTATGATAAGCCTAAATGGTCCCACTGCCTGCAGTGGGACCATTTAGGCTGACAGGTAGAAAGAGGAAAGAGAGGCTCTTTTGCTAGGGCAAGAGCCTCTCTTTCCTCTTTCTACCTTTCGCGATCTACTACATTTTGTTCCAACTTATCGAAAAAATACCCCCAACCACTGAACAGCTTCACGGAACTGGAATGAAGATTGAATAAACACATAATTACCATTCACGTACAAATTCCTTCACGCTAGCATTCGAATGAAGATATAAGATTCCTGGAATCCTGCATAATACGTTAACATGAAAATCGTTTCCTTCGATACTTTCCACTAATGAAATTTCAATACAATGTTTGCAAATATCGACTGTCGCTACATTTAGGATTATTTTGAAAGCAAAATAATGACGCATGCCTCAGGGTTCTGTGTCATCAATTAGTGAAACATTGAAATTCGATGTAGCTTATTATCCCTGATAATGGATATCAGCGAATCATTTGCGTTTGGTCGCCAGATTAATTATTTGCGTAATCCGTCGATGCTGACATAGAAAACTGATTTATTAACAACGATGTAAATGAAAACGCACTGGGATCGGATTGGTTGTCATTTATTTATCATTGATCAACCCTGTGTTGGGCCGCTGAATTAATCAATCAACATTAAATAATTATGAACAATAATAATTGTGCTGTGTTTGAATATTAATTTTGCAAATGACATGGAAACAAGTAGGTACCTTTGTAATGTAGTTTGTGTAATTAATTAAACAGCTTTGTAGAATGTTTCAATTATTTCAAAACGAATTCTTTTATTTTTTCTTAAGCTTTGTTTTCGTACCCCGGCGAAAAGAATTTAATATGATCAAAATACTAATATCCTGTTATGAAATGAAAATAGAGACGACTCGAATTCGTGAAGTAGCTTTTATTATACTAATAGCTGATTCACAACAGAAAAGTAATATTGTATTTTTATGATTGTTTTGCACGGACGGAAGTCGCCAGTTATTCATTTATAAATTAATTGAACCTTTATAGATTTCAGCTTAATTCTAGAACCATAGACACTCAGAACTGAACAAACCTCCCTACATACAAGCACAAGTACATAAAAACAGCAATTAAACCGTTCAGAATTAGGTCCCTGATTGGCAAACGCGACAAAGCCTGCAGTTGAAATCGGCGCATAACGCGTAGGCACGTAATGCAGAAATATGAGCTGTATATGGGCGATTGGATCGCCGCAAATTTCCCCTGAGGTTGGCTCAGTAAGCGCTCTGCACTGAATTTGTTTGCTCACTTATCATATCTCGACAGTTTTCAGCTAGTTATTATTAGCAGAATAAGTAGGGTGTAACTTGCCTTTTTGTAGGTATATTATATCGACTCAACTGTTAAGCATCGCGTCTTATAATTAATACCTCATGCCTTCGTGTTTGACACATCTTGACTGAGGATTCTCACCCGCTCCACACTTTCCCGCGCAACATAATAATCAAAGATACCATCGACTCATATCTAGTCGATTGTCACTACACAGGGAAAGACTAAAAACTATGGATGAACCGAGTGAAAGATGCGAAACGATGCGATGCTAAGGAGAGACTCATGAGATGGCCACTGATAGAGAAGTATGGAAGACTCCTCTCCTCCAGAACTCCAAATAAACGGGCATAATGGCAGGAGGATGCTTAAATACTTATGGATGTTTAGAGACATCAATAGAATTCTAAGGTGACATGACGGTCAGATTATATAAAACATCTGTCACTGTGACATGTTCCCATACAAAAATGTGTTTTAAACAGCTGTTTTTAGATAATCAGACCGTCATCTTTTTAGTGAACATGGACCTACTTAAGCGGGTGTAAAATATACGAATAGAAGAAGGCCATGGAAATGTTGTGTGGATTAGATAAATGAAGGATGATAGACTGATCTAGAAAAGGAAGGAACTGAAGTGGAGCCTATTGAAGGATAGTGTTTGATCATAGAGAGAAAAAAACGAAAATCCCAAATGAATTTAAATCTGGATGTCGTGATGATGAGCTATTTCATAAAAACAATTTACTATAGAAACTTGCTAGTCCAATTTACATGTTAACTTGCGATCTAAGTGTACATGTAAGTCAATAGACAAAAACAATCAGTCTTTATGATTGATGAATTCTCATAGCAATAGAAACACGCTCACACAAAACCATATTGACGTTTCTGAAACTTGATTTTCTACGTTCGAGAGTTCCTTTGAACAAAAAACCACTACAGGAAAATCAAAGCCGAAATCCACGCTATATAGAACTTTAGTTTCACCTGGCTTTACTGTCAAAACAATATAGATGTTGTTTTTGTTTATCTTCCTTTACGCACAACTTCATAAGGAAAAGGTTGTAGGCGTATTCTTAACGTTCTTAAAGGTCATATTCCCGTGCACTGTGTGTGCCACTAATAACGTGATTTTAGGGCAGTTATGTTCATTTATTATATTTTCCCTGTTCGTATTGTCGTTGTTCTAAGAATTTTTGTTTGTCAAGTACCGTGGATTACTTTCGAGGAATTAGTGACGCAGTGCCCAAAGGAAGGTCTTTTGAAGTAAACTCCACTCAATACTTCTAGGTACTGCTGATTAGCTTATGCTAAAACGTTGTGAACATGAAGCCAACATTGGCTCTATTACAAAATACAACACTTTTACGTACTTGAAGTCGGTATATTAATGAACCACTTAACACAAAGCTACAATTTAACTAGGGATAAACTAAACCAACTGTTCGTTCCCCTGAACAAGCGTTTCATCAAAACGTCGGCGTCGATCGAATAGTTAGTATTTGTAATAACACAGACAAATTACAGAGCAAAGCTGAATCCAAAATACTGCAGTGCTCGAGAAAATCAAAGAGTTTAATTTGTAATCGTTAGGAACTTCGCGAATACGGGCAAAAGTTAGCTGGCATCCGGCGTTGTACACTATCACTTACCCATACCATTTTGCAAGGCTGGGGCTACAATTATGAGGGGAAATAGTGTTAGTTTCGTTAGAGATAGAAAAAGTATAAAAAAATATAATTCTAACTGAGAAGTAAACCCAGTCAAATGCCACATTTTAAAGCTAATCCAAGCGATCACCGCGCGTACACGCGAACATTGTGGTCATTTTGATCAGTGAACCCGAACGCATACATACCTACCAGTAGAGTGACATATAAATTCGAAGATTGCCTATTTGCGCCACTAATCGCTTTGATTAGAACGTGGGGACAATAGACACATCACATTTACTCCAGCAAGGATACAAACTATCCTCAGATTGCCTGAAAAAGGCAATCTGAGGATAGTTTGTTGCACACGTTTCCATTCAGCAAACACCAGTATTGAAAAACTCATGCTCCTCACCACAAAAACAAATACTTAAAAAATCACAACAGAGTATCCAACAACATTGTAACTACATCAGATAAAAGGCCTCACTGGATACATGCGGCCTGCAACTGCAAACAACAACAATACAAACATGAAAACAACTCCCCTTCGATTGAAACGAACCTCGCACTCCATCGAACAAACTTTAAAATAAACAAAATACATCGGTAAAAAAACTTTACTGAAGCACTGTTATTTACGTGGAGGATATTTTTTATTCATTTTTTTTTGTCATCATCAAATCAGCCCGGAACTACCGACTGCTGGGTATTATTATTTGGTATTCTTTTGTGGATTTTATAGGGTTTTGTAATAATAAAAATGAAATATCTATAAATATCGTGGATGAATTCGGCACAAAATATATTGAACGACAGATATCAGTACTCTAAATCGTGTAACACCTATTTCACCAATTGTAATATTCTTTTAGATATTAGATAAAGCTAGTTGGGTGACGTGTTAGGTACTTCTTAATTAGAAAGATTCCCGTGGACAGAGATGACACAAAATGCCTGTGTATATCAGTTACTACTTCGTTATTATAATGAAAGTAAAATTTTCAACTATAATTTTCTTTTCGTGTGATAGTGATTAAAAAGACAAAAAGCCAAATTTCTCCCTACGCTAGTTCCTAAAAGGACACAAATTAATACATAGGTCGGGCAAATGGTCCGGAAACTATATGCAAAAAATAAACAACTTTAATATTTTTGAAACCTCAAAACCTAGCGCTACCGGACTACTAATGAACAAATTAATATAACGTATACCAGAGATTTGCATAGCTAGATTATCCGGCTGTAAGCGATCGTGGCTAAATAATAACAGCCGCTCGGGTCGATTAAGCCGCACTTGCCTAGGTTGGTCTATGGATGGGACCGACCTTTACATACCGAGTTTCCTCCATGCCTCGGAAAGCGCGTTAAGTTGTATGTCCCGGCTGTCATTTGTAGATCTTTGCCAGTCGTTACAGGTAGTCAGTGGCCTAAAATTCTGACAATGTCTTACCTAGGCGTATCGCATTACCTAGTACTAACTGGGTTGTGGAGGTCAGATAGGCAGTTGCTCCATGTATAATACTGGTATTCAGCTGCATACGGTTAGACTGGAAGCCGACCCCAACATCATTGGGAAAAGGCTAGGCAGATGATGATTGTCTGTCTTCCTGCTATCGTCCCCCGTTACTTGGGGAAGGCGCAACACGTTTTTTCTTCTTCCATTGTTCTCTGATTAACGATTATGATAATGATTACTTTTCTGATTGTTTACACTAAGGCGATTAGACGAGCTAAATTAGCAACTCTATTTGTGGTGGTTCAAACTTCGTTTGAAATTCGTTTAGAATAAAGTTCTAATCAGCTTGCACTACAAAGTGGTTGTTACGTCAGTCACTGCGGGCCAAATAACGCGAAATGAGTGGTTTCGATCGATTTACAAAAAAGTATTGATTGATTTAAAAAACTAAAACACTATCGTGCTAATATATTGCTTGTAGAATTATTTGACAAAAAAAAACAGAATGATCGCATGCATATTAGTATGTTTTTTTTTGTTTGAAAGATATTTTTAGAGATAAGTTCGTGATTTTTTTTATCGAGTCAAATTAATTGTATTATGTTTTCAAAACACTATCATGCTAGCATATATCCTGAAGAATATCATATATTTTTCTGGTTTTGTTTATAGCAGTGAATCATATACTTTTAGTAATTATAAAACTCGCGTTTAGCTCATGTAATCGCCTTAAGGATGTATCGTCTCGCTCAATATTGACGTAAACCGGAATCATGCGGGAAATGTGAATTCGGTCTTATCAGAATAAACTTTGTCAAGCTGTTAAGCACAGTAAGAACACAACGATTAGTATCTTCGCCCATACATTCCCACTCAATTCAGATTACTTAATTGATGGGTTTGATGTGATTTTCACGCCGAAGTTGGTTCACATATAGCAAGAAAAGAACATTTTCAACTATTCATGACACATGCACCTTCGAACAATAACCGCCGTTTTTAATTAATTCTCAAAATGACAGCCAGACAACGGATCTCATTAAACAGGAACGTTGATTTCAGTTCAATCTGACTACTTCGCTTTGCAGACAAAAACTTCTATAATGTGCTAAAATATATTTAGTTACAGGAAGAGAATTAAATGCATGTCGGTGTATAAAAGTTTTGCAAGCTGAAGACTTGCAGAGATTACGGGGAATAAAGTTGTAGCTGTATTTAGCTGGAAAGTTAAGAAGATAAAAGGCACCGACAAATTAGTAGTGTTTGCTTTTTGCTGTTTCAGTGCAAAATTCTGCAAGTGTTCACTTACAGAATTTTTTATATACTTAAACAATCTGTGGAATGTCACAGTAGTACCTTACTGAGATTTAGATTATGGCGCATTCCCTCTCATAGAGAGGAGACCTGTGTCCCAGCAGTGGGAACATTAATAGGCTGATGATGATGACGAGTACGATCATCTCATCATCAACATCTGCCTATTAATTTTCCAAAGAAACCGCGGGTATAAGCTTTAATAAAATAATTATAATGTAAACCCCCATCATTTGCGGTTTAGAAGAACGCGTAGACAGAGACGCTAAGCGACTCTTAGTGGTACAAAGAGTAGCAAAAGCAAAATCAAATCACTTGTACGTGGTACACCTACTGCCTTTACTTTTACGAACACTCCAACAATCTCGCAACAAACCGAAGTTTGCTAATAAACCGTGGATACTTGATAGCCTGTCAATCACCGTATCACCGACGCCGACGTCACGTCACTGACTCACTGCGTATTGATGTGGTGGCCACGCTCAGGTTGACAGGTAATCACCGGGAAGTTAATACGGTAACAACGTTTCCATTCGCTTTTTAAAAATGAAGCGGTATAAGAGGAAGTCTGAAAGTGGCATTGTGGCTCAGTCATCATGATACACAGGGCGGGGATTTAATTAGGTACCTGGATCATTCAAAAAGTCGTCATATTGAACGTCTTTCCCAAAGAAATTCATAGCGGAAAAACAAACGAAATCCCTACTGTACTGACTGTTTCGACATTATTGTATGAAAAGCTTTATTATTATTTTTTATAAATCGGATACAAGTTTTTTTGGGAAAGTTGTTTCTCCTTGTAGGATCTAGATAAAATAGCCACTCTGTATAAGAGAAACGTGGATGAAAAAGATAAGCTGCTAATTAAAATATAAAATTTCAAAAGAGTAACAACTAGGTACGCATACTGAACAAAATGCGAAAGTAACGGCTAAACGAATCCTGATACTATTTAACACACAGCAAGACTTAGGTGAATGAGCTCAAAAGGTTGTATGTCACACAATGTTATCTTCGTAAATGGTTCCCGTAACCTGACCGAAAGGCGAACCCACAGGCAGAGGCCGAGTCTCTAATAAATCATCGTCGCCAAGATTGCAAATTGATATTCCAATCCCAACTCAAACTAGGCCTATATTAATCACATTCCTAGCCACTTTGCCGTCTCTTAGTATCTATTATGTTCTCAATATAACCCATTATAACCGAAATCGGAGCCACTATACGACGTCGATTAATCACATTAAGGAACCTCCCAGTTGTACTCTAGCTCCTTCATGGTACCATTTAGTCACGCAAAACGCCAACTTTGTATTGTTAAGTTAAATTAATGCGAATAGCGCCAGAAAGCAATATTAATTGCCACCGCGCTTGGCCAAATATTCGCGTTTAGGCGGTGAACTGCAGCGCCATCTCGCGGTAATTACGACATTAATACTAGAAACTTTGCCATGTGGAGATAGCCTTCTTGATTAATTCACACCTACTGTGCTGTTTTTCGTTATCTAAACAAGAGGTGGCTCGATGGATAAATTCGATCTATAAAAAAACATGGGAAGGGAGGTCTTTGCCTGGGACAATGTAGGCTAAAGAAAAAAAAAACATGCGCGTCAGTCTTTGGGGACAGCCGATAGAAGTGAAAACTAAGTAATCTATATCTGCTACGGGTTGTGCCCCGCGCACGCCTATGTGGTGCTACGCCGTAGCGGATCGGCTACGAGTGCTACGAAGTGTTAGGTGACGGTCACGCGAGTTCCATCCTAAAGAAGTTTTCACTTAAAAAATATCACGCCAATTTCCTTCTTCAAACTCATTTTCATGGCAATTCAGTATTTTTTTAAGGACCATCTTAGCTTGATAGGCTGTACTCGTATTCTCGATACCAAATAAGTTTTTCACAAGGCACTTGTTCTTTAAAAATAAAAGTCTATTTAATTCTTTCTTACGGGTTTAGCCGCCTCGTAAACCTTCAATTATTGTTGTTCCACATGACTTTAGAAAATCTGGAAAATATCTTATTCAAAGTTCAATTTCAGAATAAATCTTTCTAAAATACCGTAAACATTATTAACAACATCTGTAAGCAGCAAGTTGTCTGCTATATTCTTATTATCAAGATTCCTGTTTATAGTCCTGTCTTTGTGGTGCCGGCCATTTTCTTTGAGTCATGGCTTTTAAAGTTTATATCAAGAGACTTGGAAGTTCTTATCTGTTCCTAGGTTTGAACTCGTTTGTTCCAGGTTCAAGAATTCAAGATTATTATCGAAGAAAACTCGTCTTCAACCCTTTGCAAATTTTGTCCCTTTGTTCGATATTTATTGGTGTTCTTTCGCTCGTTTCTATAGATTTTATTTAGAGAAAATCATATTGTTTTATTGAATGGTTTTTCGATTACACTATTGGATTTAATATTGGTTTATTAATGCTTGCCGGAAAATCTCGTATGAATTAAAAGTCCAATGTCTTCTTTCGCATTATATAAAAATAATACAATCACGTCATTACATATTCATGAAATCAAAGCGCCACTGCTGTATTCTGATTAGCCATACTAAATAACAAACGCTAATGGCCATGTTTAACCATTAAATTCGAGCAAAATTTTCAATTTGTTAAATTAGAAATTTTGATGTAAATCCAATCACCACCATCGGCCTACAGTGTACATTAACACACAAAATTCTCATTAACAACACAAACGCACACAACTCAGCGCTTAACTGTGCTATCGAACGAAATCACTCCGATACATCGATATAATGAGCAACAAATCGTTCAATAAAGGGCCCTCCCTCCATTAGTGGTTAGTAAATGGCGTACCGAAATTAATAAAACCTTTACAGATACCTCATTAGTTTAATTAAATGGCGATCATTACCGCGCGGGTAAAAGAATAAGGTTCTAATTTGGTCGTGCCACACTATTGCCATCTCGAGCACGTCCCTACAAATTGATACAGACTACGTGAGCCACTCAATTCGATGACGCTCATTTTGGGTTCCGTATACAGAATGACTAAAGAGAATTTAAGAAGAAAGTGATAAAGAACTATTTTGTCAAACGACATTTGCCCTCATGTCCCTACTTATGATGCTGATGAGAATAATAAACAATGTGAAGCTGAGGGAACCGTATTATTCGGAGATCGGCAGTCTCCAAGTAAGCTACTCGTAGGTAGGTTAGGTTTCGTATCTTGTTTTCTTAATATTTTGCTGATAAAATATTGGTAACCCTTTTTCCCAGAAAGCTTTTGGGCACGGGGCTGTACAAACATTGGCTGTAATTACCTATCCAAACCTCAATTACGGCAAAGTTGTACTTATTTAAAATTATTAATGAAGATTCGCTATAAAGTGGGTTGTAGAAAAGTTTGCAAAAGACGAGACCGATGAAATTAGCATTACAAGTAATGTGCGTATTGCGGGAAGGCATTGCCTGAGGGCCCGGGGGGGGGAGGAAGCTCGTCGATCGTCAGACGTCGTTAAAAGCCGCTTGTCCCGTCGTTTGTTGCGAGTTTTCACAAGTTCCACAGTAAATGGGCTCCGACGCTGCCGCCAGCTTCACAATTTACTTTTTCATCTCTCACGAAGGGCTCTTGTTGTTATTTGACATTAGGTACGCTTTCACGAAACAAGCTTTTAACCCTGTCGCGTTTGAGGACGCTTAACGTCATTAAGTACACAACAGGCGAACTCCGAACACCCTCATCGGAATTTTTCACATTATACAGAATTGTTTCGGACGTTTTGTGTCTGCTAAAGGGGTCAGCTACCGCTATTATTGTAACTTTATTGATTTCAGCACGACGCTCCACTCGTATAATTTCAGTTCGAGACACTTGAAGTGGACAGTGATTATGTAACTAGACCTTCGGAAAAGGTCTTCAGGTCGGGAAACACCTTCTATTAGGAATAAGTGACCCAATCCACTTGAGTGGACGCAATTTTGCGGAACCTCTATCAAGTGTAGTGTGTACAGATTGCTTATGTAGGTCACGTATTATTCAATAAACCCAAAATTAATACTAAGTACGTGAGCTGCGTCGGTGAATGGCACTTTTTCGTTATTTTGCTCTAATAAAGACAGTGGCCGAGCGTGCCCAACTATTAACTTAAGTTGAGCAGAACTCGCTCCTGTCATTCGGGGGATAATTTATCGAAGTATAATTATTTCATTTCTTGCGAAGTCTTGCAATTTGGTAGGAAAGTTTCTCAGGCGGCACGTTATAATTATTTAACCGCTATAATTAATAAGGCGCTATAATTTGGGAACAGCCGGACGAATTGAGCGAGTCGTCATGGCTGCCGGCGCGACTTTGCACGCGACGCACGTCCTTTATTAATTTTCAACGAAATAGAATCAAATTACAGAAATTGTTTGCAGAGACTAAGTTTCAATTACGGTTGGACCCTGTCTTTAATTTAAAAGTTGATTCTTTTATTCAATTTGAGTGTTGATTTGAGATCTTGAAAGTGATTTTTGGGGATTTATCAACCAGTATTTCAGAGCGATGCACTATCATGCTTGTCACCTTCAAACCGTAAGCAAGGGATATTATTATATAGGTAACATATAATGTCAAAGATTATCGTTCTTCCAAAACAATAAATTGTGATAAAAGCCATACAGAACGCAGGCTTTCAAACTTTGTTGGAACCCATAAACATTATTCTGCGAGTCTCAAACTTACTAACTAGATGATCCCTACTCCAATTTATCGGGAAACCAAAAAAGTATAGGTACTGATAAGTGGATGGGGGAGGAAATCGATGCTGACAGGCTCTGGGAAACATCTCGGGGGATAGAATTACAGGGGTCTGGCAGACTGCGAGCCACTCTCGATATTATCCATCCCAAACTGATTGTGGCTAACAACCTACCTATCACTATACAAGTAGGTATCTTTGCGAAGGCTTTGGAGCAAAATTTCCGCTTATTGCGAGCCGCGAATTGAAAATATTTGAGAAAATACACCCGACCGTGGAATAGAAAATGCGAAATAGAAAATTTTCGCTTTGGGTTTAATCTAGGATATTTTATTTTCTGAATATTCCAGAATTTACATTTATCCCACCATCTGAAAAGAAATTATGTTATTTGGAGGAAATTGTGTGTACTTTATAGTAGTTTAGAGACTATTTTATTTCGGGGCCCTTTTATGATATTCAGCATCTTTTACATAAACAGAAACAGTTTTAACCAGGCTTATTAAAATCCTTGCAATGTACAGTCGCGAACAAAATTTTCAATTCCTCTCAAATCAAATAGTGCTCTTGTTCATTCCGCTTAACTCCGTGAAAGTGCTCAACGAGCTCTCTAAACTTTATAACATTGTCTTAGAGTCTGAATGCATAAGCGAACAGTTCCGAATGCCCCGTGTACTAAACATAATTTTCTTTTATAGTACAAGTTTGTGCATAAGTGTACGTACACAAAATAACGGCTGCAGTTGTGTTAGACGATCGTACTTGTAAATACATTGTTATGACTTGTTGTAGATTGCTGTGTCATGCTTACAATGTTTCTTGATGATGAGTTGTGACAGAACGGTTATTACAAATAGTTTATTGCTGAACTGAAGCGGTCGACATCTGGGTTTTCTATTTTCCAATTTGAAGTTGAATCTGTTTATGGGATAAGAGATGTAATAGTAAGTTAATTTTTAGAATACCTAGTGCATTTTATTGCAATAGGTAGCCATTCTCAGTCAACTCAGGCCAGGATAGAGAAATGAATCTGGAACAGTATTCCAAAACAAAAACTTAATTAACAATAAAAACGCATTGATGTGGGCGCTCACTAACAAACTGTTCATGTTGAAAACTAACGCAATTTTATTTTATGTTACTAACAAAAACAAAATATACAAATTGATTATAATTATCTATCCATTCCCAACATGTTGAAAAAAAAGTGATTTAAGTGGAAAAACAGGCATAATATAAAAAAAACAACGACACACAAACGTTATATTTTCACAATTTAATTCGATTCAAAATTTTGCACTTTACAAATAGTCCATACATTGTCGAAATGATACATATTTAGTTCACAAATAATGTTCTATATTGCTACTAGCTACTATATATTGTTTGACTAGTGAGGTTACAACAGTTATGTATATGCAGTATATAATATACTTTGTTTTATTCTACTGGCTCCATATTGTTGTCTCCCCGAGGACTCTCGGTACTGAAACAAATGTAATACGAAAACATTTTCAAGTTTATGTCTAAAGAGATGAATGTTTTCAGTTGACATGTTTGACGTAGGTACTTACATAGAAAAATAAATTGTACTTATAAATGAAATGCTTTTTAATGTTCGCTGTGTACAAAATAATTATGTATGGTGCAGACGCCAGCAGGTCAACCTACCCGAATCTGACAAATTTTTCCAATGGAACGTGAACCTTCCATCTTTGTGATGAAGTTGAAAATCATGTGCAGAAAGAACACCGGCCACAGCGCGAACAATTTTTTGTTAAAATTTTATTTTAGCGTCTGCCCATGAAAAATATGTAAAAGTATAGAGTTTGAATTCCTGAACAGTTTTATCTTCTGTTATACTTTTATACGAAGTCAGGAATTAAAGATATTTTAGTTTGAAGTTGTAAAGGTTATGTATGTGTAGTCAACAACAGATAAATGTAAAAATAAGTACTTACTTAGCACACACACGCCAAGTAAGGGTAGATCCCTTATTAGCGTGTAAAATACTCAGTGGCGAATCAAAGATATCTATTGATTTTTAAAGTCACACCTGGGTTTAACTTTAATAGACATTTGATTACTTGATTAAATACTTCTTTCTGTAAACTATACCACTGATTCCTCAAATAATTAAAAAAGCATTTTATTTGTCTACTCATTTCAATCAATTTCAATGTCAAATTGACAAACCAACAATTTTACCTGAAAATAATTCGCTGTTTCGTCTTTTATTTATTGTTTTTTTTTAACTGAAATCTTCATTTTGATCTTCACTTGGACTTTCGATTAATTCAGTTACTGATCAGGAAGTTGTGTTTCATTAATAAAGTACGAGTTGCCTTCGGATTTTGTTTGGCGTTTGTTGATATCATTTCATTAGAGATTTTCAAATGATGGTACATCCCAACCGAAGCCAATGAGTGACAAGAAACCTGCCGACTCAGATCGGTCAGGACAAATCGCCAGTCAGAATAATATTATTGTATTTAACTACATACGGGAAGGAAAACTAGGCAATCATTTTGTACATGAACTTCCAACTAAGTAGCTACGTGCCACGATCTTGAGTAACAGAATGTGTGTAATATAATCATAATAAATTATTAGTATCTCCTTTCTTGACTTCTTATTTTTGCGCCTACCATAAGCATTGCATTTGTAAGTATCACCTACATTACTTTAGTAGAAGGCGAGCCCATTGCCACATACCGTATGAGCACAATGCTCCAGGATTCAGGATACTAGAATTACAGCATCAGTACAAAAAGTGTTTCCCTCTAAAGATATACCATCCTATTATACTACATACATACTATAATTTCATTAGGCCAGTTGACAATAGAAATGTCATGGGTCAATTGACATTATAGTTAGAGAGCCCATGACACTAGACCTAGTTTGAAAAGACTCTCGATACATATTATAATAATATTATTTCCGTCATTAATGGGGTCACACAAAATGGCGATGCTGCAATGCAAAAAACCTGGCGGCGCTATTAAAAAAACTATTTTTAGGTATCTTGTATGATCGACCTCCTGAAAAAACCACCGCTCATCTGAAGAGTCATCAATTTCTTTGTAAGAAAAACCACTGCTGCATCTTCCAAAGAGTAGAGAAAGTGGTTGCTGCAGCGATTGAACGTCGCCCTCCGCGCAGCTGGATTCGGCATTTTGTCAGCACCCGGTTCCTTTCGATTCATACTGATTGAACACGCGTGTCACGGTCACGTAGGAATAATTTTACTAAACTTGGGAGTCATATCATACTAGAAATCGTTTGCTTATCGTTCGCCAGGTTTTTTGCATTGTAGCATCGCCATTTAGTGTTCCCCTATTAATAACGTGACGAATTATTTATATTTCGTCTGAGAGTATTATCGAGAGGTTTAGTGTCATGGCCTCTCTAACTATAAAAAGTATAGCTTAGCCAAAAGTCATGAAGTCAAGTCAGAAGGAAAAAAAAAACTAAGCCATGATTATTTCTTATCATCATTATTCTAGTCAATTAAGCATTTAATTATTACGATTTTTTTTCCTGACTTCGATAGGACATATGCTTGATTTGATAAATCTTAGTAAATTATTTCGTCGGTATCTATAACGGTGACATTTGTAGACGCTTAATAATTTCATCAACAATTGTCTCGCCCGTGTTCTTTGACAGATTGTGGTAACTTGATGTGCTGGCGTCTGTACATAATGTAATGTTGCTCATAATAAGGTTGACGACACAAAAAATATAATTAGTCCGTCAGTTAGATTATCAACAAACATTTGACCCGTTTTTTTTACTTTTGTTACATAAATCAAAATTGACGAAGATACGACGCTTTTAAAGTACTCAATACGTCACGCCATGGTATAATTTTTAGCTAGTTCTGACGTCACGAGCCCCCACTCCCGAGTTTTGATGCGTTTTATCTTTGTCAATATTCATTGAATTACAAAAACAAAAAATACGTGTCCATTATTTTCCAATACTCTAACTGACGGACTAAATAAAATTTGCAATTTTTTGATACTGTCCTCATGCCTAATATCACGCCTGTAATTCCCGAAGTGTTAGGCAGAAGTGTGCCTAATAGTACACGTTTAAGTCCCATGTGATATATTCTAAATAATAAATAAAGTAAAATAAATTCTAAATGTAAATAGTCTATTCTTAAAAAAAAAAACCTATTACCATCAACCGAGAATTGAACTTAGAACCCCATAAACAGCAGTTGCGCTTGCGACCACACGATAAATGAGGTGAGGTATAAGTAGTTTCATTTATTTGTTCATAAAAGTTCTTTGTTTTTAACTTTGAATGGGACAAAATGCGCTCAAATGAGCTTTCAGAAAAATTTGTCGCGTTCAAAGTTATTTGCAAACTAAAATTTAGTTAGTACCCCAAAAACAGCAGTTGCAGCAGTTAGTACCCCAAAAACAGCAGTTGCAGCAGTTAGTACCCCAAAAACAGCATTTGCAGCAGGTAGTACGACAAAAACAGCAGTTGCGCTTGCGACCACACGATCAATGAGGTGAAGTATAAGTAGTATCAATTATTTGTTCATAAAAGTTCTTTGTTTTTAACTAAATTATAATTAGCAAATAATTTAGAATGCGACAAAATGCGCTCAAATGAGCTTTCAGCGAAATTTATGGGAATCAGTTACAAGTTTAATTTTTAATAGGATGTAGTTACAGGGGCTACATTTCTAACCAACCCCTTTCACTAGCTTAGGCATTAGAATATTTTAAAACATTACAAAGTAGAAGTGGAGCCAGTGTGTAATACTTTAAATGATTGGAAGAGATAATTTTTCACCATTAATTCATCGGTTTTTATTCATTCTTTTACGATTTTTACAAGCTTTAATTTAATTTAACTTGCAACGATTTGTTTGTTAAGGTCAATTCTTGCAACTGAATTTTAAACTGTTTTACCCAACCAATTAGGCTGATATTTGGGATAGGTACACGTTTAGTTTGAATGAAAATGCGTGTTTAGCTAAATGACGTCATACTAAATCCAATATGGCGGTCTCTCAATGAAAGCGAACTAGTTTTTTTTACGGGTATCAATTAAAAGGTTTACTAAGATGAATAGAAAAAAAAAATCTATGTTTAAAAGATTGCTGTTTTAATATTTACTAAATTCAAAATCGTTACTAATAAGAAATGTCTGCAAGCACTTTGTTCATAACCCGCAAATGATGTAAGTAAAATAGGTGGTAACCCAAATATTGAAAATAAGCAGACTAACAAAAGCGCTCAACCAACAACAGAAATTGAGGAAAAAAGTCGGAATTACCTATCACCATAATCCCCTTTTGCCGTACGGACAATAGTGTCCCTCTTCCCTGCAATGTACACGATAATATAAATTGAGTAAAACTCCTGAATTATAAATAACTTCGGAAAAATCTTAGCAACGTGAGGAAGTTTCACATTTTTCCTTTTAGTAGCTTCTTTGGCTTTCTTTGGCTCTATTCTTCACTTCTTTGCCACGACAGTAAGTGTTGGACACAAAAGGTTGGATGTTTGAATACACTGCTTTTAAAAAGTTTAAAATGAAGTCTGATAATCTTTTAAAGGAAAGTAGAAAATGTTTATAAAAATGTGGATGTATAGATAATTTTTGTGAGAAAACTCAAAATAGGTTTGTTTTTCAAATCTGTGTACTCAGATGAATAATTTTCTATGCTTCTGATTTTATGTACGTGATGGGTATCACAAAATTGTAAATAAAACATTTTTCCACTTCTTTCTTTTTCTATCCAGCAGTGCAAGTACGTAGGACTCGATAGGACTGGATTGGATAAATTTGAAAGTTATTTTCGATAAAAATGAGTTTTTGACTCCATAAAACCTCATTTTTTCGAGAATAACTTTACTGTTCACCTTCAAGTTGGCTTTACATGCCACCGTCGAGAAATATCTCTCAGACATGCTGGCTAAGTTTCCTCACGGTGTTTTCTTTCAACGAAGCAAGTGATAATTATGCAATACGCACATGAATCCGAAAAAAAAACAGAGGTGTGTGTCTTGGTTTGAACTCGAAACCTAATACTTGGTAGTGCGACGGTCACACTAATATGCTATCACTGTACAGTGTACGGTCGAACAAGCTATTTGGTATACATTTTACAATGTAATTTGTGGGTTAAACTGTAAACCAAATAGCTTGTTCGACCGTACACTAACTTATACTTACTACTACCAACTACCTATATACACTTGTAAGAAGTCATAACGAAATCATTGCAGCGAACGTTAGTAAATTATCACACAAGTATAGACTATCTACATTACAGTAAAATTAAATATCCCAGCTAAGAAACAAACCCTGCTAAAGACATACATATTCTGCAGACGAAGCTAGCTGGCTTACTAGTGACTTGTTGAGTGCGATAACAATGCAGAGTCATGTTCCGTACGGAAGTTAGTCGCGGGGACGTGCAGCAATGCCAGAATGTTGCAGACATACGCATTGCTGCTCAAATGTGTTTAGTACATGTACAGACTGCATTTGAGTGGGCTGGTTCAACGGTCAAGTAAATGGTATTTGCCATTTAAACCGAGGGAAGGATATAAACGTGAACATTTTTGGCCGTTTATTTTGGGAACTTCTGTAAGAATTGCATTTAGCAGATGCATCAGGAGGTACGTGAAAGTACTAAAAATGGTTACAGACGCAGTTAATCTATAACTAATATTATAAAGAGGAAAGATTTGTATTTTTGTATGTAACGAATAAACTTAAAAAAAACTACTGGGCCAGTCTCGACAGAGATAACGACAAAGTCGCTAACTTTCAATCGCTGATTACTAACGAATACATTCGGTTGCAATAATTATGCTCACTAGAAACGCGTCTAGGATGTTAAGACTTTCATTATTTGCAAGCATCATTATTGCAGCCGAATTTATTCGTTAGTAATTAGCAATCAACAGTTTACGATTTAGTCGTTATCTCCGTCGAGACTGCGGGCCTTGGACCGTATTCAAAATCTCTTTCAGCAATGGATAGCTACATTATTAGCGAGTAACATAGGCTATTTTTTATCCCCGTACTCCCACGGAAATGGGAACTATGCGGGTCAAACCGTGTGACGTCCGCTAGTATTACAAATATTAAAAGTGTCACTTCTTTTACAAAATTTTACAAATTGTAACGTAACTCATAATATTACGAGCATGATTCTGTGTAAGATCGCCGAATTAAACTAGCTGATGGCGATGATGGCTGATGCTTGATGACGAACAGTTACCTAGTTACAAAACAAGTTGTCCTGTAGATCTAATACTTAGATGCCTACATACTTAGAGTACAATCTTTCAACTACAGTACTTTCAGTTTTTATGTCTTGTGACTGGGACTGTAGCACATTTAATGTTCATCTTTGTTTCGACAATTGAAAAGTGCCTGTAACCGGCCCACTTGAAATAAATTCTTTGATTTTGATTTTGGTTTTGAATGTTTTGTATACTTGGAGCTGTATCAGAAAATGATAATCACATAAGCCTGATTTCTGCATTTTCTTTCTGCTTTGTGTGGTCATCAGTTTCAATACCAAAAATAAGTACTCATACAGTCAGATTATAGGTAAACTAGATTTACTTAATCAAAAACATGTGCTATCATCAAATACATAGTAAGGTTGATTAAATTTCTTACGCATAGTAGGGGTGTTTTCCTTGCATGATGAGGGAGATAGCAGTCTTGGTGCCACGCTTGCCCAGCGTGTTGCCAGCCCACAGCTCCTTACTTAACATGTGATCTGAAATTAGAAGAAACAACCTCTAGTTAAACTGCTAAGCTTGCTAGTCTAAACAAGTTTTGTAATCATTTGCTACTAGCTACGACCAGAAAGAAAGTTTGGTCATCCGACCAGTTTTGCTCAAAATATCGACCGGACATGCGACAAGTCCTGGCAGCAACAGGGTAGTTCGCAAGGACCCCTTAAAATTGATACTCGCTTTCAAAATCTTTTGTATTTCTACAACCACTTGTAACACGATTGACATGAGCTTTGCGCAGCTTGTGTCAGGGGGTCTACTCCCTAAGCACGAAACCCGTTCAAACGGCAATCGTTACGGGCGTTTCCTACTCTCTAGCACCTACGGACGGACGGGTAGTTCGGGGCCCGACCGACGAATGAATGGTAGCTCGATTTGACAGTTGTCCCTACTCCCGATGCGTTTTTGCCCGTCCGTAATGTAGACTTTGACACTTCTTTCGACGGTTAGTTATGTCATTTGATACGACAACAAAATAGTTATCGTGTGGTCGACGGAAGCTTAAGATTTTTATAAAATTAATACTATGGCTGCATTTTTAATGCTCGAAAATGCTTCACATGAACTAGATAGCTGTGGAATACAAACAGACAGCTAAGCAATGGAGCGCTATAATACTCCGCAAGAGCTCGGAATAATTGTGAAGGAAGAGTTTCCTGGTCGCGTAATCTCCCATTTGGCTTGACCAGCAAGATTGCCCGATTTAAACCACCCCCAGACTTCTTTCTTTGGGGCTATATACTTGAAGTCGCAGGTTTATGCTAACAAGCCTAGTTAATCGCAGACATCAAAGAGAATATTCGACAGAAATGCGAACAGTTCTCACCGGCCGTCAAGTGGAAAGTCATGGAATAATTATATGATTAATTTTGTATAACCTGGTATGAGTAAAGAAAGGATTTCTTCAATAAAAGCAGTATTTTTTTAACAGAGTATATATTTTTTATTTGTAACAAATAAAATTTAAAAAACTAAACACAATCAACACATACACACAATCAAAGTATTGTACAATCAAAACATATTTCCTTTTACCAAATACATACACCTCATTCCATGTACACTTGTTGAGATCCCACAAGATTAAGAATATTTAATCACAGCAATAACCGCAGACCAGTCAATGCGGCACCGCACTGATTGTGAGTAGGCTGCTTCTTCTTCTTCTCCACACAAAAGAAGCTTTCTTCATCAGTCTATCTTCGGCTTGTTACCGGTGGCAACGAGCTCCGAACTTGCTTGGAGGGCCCTTGAGCACTCCTGTAGCTGTACTGTTATGTGTGTTGGTTGCTGCTGATGTTTTGTAATAAGTTGTTCTCACTAATAAAATTGAGGAACTAGCCTCTATTTGCGCACGTGAGTTGCTGCTAGAGCGGTTGAGTACATTTCACAATTTATTACTTAAAGTTTCAGCGTCGTATTAATATATTAAAGCAATTTTTTTTAATGTTTAGAGGTAAATAAAAAACTGACATTTCTTTTGACAATTGATTTCACATAGTTTAAAATCACCACTTCTACACAATCTAGACAGATAGGCAAAGGTATTAGTAGGATACACCCTCAATTCGGTCAAAAAAGGCAAAAATAGTTTAATTCTATGTATAAAGACATAATAAAAGCATATTGTTAAAAATTAGGTATTTTTTTAACAAAAACATTAGTATTTTTTGTTTAAAAACTTGAAAACCTCAAAGTAATTAAACCGGTAATCAACCGATAAAATCGCGCAACACTATCGCCATGGATCATTCGTTCACGAATATTGTCTATGATTCCGTTCGAAAGTTATGAGCCCGTAATCAATCGGGAGTAGGGTTTACTCCATCGCGACGGACTGCTTACGGACGGACCCGTTCGTCCGTTGACGGACTTAGAGAGTAGACCTCCAGTCACGTAAATTGATTTTTCAGCATCGTTTTCGCTGATAGATTTCACTTCGCCCAATAAATAGGCGTTGTTTCGTAATGCAATAAGTCGCGCTCAAGGAAATCGTCATAAGTATAAATGTAATAGTTTGGACAATTGGATCTTCAATCGATAAACCGCTAATTTGCAACCGTTAAACACTGCTAATCTCTCTTCTTACATTTTATTAATCGTGCCTGAATCTTTTAACACGTAGGTACCTATTTTCTTTAGCATTCTAAAGACGCCAGGTAAACCAACCCCTAAAACTGCAAGCCACAATTCCACCCACTAACGTGGAAAATGTTGAAAATAGCGAAGGTGGAAAAGAAACAGTTATATAAAACAAATAAAACTGTGGAGACCTTAAGCCAACACTTATAAATGGAGCAAATAAACGCTGACTTGTGCTGCAGCGCTTTTCTAACACATTTCAAATAATACGGCTGTATATTGTCCAAACTGTTATTACCGTGTGATTGTTGCACATTACTTTTCAAGTACGTGCGATAGAAAATAATAAGTTTTATTTCGATGTTAGTGCTAAGTTGTAACATTTCCGTAATGCGCATGAAGCACTAGAATTGTTATACTTTATTAGAACTTTATTGGTCCTTATGACCACACGACATAACCCGAGGTCATAAATTACAGTCAATTCGGAGGCCCATGGACGGCATAAAAACTACAAGGAAAAGCAGTAGAGTGCTCTACCTGAATTCTGTTCTTAAAACTACAAGGAAAAGCAGTAGAGCGCGCTCTACCTGAATTCTGTTCTTAAAACTACAAGGAAAAGCAGTAGAGCGCGCTCTACCTGAATTCTGTTCTTAAAATCGTAATAAATCAAAAGCTGCAAAATCCTAAATATAATCTTAACCTCCTTCTTGTAGAATATATCGTGTTAAATTCAAAATTGTACAGACCTATATTTTTTTTTTTTTTTTTTGAAAAGGGGGATGTCGGTATTGTAGGACAAAATTATTAATGTAACGAAATGTACTGAGATGGAATAAATGATTAGTCGTTAACCTGAGCTGGTGTTTGATTGACATACAAGTTTTACAGGCATCTGCTCTAATATTTTTCAGAGAGCCTAGATAAATAGCAATGAAAACGTTAACTATGTTAATGCAGTTTTGACTTTTCCGCCACTTTTATACTTTTATCACTCAAATAGAATATACTTTGTCCCTTTTTTTTCAGAAGTGAAATCATCAAACGACTCTGATCTTCTCTCCCGCTCTGGGCGAAGCGGGAGGGAGTATCAGACTTTTACTGACTAAAACCCATTCATATTCCTTCTTCGCTCTTTGTGTTCCGGGGCTACGGAAAAATTATTTAAAAAAATGGTTTTTAATTATAATTTTTATTGTTCAATCATTTTCCCTTCACATTTTAAATGAATGATATAATCGAAATACCGTGTGGTGGGACCCTGGTGATCTGCTATACAGGTTTGCCAAGTGCAGACACCAGTCTCTCACTAACTTATCTATGCACCGTAATTTTAAGCTCTGCACAATAATAAATTATTTTGAATTTAAATTTGAATTTGGTATCGCTTTCGAACAGTCCCGCAACCCCGGCCATACTTTGTCATTAGTAAAAATGTTATTTGTAAAACGGCCATTTTTTTATTTCTAATAATCTGTAATGAAAATCTTAACATCTCACATTCATTTCCAATTTTGCATAAAGCAACGGATATAAAATATTACGAAAAGAAAAATTCATTTCAATCTCATTATTTTATTGGAAAATTGTTACAAGACTTATTTCATCTCAAAAAGATTTCGAGGTCGACTGGGACTTTAGTCGTTAATATTCTGTATTTTATTAATAATTTCGGAACAACAAATGAAATATACAGGCCTGTTGGTCTAGTGGTTAGTGACCCTGACTGCTATGCCGGAGGTCGTGGGTTCGATTCCCACCCAGGACAAATGTTTGTGTGATGAGCACGATCATTTGTTCTGTGTCTGGGTGTAATTTATCTATAATATGTATGTATTTAGAAATATATAAGTATGTTTATCAGTTGTCTAGTACCCATAACACAAGCTCTGCTTAGCTTGGGACTAGATGGCGTTGTGTGATAGTTGTGGAATATTATTATTATTAAATATTGTATTGACGTGTCATTTACAGTCCATACCAACAACAGTTAGGCTGCGTTCCCAATATGTCCTGGCGATTAATTTATCCTTGGTTTCAGTTGCCAAAGTTCGTGGACGACCGTAATCAAGTCGTCCTATACAGGGTGTAAACCACCTCATCACGAAGCCGTTAACCAAGCATTCTGTACATCAAACTAAGTAACTTTACGCAAAAAATATTGCTGGGAAACAACTTTTTTTTTTGAGGTTATAAATTATGTTTTGTTGTAGAACTCAATGTAACGCTCTTAAAACATTGTGCTGATGGATGGACTCTATGCAGTCGGGGGTTGTGGAAGTATTAAAAGTCAAAATCTTACAAAAAAAACTTGTCAAAAAGTTTTAACTTTGACCCCCCATATCTCCGTAACTAGAAGGTTCCCAGGTATGGTGTAGACCAAAAAAATGATTGTAATGATGGGGAGAATAAGTGCCTTTCGGCTTCGTGAAGAGGTGTTTTACACCCTTTCTGTGAACACCTCCATTTAAAAACACAACCCACGACACTTAAAACTACTCGATTGTCTATCGCCACAACAAAGTGAGAACGCGGCCTTAAAACGACCATCTATTTCTGGTTGTTTCTTGTACAAATATGTTTGTGCCACAAAGAGTACATAAACATAACATAACATCACACATGGAATACCACTACAATACCGGTTATGCGTAGGGGCACAATACACCCACATTGTGCCAGTAAATCCCTAATAAAGGGCACGAGCCTATTGCCATCAACCGGGCACGAATTTAGACTCCTTGGCGGCTACTGAAAACATCCTGATGGAAAAAACCCAACAGCGCTACCGACCCGGGAATCGAACCCAGGGCTAACTAACTTTCGATCGCTGATTACTAACGAGTAAATTCGGTTGCAATAATTGTTAATTGTTGTTGTGTGTTGCTGTTGTATAATAAGTATGTATTTACAAACAAAAAGTATATATGTAGTATATCAACTGTCTGGTGACCACGACACAAGCCTTGCTTAGTGTGGCACTAGATGGCGCTGTATGTAAAATGTCCAGTGATATTTATATATTTAATTATGCTTACGAGAAACGCCTCAAGGATGTAGAGACATTCATTATTCATTATTCACAAGCATCATTATTGCAACCGAGTTTATTCGTTAGTAATCAGATCGAGACTGGACCTTGCGACCGCTTGAACAACGAAGTACGTTTAATTACTTACCGTATGGGTACTTTAGAAAGCCTAATTCACATTAACTTTAACAGTGGTCATAACTATAGGCATATTACCTATACATACCCAGTAAGCTTTTGTATCCTAATACTTTGGCTAGAAACCTACAGGAAAGTCGTATAAGAGACAAAAGAAAAAACTTACTTTTGAAGGCGTTCCCTGTTCTCTTTCTGTACTCTTGCTCGACAGCAGGCAGGAGACCTGGGTACAGGGACAGGGGAGTGCGGTAGAAGTCTGGAAAATGAAGGAACACGGGTATTTTTTTTTTACATTAACGTAACCGACATAGCCCGAAGAATTGCCAAACTTAAGTGGCAGTGAGCTCTCCACTAGGTGATCCGATGAGTGAAAGTCAGAATGGCTGGTTGTCTGTATCGGTCCGCGTTAGGCTCTTGACTAAAAATTGCTACCTATTTGCTACCTATAGTCAATTAATTGCTACCTCACTTGAAAAAAAAATAAATGGACTTCAAAATGACCAGCCATTCTGATGGCTACAAGGTAGACATTGAAAGACGTGGGGGGTAGGAATCAGGTAGCAATTACTGAAGTTAAAATAAGAACACGAATTTGAATACTTCACTCAAACGGAGAGTTGACCAGCCATCCTGATATCTGCGAGTCGCACGGGACCGGTCAATGTGGTGACACTTGGAGGTGGCCTATCTATGTCCAGGAGGTTGGCGTCTGCCAACCTCCTGGACATAGGCCACTTCCAAGTGTCCACCAGCTACGATCCTTACATACCTCTTTTGCCTGGTGCATGTTAAATAAACCTGCATCTATTATCGAAGTAGACACAATAGTTAAACAATGGCGTCGGACTGATTCGGTCGAGCTTCACAGACGAAGAGACACACACTTGGATTGTGAAAACTACAAACATAACCTTTCTAAAGAACCTAACCAATAAGGTCATGTTTTTTACATTGTTACCATAAAGAAAAATCTAGAGCGTTCTTTTATGCTTACCTAGCTAAAGGCTTTAAATACTCAACATTTCATTATTCCCTGATCACTTATAACTGGGAAATGTTGGAGTTCTATTATTATGTACACCTCTGCCTGACCCTGGGGATAACAGGCTTAATGTAATGTCACTCATGTGTGTACTTAAATAAGACTTATATTAGTATTCCGTAGTGAACCACATAACGTACACACCGTTTTGGCTTATTTTATTTAATATACTTATATCCAAATAATATCCCATACTATACCTTTATTTAAATTGACGACTCAGGGGAACAGTTCACCACAGTGAGCTCAAATAATTAACAAAGGCTCATAACAGTAACTTTTAACAGAAATAGGAAATATTGGTATGTTTTCATTTATGTAGGTTTGCAGTCTATTCCCAAAATTGGCTTGTTTTTAACCGACTTCCAAATGGAGCAGGTTATCAATTCCTCAGATATTTTAAAGCATTCAATTATATTAATTTGAAATAATCACTCGACAGCATCCTCATTTTAAAGTTTACCTTACGACCTCGTTCTAGAGATTGAAGCAAAATCTGCCGACAATGTTCCCACTACTGGGGTACAAGAATTCTCTTTCAGAGAGGCTGGCCCATACTGGACCACGGGAAAAGATAATTATGTACTTACATAGCATGCGTTCCCCAGCCGCAGGTCCTTCAGACATGACGTCATCAGTTCGTGCACGCAAGTAATCTGAAAGTAAGAAACATTTTTTGAATATCATAGATAGAGAAAGACCATTGAGAGATCTAAAAGTCCTCTTCAAAACCTTGAAGAACCTCATCGGAGAACAAGCAAATACCTAGGTAAGTGCATAACTTAATCGATGTCGGTACATTGTAACAATTGTCTCGGTACAAACTCCATAGAGCAGCACTAAGTCTGTGGCCGAGACCCTGACTAGCAGTTCCGGATCGTTAGTTCACAATTTGTCTAACACAACAGCGAACGTCCTGAATTCTACATCCAAAACTAAACCCACTAACTTGTGAACATTGTGGTCCACCCCTTAACCACCGAGGTACTTTTAAAGAGTTTGCTCGCTTTAATCCAAAACACATACAGCCGACTTTCATTACGTACTTAGGTCAGACACTCCAAAAAAAATCAAATAAAGAACATGTCCATAACGACGTTGGCAATAAAAAAACCTATTACCGTTTACACGGTCCAGGAATGAAGAAATTAAAAATTAATCATATTTTTTTAATTTCAAATTCTCTTCGGAATCCGTTTCATATTACGAAGTTGAAAGGCTGTCTTGGAATCATAATAAACCTTCCATCTTTTATTTTCGAACGAACGATGAAAGCGAAGAATGAAACGACCCGTAAAGAGGATATCCTACGTTGTTGTAATTTAAATTAACCTACAAAGAATCAGCATTGCCATCCAACGTGGCAATGCTGCCAGCCTTCTGGGCACTTTTCCTGTTGGCAGCGATGTGGACGAATTTTTCGATGCCCTGTAACCCTTTTTGATACTTTTAAGTACATATTTTTATTTCTAGTATAGAGTTAGTGTGTCTTTATTGTAAATAATTAGTCTGTGGTTTAAAATAAATATTAAACCTACATAGGAAATCATTTTATCTATTATTTTAATAAATAATCATGTTGTAAATGAAATTTAAAATGAAAAGAACTTCAAATAATGTCTAAATACTCGTATAACGCATTAGATGAAAGTAAGTTGAAATCTAAATTATTTGAGTGCGTAAGAATCTACTCACTGTACTTATGAAAGCTTCAAGCTCTAACAAAATTTTATTGCAGCCGCGAAAAAACCGCAAAAAGAACAAGACCAATGATCGAGAACTTACCTTTATAGAAATTGAACCCGTCTTTGCCGACGTCTGAGCATTTGGCACAAGGAGCCACGGCGAGCAGAGCAAGAATTGATATAAATGTTTCCCGCATTTTTTTGGCCGTTTATTAAGACTAATGAGCTAGCAGGACAAACGATCGCGGACTTAAAGTCGGTTGGGATTTATAGACGATGTGGCCGATACTGCCGGCTTAACCCGCGCAACCCCTTTTTATAATTTCTATCTGTTATGGAAGGGGTGGATGTGCGTAGGTTGACGGAGAAAGGAGGTTCGATTCTGCGTTGAGCAAAAAATATGTTGTATTGAAAACGGTTTTCGAGAAGGTTTGTGCGTTTCTATAGATAAGAAATTTGCTGGCAGTTAACTCGTCTTATCCTGGATCTTTAGCGACCAATAAATAGTTCATTAATTTCCACAATCCACACGCATAGCCAACAGTAACAAAAAGGAAAAAGAAACATGTAGGGTAGTCTTTGGGAACAGCCGATAGAAATGAAAAAGCGTTAGGAGACACGAGTTCCATGATTTTTGTTCACTCAAAAAGTGTTCAACGCGCTTATAGAAGTTTACACTTCAAAAAATATTCGATGGTTCTTTTAGTAACGTTAAGACTCCAAATCATGCCTAAACTATTAATAAGTAGCCAAGTTTCAACTAATATCATTTATCATGACACCGCAAATTAGTATCTATGCTTAAGCATTCAATCAATCAACTCGGCCAATAGAAGTCCACAGCTGGAGATAAGCCAGTCCTAAGCTGCACCACAAAGCTTATCGTCCGCCATACGCATCCAATACAAACCAGTCATACAATAAAAAAAGCTCAATCGAAATAACTCTTCGCTGAACAAAAATCGCAGAAACGGCGAAAAAAGTAAAATCTGAAAGAGTGAAGCTACTTGGAAAAAAAGTAGGGATTGTATGAAACTGGCAATGAAGTGTCGTAAAAAGGGCCAGTCCCTGCCACACCATGCAGCCGAGATATTGCTGCCCACTGTCCCGGTTTCCCGGGATTTTCCGGAACTTACTACTGATCTATGTCCCGGGTTAAGTTTACCTAAACAATGATACAGGTGATTTGTTACAATAAAGGTGGCATTTGTGTTTATCTTTAGTTTTGGCTCAAGAATTTAAAGAAAAACTATTTCTTTGCGGCTTTTTCAGTGTTCTTATAATTGAAAAAGAGTGAGCGACTCAATTGCAATCAATTGTCTAACTTCTCAACTTGTACTTTACTATCTTTAAAGTGTTATGCATAGTCTAAAACAACCTTCGTTTCCAACACTATCTAAATACTCAGCAAAGTACAGACGCCAGCACATCAAGCTACTACAATCTGTCAGATTACTGTAATAGATTTCCAACCTTATAGCTAAAACATTAATTTCAAAGTTGATTGGGAAAATTTGTCGGTTTCGGGTAGCTTGATGTGCTGGCGTCTGTACAAATAAGTACCCACTTAAACCCACAATTTTGATGTCGTAAAATATTCACGTCCCGTTTCAGTCCCGGTCCCGGACCACTACAGTTAACAACACTAGTCCCGCACGACGGGGCGCCCACCACGGCCGCCACAACCTTATGCAAATGACGTACCAGACCGGGATATTCTTATATAAACGTGATTGTTGCGATTCTAATGGCTTCCTCTGCAACTGATGGATATCAAAGCTTTATTTACGTAAAAGGTTATGGATATAAATAAACTGTTTGTTCTGTAAATGTCAATTTAGATTGTTTCATATTGTTTTCGATAACTGAAGAAACCGTTTGCATAGCGGAAGAAGGTAGCGAAGATTGGGTAAGAAGGTACCAGTATGTATGTAGCATCCAAGTAAGCCGCTGTAAACACAATTTGGCCAATTGGCCCACCTATTGAAGATCCTTCTCACATTTGCTGGAGTGTCCGAAGTGTTCCAACACCTACACTTAAGAGGACCTAAAACACAAACCATTTTAACAACCGTGTTTACATACTGGGCCCAAAAAATTAAACAAGTCGTACCGTCGACACAAAAGAAGAAGACCACCTAACAGATTTTTGCAAGGCCTGTATTGTAGCTAACTCCCTACCTATAAGTCCGGGTTATTTTGCAAATGCCTTTCAACTTTTGCTCACTCTGGGTTATCTGCAGCAAATCTCCACTTGTATAATTATTATCTGAACCAATTCCATATACCCACTGCAGCATTTTTGCCATCTAGCAACCTAGCACAGTCCTTGATAATTCGCACAGTCTTGACTATCCGCAAGCTTGCAGAATTGAATGCGCGAGTCCTAACAAGATTGGCACATTCTACATTTAATAAAAAGACGCTGCACCAAGGACCTAGAGGTTCTAGTGGTATTTGTTCAAGCCATACTTACATTTATTGTCATTACCATAAAACTGTTTTAGAAAAAGCTGGTTTTTCTTAAGAAAACTAATAACAGGAAGGTTGTTACCCATTTGTTTTATTATCAGGAATTGGGTACCTAAGGGTTGTACCGAGAAACGGAAAGAGGATTATTGATGTAGGTTCTTAATATCAGATGGAGGGGCTTGTTACTTTTCGGATTGATCGCTCTGAATACTTGTTTGTATCCACAGTCAAGTTATTTTTATGCAATAGACAAGAATTTGAATGAATTAAGAAACGTCAAAAGTTTTTGACAGTTCTAATGGAGTGAAAAACTGCCTTTTTATCCCACCAGATGTCGCATAATCAACCTGGCCTTATTTTTCGAAAACAGGCCAGGTTTTAAAATTATTCGAAAACAGCATTAACCAATTCACTATACCGTCAACATTTAGCTGGCAAGGCTGAGCCCATCGGCCTAGCGACATCTATGTCGACCTTTAAGTTTTTCTCCGCATTTCTAGCAATTACTAAACTACAGAATAAAAATCGTATAGAATCTTAAGAATCCTATTGCAGTTGTTTTGCAAATTTTTGATTTTTACGTCCTGGATCAAATTATTTCGATCGACATAGGTACACGAGTGGATTGTTATTGACGAAAATTTTGTGTCCAGGTCCTTCCTTGTCCAGCGCTCGCGTCAGAATGACTTAAACAGGAGTGAGCTAAATTGATGCAGAATTTAGAGTGCTTTAATTTGATTTATTGTAACGTTGTCTTATTATACTGACAAACGAAAACTAATGAAACGTATTCATAAAAGATCGAAGTTTTATATCATATTAATTTATTTGATAAAATTGAGTTTATTTGGAATATAATGGCCGCTGAATAAATACATTATTACGCTTTCTTAACGATTTGTTTTGTGAATACTCAAGGAATTTAACGAAATTCTAGAACTCTAAGAATTAAATGTAACTATGTGAATTTGAGCGTCAAACTTCCACCACACCTCCTCCTTCCTTCCACTTCCATCGACGACGGTTTTCTTGCAAATCGTAAAGTTTATAGTAAATTACACGAAAAGAAAATATATGAAAATGTGTAACTCCAACTTTCAAGAAAGAGAATGGCACTATCGTTATTCATAAGCAAATAATTAAAATATCTTACTGCTGCTGAAAATTACAGCGTCAAAAATCATGAATTTGCGTAAAAAGTGTAATAGGACTCTAAAGAAATTCCTTCTGCTCAAGTAATCACTTTGACAGGTTTATACTAATATACGGGTTTTAGACTAAAAACTGCACTTAAGCTCTGCAGCTCTGTTCTTATTTATTAAGGTTTTTATCTGCAGTGTTTCCAGAATAATAAAAGATTTGATCAGTACCAGGAATGATGAACCGTTTTCTTCGCATCGAGTCCAATGAACAAGCTTATAGCCTGAATTATGCAATGACCACCGTGCTGGAGTACTTACCAAGTTCACTGACGGTCTGCCACTTTCCACACCCTTATTCCCTAAGTAATAAGATTGAAAAGTGGTGGTTCCTCAATGAACTCGGTAGTACCTACGAACTGACCTAAGCTTATGCAAAGCGCTAAGAAAGCATCCCTTCTTCAGTTTAATAAGTGCAACAGCTAAGACCGCCCTTTATGTCTCAAGACCTGAAACTTTAGTCTCCTCACCGTGTCAGACCCAATTACGGTTAAATTGGATAATGCAAACTAATCTCCCAGTGACCCAGACTTGAGCAATCTGTTCGATCCACTTTGTAACTAGTTCTTTTTTTCTTTCGTTTAGTTCGCTGTAATCGAATTGTTGAATTTTGTATTAGACATCAAGAGTTACGGCAGACGTCTTTGACGAGTTCTCTTTTGGCTAATGAGCATAGCTCGGAAAAGGTAGAGCTGTTTCATGTACTTTCCACAGGTTAGAATAATATGGATACTCCCCGAGTATCCCCGGGATTTGGTTTTTAAGTACCTAGGTAGTAAATCATAAAAAACTATTCGGAACTAATGAAATATTACACTTCCTTCCTTACGGGTAAATATAAGAAGGACGGGATTAATGATAGTATAATAAATAGATAAACTTGATTCATTAAACCACAAAAATATTTTTTACGTAGGTAACAATTTCTTATTCAAGAATCAACAATCATTTACTTAAACATTTTTATTCTGAAGTTGTAGGTAATACAAAAACATTACCATACAAATTATTTGTTCCTCAAAAAATCAAAACATTATCAAATAGAACAATTTGTATTTACAATAAAATCTTAAATACTCTTCAACCATAATTCACTTTAAACAAAAAATAAAATAATAAAATCCCGTAGTATCAGTCGGAATCCCGTGGAATATCCATATTAACATCAATGTTTGTGGTCAATGAACCTAAATAGCTCTAGGTACCTATTCTGATCTATGCTAATGACTTAAGGGCTGCATTGACCTGTAGAAGTACCTACTCATAAATCAACAAACACTTTTCCGTCAACATTGAAAAGCTTTTTATTATCTCTTAACAGTAGCTACTAAATCGCCATCGTTATTCGCAACAAATTGTTGAAAACGGCTTTTTGAAATTCAAAACGAAACGAAAAGGCCGGATTTCTTACTACACTTCAGGCGGGGGCTTTCAGCAAATGAGCGACGGCCTCCAGCGCTCCGAGCGACGCGGACAAAGGAGCCCTTCTCGCGTCCTCAGGTCTTACCACCGACCAGCCAGCCCTGACCCGCCAAGCTGCAAGACCTTCTCGCAAACAACAACGCACAAGCTAAGGCCACGGCTCTATTTAAATAAGTCAGTCGTAATACGGCAAAATCTCTGGCGTTCCGTTGCACATTTCAGTTGGATGCACTGTACCTTGTAATTGTACCTACCTACCTATTTGCAGTTTTTTTTTTCACTGCACCGTTGTTTCACCGCATTTCCTTTTATTGCTGTTGTTAGGTTTAGTCGTTTGCGTATTACCAGCAGTAACACGCGAGGTTGTGTGTCGCTGTATACAGTTAAACGCTCCCGCGTGCGCGATAAGAAAAGTTTACTTGTATTGAATTTTCTTAGCAGACATGCTATTCACCTATTTGGTATAAAATTGTCGTGGAGTTACAGCATTGACCACTGCCGTGGGTATCGTAAAAGCGCCTTTAGAAATTAAACTTAGACGGTGGTCTGCAGCTACAAATTGTACCCTAGACACCAACGAATATTACCTATACTTAAGAAGTTTTTGAACAAGTTGAAAACTTCTCAATCATCAAACGGCCCGAAATTTCTAGTTACCGCGCCGACGAGAAGCTAGAAAACGAATTCTAGTTATAGACAGTTCACAAAGGCGTCTAGGGGCCAGCAATAAATTTGAAATCCCAAACATCGCCTTAAACTCCTGACGTCCGAATAATTGAAGATTAAATGCCAACAGTTTAAACTATCTTATTTTTAAAAGTTTCTTGATCAAATGTTCATGAGCTTTACAAGCTGTCGGCCTGTCGCAATAATAACTTTAATTTTCTGAAAATCTATAGAATAATCATTTTAGAGTCTTCTTCTTCATCTGTTGTCCACCTATGTACCACAGTGTATTGCCACTGACCTGCTTTGCCCCACGGGTGGGGTCAAAGGGAAAAATCAAAATTTTTGTTTCATATTTACGTTAACTGGGCCACTGGCCCACTGGATCATCTTAGATAGACATATTGTGACTTACTTATAGTACCATCAAATTTTTCCTGATTGCTTTATTTTTGCATGGCATGTTGTGCTACCTGCTACTCGCATGCACCTATTTTAAAACACAAGTGACGTAGAACTGAGATTCTTCACAAACGCCACAAGACAACAATTGCCTAATCCACAATTATAGTACATTGCAATAGACCACCAAATATTTGAGTGCCGCATAATGAGATCGCGCTACGCGATCTCATGTAAGTATAGTTCCAAAATTTAAATTAAAGACCACAGCCACTAATTCGTTGCCACATTGAATGCTGAAAGTATTGACGGAGGTACGATGGAACCTCTGACTCGCGTTTACAGACAAACAAATTAATTTGTATCCAGATACTGTCGGCTTAATAGGTCGTTAGTGACGTCACTCATTGCGGAACAACAGTGATTTATGTCCCCTCGGCCAGCTTGTGATCTGTCGCCCATTGTAACCCATTGACGAGGTCGTGTCATCATTTGTACGCCAACTTTCTCGCAACAAATAATTGGTTGGTGATTGATTTGTTATGGGGTCTGAGGGGGTTCGAAGTTGTTTTTCTTGTGCTTTTTTTGTTAGCTCATTCATCGCTGAAATAAGTATCTAGGTACTCAGAGGTAGATCAGTAAGGCTTTACTGGGTGATTACTTAAATGCATACTCACTCTTACGAGAATCAGGTACGCCTACGTTTATTATGGCGAAATTATATTACGTACCTACCTACCTAAGTCTCTAATCGTGCCATATTTACCAGCCAGAAAAAGCACACTTGCGACTTAAAAGGCAAACCAACACATCGACAATTCGACATTGAATGCAACAATTAATAAACCTTTTTTATTGACACATTAACAAGTTTGAACAACGCTTGTTTTCCCGTTCCCATTTCCCGCTGAACCGTCCAACTATGCATTTATCGGCACGTACGTAATCTCGCATCGGGCAACGCGCTTGTCGTGACAAATGACGTACGACGTGACGCCAACGGATCCGATACGACAGCAACACGCCAACGTCACGCAAATCGGTACGACACGCGCGTAATCGAATTTCGGCTGAGTGAAATCTCTTATTTATTGCCAGTGCCACAGTTGCCACCTATGACAATTTTTCTAGAGATTTCTGTGGCAATATTCATAATGGAATACTTTTTTGATGTGCCGTCGATGCATCAATCATGCATGAATGATATCTATACCTAGACACAATTCGATTATTATTTTAATGAAATATATTGAAATGCACCTGAACCCAGGTGGTCGTACTTACCTATTTACTTAAGGGAATGAAAAACTTTGTTAAAGGGCTTGGAACATTTTTTTATGAAGCGTGGCCGGTTATTTTTTCCGCCATTTTGTTTTTTTTTTTCTGTAAGTAGCGGCCACGCTTAAGACATAAATATAAATCGATAGCTGGTATCAACACAGACACGTTTTGTAAGAGACAAAATGTTCTAAAGTGTCACGTTTCCGAGATATGAGGTATTAAAGTTAAAAACCATTCACTGATGGAATCTACAGCACAACTTTGATTTGATCAGACACGCATAAAACATGTATCAATCGATAGGACGGGAAGTAAAACGGGAAGAAGACCGGGAAGAAGACCAGGAAGAACGGAAAGAAGGCCGGAAAGAACGGGAAGAAGACCGGGAAGAACGAGAAGAAGACCGGGAAGAACGAGAAGAACGAGAAAAAGCCAGGGAAGAACGGGAAGAAGACCGGGAAGAATGGGAAGAAGACCGAGAAGAACGGGCAGAAGACAGTGAAGAACGGGAAGAAGACCGGGAAGGACGGGAAGAGGAACGGGAAGAAGACCGAGAAGAACGGGAGGAAGACCGGGAAGGGCGGGATGAAGACCGGGAAGAACGGGAAGAAGACCGGGAAGGATGGGACGAAGAATGGGAAGAACGGGAAGAAGACAGGGAAGAACGTGAAGAAGACCGCCAGAAGCTAGTCAATAATATTTTATTCCAGCCGTTACAAGGTTACGTTGTTGTATTCAGATAAAGTGTCAAATGTGATCTATTATCTTGGCCCTACATTAATACACGTTTTATGCGTGACCGATCAAATCAAAGTAATTGTGCTGTTAAAGTAAAACACCTCTTCACGAAGCCGAAAGGCACTTGTTCTCCTCGTCATTGTTTCCCAGCAATAATTATTTTGTATGTACTAGTGTATTTTTATGTTGTAATGTAATTTTGTGTATTTTATCTATGGGCCTTAAGATGCCTGAAAATAAAATGATTGATTGATTGATTAATGCGCAGAGACACCGAAGACATTGGGTGCACCCTGTGGGGAAAATGTCATGTAGATATTTTGAAAGAATGGAAAATTATGCAAATATCCATCCTGATCGTTTTCCTACAGTGTATAAAATGTCACTAGAAAGTTTCCATATTCTATTGTCGAAAGTAAACACGGTCTTAAGAATTCCACATTCAATTCACTATTGTCAGGCATTTTTCTGCTCATACTGTATAACAAAACGTCATACTGCTTGCGCGCCGCTCCAGCCGCGCCTGCTAGCGACGCGGAACAGGCGTCGAAACGCCTTGCCTGCGCCGCGCCGCTTCAGTACCTACCTCCACAGCACCCCCGCACCCGCACCCCCCGCTCCTCCGCTTCTGAACTCCATGTGTTGCGGGACCAGTGAGCCTACTGTGCAGGGGTAGACGATGTGGCTTTTTTTCTTTTTTTTTTTTTTTGTTACTTTAATTACCTACTAATATTAGATAGGTATAAGCAATTTTTTTTATAATTCACAACGTGTCGCCTCCCTACATTTTGAATTGAAACGGCAAGATGCCTGCGCCGCCCCTTCGCCTTACGCCGCTTCTGTGTAATTTGCGCCTAAAGCAAGCTCAGAAAGAGTTCAAATAAGTGGGGGAAACATTCGCTTGCGGTACGGCCGGGGGTGAGAGAGGAGGAAGAGGGCGGCGCGTTATATAGCACAGCACGAACTCAGTGCATCGCACCAAATTTATATCGATAATAAGATACAGTACAGTACAGTGTGAACGTGTCCATAACAATGCATGGTGCGTGATCTTGGTGTGCTATATATACTTTATCCTATTAGGTATATTATAGCGTAGTCTGAAAGCAGCTTTACGCGTGGCCACTAAGTAGGTACTTTGAAAAACAATCAAAATAGCGGAAAAAAAATCCTGCCAAAAAGTTTAAACCCCTTTGGGGATAGTCAGCAAGTGCAGCGTAAGGTACGGATTGTTTCTAAAACCCGAATAGATAGTCTCATAAATATAGGGGCCATTTACCTAACTCATACTCCTATCAGTCTTATTTATAGACAAGTCATTATAGGTTCGCATAATAAAGTGAACCCGCAGAAGGGATTAAATCATTATTCCAAACTCCAAAAAGATACCGAATGTCTCGTCCAAACGAGCATAAGATGGATTACTTTTATAAAATCTAATAAAAAATAAATTGAAGAGATCCGATTAGAATTTAGCTGACATTCCCTAATTGGATGGTACGAAAGAACGAGTGCAAATTGATGCGGTTTTTTTCGTTAAGCCAACGATGGTTTATGTTGACAAAATAGATCATTAGGCTGTAGATTTCTGTTTCCATGGGGACTTCAACATTGGGGTTGAATACCTACTCTTTTTCTTTAATAAAATTAGCATACAACTGCTTAACTGTCTAGGAGCAGACGATGATCTGATTCTCAGATGAGGTTGTCCTGGTTTGATTCCCGGGTCGGGCAGAGTTAATAGGATTTATCCATCAATAATTTCTCAATGGCAGCCATTTTTTTGATTATTTTTTTCTGGTAGGATGTCATCAACTGCCTTCTCCCACTCGGGCGGAGCAGGAGGGAGTGTCAGACTTTTACTGACTAAAACCCATCCATGTTCCTTCCTCGGCCTTTATGTTCCGGGGCCACGGTATCTCTTTCGAACAGTCCCGCAACCCCCCCAATGGCAGCCATGGAGTCTGGATCTACACTACCATAGATAATACACTATAAAATACAAGATACAAGATTTTCGTTTTTAAAACTGTGTACCTCAACTGTTAGATGGCACTGTTAGTTTCTGTTTAACCAAATGAATAGAAAAAGTAATAATTCTTGACTGCGGATTTGAACTTGGGACCTATTAATCACAAGGCAGCCGCTATCACCGCTAGGCTATCACTGACAAGTTGTCCAAAATAGCTGTTCTGTTTGATAGTTGTAAAACAGTCGAAAAGTTTGTGTTCTCAAACATACAGATGGCAGCACTATCTATGAAAATTTTGTTTGACGCCAATGTATGGAAGTTTCACCCCCCTGTACACTACTTAGCTCGACATGGGACTTATCATAACTGGCAAAATGTGGTGGTACTATTAGGTACACCTAACTCTTCAGGGATTCATTCTGCCTAACTCTTCAGGGATTCATTCTGCCTAACTCTTCGGGGTTTCATAGTGATCCATTGTGATTTACATAATATTAATTGTTAGGTAATTAGGTACAATTCTGCACATCTGAATTACATCAAAGTTTTTCTTCCACCAGTAGGCGTTGAATTGATCGGTATTTCTCTCATTCATCGTAGGTTGGTTGAGTTTTGCTTGCGATCTATACTAATATTATAAAGCAGAAGAGTTTGTTTGTTTGTTTGGTTGAACGCGCTAATCTCAGGAACTACCGGCTCGAACTGAAAAATTATTTTTGTGTTGGATAGTTCATTTATCAAGGAAGGCTTTAGGCTATATAACATCACGCTACGATTATTAGGAGCGGAGCAGGAATGGAAAATGTTGCAAAAAAAAAATCCTTTCGTTTTTCTCTCTTATTGACGCAGACGAAGTTGCGTGGGTCAGCTAGTATGTTATAATACGTTACACTTGTACCTACAGAACAAAACAATTAGTACCTACCTAGATAAGAATGAAGTCACCAACAACTTTGTAAGTAGACGCGTTGCCTGAACCTAACTTCGCTAAAATACAGTCGCTTAGTCAGACCTCTCCCCATCTTTATAGTTTCAATATACTTAGTCCTCATACCCTCAATCAGTATGTGTCCTAGCGTCTAAGTCACAATCGGGTTTGTCCGAGTCCATTTGGACCGCCCTAACTGAAACTAATGCACCATATCTGTCCAACTTATTAAAGTTTACGCCCCGAGACGTGACCTCAGTGTCGAACAACTAAGTCTGTTGTGTATTGCAACTGGGGGTAATGTGTGGGCTAACCTTAATGTGATTGTAAATCTTGTTTTAATGGTAGCAACGTGGCTACTTTGTTCGTACCTATGAGCTGCGTATTGATTTATTAGGGTTTGGTATAGTTTCTTTAGGCCTGAATTTCTGCCACGCTGACGTCGGTCGCGCAGTTTGTCGTGACGTCAGCGAGAACAAAATACGGTGCTATATAGAACAAAATGTATATTCGTACGCGTGACTGACGTATGCGGCCGATACAGCGCAGGAAGAATTCAAGCCTAAACCCGCGTAGACATCGTCCTAAACATACTGATACGTCCTATTTCTAAGGGCCGTTACAGCTGCGTTTTTATCAGAGATGAGCGAAGCTGCGTAGGGAGAGATGTGTGTGAAACTAACCAATAATATCGCTTCTTTATCACAGCTTGAGGTAATCTAGCTTTGTGATTGGCTAGTTCCACACACATCCGTCCCTACGCATCCTCGGTCACTTCTAGTGGAAACGCAGCTTTAGTCACCTTTGCGTCTGTAAGGCCTGATTTCTTGATGCGCTGACGGTCGGTTGTGACGTCAGCGAGAATAAAATACGACTATCGGTCGCCGCTGACGACAGCGTCGCAGTATGGTGCTATAAAGAACGCAATGTATACTCGTACGTGAGCGACCGTGCGCGACCGACCATCAGCGTGACAGTAATTCAGAAAGTGGTGCGGTGGTGATTGAAGCAATAAACAACTTTCGCAGTTTTTAAGGACGTTTGAACGGACACAATGGTTGGGTACTTATTTGATTAAAAATCCAAAACTTTTGTACATACTTATATTTCCATACAAAATATCGATTTTAATTTTAAGTCGTTTGAAAATTACATAAATACTACACCTACGTTATAAATACAAGGACATTTTGCATCTGGCATCATAAAAGAATACCAGACTGTTCAATACTTTACATTGTAAGTCAATAGGATAAAACGAAAATACAATTTCAAAAATAAAAATAATACAATTTCATCACGAACTTGAGATTACTAAAAAAAACACTTTTCTTAAACGTCATTTGGAACAAAATATTCAAATAAGGTCGAGTATTTAATATTTTTCTCAAAGACTAGTTTTCCATACTGTTAACACATAACCAAGCTTATTTGAATTGTGGCAACTTAAGTATAAATAATATAAAAATTCGGTACTTAAAAAAGCAATATAAAATAACTTAAAAAAAGATCGTTATAATAATTGATTACAGATTCAAAAAATAAACGTATTAAGTCTTAACCTACAGTTAAATACTTTCAAGCGGTTAGTAAAATGCACCCGAAAACCTCTAAGTATCTAAATTGATTTCTTTTAAATCCAAACAAATACTTTTTCGCAGTCAATAAGGCAGTGATATTTAATGGCTAATAAATATACATTTTATCAAACAATTTGAGATATATTTCTATGTAGGCACATAACACTTTAACGTGTCAATCGTAGTAAGTAACATAAGGAATGATTATTCAGAGTGAGATTATACAGTACCTACTAATGTCAGCGCAATGAGGAACACGTACTTAAACATCTATAAAACCAGCGTTAATTCCTAACCTAATAAAAAAACAAGAACCATAATAAACATAGACTTTTGTAATACATAATACGTCTAATTATAATTTGTGCATAAAACCTCAAAAGAGGTTTTTAACAAATACCAAAGCGATTTATACGTTTTTTTTTAAACATGCAATACTTTTGGTTACTGATTAAGTAAATCATTTCGTAATGTATAATAATAATTTTGTTTTCTAAATGAGTATTACTTATCACTAATTTGAGTTTATAATAAAATATTTTATCTTAACACGTTACCATTTAGGCAGAGCTCCGACAGGCGGCGGACTTATGTCGGTGGATATTAACTAAACCGAAATACATTTTAAAAAGTTGCCATGATAATAATATTATGCAAGTACATAGCACTAAATAACTAAAAAAACTATCTATCGGTAGTATTACTGGACGAAATAGAGAGAAATTATAGATTTAGATCGCTACTGCCGTCGCCTGCGCACAAACTCCGTCCTAAGAATATTAGCAATTATTCTCCTGCTGCATAACACACAGCCGTAGCACGGCGCCTACAACTGTCAAGCACACGTCACCTACTTGACACAACTCTACAGGGTTGCCACAAACGCCAGCACCATTACATTTTAAACAGAAACTTTTAACAGTGACCAGTGTTACCAGCATTCCAGACGTTTAGTTTGCTTAGTATTTTCTGGTCACATTTTTCGTAACAACCCTTAATATCTGTAAGTGATATAACAATTAAATAGCTTCACTTTCATGAACAAACTTGTTAACCTTCTTATACTTATATATTCCAATACTAAATTCATCTCACAGCTCCCGTTAAGGCTAATTGGCCAATTTGAACACTTTAGAGTGGAGTTAGCTTCAAAAACATAATTTAAATACGCCTTAAATTGGACGACAAATTATTGTCTCATTGAGACAATTGACTCCAATGTTAGAAATCTCTTTAAATAAATTATGATCACACAATGCATATGCTGAAAAATATAACTGCTTATTTAACATTTAACTTAAACAGCTGCCATTTTCCGAAGCTAACTCCACTATACAAGGATATACGCATTGGATAATTCTATCAATAAGTATCAACATTTTATAATGTTATTTACAAAGACAGAGCTCAAGAGTATCCAAGAATGGTCAGAAGAAGATGACAGAGTGCCAGTGAAAGTAGTAAGTAGATGGAGTGTTTGTGTGCTCAAACGAAACTAGCCCACATAAACGGGCACGGGGATATGAGAAGGAGCTAATTTGAAATTAATTCGAAACCGATGCCCTAAGACGCATACTGAAATAAAACAGGACACGTTATTGCATCTGGAAATAAAAATTCTTAATTAAGGTGGTAGCCCCATTGCGGGACTGTTCGAAAGAGATACCGCGGCGCGAAGGAACATGGATGGGTTTTAGTCAGTAAAAGTCTGACACTCCCTCCCGCTAAGCCCAGAGCGGGAGAAGTTATTTGATGATTTCCCATCCTAAAAAAAAAAAGGTGGTAGCCCCATAAAGGTCGAGTCAAGGTCAAAGTCGTTCCTCAACCTTTGCGAACTTGGAGGGTTGTATTGATGATTATAATTCTGTAACTACATACGTCTTACAGTCGCGAACGATATATTCATCAACATACGACCTAGCACTGGCCTGCAAATTGCAAAAAAAAAAGAAAATTTGAATTTCGCAGATTACCCTGGAGCATCAACCTTAAGAGCGTGGGAAAAGAACAAATTTTGTTTTTAGGCCACCGACCACGTGCTGTCAAAGCTCACACAAATTAATGTCTGACATAACCACTCCATTTCCTTACTCCTCTGTTTTCATAGTTTTGAAAGGTATCCTCGGAAAGCCTAGGGACAGTAAGATGAGCACTTGTGGTGTATATAAATAATCTGCACGACATGAACATTAATCTATTATGCACATAAGTGCATGTATCATTTTAGTTGATGTGCGGAAGTTTCAGTATTAAGTTTGAAGGAACAATGGGGAAGTACCTACGGATGTTCATATAACTTGGGAGAAGAGATTGAATATCAAGCAAAGATAAACTTGTGCGCATTGCATTGATATTCGTCCTTTTGTCCAATAGCCTTCATTTTTTTTTGTTTTTAATAATTGCTAATATCTGCCTACAATTTTCCCATCTAATGATGGGGGTCGGCTTCCAGTCTAACCGGTTGCAGCTGGTTACCAGTATTTTACATGGAGGGACTGTCTATCTGACCTCCACAACCCTGTTATTATTGGGTAATACGACGCTAAAGGAAACGCAATATCTGCTTTAATATTTTGCATTATGACCAGCCATGTTTTCCTAAAGGGACCACTGTATCTCAATGATCGTTTACTTAATTTCTCGGCTAGCACAAGATTTACGTTAACTTCCCCATTTTAATAAAAAAAATGTAAAAACTTGAAGGTATAAAAAGTTAGTTTGAAGAAGAGTCACAGTTCATGTAAGTTGAGCACATCAACTGGCGTAGAGTCCCGTAGAGTGCGTGTGTGGTCGCGTGCGGCGGCGTGCGGCCGGCTGCGGTCGCGTGCGGCGGCGTGCGGCCGGCTGCGGTCGCGTGCGCGCGCGTCACACGGCGGCAGGAGACGCTGATTGTCAGTGCCACTTCGCCTTCTGCGCGAAGATGTCCGCGCGCAGGTTCTGCGCGAAGCAGATGCCTAGGATCTGTGGGGGATTACGAAAACGATTAGTATTTCACTTGTGTATGAGATATTTCTGTTTTCAGACCTTTATAATCACTCGGCTTAGATGTCTACATAAAAGCGTACTGTTGAATTTAAGGATATTTTTGATGTATATATTTTTTCAAAAATATCCTTGTTATCAATCTGTTCATTGATGTTCAATCAATTTTAAACGTTCCAACATAGCACGGAGGCTTGAAATTCCCAAAAAGCAATTGCCGCATTCTATCCATTGCAAAAAGAGCATGAAATCATGAAGGTTTTCTACTGTACTCTGTTTCACGAAAAAGAAAGGAAATTAATGCATCGATCTTAAATAAACTAGTTAAGATTCATGAAAAGGAACATGTTACGTTGGTACTACTGCAATAAAAATTAAATGTAAAATCTATTTTTTCTTTGAATAAAATCTAATTATTCGCGAAACAGAGTACTTAACTAATACTTTAAAAGCTTGATAAAAGCACAATACACATCAACAAATACATACCACGAGTGCATCTACAAACAAAAACTTACTTGTGCAAAAGCAGTACAAACAGCGGATGTTGCTACTATCAACAGGTTGTGGTCGAACCACTCCTCAGCGGCCTCTAAACAGCCCTTGTCATATATTATCTTTGTTCTATCATAATTCTAGAACAAAAAGAAACGAAAAACATCAACGGGAGGCCACTACATGCTATATACTGTACATTCCTTGCAAACTAGACATACGATTTGTATGTTCTTTTAAGAAAATGACAAAAAAGAATAACAGTGGGGGACGACTTTAAAGTGTCATCTTTCGAGACCAGTGGGTGTTCATTGATAAAACTATAGTCCGCGCCACGAGAAACTATTTTTTTTTTAAACAAAGAATTTCTATCAAGACACGTAACGACAATACTCCCTTCAATCAACTCAAATTATCATAAGTGTAATACGAAACTAACGAGCAATTTAACTTGGTCGAGTTATATTTTGGCGACATAAAGCGCTGTCGGCTAATGTTTTGTGGTACTGGAACGCATCTGACATTATGGAACGTAAACATTTGTGTCGCGATTTTGAAGTAAGATCACGCTGACGCTGTCATATTTTAAATTGATCCAAAGGTTGCGAACCCGAAAGTGTGTTTACAAAATGTACAGCTTCTCGTGGCGGGGACTATGTCTATTTAAAAGCTTGTCTTGGTGCAAGGAATGTACTGGATCAACAGACAACATACGCAGGTAAATCGCAGCAAAAATTATGATGTGCTAGACTACTCAAATTACAAACAAATTATTGATAAAATGTAAATATTTTTTTTTCAAAACGCTCTTATTTATTTCGATATAACAAAACTGAAAAAAATGACCGTATTTCTTCCTTTTTCTACATATTTACATTTACTCAATACCAAAATACGTCTCAACAAATACAACGCCGGTGTCAACCAAAAGACTCGTTTAGAACCTTAAGCGATAAGGGGCCGAGCAGCAAGGCGGCCACTGGCGCGAAGTGTCTCTGCATGAAGTCCTCGCCCGCCGCCATACAGCCGCGCTCGTGTATCACTCGCTCGCTCAGTTGCTAGTGCAAGTGGCAAGTCAGTTCATCAGCTAGGGGCCTAGGGGCCATCCATGAATTACGTCACACGTCAAGGGGGAGGGAGGGGGTCGACAAAGTCTGACATTGTGCGACAAGGGGGTGGAAGGGGTGCTAAATTTCGTGACGTAACATTATTTTTTTAGGAATGTTTCTTTTGATGTCAATTTTATCAAAAAAGAATTTAAACCGAATTAAAACTAATTTCGGAACTGCTTTTTTATTCAATAGTTTGTAAGTATGTACCTAGATGTAAAAGTTGAGTGAGTTGAGTTGAGTTAAATCATGAAATTCGTGTGACGTCATTTATGGATGACCCCATAGAATACTCCCGATTTTTTCAAATTTCAATCGAAAGGATAGTGTATCATATTATTATTTATCAGGAAACAGTAAGGATCCTCCAAACCATCGTCTTAAACATGGAGTGCAAATAAGCTTCCATTGTGATAGCACCGATTATACAAAGCGATAGTCTTAGATCTTGACAAGTTCCTACAAGTTCAGTCAATACGGTAAACTTCAATTTGTATTGAAACTGAACCAGCACTGGTGATATAAAATTTGTATTTTTTACGAACATATTGTTTCCCGTTAGGTAAATGGGAATTTATTATTTATAATTCATACAAATAAGTTTACTGTACCGCGATAGAGTAATAAAAACTCACACTAGGCCCACAGTCAATTTCGTTAAAACTATGAAGGCCCTTCTCGTGACGATTATCTTTTACCAAAAGCCGAAAACACATAAGTCATCAATTTATCACACACAGACTACTTACAAACAAAAAGTATCTACGTAGTATATCAACTATCTGGTAACCACAACACAAGCCTCGTTGCTTAGTGTGGCACTAGATGGCGCTGTGTTTAGTGCCCGGCGTTTTTTTTTTATAAACAGTCGTAAGTAGTGTACTCACATAAGTAGGCTTCCTAACATCGTATCCGCACTGCTTGTTCCTGATGATGTCCTGCGGCTTGTTCCTGCAGCAGCTGAAGGGAACCCCGCACGCTTCCCGCGAGCCCACCGCGCCGCTCGAACAGTTGAAGTACGCGTTGCGGTCCCAGTCCCGGGGACCTTCTACGCCGCAGCATTGTAGCTGGAAGTGGAGGAATACAGGATAAGAAATTACGACAGTGTAAAAAAATTGCAAATCCATTTAGTCCGTCAGTTGGAGTATGGAAAATAATAGACACGTATTTTTGTTTTTGTAAATCATTGAATATTGACTATGATGAAACGCATCTAAACCCGGGAGCTCGTGACGTCAGAACTCGCTAAAAATTATACCAATGCGAGACGCATTGAGAATTTTAATAGCGTCGTATCTTCGTCAATTTTGGTTTATGTAACAAAAGAAAAAATACGGGTCAAATATTTGCTGATAATCTAACTGACGGACGTCATCTACCCTATTGTACTGTACTCGTAGCACATAGCGGCTAAACAAAGAGTACTAAAGCAAAAAAGTACTACAGCGCCATCTATGACACATGTACTAAACAGCGAAATCAAAATCCTACACAGCGTAAGTAAAGTTATCCGGGACAAAGAGTATATAAAAAACCCGACAACAACTGTCGGACAGTGGCTCACCAGACATAACACCCGTCTGGTCGGGATCCTCCATTTTCTATGGGGTGTCATTTTCTCTGGGGGATGGAGAACTTTAGACCCTGTTCTTCATACCCCCAAAGCCATGACAAGTAGGAAGATGTAACTCCAACGTCTAAAGTGGGTCTACCCCGAGGGAATGGCAGCAGAAGTGGATGAGGAGAAGTGTCGCAACCTCCGCAGCCACCGACGACGCCGTGGAAATGAAGTTAACCAAAAATAATGTGAAATATTGTCGAGCCAGCGACGCGATGACAAGACTGCTTGAAGAATTAACTATCAGTCTGGCAATAGATACTAGACCTTCTGCCAGTTAATTTCAGAAATAAGCCTTTTCAGTGCACAAAATAGATAGCCAGTTATAAATATAAATATACTGCACGACTCTTAATAGGTTATTTAAACATATATCCCTGTTTAAATAACCTATTTAGAGTCGTACAGTATATTTGTATTCATATCTTTGCGCTCAAAAACGTCTTTTTCACTTCTCATGCTCTAAAAGTACGCCATTATAGCCCTACGAAGCGGGATTAAAGTGACCGTTTATTCCCTAGGGAGTAAAAAATAATTTAAAAACTTTTTTGCAAAAAATAAAACCGACTTCAAAAAAAAAACAAAAAAGTGAAAAATAACTTTAGCTTCTGAAGTCGGTGACCTTTGTTTGATTGATTTAGTTTTTTTGTCACCGACTTCAGAAGCTAAAGTTATTTTTCACTTTTTTGTTTTTTTTTTGAAGTCGGTTTTATTTTTTGCAAAAAAGTTTTTATTTTTCACTTTTTAGTGGTTATCATGTGCTTGATATACATGAAAAGTGCATACCGTTACAATTACATCAAGCCCAAACACGACTAGGGTACATTGTCTCATTATGGAGTTCCGTGACTCTTGGCTTCATCATCAGATCTGATGGTAGAATGGTTCTTATCAAACGCAAATGCTTCACTTGTTGTAGAAAATACCAAAATCGCAACACATTTTCATATAAAATTTGAAGAGTTCCCTCGATTTCGCCAAGATTCCATCATCAGATCCCGACTTGGTGGCTATGGGACCATTTGGAAAGAATACCCTTTCCAACAAAAAAAGAATTTTCCAAATCGGTTGGCAAACGACGGAGTTATGCCCGAACAAACATAAAAAAAAAAAAAAAAAAAAAAAAACAAAAAAATAGAAACATCCGAATTGAGAACCTCCTCCTTTTTTAGAAGTCGGTTAAAAATGGAACGATCTTTGACTCTGAAACATGGTCACAAAAGAGTAACTTTATTTTTTTTTAATGGATCAAAGGTATTATTTAAATTTCGAATTGGCTTGCAAATAGAAAGCGGTTTATTGAAAAAAAAAAAACAAATGAACTCTTCAACGCGAGAAAAATTATTGTTGTTTGTGTGCCTCGTTGATTTTGAAAAGTATGTGCAATGCCTATGTTGCTAGCCGCTGCAGTAATGTAGGTACTAATTATCTGTGGAATGTGGATCATCTTCATTGCGACAATGTCGAGAGTTTGTGTTGTGTTTTAAATTGTTAATCTGTGACTGACCTGATAGAAGAAAAAACTGACTGCTCAGTTCAGAATTTTTGTCGAGTGTAAATATGTTCGGTTTTAAATGACTATTTTTCTCGCACTCGAAGTGAAAAGTACAGTTTGCACCTCGAGACTAAACGCCAACTTAATATACCCTCGCTTTTTAATGACTCCCTCGCAAGCTCGGGAGTCAAACCACCTCGGGCGATATAATGGCTTCGTTTAGTCCCTCGTTATAAAATATACTATATTTTCCTCTATTTCGAACCCATGTTCAGCGTTTTTAATGATGAACAAATCACCTCATCCCTAGAATTCCATCACGTGTGATTACATTGTTTACCTGTTATAACGATCATTCTAATACCTATGTAAGTAATTAAAAAAACTACAGAACACATGAGGTAAAAAACAAACAGAAAGATAAATTGTCATAAAAACCGCAAACGTGGGACTTTTTGGAAGCATATTAGCCTGATATTTCCTCAAAACGTTGATATCTCTCGTACTCAGAACAGGGATTTGAGAATCATAAAATTTCGTTGAAACATTTCAATTTTCCTGCTTCTGTTCGGTAACAAGTATTTAATCTGATGCATTATCCTATTAAAAATAAATTGGGGAATACCAGCAATCTGTTCTAATTTAATCTTTCATTGACTACACTATGAACAGCTCTAAAACGGAGGTGGGTGGGACACTGGGCAAGACGTGGGTATGGCTGGTAGAGTAGAGCCCTCACTGAGTGATTAGTGAGATAAGAAGTGTTCGCAGACCAACAGCCAGATGTGTGAATGATATTTAGAAGATCGAGGGTACGACCAGCTTGAGAGTCGCGCAGACCAGTATTGTATTGTACAACGGGCTGGTGTCCGCAACTCCACGTCAAAGCGCGTATTTTGCGTATGGGCAAATCCACCACGCGGGCCCAGTGCGGTTTGGTAGAAGTCACATGTCATCGAATTTTTGGTTCTAAAACATGCCGGTTTCCTCACGATGTTTTCCTTCACCGTTTTGAGAGCATTGGTGATAAAAGAAATTACACAAAGTAATGCGCCTGCCTGGGTTCGAACCCACGACTTACTGTTCGTAAGTCGGGGCTGCTACCACTGGGCCATCGCTGCTCTCTACGCTACCAATAAATGATCATGATGATGATGTATTTACCCAGTCTTCTTGTATCCAATCAATCAAGTTCTGTTGATCTGGGTCTTCTCTGTAATGTGTGATGAATGTTTGGAAGCCAGTAGTTGCTTGTTGTTTTATCTGCAAGACAGAAAAATCTTATTAAGCACTTACTCGTTCAGTTCATTACATATCTTATCATTTATCATATATATTAAATCAAGCTTTCTATTTGCCATCTGTACCTACTTCCTACTCATTTTCAACCTTATTACTTACGGCATAGGGGTGAAAAGACCGTCAGTAAACTCCGTAGTACCTAGTTACCTACATCAACTGCTTTCTCAGATATCACATTTGTGTGAATAGCTGGGCTGTTTATTGAAAGAAAAGTAAATAAGCACCTACTTATATGCTTCAGCCACACCAAAAACTTTAAACAGAAAAGTTCCTGCTTTCTCCAAATTTAATTACTCTACAGCTGAATCAGTTATACTCAAAACTTACCCAATCTTTGAAGACAAAGAAGAGGATTCCGGTTGTCATCTCCGCCAACAGTAACAAAGCGAGGAAAACAGCGTACTGAAATAAAACAGGGAAGTGCATTAATAAATCTAGATTAAAAAAGGAATAAATCAAATGGGTTCTATAACAGCCATATTTTGTTTTAACATAAAATGGTCGATATAGTAATGTTAGTCAAAGTGTGAGTGAAAAGTTTCGTTGCTGGGCGTCAACCCTTTGTACCTACTGGGTTTTTTTAGACCAAAATCCTCGAGTACTAAATACCTATCATTTTCGGCAAATTAATTTGGTTCTCTTTTGTTTAAAAACTATGTCAAATTTTCAATGATCATGCGGTGAAAATGGCGTATGCTTGCGTATAAATTGTCTATTAAGATAAAACTTGAAGACTCTCAAATTATAGCTATCAAAAAACCTAGACTACAGAAAAGTTTTACTGTAGCAGTTTGCACAATGAATGCAAAGACAAAAGTAGCCATTATGTAAATTCAACCATAATAATACTAATCTATAGAGTCCAAGTTCCCATATCACACAATTACAATATCCCACGCTCATTACATTTTGTATTGTCTAAAATAATCGAGCCGTATGGCAACAAATGCCTTTGTTCTGCAACCCTAGTGAAGGTTCATTAAATCTTAACAAGCCTTGCATGCGATGCGAGCATAATGATGATAATCAAATTCCGATTTACTTTACAGACTTGGAGTAGCAAGAAAATGGAGTAATAATGTAAAGGCATACATATCCAATTTCAACTCAGAATAAGTTCAGAATGGGGCTTTCACTTCATATTAATGGAACTCCAGTGCAAAATCTAATAGTTCTAAACCCAGTGGTTTATGCATTGAGCATGTCAATTAAGAAGATTTTGCAATGGTGAAGATGTGTGACAGGCCATGGGCTTCTGTGCAAGCACTTTACCATGACCATGTCTTATCTACTAAGATAACCAATAATAATAACTATATCTATTATCCAATGGCCTTCGCCGCAATCGTGCAGACCATACAAAAATCGATCAGTCGCGGCTCTCTCTCACTGATTGGCAATGACAAATTCTACACAAGGTGTCCCAAGATGTCTCTTAACACATGACATGCTACTTGAACAAAGAAATAAGCACTCAGAAATATTTTATATTCCAGGCTAACTTTATCCTCCAGCCAACGTATTCACCCTCCATTGTGTAATTACTCCATGTTTACTATAGAACTATAACAATGGTAATACTCACGCATGCTAGCAGGCACGTGTTCTCACGAAGAGCACCGACGCAGCCCGTGAACCCAATTATAAACGTTATTGTGCCTGCAATCACATCATGAAACAATATAACATGTTACTGCACAAAATAAGGCAGTAGGTACAGTGACTTAATGCAGGATTGACCAAGCAAGCTCCTTTACGTCATTGCAGTAAGGGCCATTTTCATAGTAGCGTTACCGCTAATGTGCGGTTGACTGCACAAGCATGTAACATCACAGGTTTTTGTTAAAGCTGCTTGACCTTTTGCCATAATTTGACAGTTGTCTCTTACAACATCCAAGATTTAAAAGTGAGTTTTCTTTATGCCACAAACTAACTATAATAACTAGGTAATTCATGTACAAAATGTAACACTAGCTTCGACCCGCGACATCGTCTACATCGAGTAAACATATCTTAAGGTAATTGGTAATAGTTTAACTTGGCATCAGTGAAAAGAATTTTCGAATTCAAATGAGTTATTATTTCAGATATTCAAGGTTTTATAGAGTCAAAGCCAGTTGTCACATATGACTTTTGTGAACAAGGCCTCTTTGTGCTCTCGACACCCATTGGTGATAATAATTTACTGCAACTATCCCAACATCTGTGACTGCTGGTAATAAAACTACTTTAAACGATCAACAACTGGGCCATGTTTACAGTAAGGAGTTAATGTGGCAACATTTAGTGCAGTTTCAAACCCAACTGTTGGTTATTTTTGGCAGCCCACTCAAATTGGATCATAATGTTGCAGTGTAAATTTGTGTGGTAAGGTATAAAGTTTTTAACTATATTTAAAGGAAATTAGAACTAAAGCTCATTTATTGGTTCATGATTCTTCAAAGAGTTTTGCCCATCATTGTAATGACTTTCTCATTATTTTAGGGTTCTGTATGTCAAACGGAACCCTTTGGAAAGTCAAAAATGTTTTGTTTCGTAAAGGACTGATTTATGGACTGCAACTAAGCAGCTACAAGTATAAAGATTACACATACAACTACAATAAATACATTAACATAGGTCTTAAACATGGCTGGTGAAATATGGATGTAAGAAAGGAGTATACTGTAAATTGCTGCCTAACTCTTTGGAGATTTAAGGAGTGATTAATTATTCAAAAAACTCAATGTTGTGTACTCACCCACACATATTAAAATAAATGCTGGATCCAACGCAATGTTGGTGAGTCTTGATAAATTGTTGAAAGTGTCCTTCTCCGTCCATGCCCACACACCAACAGCTAACACAATCAGACCAAGGAACTGAAATGGAAAATATATGTAAACATAGAGGAGATACTAAACATAGGGAATACTGAAAAGAATTAACAGACTAATAAGTTATAAGTGCATGCATGTTTGACCATGGACACCATGGACAATGTAAAAGGAGTTGGTAAGAATCACAGAGGTGGTTTTCTGTGGTTATAGCATGCCATGGGAAGAAGGTGAGCGTTTATATACAATTATTTTTAAGTCGTTTTGGAACCGAAAGCCATAAGCTTGATCATCAAACTCATTAAGATTAAGACTGTTTTTTTTTTAATAACATAAACAAATCCTTAAAGTTATTGTGTATAATTAACATGGTTATAAAGGATGTTACAAGCCCCTTCTTAAACCTGTGTGGAACCCTTAGTGGTTTAGTCTAACCCCTACTTGGCTGGTGGCATTATCTATCAAGTCAACAATATGGCTGATAAGAATGAAATTAATAAAAATCCTAAATTGCATATAGTTTGATAACCTCAGCTAATCATTATATCCCGCTTCCTTTCCTGTGTAACCTTTTCATACAAAATTAAACCACACAAAATCATTCCACCCGATATTGCCCGATTTAACCATATCCTGTTGAGATCACATTATAATTTTTCCTTATGTTTAAAAATATTAATTTAGTACAGTACATATACTAAAATTGGAACGATGACACACAGGTCCTCATCCAGTACCATCACAGAATTTGGTAATGTGTGCACTAGTTACTCTTAATAAATATCTTTGTGGTAACCTGGATTTAGATTAACAGGAAAAAAGACTTGAATAATAAACATACAAAACCAAAACTTATCATTGTTTAATTTTTATGCTGTTTTAATCCAATTTACTGATTGTAGGTAAAATAACAATTAATTTAAGACTTGGTGTATATTAACTACCGAAATAAAAATCGCTGGTTCCTGGTAGTGAGAACAAAAGTTATATTCTGTCCATCAGAAATCCATAAACAATAAGTATCAAAAAATAGACAAAAGGTATAAAAAGGAGGCTTCAAAACATAAAGCCTAAGGCAGACTTGCACAGTGTATTCTTACACTAACTTTGTTAGGTAATGATGAACAAAACTATGAAACATTAAGCTACAGGCTACCTGTTTTTACTGTGCTACTAGCTACAAACTCATACGACATTAAAACTCTTTTACTTTCATCATAACTTAAAAGATACAATTCTTTGCCAAATGATAGGATAGCAGACAGTTTGTGTTCTAATAAATGAGTAAACCACCTAGCAAGTTTTTTGTTCACACTTGTGCGCCAATTCAAGGCTACTATAATCAAGTATCTAAGAATTATTTTTTACAGCTTATTGGCAGGATGCAGACAGTCATACTAAGTACAGTTATAACAATTATATTTATGTATGTAGGTGTCTTTAAACAAGTCTAAGGTGACCCCAATTGACTGGCAATATGCACAGGTGAGATGAAATCAATACCAACTCAGACATTACAAGTAATACGAGCGTAATGCTCCTCATTCACTAAGTTTTGCATCTCGTAAGAAACCACACTTATGACGATAATAAAAAACCTTGTTATGCCAGATATGTGCGAATGTCAATCCCCTAATTAATATGTTAATTGACAAACTAGATACTAATAAAAGGTCTCCACTTACCCAGAACAAAACATTCACACCAAAAATAACATATTTCAAACAACAGCTGACTTCGCTGGTGTCGCGTCGATATTTCCTTATACCAGGCATTTTAAGTATCACATAATCATGTCACTGTAATATTAAAAGTAGGACTGAACACTACATTTGTGAAAATTAGAACTAAAATCTAATAAACTTAGCAACTAGGCCAAACATCAGCCAAATCAACGAGAACGAGTGGAGTGAACGACCGTCAAACAAAAGAAAGGAAAATTTACGAGGATAACTTAAAATTTAACTACACATCCAGTGCTACATCAGTGGAAACGTCAATATGATTAAGGTTATTCACAACCACAAGTTAAAAAGAGACAAACGATGAAAAGGAACAAGGTAAATGGTTCTTTTCATTTTGGTCGCATTATTACACACGAATAACGTTCCGATATACGTTGCAAAGACCATTTTATGTTTTCAAATTATTAGTGGACGAAATTTGTACATATTCAATTCATGAAAGGAAACATATAATACATGGGATTAATAATCTAAAATAATCTAATCCTTGGCTTATACTGTTATGTATTTCTTACGGAAGATCACTCGACACTCATAATTGACATAACAGATCATAGCAGTCAGGGCCATTCAAGAGTGAGTTGTTTTCTTTTCAGAAGGGTTCAAAAGTTTTCGTTGCACTTGAGTCTTTTATAAAAGTTAATTTTTAAAACGACAGTCTCAAGATTGAACCTCGAGTCGTGAGTCAAAAGGATTCAGGGTTTACAACAATGATATTATATAATTTAAAAAAGGCGGGGTTTGAGAACTTGATTCAGTTCCAAACCGTCATTAACGAGTCGAGTTCTAAGTCTTTTCCACAGTAGACTGTATCTTTGCTTTTAACTGTTGCGAGCTTCAGTAGTCAGCCCATGATTTTATAAAATAATAAGATGTGAAATCTCTGTTAACGAGCTGTTTGGTACATGCATAATGTTAAGCTTAATGCTGTCACACCACTTGAAACGAGTGAAACTTTGTGAAATCTTGATTATGCCTCGAGGTAAAACATAAGACGACAAAGTAGGAAGATGGTTGACGACGTATACCTACACCTTAGTATTTTATAACACAATTAACTCGTATACAAGTAGTGTGACAGGTCTCATCTTTCGTGGCACGGACTGTACATAATAGTGCCCCTACGTGCCCAACCTTCCATCTGCGTCTTGATATACAGGATGTTTAGGTTGCCCAAATTTTTTAAACCCAAAGAGACAAAATGCTTGCAAAATTTTGGTTTGTTTATTCTTATTTGATAATTAACAATAATCTGGAAGAGCAAGCGTCGCGGTCGGTCGGCGGCGGAGGGTTGACCGTGGCCGACAGCGACGCTTGCGTTCGCATTGATTATAGGTTTGATCAGAGTCAATCAGACCTAGTGGGTCTGATTGACTCTGATCAAAATTCATAACATCATCTTTTAAAGACCACAATTTAAATAAATTCACGCTTGCTTTCCCTCCATGGGATATGCAGAGTTGACCTACAGTGTAGGTGGCTACCCACACACACAATTTATAACAGAATTATACCTTTAACTAGCTGACCCGCGCAACTTCGTCTGCGTCACTTAGGAGAAAGAGAGGGTTACAGAGATTGGGTCGTAAGCACCTATAATACAATTTTCAAAGAGCACATCGTACACATCCTTCCGCATAATGAAAATGCGCGCCCGGTACATGATCATTATTTTGCTGCGGAGTTATTTAAAACGGTGTATCTCCTAAGATATGCATCAATTTACGTGCAATACGAAACGCGTCCATCAATTCTGCAGTTAATATTGTTGATAGCAAAATTTGAAGTTGATTGGACCCAGGAATCACATTTTCCCATACAAACTTTGCCCCCAACCTTTTCACCCTCTTAGGGGTATAATTTCAGAAAATCCTTTCTTATCGTATTATAGGCATACGATAAGAAATTATCATACAAAAAATACACCCTCCAAGCTTCAGGTTTCGACAGTCTGCGGTAAAGGCTGTGCGTTGATCCATCACAGTCCTTCAGGACAAAGCATTTTTATTATTTGTAGATAGTAGGATTTGAACTCGTTTGTATTTGTAACTTTTCGGGCTTTATGTCTGATGTACATTCGTATAGTCTACATTTTCTTCGTAGTATTATTTTATTTGTAAATACAGGGTGGAAACAATTAACCGGGCAGAAAGGGGAGCTTCCTTAACCGTTGAGTATTAGAAACAGGATCGATTGGGATCAAAAAATGTTTTGTGTAAAATAGCAATTTTCTTGCTAACTGTACCTACTTTTTTTTAATCTGTGAATGGGGATCAAAATTTCACGAAAAATTACGGATGGTTTCCTAAGACCATTTTCATGTAGCTGCAACGGTTAAGGTTTATCATTATTGGCATCAAAAAAATTGTTTTATGTACCTAAAATGGCAATTTTCTTGCTAACTGCACTTTATTTTTTAATTAAATCTGTGAAGGGGGATCAACATTTAGCGAAAAAATTATGGATTGTTTCTAAGACCTTTTTCGTGTAGCTGCAGTTCCCCTTACTGCCCCGTTTATCGTTTCCACCCTGTATTACCAACTACTTATACCGAGGAAAGCCGATTTTCTTGAGTTCCGCTATTTTGGGCGTATTCACTTCAAAAATCAAATTTCAAGAAAATTGAGAAATTATATTTAAGTGTATTAGATTTGAAGTATTTACAGCAACTTTTAAAGGTTTATACTTCATTGGATTTTGTTCTATAGGTGTATGAAGTTTATTAATTTTAAACACAAAACCTTCTTTTTTACGTCTCTGGATGAAATTTTTTTTAAATGTTGAAACAGGTATTTCTTTATTTTTAATAATATTATTTACTCTGAGTTTCATGATTCTAGAACAATCTAAAAAAAAAAATTCATACAAACTTTAACCCCCTTTTCACCCCCTTTTTCCAAAATTTTCCATAATTTCTATAGCCTAAATGTTATTCTGAGTTTATTTAAATAAAGGGTGTAAAACACCTCTTCACGAAGCTGAAAGGCACTTGTTCTCCCCATCATTGCGATCATTTTTTTGTTCTACACCATACCTGGGAACCTTCTAGTTACGGAGATATGAGGGGTCAAAGTTACAACTTTTTGACAACTTTTTTTTTTAAATACAAGTTTTATTGTAAGATTTTGACTTTTAACACCTTCACGACCCCCGTACTATTCAATCCATCCATCAGCACAATGTTTTAAGTGAGTTACATTGAGTTCTACCACAAAACATGATTTATAACCTCAAAAAAAAAAGTTGTTTCCCAGCAATAATTTTTGCGTAAAGTTACTTAGTTTGATGTACAGAATGCTTGGTTAACGGCTTTGTGATGAGGTGGTTTACACCCTGTAGATTAGTGAAGTTTTCATCAAAATCCGTCCAGCAGTTTTTACGTGATGCGCGTTCAAACAAACAAACACAAATTTAAAAAATGGTTTTTATATGTTCAGTTACTTATTTTAAGTCACCCTGGGCGATTTTTTTTTTCATCTTCTATGTACAGATTTTTTGGTCTCAACGATTTTATTATATGTATAGATGTATAGATTATTTTATGTAGGGACATTTTATCAGCCTACCTGGTAGTACCTACTTACCTACCTGATCTATAAAAATGTCAAAGCTTGTTTATGTGTGTAACTATGTTTGCTCCTCCTTTATGCTGTAACGGCTGGATGGATTCAAATATAGTGTAGGCACACAGCAGGCAGACACGGAATAACAGGTGGCGTAATTTTTAATGTCAGATTACCCACTGTTCGACACAAATGTAAATTTGTTGAAGAATAAATAAATAAAATAAGCGTTGTCTGTACTTAGTACAACGAAGAAGTACTTATACGCGAGCGAAGCCGTGGACAAAAACTCAAGTCACTTAGTTTAAAGTATGTAGATAGGTACCTACTTACCTAATAACCATAGGATCCATAGGTGCGAGTAATAGCCTGTAACTCGCACCTACGGATCCTATACCGAGTATCTATTACTAATAGGTACTCGGTATTTATTAAAAGGATAAAATCGATAGCTAAATGATTTCATCATTATCATTAGGGACGTTAATAATACGTTTTTTCCCGGCAAACACCTAGGTACATATATTTTTTACCTTCCCCGTGCGCTTAAGAGTAGGTAACAGTCAATCTTTAGTTAAGTAAATATTAACATGTACCCGAATACCCAAAAGACGCCCAGTGTCGGAGTTAGGCCTTCCCCTTGCGTCGCCACGTCGACTTTCCCAATACCAGTAGACAACCGCAAAGTTGGGAATCGAACCTGCTACAGGTTTCTCACAGCAGCCAATCCTTTACCGACTACCTATGCCTACCGTAGAATGTAGGTTACCCTATTAATTAACAAGAAGTCAGAAAATATTTAGAAGACTGGAACTGAAACTCAAAAAATTATTACTGGCACTCAAATAATCTGCATTTTGTCATGTTCAGTTGAATTTGAAAGAAGAATGTTAAAAGGTTAACGTGTCAACATCAGCCTAAAGCAGGTCACTGCTGGACATAGGCCACTTTAATCGCTAGCTACTCAACTCTCATCCAGTTGTTACTAGCCACCCAGCGAAGATCGTCGTTCCACCGAACCTGAGGGCGTCCCACGTTGCGCTTGCCGATTCGAGAACACGTCTACCACCTTTACGTGTCAGGTTTAGGCTATTTATCAGGTTCTTCTTCTTCTCGTATCGACGTTACATTCATATCCTAATTCTTTGGACCCAGTAGATGACCACGTTTATTCATCATGGCGGCGCAGCACATTAAAGGTGTAAAAAATCTCTTAACGAAGCCGAAAGGCACTTGTTCTGTCCGCCATTGCGATCATTTTTTTGTTCCACACCATACCTTCTAAGTAGTTACGAAGATATTGGGGGTTAACGTTCCAAATAACACTTAAAAGACCCCCGTACTATTCAATCAATCCATCAGCGCAATGTTTTAAGTGCGTTACATTGAGTAAGTAGTTCTACCACAAAACATTATTTTTTACCCCAAACAGAAAGATGTTTCAGCAACTTTTTTTGCGTAAAGTTACTTGGTATGATCTACAGAATGCTTGGTTGACGGCTTCGTGATGAGGTTGTTTACACCCTTGATCGTCAACGGTGCCGATGACGGATGACACACTTGGGAAACTACAGCAAGTGGGAATGGTGGAATCGGACAATGATCAGAGGCACAATACTGCTTGGAGTTGTAGGAATCGATAATACCCCATTTCGAACATTAGGTTATTTTAATTTAAAAATAAAGAAACTATTACAGTTATTTAATTGTATATATCTACATATTGAACTATCTAAAACGCTTATGACGAATTACATTGTATTCCATCTGAAGTGTGTGTTTCGATCCAGTCGATGTAGTTACTGACCTTCGTGTACACACCTGGAAAAGACAGTTTTATGAGAAACAAACTAGGGGAAACCATTATTATTTTGATAAATAACTTCATTTGATAAGTTGACGAATAATAATCATTCGTAGCCGTGCCCTGTGGCAATCAAGAAGTGGACGCGGACTTTTTTTTTGGAACAGACAACCTCTCGTGTGATGTCTCGTCGGACCATTAACCTGATCATGGACACAAAGAATGTATTTTTTTCTTTGATATAAAAAAAAAAACAAGTTTTAAGTCTTAAGTTTTAAGGCCCAAGTTTTTTTCATGAAATAGTCATTCAATCGACCTTCCTGAACTTGGAGAGTTTTGTTGATGATCATAATTCTGTAACTACATACGTTTTACAGTCGCGAATCATATTTTATTCAACATGCAACCTAACACTTGCCCGCAAATTGCAAAACAAAAGAATTTCGCGGGCTACCATATAGCATCCAACTTACTACCAGGTTTTGATTTCCGCATTTAAGCCCTAAAGTGAACCATTGTGCGTGAACTATGGTCGACGTTACTCCAACCTGATTCCTGATCTTCTCAGGACATTTGCAAGGGATCCTAGTGTTTCAAGAGTCTCTTTGCCGAGCTGGGTTGTTACCCAGCTCCGCGAAGAGACTACCGGTACACCAACCACCAAAGAGCACCTGCGCCACCGTGTTCTCCACCTTCATGCACGCTCTGCACAGGGGACTGTCAGTGATACGTATAGTCAGTGATACATATGGAGTATTTGTTCAGTGAGCAGTGTCCAGTGATGGTCCCCCCCACCAGTCGTAGGCTTTTTCACTATCTAGGTGCAGAAGGCGCTTAGTCAGCTTTGTGTCAAATCCAGGGATGGATTGCCCACAAACTGGTGTCGAGGTCCACCATTTTTCCGCTTGTATTTAAGTGTGATCCTTTAACCAACTTCTTAGCTGCTTGAAAGGAATGAGCACAATGGGCTCGTGTCTGCAGGCGTTTGCGCTGGATCCCCTTCTGGCGAGCTCATCAGCTGATCCATCGTAGTGTGTTACGGTTTAGTACCGTAACTCGTTCTAGGACATTTGGGTATTCTAGTTTAGTCTCGACGTGATCTGATTTCTCTTTAAGGTTTGAAGAACTGAGACACTGTCGAAGAGTATACGAATATGGGTATCCGTAACTTCCCTGTCCTCTATGGCAAGTGTCACTTGAATAATACCTAGGCTACGCACTTAGCTTGGTAGACAGAGTTGAGCAATATAAGGGGGCTGTATATTATAATCACTGTTTTAAGCTTTCACGTTTTAAAACTAAATTTATATTGTCACCTACGGGATATCTTCCGTGATTATTCATAATTTTTAGCTCCCGATATTTCGATGCTGTTGCAAGCACCAATATTATGAATAATCACGGATGATATCCCGTAAGTGACAATATCAGTTTGTATATTATAATGTTTGGGTCTTCGGAGAAAACGACGGCACAGGTGTCGAAACACCTGTGCCGTCGTCGGTATTTGATCCATCAGTGTAGCCCTTTCTTCCTTAGCTACCCTTTCCGTTCTTCTTCCCGGACTTCTTCCCGTTCTTCTTCTTGTTCTTCTCGTTCATCCCGGTTTTCTTCCCGTTCCTCCCGGTCCTCTTCCCGTTCTTCTTCCCGGTCTCTTCCCGTTTGTCTCGGTCTTCTTCCCGTTCTTCCCGGTCCAATTCCCGTTCTTCTTCCCGTTTGTCCCGGTCCTCATCCCGTTCTTTCCGGTCTACTTCCTGTTTGTCCCAGTCTTCTTCGCGTTCTTGGTCCTCTTTCCGTTCTTCTTCCCGGTCTACTTCCCGTTTGCCCCGGTCTTCTTCCCGTTTGCCCCGGTCTTCTTCCCGTTCTTTCCGGTTCTCTTCCCGGTCTACTTCCCGTTCATCCCGGTCCCTTGCCGTTATTCTTCCCGGTCTACTTCCCGTTTGTCCCAGTCTTCTTCCCGTTCTTCCCGGTCCTCTTCCCGGTCTACTTCCCGTTTGCCCGGTCTCCTTCCCGGTCTTCTTCCCGATCCTTAGCTATTTTGGACCTGAGTAATCGCACGTCTCCGCTATGAGCTCTATGTTATAGTGTTTTTGAAAGCAGTGGGTATTCAGGGTTCTGTCGATGGGTTATGCAAACATGGGCTGTTGTTTCACAGCACCCTCTTTTGTGCGTGTATGTTTGATTTTGAAGTATTTACTTTGGGTGTCGGATGTTTCGAGCCGAATAGTCACCAGCGCCGCCTCCTCTCTTACGAGGTCAAGAGGTGCTAACCATAGCATCACCTGTGTTGCGCCAACGGGTGATGTTCTCATGCTGCTGGCGATTGCCACGCAGGCAAATCTTTGTAGCTTCTCGAGGTCTTTTGGGCCGTGTTCAGGTTGGTTCTGGGTCCACTGGGTGGGTGGTGATGATTGGTCGGATGACTGTAGTGTATGGCCAGTAGGTGATTTTGGATTTTATGCCCAAATTCCTTCCCGGCAGTCTTTTGCATTGCCGTAGTGCTATTCTGGCTTTTGTAGTGATGTAATCGGTGCGTTTTGTCCAGTTTAGCTGTCCAAATAGAAGCCCACTTGCCCAGCTATTAGGTTTCAATCGATAGCTAAGCCTATCGACTGAATCCAAAATACCTGGGCAAGTGGGAGGTCCCAAAGAAAAGTTTGGTAATTGTGGGGTTGCCAACTTTCTTTTCTTTGTGAAAAGTACGATTTCGGTTTTGGTAGGGTTTACTGATTTTAATTTATATTCCTTGCACCAGTCCTCTACAATATTCAAGACTTTACGCGTTGTATATGAACTTTATAAAAATGTTACAATATGTCACTTCAGTTTGCTATTTTATGACTTATTTTGTTGCCTACTTAGCTTCGATTAAGTATTTTATTTTTGCACTGGTTCGTTATTCTAATTCCTGAATATCAATGATTGACGATATTGTGGTTTATTTTTATTTTTATTTCACTTCCGATCTATCCGGATTTATCCGGATAACGTTTTCCTAGTATCCTAATTATCCGGATACTAAAATGAGCGGATAATTGCATGCCCTAGTCATAGCACATCACGTTCGTTTTACAACATCAGCAATTCAGCATGGCTTTAAAATATTAGTAAGTAGTTTGATATGCGATATGAGGTAGGTATTCAAATTTCGGCAAGAATGACTTTTTTAAACTTTCACGATCAGACCACATTATATAACTTATGAAAACGGGTATTTATAGCGAATTTACAGAGCTTTGAATTAATTTAAGCCGAGCTTTAATTTGAGCGATTTACGTCGGGCTTAAACTAATAATAATAATAACGTTGGACACTAACACAGCACCGCTTGTGTCGTGGAAACCTGATAGTTGATATACTACATGTATACTTTTTTGTTTGTAAATACATACTTATTATACATATAAACATCCATGACTCGGAAACAAATGTCCATGCTCATCACACAAACATTTGCTCCTACCGGGATTCAAACTCAGGACCCTAAGAACTTAAGGCAGCCTCACTGCCACTACGCCATTCGGGTCGTCACAAAATTAAAGGTAAATTCGCGGTAAATACCCGTTTACATAAGTTATAATAAGAATGACTTTCCTATTATATTTTTAAGAACGTAATTATAGTTCTATCCGAAATACCATTAATGGAGATAATTTAGGTATGCATGCGGTTTTGTTTTATCTTCAATGCGATGGTGAAGATATTCAAATTGGCAGTTAATGTCACGATGACGTAATTTAATGTAGTTAAATTGTCTGGGTAGCGCACATGCGTGACGTGACACACTGCACGCATGCGTCCGAATAAATGTGATGTTGATTGGCGACACGAGTAGGTACAGGAAATACTACAGTGAGTTAGGACTTAGTTTGAAAAATATTCGGGCCAAATTTTTAACTTGATAGGTACCTACGTATGTAGACACTGTACGTACAACTATGATAATTATACATATGTATACTGAGATGTTCCTGCAAGTATCTACGGAGGTTCATCTTACTTACAATTTGTTTGTAAAACTATCTAAAAGTACACACAGGTACGGTCGAACAAGCTATTTGGTTTACACTTTACAATGTAATTTGTGGTTAAACTGTAAACGAATTAGCTTGTTCGACCGTACATCGTAACTACCAGAAATATGCAACCGTTGCACATTGTAAGTCCCTACCTAAGGTTAGGAAAACACTGAAATAACGCGTAGCTACATATTCCAATAATGGGCGAAAAAATCTTACGGAAGGACAACTAAGTACATAAGCCGTGGAACGGTCCTTTTAATAATTTTAACTAAATTAACAACACTATACTTTATCAGTACTTTACTTTATAATGACCCGGGTGGTGCGCACATTTTTTACACCGCGTCAAATTGAAACAAGAATGTGTGGTATGCTACCACTAAAACGCAAAAAAGCGGGGCTTTACAAGGTAAAATCGACTCCTCCCATTGTTGAAGTCGGTTAAAATGTAGCCTAGGTTACCCGGGTCATAATAACGAATCGATTGACACCTTATTCATCAAAATCGGATGAATAGTTTAGGCGCTACGGAAGAAGCAGAACACACGTAAATACGAACATAAAAACAAAAGACTGCTAAAATCATAACCCTTCTTTTTGGTTTTGCCGTAGTCGGGTAAAAAACAAGAATGTATTCTCCCATAGAGGCGTGCTACAAGAGAGCTAAAAACAATACAGTAGAAACTTACCAGGATACCTAGGATCCGCACATCCGATGCCCCAAGACACGACTCCTGCATACAAAACAGAAAATGTTTTAGATAATAGGGTCAAGGTTCGATCGACTGCAATCTGCATATCACGTGCATGCAAATTCATTCATTAATCATTACCTACGTCCACTAAGTCGTCTTAATTATTTTCTTTTTCATTATAATGAAAGTCAGACGGATGCAGCTGCGATTAGGTATGCGACGTGAGTAAGTTAATCAACGAAATGCAGTCGCTTATTAAATTAAACGTCAAAGTCATAAAACCGTCATTCTGAAATGAACCAATTCTTAGCAATTTAGACACGCCTCTCGCGTGTGCAGTCAAGATGACCTCATGAGCTGCTTTGACCTGCAATCGTCAAGCATAAGCATAAAAGTAAAGATCTTTTCTGATCTACTTTCCCTAAAACATCGATGACCAGAAGGCTATTTCATACACAGGCGCGTTTTTGCGTTTCAGCGTTTTCGCGCTTCTACGTCCCAACCAATACTAAATGTTCTAAGAACTTATATCGCAATTTCCCATTTTATATTGGGACGCAGAAACGCGATAACGCAGAAACGCAAAAACGCGCATTAATTTATTTGTCAAAAAAAATTATGAATTACGAAACTGCGAAATTGAATATAAAATAGGTTTCAAATATTGTTTAACCATGTTTAACAACCATTTTCAATAACTTACTAACAGGTGTCGGTAGGTTACTATCTCTGTCTGTTTGACATTTAGCTAGTTTACGGACGGTTAGTAACAAAACGTCTCAGAAAAGTTTTTTTTTTTGTTTTTCTAAGAATCAAGTGACAGGACTGACAGGTAGGTGACGCGAATAGGATATTTCAAGCTAACTTTGTTAATAGAAATACCGATAGGTATGAGATCTATAGGTACAATAACTGACAGTTATACGAACTTAAGTTATAAAAAGCGAGTTGATAAAGTCCTAATCCGAGAATACGACGGACGCTTTCATTCATTACAAATTGGTCTCCGTACCTCTGAAAGTATTAGGTACGCTGAGCAGTTGGTTCCTGCTGACTTGTAGATCTTTGTCAACCTTTACGAGGTAGTCAGGTAGTCAGACACCCGGAAGTCTGACTGCCAGTCTTACCAAGTGATCGTTTTACCTATTAACTGAGTTGTGGTGATGGAACAGGCAAGCACTGCATAAGAAATGTTGGTATGGCCCACGACGCTAAAATTTTTATATTTAGGCTTTGGAAAACGCATGTAACTGACATTTGTAACAAGTTTTGCATTTGTGCATTGGGGATATTCTATCAGTTAAACAATGTGGTGAAAAAACTTATTTACTAAAGATAAAAAGAAATGTTTTTACTAATGAAGTTCCTAGTTAGCAGAAAGTTTAAGACAAAATGTAACAAAGGATATGAAAAATTATTCCCCATTGGTAAAATCCTACCTATAGATACGAAAGTTGTTTATTTATTTTTAAGTGCTTTTCGCCATCAAACTAAAAAGGTTGGTGAATCATTGTAGATCCAAAAAAAAATATGTTTGTTTGTGAACAATAACTTTAAAAAAGCTGGGATTTACTCGTGAGGCTCTATTGGGTTTTGAAGATGATACGAAGAATAAACGATTTTAATTTAATGATTCCCCTTTCAGTGGTGGGGGAAGCGTCTACAGGTTTTCAAAAATGTAAAACGCAATACCGTATCAAATATTGATAGTTTAGGTGCCCCAAGCTGTCTCTGGGGATTAGGCATGTGGGGATTCTGGTATGGCTTTACCTATGGAAGGTCATAAAATGAAAAAATGAATTGTTTGAGAGCTTCAGATATTCGGAGGGAATGTTAGGTGCACCTTAAAATTTTTTCCATTCAAAACTCCAACGATTCAGTATTAACGCAGGCTCGTAGATTTTTTTTTAAATGCATAAAAATAAATCACTATACTGAAATGACAGAAGCGTGACAGATATTTGGTAAGTATATACATTATTTGGAGGGCTATTCTTCATCTCCTTCCATCCCTTCAGGGGCCTAATTCTGCTATTTTAATAAATTCGTCACTCCAACACGATTCCATTCTCATCCCATTGTCATTTTGCTTAAAGTTCGTAATCTGCTAAATTCACAATTCTCGTAATAAAATTGTGTTTTAATGGCATTTTCGTATTGTCATTATTATAAAACCCTTAGTACAAATGGTTTTCGAAATCTACTACTAAATGCGAACATTTATTCATGCCAGATTTCATGTACGAGATTAATATTCTATGACATTTCTTTCAATGGAGTGTCAGTGGTTGTTCATTGAGAAGTCATAATGGCGCCATTATGATAGTAGAATTAACAAACTTGTCAAAATTTGACATAACTTGATCATTATGAAATCAATGATCGAATACTCTGACACTATTCTAATAGCAGAATCGAGGCCCTGATCCCTCACGTCTTGAACCGCAAGAGAATAATGTATGCCTACCTAATTCCATTCTAAAATGTTAAAATAAAATTAAATCGATGTACCGAAGTAATTAGTAATCATCTAGAAGTTTGTTACCTGCTTGGACATATTTCCCTTCAGGCTGAAAGACTAATAACGGTCCACCACTGTCGCCCTGAAAATATGCAACATTTTAGTTATTATGTACCTAAGTATCAAAGGAAAAAATGTAGAGCATAAATTCTGTTTTCCTGTTTTCGGAAAAAATATTTAGGCTATTCGTAGGATATAATAATATAGTATGCAGTTGTTCAGTGTGTTATTCTATTGCTACCGCCGGAGTAGGTACCTACACATATTGCACCGGATGTAGAAATGTAAACCATAAAATTATGTTAGTTTGAATGTCGCTTGTTGGGAGTTACTGATGCTGAATCTTAGGAACTAGAAATTAGGAACTAGGATAAATAGTGGAACTCATATTTTTCCACTGGGTAATTATAGGTAATAATACCACCAATAGTGTACATTCTTACCCTAGGGGTGAAAGTAACTTATTTAGTCCCGAGACGGGGTTTACCATTTTTAGGGTTCCGTAGCCAAATGGCAAAAAACGGAACCCTTATAGTTTCGCCATGTCTGTCTGTCTGTCTGTCTGTCCGCGGATAATCTCAGTGACCGTTAGCACCAGAAAGCTGAAATTTGGTACCAATATGTATATCAATCATGCCGACAAAGTGCAAAAATAAAAATTTAAAAAAACATTTTTATTAGGGTACCTCCCCCAGACGTAAAGTGGGGAGCGATTTTTTTTTTAATTTTGACCCTGACGTGTGATATATTGTTGGATACGTATTTAAAAATGAATAGGGGTTTTCTAAAATCATTTTTTGATAATATTAATATTTTAGGAAATAATCGCTCCGAAAGTCAAAAACAATGTGTCCCCCCCCCCTCTAACTTTTGAACCATAAGTTTAAAAAATATGAAAAAAATCACAGAAGTAGACCTTTATATGAACTTTCTAGGAAAATTATTTTCAACTTGATGAGTTGAATAGTTTTTGAGTTATATAGCACTTTTTCAAAAAAACGCAAATGATAACTTTGTTTTTCATACAAATACTATGAAAAACAAAGTTATTTTTGCTGACGAAAAATGTTGGTATTTTTAATGGTCTGGGAAGCTACGGAACCCTACAGTGAGCGTGGCCCGACACGCTCTTGGCCGGTTTTTTTTTTTTAATTTGACAGCTGTCAGTTAAAACTGATTCTGCCTAGGGCTGAAAAGTATTACTTTCAACCCACTACTCAGGCAACTTCCCAGTTACTTTCCGAGTATGAGTAATGAAAATGCTTTTGTAAGTACACATAATCTTAGATTAACAATCAAATTAACATTCTAAACACAAATACTTAATTCGAAGGTAATTCCATTCAAGTTACCTGGCAACCATCTTTTCCTTTTGAGAATGCGCACATCATTGTTGGCTTGAGATGCTGGGCCAGTTGCGAATTCATGCAGTCTTCATCGGAAAGAATTCGAAGACTAGCTTTTAGTAACACTTTCGACGACGACTTCTCTACACCGATTCGTCCCCATCCAACAATAGTTCCTATTCTATTTGTAAAATCTTCACCTAAAAGCATGTACCAAACAGGTAGTAAGTAATACATAGAAGCTAGAAACAAAAAAATAAATAGTACATTGTGATACAAGGGGCTAAAATGACCCATTATAGACGAGGTAGTTTTACTACTGAGCTTTAGCGAGGTAGTAAATAGGAACCGAGTTATAATGGTATTTTAGCGCCGTGTGTTACACCGTACTTTTCACTACGATTGCGAGAAAATAAAATAACCATTTTTAGTATGATAGTTTATTTAATTAAAAATTAAATGTACAATTTGTACTGTTGTTCTAATGAGATGTTTTTTCCCGGCAACATAATCTCAGTTCTCTGTGAAGACGAATATAATATTGTGTCGTCTGTGGGGTAAACGTAGGAGATAAAAAGGAATCCTACTTACAATTCAAATAAATAATACAGAAAATATCTTAAAATTTCGCGCCAATGCCTTTTTTTTATTTCTTCTGTAGTTGGAATGCAACGCACACATCCTGCCAAAGAGTTCGGCGTTCGGCGCGTTTGGTTCCATTTTTAAAATAAAATGTTTTTTTTTATGGAACAGTAATAAGTAAATTCTTTATGAATTATGAGTAAAGACTTTGCGTTTTCGAACACCGACGACGAAATTAAAAAAAAAAAAGCTTATTTTCCCTAGGGCTATAATGAGCAATTTTACGGCCCCTCTGGTACGCTATTATGACGGACTTTTCGAGCAAGAGGAGTGAAAAAATAATTTCTGCGTATCGAAATTAACAATGCACCAAAGATTTGATTTATGGTGAAAAAATAAATTTGAAAATTAAGAAAAAAACATTGAGCTGTAGTCTTTGTTCCCGAATTCATTATTGCATTGCCGCCATATAAAATAGTACATTGTTACCATTGTTGGGGTGGAAGTAACTTATTTAGTCCCGAGACGGGGTTTTGGTCAACATATAAACCCAGATCCTTGACATCAGAGCTGAACGGAATCACTGTGCCGTCAAAGGTAATCGGTGGCATCGTTAGACCCTCCAGCCTTCTCAAGTTATGGGGGCTCCCTACTATGACAGCCTGGCACTTGGTTGGGTTAACGGCTACCCCGAAGCGACCAGACCAGTTTTTCACCACAGCTAGAACCCGGTTCAGCTCCTCAATCGCATCAGATAAGTTGTCAACACTTGCCTAACTGTATAGCTGCAAGTCATCAGCGTAAAGATGATACGCACACTGAAGCTCGGTAGTAATAAGATCTATAAAAATAGAGAACAAAAGTGGAGATAAGATACCGCCTTGAGGGACGCCAGCATCAATATTACACCAGTTGGAAGAAGAGTATCCCGCAAAAACCGACTGCTGACGCCCCCGAAGATAGGAAGAAAACCAATGCACAGCCTCGGGAGAGACCATAAGATAGGAGAGGATGGATAAAAGGACTTCGTGACTGACGGTAGTGAAAGCATTAGTAAAATCTATCAACACTAAAACGGAAATTTTAGTGTTTTCCATTCCCCGCCTAATATCGTCAGTCACTTTAAGGCGACTAGATGAGCTAAATTAGCAACTCTATTGGTGGTGGTTCAAACTTCGTTTGAAATGCTGTTAGAATAAAGTTCAAATCAGCTTGCACTACAAAGTGGTTGTTACGTCACTCACTGCGGGCCAAATACATATTGCGAAATGAGTGGTTTCGATCGATTTACAAAAAATCTATTGATTGGACTAAAAAACTAAAACACTGTAATGCTAATATATTGCTTTTTAGAATTATTTGCCAAAAATCATGGTTGATAGAAATTTTTAGAGATAAGTTCGTGATGTTTTTTTATCTAATGTGCTTTCCGAGGCACGGAGGAAACTCGGTATATAGGGTGATCACCCATCCACAGAACAACTTAGGTAAGCACGGCTTATTTTCTACTCCTCCGCTATACTTTTCTGATCAATTTCGTTGCGGGATCCAAACCAGTTAAATTTATTCTCTGGGACTCCGACGAGCTTCATTGTCTCGGCGCTTTTCTGGTGGTCGCCACCGTTGTTTCTGGCTTTCAAAAGATACAGTGGTTTGGGAATAGTGTGGCGGGCTTGACGAATTAAAAAAAAAGCAGGGCTTAACCTAAAGATCGACCCGCGGCAGATTATGAAGCCGCGAGCTCTTCAGATCATTAAAATTCCAGGAAGTATGTATTCTTTCATTATGTTTGTCTTATCTGTAGTGTATTCGTTCCAAAAACATTTAATTTAAACCTTTTCATTTTAACTGAAGGCGTGAAACGTATTAACAAGCTGCTATGAACGGCAATAAAAGTAAAAACAAAACATTATTTACTTGTTTTACCGACTAAACCAACGGTGATTAACATTAAATACATTACTAATAGTTGGAAAGTTCTTTTGCACAAAGAAAGTGAACAGTTCCAAACATACCATGTTATTTAGAAAGAGAAAGATTAGAAGACTGAAAAAATCCTTAAAGAAATCGATACGAGTACCTATGCGTTTAATTCAGTTTTCAAACTGATATGGTCACTAACATTTTCATTAACACTAGAAACGGGAAAAGAAGATGAAAACGGGAAAAAGGGGAAAGAAGAGTGAAAAGGGAGGGGAAGGGGGGGCAGGGGGTAACAGGTTAGACCGATGTGTCTGCTCATAAACACCTACCCGCAATGACTTCAGTTTAAGGATGACGTGCCAGGTCCGCGCCGAGTGTCGGCCGTAGCACAATCCATTGTCCGTTGCTCGGTAGCGTCCGTACAAAATTCCACGGTCGACACTCGGCTCAGACCCGGTCTAGCGTGCGTCATCCTTTATCCCTGATCATGGTGCTTGCAACAGCTCGGAAATATCGGGAACTCAATACAAACAGTAAACCTCGTAAATATCCCGTATCTAGTGTTAATGAACAATTATAATGCACTCAATTCTTTAACCAACCTGGTTTCGGCAAACATATAGGAACAATATATTCGTTAAATACAACTGGCTGGTTTAACGTAGCTAAGGCAATGTCATTTTCATCTCTAACCGCAGTCGAAGTAAATAGCTCGTGAATCACAACGTACGAAATATTTCGTTTCTCAACATTCTTCATATCGTCCAAATTGTCCAACCCTACTAACACTTCCATCGTTTGAAACATATCCCTGAAATAAAAAAATAATGTATAAGTACTTCTTAATGGCTTATTACCCTGTCCAGAAAATATCTTCAGGAGGCAGTCATTGCCCTTGTCTCCAATGAAAGCGCACAGTAAAGGTACGGAAAATACGACGTTGGTATACACATTGTCGGTATAATGCTGTATGATTACTTTTGCGCGTGGTCCTAGTATACTTGCTTTTTTTTAATCCTTTTCCACAAATTAATAATTTCCTAACAACAAAGCCCGACTCCTGACAATCAAGTGCCAAAATAACTATGCAGCACAAAACATTTTGTAACAGTTGTGAATCGTGAACTTTAGTTTTTTGATGACGTCAATAAAAGTGCTTAATTTTTAGATTTACATTCTAAGAAAATCTCTCAATTCCAATATGGATAACAAACTAAAAGCAGTATTTAGACTTGATACTGACTTGATACCGGGCGTCGGGGGCCACGTGGTGGCCCCCGGCCACCGTAGGCGCGGGCCTGTGAACAGTGAGCTAAGGGCTAGCTTTAAGTCCGTCCGTCTTATGACGACAGGCCGGGTCGACGGCGCCGGCGCCAGAGTGTTCCACGCGCGCCTCAAAGAGATGTCAGCATAAGGAAGGGGTCCGCAAGGGCCGAAGCCTACCGGGCCTGCGGGACTGTTCGAAAGAAATACCGTGGCCCCAGAACATTAAGGGCGAGAAAGGAACATGGATGGGTTTTAGTCAGTAAAAGTTTGACACTCCCCTCCTGCTCCGGCCAGAGGCGGACGAGCCATTTGATAAATTCCCATACGAAATAAAAAATGTATTACGCAATTAAGAAAAATTGAAGGTAGCATTATGTTTTGCCACTAGTTCAGTAGTCATTGCAATGGACAATCGGAGAACAAAGGCTACCTAAGCTAAGAATCAACCTTGTCTTAAATCGAAGTTAAGAAGTTAGCTCCATAGTAAAAGTTGCTCGTATTTATGAGATAAATTCCTGTAGTATCCTGCGTGCCCTGATGCCCATACACTTCGGGAGTTGATGGACGCCATCCAGTGATAGACGTCAACTTCGTAACTAGGTTCGAGGCCGATTCAAGTGGAGGTCTATGTCTCAACACTCAACAATGGTGATTGTAGGCTGATTATACGCTACGCTAAAAAGAAGACATAGTATAATGTGCTCTGCTCTCTCTCTTAGCTTACCATTTAAAACAATGTCCCGCACTTAGCACATGTTTGTTTGTGATCATAGCGCCTCCACAATGCATGCGGTCATTCTTCATGATGGCCACGGTCCACGGGAACGAATGAGGCTCTGCTCTCCTCCCCCCCACTATCCTCATTGATACCACATTGTCTGAAGGCCTTCCGCATTCTGCTCACATCACAAAAATATTATGCATGAAGATTCTTACGCTACTTTTCATGTAAAGATTACGAATAAAGTGTTTTCTTTAGAAGATACTAGGTATCTTGCAAACATGTTTATGATATAAAATGGAAAATTCAGTTAAAATAGGGTTAAGTTTGATTTTCTAGTCTGAATGTAAAGTTCTTGTCCTTTATTCATTCTTCTCCTTTAACTCTATTTGGGATCTTAATATAGAAATTGACTGTAGGTATACTTGAAATGTGAAGGTTCTTGGTCAAAAATTTTATTCTTGGTTTAAAAGGACTATGGGTATATTGCCTTACGGTTTTTTATTTGGTCCAAAAGGCTCATGGTCCTTAGTGATAAGAAAACTTAAATAAATTGTCACAAGGCATTCATTTTATGAACTTGTTTAATTGAAGACACAATTTGTATGCATGTTTCTTGTTTTAAGTAAAATCTTCTACATTTATTAAAATCGTTGATACCAAAAAAATCTGCACATTGAAGATTTAAAAAAAACCGACCAGGGTGACTTAAATAAGTAACTGAACATATTAAAACCATTTTTTTTATTTTTGTTTGTTTGTTTGACCGCGCATCACGTAAAAACTACTGAACGGATTTTGATGAAATGTTCACGAATCTATTTAAATAAATTCAGAATAACATTTAAACTATAGAAATTGTGGAAAAAAGGGTGAAAAGGGGGGTAAAGTTTGTACTTATGATAAAAAACTTTAGAGTGTTCTAGAATCATAAATATACTTATTATTAGAAATAAAGAAATACTTGTTTCAGCTTTTTTTTTTAAATCTCATCCAGAGACGTAAAAAAGAGGGTTTTGTGTTTAAAATTAATAAGCTTCATACACTATAGAATAAAATTCAATTAAGTGTAAACCTTTAGAAGTTGCTACATATACTTCAAATATAATACAGGTAAATACAATTTCCCAGTTTCCTTGAAATTTGATTTTTGAGGTGAATATTGAATACACACAAAATAGCGATTTAATGCGTGACGATTTAGCTTTAGTGACTCATGGATCAACGCACAGCCTAAACCGCTGATCGTAAAGACCTGAAACTAGCAGGGTGTGTTCTTTATATGATGTAGGCAGAAGGAATTTTCCAAGATTGTACCCCTAAGGGGATAAAAAAGGGAAACAAAGTTTGTATGAGCCAACGTGATTCCTTGGTCCAATCTACTTGAAATTTTGCATAAACCTTTTTAACAAAATTGATGGAAGACGTGTTTCGTATTTTATTGAAATTTACCCCTAACGGGGTTAGAAAAGGGTAGAAAATTATTTTGGCCATGGCGGTGATTTGTTTTGAAGTTGATATCAATACTCAGAGCTTTTGATTTAAACTACATTTTATTTTGACACATTTTTGAAAACTCAATCCGATTTTATTCAAAAAAGGTTGAACTCACATATAACCTTGGTGCTGATACTCTAAAGTTGGAATGTCTCGAAAGTCACCGTATTATATTTGAAGGTTTCAAAGCTTTAGAGGTAATGCACTTTTAAGACACGGCCTCATAGGGACGTAGAGTTAGAAATTTGAAATGGAGGATTAAAACATAATGGTTTCTAAATTGTCACCAAAGGTATGTCAATGAAGATGGAAGGCAGTTGGCCTTGCAACAGATCCGCAAGAGTTCACAACAGCTATGGCGTATTTAGTGCGCTTTCAATTTAGACGTTTCGTATTGGCGCCGCCGCCGGTACGGCAGCGCATATCGACGCCGCACGGTTGCCGTACCACGCGCTTTGTATAAAAACAAACGAACGTGCGTACGCAGAACGACAAACGCACTGCTTCGACGCCGCAGCGGCACGAGACGAAACGTCTAAATTGAAAGGGCCCTTAGGATCATTTTATGCAACTTGATGAGAACCTTTAACCTAACTAGAGCACGACTTTCACCGATGATCTGACGATGGAGATGGAACACAGTATTGAAAAGTCCCCAAAAGTTTACAGCAGCTGTATCGTGTTTCGGCTCATTTCATGCACTCCGATGAGAACTTTAGACCTGGCTGGAGTATGACTGTCATTGACAGTCCAACGATGGGGATGGGGATGTAATTTCAAATACAGTTTATTGTTAATGAATAAATGACTAATGACAAAAGGCAGTTGCAAGAAGTTCTCAACGGTTTACAGCAGTTATATTGTGTCCCGGCTTATTGCATGCACTTTGATGAGAACTTTCGACCTAGCTAGAGTCTGACTGTCATCAAGTATCTAAGGAAGCAAACGTAAATGATAATTATATAAATTATATTTCAGATCTAATACAATCCATTTTTGTAAAAATAAGAAACACACCATACACAAAATAGATACGACTTACACCTATGTGTGCAGCCGTATCCAGTGAGCCAGCGCGCTGGCTGCAAGCTGTCGAGGGAAGCCCTTATTTGGAAAACTATAAGTAGAATATATGAGCAATTAATGCAAAGATTTCCGAGAAATTAAATTGTTACCTACTTGAATCTACACTAATATTATAAAGCTGAAGAGTTTGTTTGTTTGGTTGAACATTAAACATTTTTAAAAAAAGTCCGCGATAGCATATAATATGTCTATTTTTTAAGGTTGACTCACTCTTTCTCTAACCCGCACTCGCAGACGAAGTTGCGTAGTTCTGTTATTTTCTGATGGACTGAATGGTCATCATTCTCTCTTAACCGTATATCACATTTGTATGTTTTTTTTAATTAGTATAGTAGTTTCCTAGAATTGTATATTGTACAAAATGTATACATTAATGGGATTATTTTTATTCAATTCTTATCGCAGGTGGCAAGTCGTAAACATCGCATGATGAAAGGAAAAGTATAACAAAAAAAAAAACAGTAAACTATCGAACGCTATTTCAAGGAAAGAAAATATTAGGTATTGTTTTGAAAAGTTGATAGGTAGGACTCGGATGAAAAGAAGCCTTTGTGGTCGTTTTCACGAAACCATAATGACCTCCAAAATAGACATCTGTAGGTATTGTACTTATAACTTGAACCAAGTTACTGTATCTCACAAAAATTAGGACCTACCTACTACCAAACACAAACGGGAATGAGAACCTTTTGATGAGTGATATTGCGTTTTGCGTGCTGCGCCAACTGCATCGAGAATTTGGTTCAGAGAAAGTCAATTAATGACAAAATAAGCAACAGATCATTCGGACGGCTAACTGTTCCGTCACAAGCGGTGTTGCACAGCCAAGTGAACCGATGGAATCCACACTTGCAAAATACGCATGTCGATCCCTTACCTAAGTATACACCAGCCTACAACGGTCAGAAATACCAACATTAGATAAGAAACAACTTCAAAACAAGAAATCAAGCAAAAATGTGTCTCCAATACCAAACATGTTTGAACAATGAATATCGATTTAATTAAGGCTGGACTAATTACAGATTTCGTCTCAGTTTTACATATTAGTTCCGATGATATCGATGTAAACGTTTTTCGACTCATTATGGTTGAACGATAATATTTAATTTTAATTTCGCTCACACGTTTTGTGTAGGTAGTTTTGATCTCATAACAGTATAATACATCAAATTTAACTTACGACAGCTTGAGTACACCAACACCACCTAAAACATGATCACTTTGTGATATCGCGTATACAGTAATTACGTCGATAATTTTGAATAATTATACAGACCTGACCGAGCCCGATTAACACGTAAATAGTGCTTAGTATTGTGAACATTTCAGTATGTATGTTGGACACTGCACTCACTCATAGCCCGTACCACCGCACTGTTTTCTGCAACCGATGCTTGCTTATTTACGCTCTACACGGATTTAAAACGCAGAAATTATCCACGCGATAATATCCTTGTAAATTTAACACGCTCAAGGTTATGAATTTTATCGTTAACATTAGAACTATAATTTCCAAATGTCATAATTAAATCAAACCGCTACCCATTAGAAACTTTTAGTTTGTTCCACAACAATTTAAAATAATATCCACAAAGCGTTCTATTCCCTCCTTAGTATTTCGGTAAATATGTTTCTTGGGTCGTAAACTTGTCAATCGCAATCACGATTCAATTTGTTTCTGTAGCCAATTTACCTTCTTATCGCCAAACCGATACGTTGTCCCAGAACTAACAATGAGTATTTTTTTCATAATAAAACTATAATCATCTAAAAAGAATATGAACTAAATCGTGTTAAATTTCTTCAACAACAAATTAGGCGAGGATTATTAGTTCTTGGTTAAATCGCACTACATTTTATCAAATTTTATTTTTTAAATTTCGTAAGTTACAAAATGGTGACTTCTTATGACTATGCGCAGTACGTCCCCGTCTTCGTCTGCTCCTTAATCCAGCCAATATACTTGGATACAATCGTGTAGACACCTGAAAACATAATTAAAATTTAATGAAAGGAATCAAAGTTAAAATTACAAGATTTATAGTTTTTTTACCTGGATAGTCTGGCATGGCACAATCTATTCCCCACGATACAATACCTAGGAAAGACAGTTTCATATTATGATCATTTCTTATTGGTTCTCATGCACCCACACGTGATAATGGGAATGCAAAAGCGATACGATACGCTCTATTTACTAAAACAAATTCGCGAAACTTACCGACTTGATACCACTTTTTATTTCCCGTTTTCTTGTGAGTAGCAAATAATGGTCCTCCACTGTCGCCCTGGAATTTTGTAATGTAAAACGAGTCAATGGGCGATAAAGCCTCTAAGCCTATTGGTAAGCGCTGGTCTTGGCATTTTTACTCATAATTGTAAAACGCTGGATATGAAATGATTACCTGGCAAGCATCTTTTCCAAGGCTATAGGCGCACATCATGGTGTCACTGCGCAGATTCTCCCTATAAATTTTTGATTTTTTACAACTGTCGCCGTCCACAATTTGTACTTTTGTTTCAAGCAAATATCTTGATGATGTCAAAGCACCTGGTCTCGTTTTTCCCCAGCCAGCCACGGTCAGAGGCATATGTTTAAAATCCATTGCTGTCAATAAAATGTAATATAATTGATAATTTTAAAAAGTGTTTCCAAGTTTTAAGCTTTTTCCATAAAGGAAGTTGACAAGGAAGTAATTTAAAATAAATGCTCTGATAAGGTTCCTAACACTAAAACACAGACCCTGGGATTAAATTTTAAAAGACAATTTGCCAAAATTGCCAAAAGTGGGAATATTGTAATAGGTAGGTAGAGTTTCAGAATTTCTCAATCAGTAGACATATAAAAAACCTCGCCCTATTATTAGCTCCCGGTATGGGGACCAACTTACTTGCATCTGGTAAACAAACTGGCCGAATATTCTCAGTAAATTGGATTTTCTTATCGACAGTTAGAATTGCGATGTCGTTGATGTCCCGAACGGCGTTGGATGTAAAATGAGGGTGTTTGACGCCGCTCACGGCACGCACCGATTTGTATGAAGTGTCCAAGCGGTCGTGCATGCCAATATAGATCGTCAAGTCACGGTAATGGACCCTGAAAATACGTTAAACCAACAGTAACCGAGGAAGAAAGATTAAATGTGTTTTTGAACACTGAATATTTCCTCTGAATGGAGCTTTCAAAGTCTAACCCGAAAGTAATGCAATGCCCCGCTGTGAGTATGTTAAAGTCGGTGATGATGGCTCCCCCGCAGTGCAGCCGTGGCCCCAGCATGAGGGACACCAGCCAGGGGTACGCGTGAGGCTGGACTGTGGTGCCGCCCACGATGCGCCGGTTGGTGCCGGCGATACCGCACTCTAGAAAAACGCAAGCATTAAGAAAAAACGTCTGACTAATCAAAGCCAAAATGTTTGGAAACTTACCACATGATGTATTTACGTTGTTTGCGTGTGCCTAATAACAGAAAACAGCAGAAATTAAGTAAACAATCCATGAGTTTGTTGAGCAACTCACAATTTAATTGTGAAGTTTCAGGCGCTTTTTACATAAATCAATACAGTGGTGTTACGTAGTAATTATATTCATTAAAAATTAAAAGGTAGGTAGATACTCACCCAGCTGATAACAAAAGCAAGTACGGACCATCTTTGTATCATTTTATGGGCGTACTTAATGCCAGGTAATCAGTCGTCAAGAAATCCATCATCATCGGCATAGCTAGAATGATTTCTTTGCCAATAAATTGTAATAGGAGTACATAAGAATTTAATTAAATTTCTGTTTGGATTTGGAAGCTTAATCGCGCGTAGATTACGGTCGGGTCTTGATTGAGTTTTCCTGTTTTCATTATTTAGATGAGAACACGGCGTTGCAAAATAAAACATCCAAATTATATATGATTTACTTAACAACAAAATGAAGCAACGACACGACATTACAATTTGAATAATTTTATTCCGGTCTCAATTGAAAAGTAATTAATTAAGTAAAACAAAAGGCAAATTAAAGGAAATTATCAAGATGTATTTTTATTTCGTAGTTGACCTTTGCTTTTTCTTTAGCATGTCCATGATTTACTAATTAATGACAATCCCTTAGGATCCTCTTTTCTACTTAGGTACTTCCTTATATCGTTTGTTAGAATGCTTCTGTAATGTCCCTAGTAGCACTATTACCATTAGATGTTAATTAATTTAATAGATTAGAAACTAAATAAGTGCTAGCGCGATTGGTTATTCTGGCGTGCCTGCTGTCCTTTTTCCAATACTCCTTTTTAGCAAGCCAAACAACCAGACCCCAACTGCATAGCCAACTTGACTCATAACACTATCTAGACGAATTTGAATATGGATGTTTACGGTTATTGATTTTACAAAACTAAAACTCTGCTTATTCTTGATCTAGAAAAACCTTGGTAGTTCAGAAAATACGGAAACGGACAGTCCTAAATAATTTCAAAAATCTAGTCACAATGCACAATAAAGGGAGAAGTCAATAAAATCACGAAATATTAAAAGTGCATTCCCCTTGAAAACAATACACTTATTAAAATACAAAAAGCCCTTGAGCAAACCGCTTATAAATGTAGGCTCTTCATAATATTCCATTAGTAAAAACACTAACCGAGTAGAGTCAAGTAAATTAAAAATGACAGCCAGTGATAAAAAATTAAAAAGAAATAAAACAATGGATTGTAGTCAAACAAAAAGTGATTTCGGAAGTTTGAATAAAGAAAATAGCACTTCAGTTACAAAATATATAGGGACAGATTACTCATATAAACATGAAATAGTTTGGAAAAATGCAATAGGATTTCTCGTACTCCATGTATTTGCATTATGGGGGCTAGCTTTTATTTTTACGGGTATAGTTTCATGGAAGACCAGTTTATGGGGTAAGTGAATCAAAATACATTTATTTTTTGTTTAATCTTGTGTAGCTTCATTTTCTTATTGGAATTTTCAGCGCTGTGTGTGCTTTACATTGGCTCGGAAGGGGTAACTATTGGAGCTCACAGATTTTACACGCACAGATCATTCAAAGCCACGTCCTTTTTGAGAGCGATAATGGTAGCTACACAGACTCTTGCCGGACAGGTAGGTCAACTACTCATTTGAACTTTCCAATCTTCTTTTTTAGAAGTCATGGAAGTCTAGACAAATTTCTTGGGCGCTGTATGTGGTCACGGCAATCGAGGCGTCAGTAGTTTGTTGTCAGATGAGGTAACAAAGTAGAATCTTGAAGTCTTGGTTAAATAATAAACAAAATATTAAAAAGACCAGACCGCTAGAACCAGTTTTAAAATCTTTGTGAAGCTATTTTATCAACAAAAGCCAAGCTGTATTTAACATAAGAAATCCAAGCCCAGAATGGATCTACTTTTATAAAACCACACAAATTATGAAACTAGATGTTTGCGGTTAATCTTCTACAGCAGCGACATTTCCTAATCTGTAATTTATAAACATTGCGTAATTCCAAACGTAAACCCATCAGATGCGAATGAAACTTATTATTATAGTACTAGCTTATGCCCTTGACTTCGCCCACGTGGAGTTCGGTAATTGTCCTACAGGATCGAACTACTGGGATAAAAAGTATTATATGTGATGATTCAGGTTATAAACAATCTGTGTGCCAAATTTTATCCAAATCCGGTTAGTAGTTTTTGCGTGTCAAATAACAAAGTATGAAGTAGGATGGTCGGAAAAAAAATCTCTTGGAATATCTTGATTTATAACCTCAAGCTAGTCATGATTATGTAAGCCTAGGAAGCAAACCTATTGCCATTTACCAAACACAAATGCAGACTTCAGGCTATTGACATATTTTTATCCTCGTTGTTATGTATTTAGTCCCGATCTCTTACTTTCTTGAAACATTTTCACAGAATTCTATGTTCATCTGGTGTCGCGACCACCGGCTGCACCATCGCTACTCGGATACGGATGCTGATCCTCACAACTCCAAACGTGGCTTCTTCTTCTGCCATATGGGATGGCTCATGCATAAGAAACACCCTTACGTCATCGAGCTCGGGAAAAGGATCGACTTGAGTGATTTGCAAGCCGACTGGATGGTCATGTTTCAGAAAAAGTATTTAATGGAATATTTTATAAAGTTTCGGGAGCTTGAAACATTAGCATAACTTGTGTTTAAGTAACCATGCACCAGATATGTCCACCAGCGCCAGTTTAAACTCAATCACAGATTCAATTCTGATTAATAAAGCATGTCCTCTCTTTTTTTCGTTACATACATCTCTCTACTTGTATTGATAGATACCATTTTCTATATTTCATTGAATGCATTGTAACTTGCCTTCATACAAGTCCTTATTCCTAATCCCAAATTATCGTCATGATTTCCAAATTCTTGTAGGAACTATTTAAAGCTATTTGGTCGTTGTAATACCAATCTAAAGGTTATTTCTTGTTTCAGATACTACTATGTTTTATACCTTTTGCTGGCAATATTTTTTCCCGTGTGGGTGCCAGTACATTACTTCGGGGAGACTTGGTGGAACTCGCTGTTAGTGAGCTACTTCGCTCGCTACATCTGTGAACTGCACGGCACGTGGTTCGTCAACAGCATTGCACATCTCTATGGAACGAGACCTTACGATCAGTTAGTACCGTAGAATATAAGTATAGCCCCCTTCGATTCACCTTTAAAAGGGCCTATCAATGCAGTCCTTTGAAACCACGGACACGGAACACAGAAACGGTCGGTTTTGGAACACGGTTGCCAATCGAGAACTCTTCAGGCTTACTAACTAACTATCCGTATTTTCTACTTACCTCTGATCTTTTAGACCAGACCTTCAGTACTATAACTTATTTCCCACAGAAACCTGCAACCTGTTGAATCCTGGTTTGTGTCTTTATTGAGTCTGGGAGAAGGCTGGCACAACTACCATCACGCATTCCCCTGGGACTACAAGGCAGCTGAACTGAGCATGCATTTTAATCTTTCCGCCAGTATCATTAGGTGGTTTGAAAGGATAGGATTAGCTTATGATTTAAAATCTGTATCTCCAAATATGGTAAGATCGATGACATAAACAAAATTAGTGAGAAGATTCGAAATTAGATACTAATCATATTTTCCTCCCTAAAGGTACAAAATAGAATAAAAAGGACAGGTGACGGCAGTCACTACAAGCTAGGCACGGAGGAGGCGCGTGCGGCGGTGACCGCGTGGGGACCGGTACATCCGCTCAACCCTACCTACAACACCACGCTCCACGCACCTGATGCCATACTCAAACCTGAAGGGCTACCACTCAATCATGAAAATGACGTATTTATTAGCGATATTATAAAGAGAACTAACAATCTAGGATAAGTTATCAAAACATGTGTGTCCATAGACGTGCATTTTAGTCATGATATTTATTGGAATATTTTTAAAAATAAATAGACAATTGAAACTGATACATTTCATCTGAATTTATTTAACTAATGTAGTTTACTCACTTACTTAAATCGTGAAGTTAATCGTCTTTGCTTATCGAATTTGAGTCTGAGGAATTTTACTATGTCAATTCTGTTGTTCTATACAGCCATATACATACTACATCATCACATCATCAGCAACCTATAGCAGTTCACTGCTGGACATAGGCCTCCTCAATCGCACGTCAGTAACTCTGATCCAGTTGCTACCTGCCACCCTACGAATATCGTCGCTCCACCGAGTCTAAGAGCGTACCACCTTACGTTTGCCGGCTACATAGTAGGTACATTGTTATTTATTTAAATAAAAAAGTGAAGCACATGGTCATCTGCAATAATAATTTAGAATGAGTCAATTACGAATAAATCAATCTAACCAAACCAACCAATGTCAAACATACTCAAGTCGTAACTGATTAACATACAAGAACAAGAGTTCAAGTTCTGTGTATCGCAACACTGAATACAATGATAAAACAATGCTTAAGTTTTGATAGATTTTATTTAAAAAGGTTTGTACTTTGAGAGAACTACATCAATAGCGATTGAGTATCAGGATAGTAATGACTGGCTCTAGAAAGATTTAGAAAAACATTACGAAAAAGATGGAAAACATGCAAGAAAAAAATAGACACCACGTACCACTGATCGCAAAAAATATAGGAACAGATTACTCATACAAGCATCAAATCGTTTGGCCCAATGCAATAGGATTTTTGATTCTACATTTGCTTGGACTGTGGGGGTTGAAAGTGGTGCTGACGGGAGGAGTTGGAATAAAAACCATAATATGGAGTAAGTAAAATCATTGATTTCTGTCACTTTTTTACTTACATTGGATTACTTTACTTAACATTTTATTCTTTTCAGCTATCTTCGTGACTTACATTGCGGCAGAAGGCATTACCACGGGAGCCCACAGATTTTACACACATAGAACATTTAAAGGTACACCACTGTGCAGAGCTATTCTACTAACTCTGCAGACGTTAGCTGGACAGGTAATCCAAACTGAATTCTTACGGTGGCTTTAGAAGTTATTAGAGCATTGTATTAAAAAAAATATCGTAGTCTTCGGTCCCGATAATAGCAAAGGGCACAGAGTGTTTCTGAAACCTTGAAATTGCAGGCAATCAATCTTTGAAACAAAGGCTTAGTATGGCTTGTATCTTTGCATTCTAAAATATTTTGTAATCTTCCAGAACTGTATGTTCATCTGGTGTCGCGACCACCGGCTGCACCATCGCTACTCGGATACTGACGCTGATCCTCACAACTCCAAGCGTGGCTTCTTCTTCTGCCACATCGGGTGGCTCATGCACAAGAAGCACCCTTACGTCATCGAGCTCGGCAGGAAGATTGACATGAGTGACATGCAGGCCGACTGGATGGTCATGTTCCAAAAGAAGTAAATGTTCACCTATTTGAGAATTCAATTCGTCTATAACATCTGATAGATTAGGCATGTAAATCATAATGGAGTGGACAACGCAAACAAATTCTTTAGCTATTTGCAAGAGCCAAATGGTTGCTGTTGGTTACAATAATGTAACATGTCAAACTTGGCAATTATGCTTTTTTGCGTCATTGCCATGGGATCTCATTCATTTTGTCACATAATTATCTTCTGATAGTCTCTCTATCGACCCTTTAGTATTATCGAATCTTTATGGGACGTCGTACTACTAATTGTTGTTTTTTTTTTCAGATACTACTATCCTTTATATCTCTTACTTGCTATATTCATACCTGCGTGGGTACCAGTCCATTTCTTCGGAGAGCATTGGTGGAACTCTTTGCTGTTTTGCTACTTCTTCCGCTACGTCTTTTCACTGAACGGAACGTGGCTTGTGAATAGCGCAGCACATCTTTATGGCACTAGACCTTATGACCAGTAAGTAGTGATATTTTAGTACTTCAGTCGCACTATACAGGCGTTCATAATATTGATACCTTAATCCGATAATTACGACTTCTAGACTATTATTGATCGAAGTTCTAGAATAATCGTTCCTGCAGAGCATGTGATCAGCCTGGGTTTTAGGCCTTAGGTTTTTTTTTATCAAGAATTACTCAAAAGCAGCCCGTAGTCGGAATTTGGCTCATTCCATATTAAATCGGAATTAAATATAACATATGGAGTATAAGCATAAGCATACCTCAACCTAACCCTTAACAAATTACCATCGAGATGTTATATTTCCTACTTTATTTTTGCAGAAACCTTCAGCCGGTGGAATCGTGGTTCGTGTCTTTCATGACCCTCGGTGAGGGCTGGCACAATTACCACCACGCGTTCCCCTGGGACTACAAGGCTGCAGAATTGACCGACCTCATTAACCATTCAGCAACATTCATTCAATTCCTCGAGAAGATCGGACTAGCATATGATTTGAAAACTGCTTCACCAGAAATGGTATGTTCAAAAGAAAATTAGAGAAATGCATGAAATCAGCTGTTCAGTACATTTATATTCGCCTAATGTATTGAACAGCTGACATTTTTTTCGCGATTTCAGCTTTGATCCCATAATAAAATTGTTTGTTATCATGAGCACAATTACGTGTTTAAGTATCGTACACTAATTACCAGTCACCCTATATAGGCGTTCTGCACATCAATCCAATTCATGTGAACTAAACTTATAGCTGATTGGTGTCAGAAAATAGTGCTTAGGGTAGCGTCGGATACTATTGCATCGAGCATACCGGATAGAAAAAAAACTGGAAGTCATGGCGACCTTTCTTAGCAGGCGAACAGAATCAGTACGGTAGCATGCACTTTACGGGAAACAGTGTGCTGTCAGCAGAGTACTTCAAGTTCAGTAATAACATTTAAAGTTTCACCTTCGATATCTTCGTAACCAGAAGGTTTCTAGGTATAGCCAAGTACAAAATCCCGTCTTTGAAGATTATTTTTTTGTTAAATTTACAGGTAGCGAATAGGATCATGAGAACAGGTGACGGCAGTCACTACAAGCTTGGCACCGAGGAGGCGCGTGCGGCGGTGACGGCGTGGGGACCGGTACATCCGCTCAACCCTACCTACAACACCACGCTAAAGGTGCCTGATGCTGTACTCAAACCTGAAGGGTTACCGTTGTTCCATGAAAAGGATCTTCTCAACCTTGCTGTATCACAGAGGAACTCGAGTGCTGCTTGATTTGTTATGCATAGGACCGGATTGAATTTTTTGATCGTGGAACTATTGTATGTATTGTTGGTATGTTACCGTCACAAGCTACAATATCTATTAGCGTGTACTAGATTTTGTATGTTGAACTGACTGAGGATGATCGTTCTTTCCATGTAGGAATAATTAGAATAATTTTAGACTAATTCATTGTGATTTTTAGACATTACTACTTTGTAAGATACGCACAGAAAATTTAAAAATAAATTTTATTCAAATCTAAACATCGGACTACTTAAGTAACAATGGAACCCGAATGGTACTAAATTAGTAGCTAAGTATAGGTCACTATCACGGCTATCGAATAGAAGGTAACATAAATTCCGAATTATTTTACATCAATTAGTTCATTCAAGGTTTTATATGCTAATATCATTTGTTATTATGTTTACGCCGAAAGCAGCAAACAGCGTTGAAACTGCGGTGGCAGATATGTTAAGCGTAAGTCCATCAATGTGGGCTTTGAGTTTCATGTCAATGGATTTCTTCAAGAAATCCACTGACGTGAAACTCATGACAAGAAATTTTCTTGAATGCAAAGTATCTTACAGTGGATTCTGCGGTAGACATCGGAAACAATTTCTGTTTTGTCTTATGAAGTAATAAAAGTTTACTTTTCAATGTTAATCGACACTACGCACATTGCAAAGCCGGTTTTATTAGAGGACCTTACGCTAAAGCCCAGGATTAGCAAATGTCGCGGTCGTGGAAACTCATTGATTGCCCAGGATGCACCAGACGGATAGAGGAACGTTACAGGAACTAATTGTTATAACAGATAACAAAAGTATAAAATGTGTCTAGTAGCGCCACCTATACAACGCTATGTGTTAAGTTTTAAAAAAAAATAAAGTTAGTCTATTACGGAAAGCAACGTGTTTTAATAGGTTATGGGCTATATCCAAAAATTTTCGGTTTTCTACAGTGTAAAATCAGTATAAAACAGTCGAAAATTGTTGACTTTTCGTGGAAATATGGCTGTGAACTATATTCAAAGTATTCCGAAACTCAAAGGACGCGAGAATTACGATGAGTGGAGTTTTGCTGTCGAAAATCTGTTGGTGCTTGACAACCTGGTGAACTACATCAAATCGGATCCAGACGCTAAATTCGAGCCGAAAGCATCAGATGACGCAAAAGCCAAGGCGAAGCTAGTTTTAACCATCGATCCAGGATTGTACGTGCACATTAAAGAAACGAAAACATCGTTAGAGTTATGGAAAAAACTGAGAACCATGTTCGATGACTCAGGTTTTTCTCGTAAAATAACCCTACTGAGACATTTAATCTCGCTACGACAAGAAAATTGTGATTCCATGACTTCATATGTTACGCAAGTGGTCGAGACGGCTCAGAGATTAAAAGGCACAGGATTTACAATTACTGAAGAATGGATAGGATCATTATTATTAGCAGGTTTGCCAGAGAAATACGCTCCAATGATAATGGCCATAGAGCACTCAGGGATACAAATTACCACCGATTCAATAAAATCTAAGTTGATTGACATGGAGGTTTCAAAGAATGAAATGGATTCCAGCGGCGCAGCATTTGCTACAAACTACAAAAAGAAGCAAAAAAATAAAAATGGCGCGTCATCGTCTACAACTTCAAAAGTGACAGGTGACAAGACCATTACTTGTTACAAATGTAAACAGACGGGTCATTTCCGAAACCAGTGTCCATTGTTGCAAAAAAGCAAACAATCAAATGCTTTTAGTGTGGTATTTTTAAACGGAGAATATAGTACAAACGAATGGTACGTAGATAGCGGCGCAAGTGCACACATGACGGCTAACAAAGACTGGATTAAAAATGCAAATTTTTCACCGCATTTGTCAGAGATAACCGTCGCGAACAATATGAAAGTGCCAGTTTTGTGTTCAGGTGACGTACAGATATCAACAAATTGCAATTACGACATCATGGTTAAAGATGTGCTATGTGTGCCAAGTTTAACAACAAACCTGCTGTCAGTGAATGAACTAATCAAAAATGGAAACAAGGTTGTTTTTGAAGAAAACCAATGCTACATTCGCAACAATAAGAATGTGCTGGTGGCTACAGGTGTGTCAACAAACGGAGTGTACAAGCTAAATATTAAAGTAGCAGATTGTATGCTGGCAGCTCCTGCTGTAGTAAGTGCTGAGCTTTGGCACAGGCGGTTAGCACATATTAACTGCAATGATTTACAAAAAATGAAGAATGGCATTGTGGAAGGAATGTCTTACACAGATACCAGTGATATGACGAAGACTAAATGTGTGACCTGTTGCGAAGGTAAACAGATGAGACTACCATTTAATCATGTTGGACAAAAAAGTACAGAAACACTACAGATAATACATGCCGATGTATGTGGCCCTATGGAGACGAAGTCCATAGGTGGTGCTCAATATTTTGTCTTGTTCATTGACGATCACAGTCGTATGACATTCATATATTTCCACAAACACAAGAATGAAGTTTTCAAAATATTCAAGAACTTTAAAGCAATGGCTGAAAATCATCAGAACAAAAAGATAAAAACATTGCGCACAGATAATGGTGGTGAATTTTGCAGTGGTGAGATGGAGAATTACCTACAAAGAGAAGGAATTATCCACCAGAAGACAAATGCATATACACCGGAGCAAAATGGTGTATGTGAACGGGCAAATAGAACTATTGTAGAGAAAGCGCGCTGTTTACTTTTTGATGCAAAACTAGAAAAGAAGTTCTGGGCTGAAGCGGCAAATACAGCAGCATACTTAAAGAATAGATCAGTAACTTCAAGTTTGGGAAGTAAAACACCCTATGAGGTGTGGAACAAAAAGAAACCAGATCTAAGTCATATACGTCTGTTTGGCAGCCCTGTTATGGTTCACATACCGAAAGAAAGAAGATTAAAGTGGGACAAGAAGGCCCAAATGAATATACTTGTAGGATTTTCAGAAACAGTGAAGGGATACCGTGTATATGATCCTAAAAAGAATATTATAACAATAAAGAGAGACATAATTGTGATGGAAGAAAAAACACTATCATCAGTAATCAAAGAAGACACAGCAGAATGGATACAGGATGGTGTTGAAATTGAAGGGCATGAATCTTCAGCTACAAATGAAGATGATAGAGATTCAGTGGGGGAGTCATCAATGAATGAATCTCTACATGAACTTGACTCAAATACATCTGTATATACTGATCCAGCTAGTGAAAATGATGATGATACAACCATCACAAACACAGAGACAGATATCTCGAGCAGTGAGGTTGAACCAATTCCGGACTTACAAGAACTAACTACGAGAACACGAAGACCTCCAGAACGTTATGGACATGGTAACATATGTATTACCAATTGTAGTCCAGAAGTTGAACAAACAGATTTCTCAGAAGCGATGAATGGACCAGAAGCTGAGCAGTGGAGACAGGCCATGCGAGAGGAACTTCAGTCATTCGAGGACAACAATGCTTGGGAAATTGTTGATATACCAAATAATGGATCAATAGTGCAAAACAAGTGGGTGTTAAATAAAAAGCTAGATGTGAATGATAAAGTGCGTTATCGTGCCAGACTTGTGGCAAAAGGTTTTACACAGCGACGTGGTATTGACTATGAGAACACTTTTTCTCCAGTTGTAAAACATTCTACGCTGAGAATGTTGTTTGCGTTGAGTGTACAGTGGGATATGGACATTACACATCTTGATGTGACAACAGCTTTTTTAAATGGACATTTAAAAGAAAATATTTATATGTCAATTCCAGAAGGTTTTGTAAATAAGCAAAGTGGAAAGGTCTTGAAACTAAAAAGAGCTATATATGGACTAAAACAATCTTCTTTAGTCTGGTATGAAAAAGTGAAAGATTGTTTACTTAACATTGGTTTTAAAATAAGTAAATTTGAACCATGCTTGTTTACATTTTTTAGTGCGAATGTAAAGATTATAGTAGCCATATACGTTGATGATTTTTTAATATTTTCAAATAGTACTTCTGAGACTAAAAAATTGAAAAATGTGTTAAGTTCAGAATTCAAATTGAAAGATTTAGGTCCTGTTAGACGTTACTTAGGCATGCGAATTAGTGTAAACAGAGAATGTAAGACTGTAACTGTAGATCAGCAGGAATACATTGAGAAATTATTGTTAAAGTTTGATATGTTTAATTGTAAACCTATAGATACTCCTATTGAAAGTAAATTGAACATAGAAAAGGCTGAAAACTGTATAGAAAACATTCCTTATCAAAAGCTAATTGGAAGCCTTATGTATTTGGCAGTTTTGACTAGACCAGACTTGTCATATTCACTTAGTTACCTCAGTCAATTTAATAACTGTTACAATGAAACTCATTTTAGTTATGCTAAACGAATACTGAGATATTTGCAAAAAACAAAACATTATTGCTTAACATATCATAAAGATAATGTAGGGCTGACTGGTTTTGTTGATGCAGACTGGGCTAGCGACAGTCTAGATCGAAAGTCTTATACTGGGTTTTGCTTTGTGATGAATGGTTCTGTGATTTCTTGGCAAAGTAAGAAACAGAAAACTGTCTCCTTATCCAGCACAGAGGCAGAATATGTTGCACTTTCAGAGGCATCTAGAGAGGCTATTTACTTAAGAAATCTGATGTTTGAGCTAACTGGTAAGAAATGTGTAATTGAATTGAAATGTGATAATCAAAGTGCATTAAAATTGGCAACAAGTCATCAGGCACATGCTAGATCAAAACATATTGATGTTCGTTTTCATTATGTTAGAGATGCAGTTAAAAATAAATTAATTACTATTGAATATATCTCAACTCAGGAAATGCCAGCTGACTTGTTAACCAAAGGTCTTTTGTCAACGAAGCATTATAAGTTCATGCACATGCTGGGAATTAAGGATAAATAAAACATATTGTATTTTGTTTGGAATTTCACATTTATTTTGTTAAGTGGGGGTGTTATAACAGATAACAAAAGTATAAAATGTGTCTAGTAGCGCCACCTATACAACGCTATGTGTTAAGTTTTAAAAAAAAATAAAGTTAGTCTATTACGGAAAGCAACGTGTTTTAATACTAATGGCGTCAAACTCATAACCATATAAATTTGGTTATTTGTTTTTTTCGCCGTTTTGGCCGATTTGATTGACATTGCCATCGACATGCTAAGAAAAAGGTTTCATAGTGTGTAATGTTACACCCTTTAGAGGTTTCATAGTGTGTAGTGTATCGTAACTCACTATACAGGAAGGAGCTCGTAGCTAAATCTTCGTGTTTGCCTAGGTTGGTCTGTGGATGGGTGACCACTCTTGAATACCAACTTTCCTCCGTGCCTCGGAAAGCACGTTAAATAATAATAAACCATTTATTTCAGGTAACAAAGACCCATAGATAAATACCTTAACCTAAAAATACATACTGATAACAATTTTTGTTAGTGTAAGTAACTTAAAACTAGCTCTGACAACCAGTCTTACCAAGTGATATCGTATTACCCAGTACTAACTGGGTTGTGGAACTTGTGGAGGTCAGATTGGCAGTCGCTACATGTAAGATACTGGTATTCAGCTGCATCCGGTTAGACTGGAAGCCGACTCCAACATAGTTGGCAAAAGGCTAGGCTACAGGGTGGAAACTTTCAGCGGGGCAGTAAGGGGATCTCTCTTAACCGTTGCAGCTACTTGAAAGTGGTCTCAGGAGACTATCCCTATCTTTTTAGTGATATTTTGAATTTTGAAATTTCATTTCAGCGATGGTTTCCAATAGAATATTTTGAAGGGAAAACTTCTTCAATCTCCAAAGGCTGCCCCGTATGTGCCCCGTATTGTGTGAATGGTTAATTAACAACAACTTCTATAGTGTAAAACAATTTCTAGAACGAAAATAGCGTTATTGTAGTATAATAATAATTTTGATGAGGAAATTGTTATTACAAATATTTGCATGCTGTGTTTAATCTAGGCAAAACATGTATGTTCCATTTTTGTACTGTAAGATCTTTTTATACCATGTTTTACGCAAATAAATATATTATTATTATTATTATTTCCTTTATTCATTACTTAACATATTAATTACATTTTTAAATATTTATTAATAAAACTAAATTTAAACAATAAAACATTTAAAAACATAAAAAGCAGTAGCCCACCAGCGCTGGGGACAGGGTCCGAGCTGCCGGTGGTCAGGGCTCTTGAGAGAGGAACCTCCTAACAATACGTGCCGTGTCGAGAAGTACTGCTTTCTGAATCAAGCCCTTGATCCAGCTGCCAAGCGAGAGCCTCCTAAGATGTTGGTCGAGGCTCTTGGCTATTAAGCCATTGGCCGACACGACTATCGGCACAATGACTGCTGTACTCACATCCCACATGTCGACAACCTCACGAGCCAGATCTAGATATTTGTTTTTTTTATCTTGCTCTGCTTTCACGAGGTTCTCGTCATGCGGGACCGTTATATCAACAATCATTGTGCGACGCTCCAATCGATCTATCACCACAATGTCAGGCCTATTGGCAACAACAGTCCTGTCGGTGGTGATAGGTCGGTCCCAATACAACGTGATATACCATTTACGAGAACTGGGTCGGGCGAATACTTATACTATGGCACTTCTGATTCCACAAGGTTGTATTTCAAAGCAAGTTGCTGGTGGATAATCCTGGCAACAAGGTTGTGTCTATGCAAGTACTCTCCGTTAGCCAGACTAGAACACCCAGAAATAATGTGTCGGATCGACTCTCCCGGACGGTGGCATGCCCGATATATGTCAACCGTGCCGTCCTTCACAATGTATTTTCGGTAGTTATTCGTCATCATAACTTCGTCCATGATTGCACAAACAAAACCTTCGGTTTCCCCGAAGAGGTCACCAAAGCGTAGCCAGGATACGGACGCTGAGAAGTCTACATCAGGGCCATGTAGGGCCCGGTAAAAGCGTCCGTGAAGCTCCGTGCTTTGCCATTCTTCCCTGCGGTCATTAGTGTCTAATACTTTAGGCTTGCGCCAGTTCTCGTTAGCCAGGGAGAGCGGGGTGAGGCCCTTGTCCACTGAGACCACATCTCGGTGCATCCCCACGTCGGCTTCCAGGAAATATTCCCTGAGACTGCATACCTCTCGGTTGTGCAGGTTCTTAGCATTTAAGAAGCCTCGACCCCCGCACTTCCGGGGGATATACAGTCTCATCATCGACGACCGTGGGTGATGCATTCGATTTGCGGTCAGCAGTGTGCACGGCGTACTCTCGTATCCAGGCCATCAAGTTCCGTCTGAGTCCATTTGAGTATGCCGAAAGAGTACATTAAAACCGGCATGACCCAACCATTGAAGGCGCGCACCTTGTTTCCACCTGAAAGAATTAAGGCTATTTAAAACCTTCTTCAGGCGACCGAAGAAGCTGTCCCTCAACGATTGCTTCATGTCAGTTACGTTAATGCCTAACGCTTCCGACATACCCAAATACTTATAGCTTTCGGATGAGGAAAGGCATCTTAGGTGTATGGAATCCGAGAGCTGAAGTCCCTCGGATTCCATAATCTCCCCTCGCTTTACATACATGACTGCACATTTGTCCACACCAAATTCCATCCTGATGGCGTTACTAAAAGTTTCAGTTACTTTTAGTAGCTCCATCAGTTGCAATTTGTTGGGGGCAAAGAGTTTCAGATCATCCATGTAAAGCAGGTGAGATATAACCTGACCATCTTTCCTCAACCGGTAGCCTAGTCCTGAATTCTCCAGCAATGTGCTTAGAGGATTCAGGGCTAAGCAGAACCATTATTATTATTATTATGATTTGTAGCGGCACTAACATATTTTTTATCATTACATACATATACATACATACACAATTACACACATACATATTAGATATATATTGGTGGGCATGTGCTTTCAAGACATTATAAGCTGACTACGATATCTACCTGAAGACTTTCATTCCATCACCCCAGTTCACACTTATAAGGAAGTATCAACGACGACAAGGTAGGATTTACCCATACTATTCCTATACGAAGTTTCTTGAGCCAGAGCGAGCACAGAGATCTCTCATCAAGGTCATGTACACTAAACCGTTCAGATTTCCAACTAATGAGTTATACTCTCTGAGCGGCATTCTCTCAGTCAGAAAATTGTACGTACTACATGCTGTCTTAAAATTACACAAAGTCCTACCCTACGACGCTCACCATCAGGAAAGAAGACGAAAATACATTGTGGCACCAACAAAATTCGTTAAAACTGTGTATGCCAAAAGACAATGTAACGCAAACTCTGCTGCTTTGTATAATAAGATAAATAAAATTATTAACATCTATCCCATGCGTACCAAAGATTGCAAAAAGACAATAGTTCAATGGCTAAAACTAAAGTCCTATGATGATATTGAATTATTGCTCCAAGCACCGTGATCAAAGAGAGGCAAACATACACACATACGCACACATACACACATACACGCACGCACACACACTTACACACACACACACACTTACACACACACACTTACACACACACTCAAAGGCACATACACTCTCACACACACATACTCACTTAAACTGTTTTGAAAATATCTTTAAGTTTATTTTTCTTTGTTGCTTAGTTTTAGATCTTAGTAGTAATTTATTTTGTCATTTTATTTTTTTTTTTTTTTTTTGTTTTGAATTCTGTTTTATTTTTGTATACTACTTTTACCATTACAAAATTTGTCATTGAAGAGCGGGATCTCCTAGCACAGGTATATCTTTTACTTAAAAGGAGGTCTCCATGTAAGATTTACTGTAAAAGTTGTACAAGTTTCTGCAATAAACCTTTTTATTTTATTTTTATTTTATTTTTTTATTCCTACAATCAGTATTGGAAATAGGATCGATAGGCATAAAAACATGTGTAAGATTACCATTTTCTTGCTAACTGTACTTTTTTATGAAAAAATTCTCAAAAATTAAAGATGGTCTCCGTAAACTATTTTCGTGTTGCTACAACTGTTAAGGTAGTTTTTCTGAACCGCTGAGAGTTTCTACCCTGTACGTATAAGTATAATTTATATATTTGGGCTTAAGGGGTCTATGATCGGAAAACCTATAAAGAAAACAAAATTTAGAGAATAAGATAAGAAAACAAAACAAAAATAACAAAACATAATTGAATGTCTCAAACGTAATAAAATTTATTTATAATTACAAAAATAAAACTAAACGTAAAACTAGTACCAATATACGAGTATATACAACAATGTCAATAGGACACTTAGGCGTCAAAATACTCCTCCGCATCGCTGTCATCGGGAAACGTGCCCAGAAGACTGGCAGCATTGCCACGTTGAATGGCAATGCTAATTCTTTGGCCAAAGAAGTAGCCAGCCCTCTGGTCACGCGAAGTGTCGATCAGTCGGCGGGAGATTTCCTTAAAAAGGAGACGCGCACTCGGACCCCATGACCCGAGCGTTTCGACCCCAAACGGCTCAAAGCTGTAGTTACCAATAAGGTTACAGTATTTGCGCCGTTTGAGGATCTCAGCAGCTGCAGCAGCAGCGCCTGCACAGCCCGCCGTGCTTGCAACGTGGCAAGGCGCAAGGGTGTCGACACAAGTTGCGTCCCACACCAAAGGCCTGCCAACGCTCCAAGGTACCAACGTCATGCCGTCCGGTCTCTTGCCATCGTCATGCACCAAGCCGTTTGGTTCTAAAACCGCTGGTACGCCGGCGCTGGCAAGAGCCCGACGGATAATGTCGTTGATGCTGGCGTGCCGTGCAATGCGATCTGCGCTCCTGTAGCAGGACAGGCCATGGTGTCCGAGGCTGTCGACAGGTACACCGCAGTGACAACGATGCGAAGCAACACAAGGTGCGCCTAAGCGTAGACTCGTAGCGACCCGGAACGATGCGTCATCCATCATAGTGCCAATGGTGAATGACGGAAGTGCCTGAAGCCACAAGCCCGACTCCCATTCCCCCACAGCCAGCAGACGGGCACGCTCCACAGTATTGATTGACGTATGTAAAAGGGTATTCCGTACAATACTGCAGAGCGGCACATCCCACTGACTCTGGGAGGACAGGTTGTCTGGCAAATCCGTATTGGGACAAGCCATTTTCCAAGCGTTCAACGCAACAGTCAGATACGACACCTGAACATCAACCAGTGAAAAAGATAAAATATCCCTGGTTAATTTCTCGGTACCGTAGACCGAGGACAGGAAGGCTGGTAAACTTACACTTGAAATTTTGCGGACGCCGAGACCACCCAAGCGAATGGGAAGTGTGGCTTGCTGCCAAGCTCGGTCGTCCAGGGCCACATTAAGTACTGAAGTAAGCGTGTTCCTAATAATTTGGTCGACTTTTTCTAAAAGCTGACGTAATAAAATGTACTAAAACATTACAAAATGGTATGTGGGGAATGATTAACCGTTTTTGCGTCAGTGTCCCATTTCACCCCGTTGTCTGCCAGTCTGTGTCTATTTGTTCCGCCTAATCTCCGAATCGGCTGGATCGATACGTGTTTCCTTCACGTTAACTTTGTTTTCTGCCCGTCTAAACATGCTGAGAAGGATTTTAACTATAGTATCCTGTATAATCTCTGCCATTCCACAACTACGGCGATTCGCAGTTCCCCCACACTGATAAGAGCAGGGATTCTAGATTTTACTCTTCTCTTCGTTTCAGCAGGTCTCACGTCTGGGTTTGGATTTATATTCAGTGAACTCTCCGGCCACTCCGTAACCCAAGCATTATCTTGCATCAAAACAAAGTCGTCACCAATTAAGGGGGGACCGGTACCACATTTTCTCTTATATAACGATCTGCAGTCAGACTCGTTCCATTGATCACCACCAAGTCTATACGAGCTCCCAAACATAAATCCCTCCGATTCCCCCAACCATTATTGTCTCTCCACCATATGCCACTGAAGTTCTAAAAAGACTCAGAAAGAAAGTCTCTTCAGAAAGTCATCATCTGCCTAGACTTTTCCCAACTACGTTGGGGTCGGCTTCCAGTCTAACCGGATGCAGCTGAATACCAGTATTTTACATGGAGCGACTGCCTATCTGACCTCCACAACCCAGTTAATACTGGGTAATACGATACCCCTTGGTACGACTGGTTGTCAGACTATTTGGGCCACTGACTACCTGTAACGACTGCCAAAGATGGTCAAATGACAGCCGGGACCGACTGTTTAACGTGCTTTCCGAGGCACGGAAGAAACTCGGTATGTAAGGGTGGTCACCCATCCACAGAACAACCTAGGCAAGCACGGCTTAACCTTAAGATCGGCCCGAGCGGCTGTTGGCTGTTATTATTTAGCCACGAGCGCCTCCTAAGCCTTCAGAAAGTGTAGGTTACAAAATGAAATATAGTTGGTACATATTCAAACTTGAACTGACTATTTATTTGACAATAGAAACACAATAGTATTTAATTAGTAGCTTAATTATTGGTATACATTTAGCGCAGCCTAGAGGAGTGATCGTCGGACTGCTAAGTCTCGAATTCGATCCCAAGATACGCGCCTCTGGAAATCAGCATGCCTGAGACATATTTCTTGACGGCATGTCAGCATGTCAAATCAGAGGCCCATGGGCGGTATAAAACACTGAAACCAGGTTTTAGGCACTAACCACACGATAGCATAATCAGCATTTAATGTTCCCACTGCTGGGATACAGGCCTCCTCTCTATGAGAAGAATAATGGCCTATAATCCACCGCGCGTGTCGGTTTCCTCACAATGTTTTCCTTCACGACTTTACTGCTCGTAATTCGGGGCTGCCACCACTGGGTTACCGCTGGTCTAACATAACCTAACCACACGTTAAAGAATATGTATTTAGGTCATTATCACTGTCATGACACATTGTAATCGTTGCATTGAATTATTTATTATTCAAGGTTTTCGAATTTAAGAATAGGTGACAAGCCAGCCACACTTCTCGAACAACTGCAACTCCTGAAAGCCCGAATCAACAGTGGTGACCGCCCGAAAAGCGTCGATACTGAACTCGACTGTGACCCAGAGAAAAAAATTAACTGTCTTGGAACCCGAAACTAAATCTAATAGAAAAAACATAATTTCCACTTCAATTTAGAGGAAGTCACCTCTACTTGGTTAAAATCTCAACTAAGTTTTTTAAGATTCCATGAATTGAACCTTACCTTTGCCTAACTTAATATACCTGCCTTTTGTTTTTCAGTCGACAATCTTCCAACGATGAAGTTTCAGGAAAGTGTATTGTCCTAACTTAAAGTCTTGAGATCGTAACCTAGTAAAACTAATAATATAAAAAACAGTAGTAGCAATTATAGGATAGATGGGCAATTTAAAAAAAAAAATTGTGAGAATCTAGGAGATTCTCCGAGGCGTACCTAAGTACACCCAATAGAGCTACTATGTCGTATCCATTGCCAAAAAAATATGTATGTTTGTAGATAGCACTCAAATGAGTAGTCTCAAAATTTTCAAGAATATAGCGTGGTCTCACCGGTTTTTCTCGAAAGATAGAAAGTCTTCTCTTAAAGCAATTCCCTGCGTATATTATGTGGCCTTTAACTTTAAATACAACACTTTTCACTAGAATACACCTTAATTTTTTTTTTTAAGTACCCGTTATGTAGGTACTTTTATTTAACTGTACAAACTAGAACCAACATCCAACCACTGATAGGCTGCATCAATCAATGAAACCTAATACGACTAATTAGGTACTACGATGTACAATGGAGATAACAATGTAAACAATATTGTCAATACCCCATTTTACATACAAAGGCGAGTTCAAGTTCGTTCAATTGTTGAAATAATCGTTACGTTATTATTAGAATGGTACCTTTATAAAGAGACTCATACTCTGAATAGACCAGTTGTGAGCTGATGAGCAAGAAGTCAGTGTGTAAAAAACGCAATAATGACTGCTGCAAACATGGAAAGCAAAGCTCCTGCAGCTTCAAATACAAACGATTTAAACAGCTCAAGAACTGAAAATATTAACACTACTCAAGCAGAATCAATTTCTATACCTAAAGTGATTGGGACGGATTATTCTTACAAGCATAAAATTGTTTGGAAAAATGCCATAGGTTTCTTGATAATGCATCTGCTCGCTGCGTGGGGAGTTGGACTTATTTTAACAGGTTATGTTAAATGGCAGACTATTTTATGGAGTAAGTATTATAAAATGCATTAATAATATTATTTTCGTTGTCTTCTCCGTTTTATATGCTTCTAATACAACTTTTTTTTTAGTTTTCTTCGTCGGTATGTTGGCTACAGAAGGAGTCACAATCGGGGCACATCGTTTTTACACTCATAAATCATTTAAAGCAACGACGTTTCTCAAGGTTGTGTTTCTAGTTTTCCAAACCCTCGCAGGACAGGTAATCAAATTAAATTCAACATATTAGGTACTTATCTATGAAACATATAACAACACCAGTCATTCAGCTTCTAAACAATAATTATTTTACAGAATTCTATGTTCATCTGGTGTCGCGACCACCGGCTGCACCATCGCTACTCGGATACTGACGCTGATCCTCACAACTCCAAGCGTGGCTTCTTCTTCTGCCACATCGGGTGGCTCATGCACAAAAAGCACCCTTATGTCATCGAGCTCGGCAGGAAGATTGACATGAGTGACATGCAGGCCGACTGGATGGTCATGTTCCAAAAGAAGTAAACTCAAGTTTTCATTGAATAATTCTTCTTCCACTATTAGTCTGTGAATGGGGGACCACCCTTACATACCGAGTTTCCTCCGTGCTTTGGAAAGCACGTTAAGCTGTTGGTCCCAGCTGTCATTTGTCCATCTCAGGCTGTCGTTACAGGCAGTCAGTGGCCCAAATATTCTGACAACCAATCTTACCAAGTGGTATCGTACTACCCAGTATTAACTGGGTTGAGGAGGTCAGATAGGCAGTCGCTCAATGTAAAATACTTGTATTCAGCTGCATCCGGTTAGACTGGAAGCCAACCCCAACATGGTTGGGAAAAGGCCAGGCAGATGATTTCTTCCGCTATAATAATATCTTAACTATTTTCTTTTCAGATATTACTATCAATTATACTTTATACTTGCCTTTGTCCTACCTGTGTGGGTGCCAGTGCATTTCTTCGGTGAACCTCTATTTCAAACAATCCTGACATGTTACTTCGCTCGCTACATGTTACAACTAAACGGGACTTGGCTCGTCAATAGCGCTGCTCATCTGTATGGGACTCGGCCTTACGACCAGTAAGTATGTCTTCGTCTGTAGATGAAATGCTATCACCAGCCTAGCACGTTTCTGCTGCTTGGACACATACCTCCTCTCTTTGAGAGGGACTGATGGATATCACTCACCCTTGAATTTTTTTGTCCCATAGAACGACTACCAAAAACAATTACGTAAATAACATCTTCAACAACTTTACAGAAAATTGCAGCCAGTGGAATCATGGTTCGTGTCAATGATAAGTTTGGGAGAAGGCTGGCACAACTACCACCACGCTTTCCCCTGGGACTACAAAGCAGCCGAGCTGACCATGCATTTCAACCAGTCCGCGAGTATCATTCGATTTTTCGAGAGGATCGGTCTGGCTTATGACTTGAAAACTGCTTCACCTGAAGTGGTAAGTTACAGTAAACGGTATGTTATGTTTTCGTGACTGTTGCAATGGTAGCTGATTTTTTAATGTTTTTTGTAATACACAGGTACAGGGTCGGATAATTAGGGCAGGTGACGGCAGTCACTACAAGTTGGGCAACGAGGAGGCGCGTGCGGCGGTGACCGCGTGGGGACCGGTACATCCGCTCAACCCTACCTACAACACAACGCTCCAGGCACCTGATGCCATACTCAAACCTGAAGGGCTACCTCTCAATCATGAAAAAGATTTACTTAACTTCAACGTCATGCAGAAAAACTCGAGACGTGGCTAAATCGTTTTTTAATTTTATGCCAATTGAATTTTGTACAGTCAATTTAAAATTATGATTTTATAGTAGTGATGTAAGTATTTAATTATTATTTTGATATGATTGTGATTATTTAAATTAAGTATAGCAAAATATTAAAAAAAATATATTGATGGAACAATTAAATCAATTTTTAAAAAGAAATGTTTTTTTCCTATAAATCTTCCAAAGTCATGACTATTTTTAGTTGTTTGTATTGTTATTTTGTTTGTTGTTTTGTTTAACTTGATTTCAATAATGACCTGTTTATCCTGAAACCAAAAGACATTAAAAACTGGTAAGTTGCGGAATTCATAAGTAAATTAAATAATGATGCACAGGGAATACTACGTCTGGTCGCGATTATAATGCAAGGAAATTCAATAACATAAAACGACACTGGAATATTGTGTCAACGAACATAAAGGAAGATTAGCATATGTGACTACAATAAAGTAATTACAAATTAAACGTTTCGATATTCTTAATGTTACTATTAATGACACGTGTGTAGTTAGGTGCATCCACAACACAGTTACTTTTGTTGACCAACGTTTCCAAATGTTACTGAGCAACATCCGATAAAGTCCGAAATGTTACAGATTGTTACCGTGTTGCACAGTGTTGCTACACAAAAATTACCTAACTGCGGTGTGGATAAATAAGAAAAATGTGAATGTTTGGTTTTTGTCCGATTTATGGGATAGGACGAGATAGGTATTTAAGTATATCCGTGTACATGCTAATTTACTTTTATATATATTTTGAGTATTTTGATATAAATATTTATATTTCGGAGGAAGAGGAAGACGATGAGTCGATAGTTCGTTGCATACGAACAATTGATAAGATTGATTGTTAATTTAAAATAACTTGTTAAATCCTAATTTAATGTGATTTATCACATTTTAATATTGTCTTAAATCTAACTAATTTATTTAAAAGTCATTGCATTGTATCATGTCAAATTAGAGCAGAGGATAAAATATCCAGAGTAGGGTCGCGCGCCATATTTACTGTCTTGATTGGTTTGACATGCGGTGATAGAGCAAGGATTGCTTGGAGAACGGTGGTGGATCGAGGATCGAGGTGGATTACTGGTGATGAAGTCAGATTGGTGTCACGAACCTGCTATTATATAATTGCTAAGCAAACTAGTTATTGTTAAATTGCCATTAAATTGTGTGAAACAGTGAATACTTTGTTTTGTGCTCGCATTTCACCCAAATGACGCCCACTAGACTCCGTGAACACTGATGATGTCGAGGAGGATGCTGCTTCTCCGACATATATTATTTTTATTTTATTAAATAATATCGTTGTAGTTCCATGGTTGTATACACCTACCAATGTTTGTCTCTGCATCACTCAAAGATTGACCGGCCTACATTAAATATTATTTATTTTTAGAACTGCACAATTGCTTAACTTTTTTAAATTACGTTTAAGTAGTACATATTTATTGTAATAAGTAAAAAAAGGTAACCTTTACTTTGTCGTTTGAATGTCAAATGTGATATATTAAATTGGCTCTACTAATAAACCGTGTGCTGGTGGGATTTCCAATCGACAAAAATGTATATCTATTCAAAAATAGGTTATCCTTTGCTCATGAGGACTCTTGTACAAAATTAAATGCTTCTAGACCCCGAGGTTCGGGCTAAGCGTTCTCTGTTAGTGAATTTAAGTTTTTTTTTTTAATAAAAGTAAGTAAGGCTGGATTATATTGAGGAACTCATGGCTTTTTAATAAAATCTGCTCGTGTCGATCTAGGCGCGCGTGCCTACGTTGATACACTGGGTGACTACCAATTACATACCGAGTTTCCGCCGTATCTCGGAAAGCACGGTAAGCCGTTGGTCCCGGCTGTCATTTGTACATCTTTGATTGTCGTTAAGTATAGGTCGTCAGTAGCCCGAAAGTCTGATAAATAACAAGGATTGCCAAAGGACTGAATTATGGAGGTTAGCTAGGCAGTCGCTTCGTGTAAAGTACTGGTATTCAATTAAATCTGGTAAGACTGGAAGCTGACCCCAAATTAGTTGGGAAATGGCTAGGCAGATGATTAGGTTGGATTTGACTACGTTTGACAAGGTTTGTTTTTAATACGGTTTACATTGCAAGTCAATTTAAATCACCAATTATTTTGAAAAATAATTTTGCGCTCCATTATTTATTATACGGAGCGCAGAATCAATTTTATATACTTATACCTATTTGATTATAATAAATTAGATGTGGGTATGGGTATCTTGATCTGACTCGGGATGTTGTCGACATAATGGTAAGCACAGCAGCCATTGTGCCGCTAATCGTGTCACCCAATGACTTATTAAATAGCTCAAAGTCCCGACCAACATCTGGTGGCCTACCATAACGTCTTACAGCAGGATTGTTTTAATCTAATTCCAGAGTGAGAAAGAGATGGCGCCAGAAGTCCTCTATAGCTCCGTCTCTTTCCCACACTGAAATGACATTAAAACAATCCTGCTTTAAGACGTCATGGTAACCCCCCTGAGGAGCTGTCGCTTGGTATCTCAATCAATTCATTTATTCTCTCTTCACAATATTGGTTCTTATAGTTTAACAATGTTTTTTACAAGGTTATATTCTACCATTGGAAGAGACTGGTGCCTGAAGTAGGCTTTCGAAGAAGCCTGTGTTACAGGTCACCAGGCCCCCCCCCACAGCAAAACAATATCGTAATAGATTTAAAGACGATCTTGTGAAACATAATTCTTGTTACCAAAAAGAGCACAAAGAGACAATCAGTGTAAAAGGTTAAAAATAATAGCAGATAGTAAACAAAGGCAAAATAAAAATAAATAAAAAATGGAGAACTAATGGTTTGCACGAGAGTGTAATGTCGTGTATGAGTATGAATGTATGTTGAAGTGTGTGAATGTATGTTGCAGTGTACGAATGTATGTTGGAGTGTACATGAGCGAGTATGAGATGTAAAACAGCCACGGGAGACAGAAGGATAGATTTTATAAAAGGGGGGAAGAAAATCTACTTCGGAATTGTCAAAAGGTTCTCAGTGTTTTGGTAGTCAAGCGTTTTAAGAAAATTTTTAACTGTTTTTTGACAATAAGAGGTGGTTTTAGGATATAGATTAAGAGTGACATTTAGTTTGTTGTACAGAAATTGACCAAAAAAGCAAAAAAAATCTGGGGGAGTGAAGATTTGAACAGCAATGAGGGACAGATTCTTCCCTTCCGTCGTTGGTTATTAATTAATTTGGAGTAAAACTGTAGCTGGGAATGCTTTTTAGTTACTGTAAGTAGGATAAAAGTTTGTCTGACCGTAAGGATGTCACATTCTTTGTACAACTCATTAGTTGGAAAGCGGAAGGGGAGACCAGCACCCACCTTGGCACGCTGCGCCCTCTCTACCTGGATGAGATGGGTTTTGGCTGCGCCGCCCCAAGTTGTGATGCAGTACTCAATTGACGACTGACATAAGGCAAAGTAAACCATTTTAATGATCTTTCGATCAGCAGTGTCTTAATGACTTGAAAATATATATCATTTACGGATCCTCGGAACAAGCATTTCAAAATGAAGTCGGTTAATGAGACTTAAAAGAGAGATGGGAGTCAATAATGATACCTAGATATATAACGAACGAACCTTAATATTATATATATTAACAGTCCGTTCGAGGGTGGGACAAGTACACTCGGGATTTAGAGAACAACACGTGTGCACCGAAATAGAAAGGGTTGACGGAAGAAGGAGGTAAGCTCTATGTGCAAAGGTTACATATTTAGTTTTAGAAACGTTTAGTGTCAGTAAGTTGTTTTGTAACCATTCGCTGACTGTGTTAACGTCCAGTTGAGCAGTATCAAAGACGAACTACACCACTACCACCAATGAAGAACAGTGCGGTGTCATCTGCAAAAGTGACGGTTTATCCTTTCAGTAGAGGGAGCTGACAGAGGTCATTGATGTACACTACAAAGAGCGTTGGTCCGATTATACCACCTTGTGGTACACCAAAATTGACAGTCAGCTCGTCACTTAACCTATCATTAATTTTGACTCTTTGTTTCCTTCCAGTAAGATAATCCTCCAGTAATTTAAGAGGAGTTCCTTTTACGCCTAGCCGATCCAACTTTTTTAGAAGATTAGGGATTGAGACTGTGTCAAACTACTTTGCAAGGTCGAGGAACACCGTTAAGCATTTCATCCTATCATCCAGACTACCAACGATTGAGTTAACCAGCTCATGGACAGCATCGTTGGTACTTTTACCATTTCTGAAGCCGAATTGTGAAGGAGAGAGCAGATTATTGGTCTCCAGAAACATGATTAGACGCTTATTAATTAAGCGCTCCAGGATTTTGGAAAGTGCTGGAAGAATGGAAATGGGTCGGTTGTTATTCACAGAGTGTTTTTCACCAGCCTTGTAGACAGGCCTGATAAGAGTTTTTTAAACAGCTCTGGGAATACCCCTGTAGCGATTGACAGGTTACAAATGTGAGTCATGGGAGACGTAAGAAGGTTTACGTATCGCTTGACTATTTTACCACTAATGAGATCGATACCCACTGCGCATTTATCCTTTAGCCCATTGATAAGTGTGAAGATCTCTTGCTCGTCAGTGGGTAGAATGACCATTGAATTTGGGGGGGTGTTCGGTAAGTGATCGTTGCAGTAGGAGGATTGAGCTGGTTTACTGTTGGAGATCTTGTTCGCTAGGTTTACACCTACGTTTGCAAAGAAGTAGTTAACGTTGTTTAAATCGGGATTGTTTGATGACAAAACAGACGATGAATGGTCTATTCTTTTATCAGAACCGCTTATTCTTTTTATTACATCCCAAAGCTGCTTTTTGTTGCCCTTAGCATTATCAATCTCGTTTTTGTCGTATCTCTTTTTTGCTTTTTTTAGTAAGGTGTTGCAATAGTTACGGTAACGTTTGTATGTGGTTTTAATTGTCTCGTCATCATTATTCCGCTTTAGTTTTTTATGCAAATTGTCCCGGTTTCTCATGCAACTTAACCCTTTAGTAATCCACGGTTTTGTAATTAATTCTTTTCTGTTTGTTTTCACTATCCGGGTATTATTTTTGATTGCTGCAGACAAGCAAGTAACAAGAAGCTCGGTTGAAACATTTGCGTCCTGGGATTCAATGATAGGTTAGAAGTTAATAGTTAACATATCTTTATCGAGACTCTCGTAGTTCACCGAGCTACACTTTCGTGATAAATAATGGTGGTTTCAAAAACAAAACAAGATACGTCCATGTTTGTCTTCAACATCATGTAGTCTAGACATGTTAGTCCATGCGTTGGTAAAGTGTGCCCTGGGAGCATACCATGAGAAGTCAATAAGTTTAGGTATTCGTGGGATCTTTTGTCTGCGCTATTTGGTACTATGTTAATATTTATGTCACCACAAGGGAAAATGTTTTTAAAGGTTTTCAGGTTAGTGAGAAGTAGGTTTAGGGAATCAATAAATTTTGTAATGTTATTTTGACTTGGTGGGCGATATACTCGTATTCCTAATATGTAAACACCTCGATTGAGATTCAATTAGCGTCGATAACTGAGGGTTCTTCGACAGAGGCTTGAAAGCGATTATTGTAATAAATTACAACACCTTCGTTTTGGGTTTTGTTTGAGGTGGTCGCTACATGGTTATAGTTGTCGAGGGAAGGAATGTATTTTGCAGATGGAAGCCAGCATTCAGAGAGGACCAATATGCCCCACGAAATCTTAGACCTTTGGAGAAGAGTGACAAAATTGGGCATATTGCGGTTGATGCTCCGTACATATTGAGATAGGATATTGATAGTGTGTTTGTATCTGAATCAAGGTCGTGCAAAAAGTTGTGCTTATGGACCAGGCGACAGGAGGTTCCTCTCCCAAGAGTCCTGATCACCAGTTGCTTGGACCCTGTTCCTGATGCTGGTGGGCTACGATTTTTTTTATGTTTTAGATGCTGTGTCATATACTCCTAAAGAACAAAAATTACATATATGTCGGAGGAAGAGGAAGTAAACGAAGAGTTGATTGTTGGTTGCGTACGATCAATTGATTGCTAATTTAAAATAACTTGTTTAGGGGCTGGCGGAGCATGCGATTGCGAATGATTGCGAATGACTATTATTAGAGTATTACGTTTGTATGAAAAATCATACAAACGTAATACTCTAATAATATGAAAATCAAACATATTCTTAAGGTGGTATGTATATATTACGATTGTATTAAAGAATACTCTAACCAATTTGAACACAAAGAAGAAACAGTACAAACATTATATGACGAGTTGGAAACAACCCTAAAAAAATGTTATGCTAAAAGTGCATCTAAAAGGAAAAATAAGCTGGAATCCATTATAACACAAGAAGTAAAAACATTACAGCATCAAAGACAAGAGTTGAAAAACAAACAAAATAAAACAAAACACGAGAAATTAAGACTAAGTAAAATGTATAGAGAAGTTAATCAACTAATAAAAACTAATTTAAAAAATTATAGAAGCGGCATACTCCACTCCTCCCTGAAAAAGTCGGGAGGCATCAAGAAAGCATACAAACGAATAAACACCTCTAAAAATGTACTGTCACACCTATGCAAGACTGATGGATCAACGGCGACAAGTAGAAATGATGTTATGAAAGTGGCAACGCAATTTTATAAAGAACTCTACAGCGAGCCTCAACAAGACAAGCATACACATACGAGTAGCGTCGCCTGGGCAGGCAATAACGACCCGGTTCCGCCCTTCTTAGGAAGAGAAGTGGAACTATCGATCAGAAAGTTAAAAACTGAGAAGAGCCCCGGCCCAGACGGCATGACTAACGAAATGATTATAGCAGGAATAGACTTATTAATCGCTCCTCTCTGTAAATTGTTCAATTTAATTTTACAACAGAAGAAAATTCCGCTACAGTGGACGTGCTCAGAAATAGTCCTACTATACAAAAAAGGGGACCCAAAATTGATTTCGAACTACAGACCTATCAGCTTGATGTCTTGTTTGTACAAAGTTTTCACGTCGACTATGCTTCGAAGAATTACAAGACCGATAGACGAGAACCAACCAGTTGAACAGGCAGGGTTCCGCGGAAAGTACTCAACAGTCGACCATATCCACACTTTGAAGCAGGTAATAGAGAAGTATATAGAGTACGACAAACGTTTGTATATCGCCTTTATAGACTATTCAAAGGCGTTCGACTCTATATCACATAACTCTATTTGGCAAGCGCTAACAGAAGAGGGCACCAACACTGAATACATCGAACTCATTAAAGAAATCTACAATAACAGCACAGCTCGAGTCAAAATCGAAGTTGCAGGCCCACCATTTAAGATAGCACGAGGGGTCAAACAGGGTGACCCACTCTCTCCCAAACTTTTCATCGCAGTACTGGAAAACATTTTCAGGAAACTGGACTGGCAAAACATGGGTATTAGGATAGACGGAGAATATTTATCGCATCTCAGATTCGCGGACGACATCGCTATATTTTCTGAAGAACCAGCTGAGTTACAAGTGATGCTGGAAGCCTTAAATGAACAGAGCAAAAGTATCGGACTCGAAATTAATAAAGAAAAAACGGAAGTTATGACAAATAAAGAACAGGTTCCTATTATGGTCAACTCAACACCAAGTCAGTATGTGGAAGACTACACCTACCTCGGCCATGTCATATCGTTTAAAGATTGTAGCGAAAAAGAAGTCAATACTAGAATAAGAAACACATGGAACAAATACTGGGCCATGAAAGAGATCTTTAAAAGTTCCTTTCCACCTAGGCTGAAAACCAAAGCTATGAGTGCCTGTTTAATACCTTGCCTTACTTACGCGTGTCAAACTTGGTCGTTAACAAAAAGACAACAGATTAAGGTTAGAACTTGTCAGAGAGGACTCGAACGCAGTTTTATGAATATTAAACTAAGAGACCGGGTGAAAACCTCGTTGATCAAGAAAACGACAAGATCTTCTGACGTGATTAGGCAGGCACTCAAGCTTAAATGGAGATGGGCAGGACACATTCAGAGGCTGGAACCACAACGATGGGCCCAGATCATAACAAACTGGACCCCCAGATCTGTTAAAAGGAGAAGAGGCAGGCCTTTTAAAAGATGGAAAGACGACATAGTAAAGACTGCTGGAATCCTTTGGGCCAGGAAAGCTAGATCTCGAGAAATATGGAAACATTTGGAGGAGGCTTTTACCGCCTCAGGCGGTCCTTACAATGAGATAGAGACAGACAAAGCAAGTACTAATGCACAACACTAACAAACATAATTTTTAAGTTAAGTTTTTTTTTATTTTTTTATTTACTTTTTTACTAACTTGCTAATATTATCATTTTATTTTATTTAAGTCGATGTCTTGTCTAAGAGCGAACAATTTCAAACTTGTACCTACTAAGTAAGGATTTAATAAAAGCTTTTTTATTTTTTATTTATTTTATTATTAAAGAATATCAATGTTCCCAAATACATATTTTGAAAGGACAATGATAAAAGACGAGATATGAGGAATTTAAAATTTCTATAGAAAATTTATTTTTCTTATAACTCTTGTTTAAATCAGTGTACATTCAAAATATGTGTTTGGGATCCTATATATTCTGTAATCCAATCAAAATGAATACATACTACCTTAAGAATAATTATGTTTGATTATGTTGTTTACAAAATATTTTGGTTATACGTTTGTATGAAATTCACATGCTCCGCAGGCCTCTTAAATCTTAATTTAATGTGATTTGATTTACTACATTTTAATATTGTCTAAAATCTAACTAATTTCTTTAAAAGTTATTGCATTGTATAATGTCTAATCAGAGCAGAGGATAAAATATTTAGAGTAGGGTCGAGGCGCCATCTAGGGTCTCCAAACTTCTAACTAAAAGCCTGGCAGAACTTTGATCATTATACCAAAAAAATTGTGGAGTACCCAATGTTACCTAGAAAACTTCATAGAGAAGTATTTTTTCATTTAGTAGTATTATACTGCGAGAGTTTCGATCTTATGGATATATAACTGATATTTGCCCTATAAGTATAATGTACTCTGTGGCGCCATCTTTACTTTCTTGACACATGTGGTGACAGAGCGAGAATTGCTTGGAGAATGGTGGTGGATCGAGGTGGATCGCTGGTGATAAAGTTAGACTGGTGTCGCGAACCTGCTGCTCGAATATAATTGTTAAGCAAACTAGTTATTGTAAGATATTGCCATTAAATTGTGTGAAACAGTGAAAAGGTACTTTGTTTTGTGATCGCATTTCACCCAAATGACGCCCACTAAACTCATGAACACTGATGATGTCGAGGAGGATGCTGCTTCTCCGACATACATAATGTACATTTCGTACGTTTTTTTTGTTCATGGACACAAAAATAAAACAAACTATAATAATAAGACAAACAATCAAACAAAATCAATCAAAATTCAAACAATTTAATGAGTTTGCAATAAATATTTGAGACAACACACTTTCCTGAAACTATTATAAACTGTAAAAACATTCTCATTCAGGCTGTACAAAAGCATCCAGAGTTGGCGATGTTTCGTATCCAGTCCAGGTACTTGGTTACCCGGGTGTAAACACCTGGGTATCCCGGACGACCACAACCAATGCCCCAGGACACCACTCCTTTAAAATACAAACAAGTTAATCAAACAATAGAAGGGTGTAAATAGACTCTTAACGAATCCGAAGGGCATTTGTTTTTACGAAGATGATGGAGGTCAAAGTTCCAACATTTTCATAAGTTTTTTTAATGTTGGACTTTACTTTAAATACCACGACCCCCGTACTATTCAATACATCCACCAGTATAATGTTTGAGTGTGTTACATTGAGTTTTACCGTAAAACGTAACTTGTGCGTTTTCACCCCAAAAACCAAAAAAAAAACTTTTTTATTTAATATTTCTTATTGTCTCAATTCAATTTTTATATAATTATGATATATCATGAATAAACCTTTCAATAAATTCCGAAACTCGTTTCCCAGCAATAACTTTTGTGTAGGGCAACTTAGTTTGATGTACAGAATGCTTGGTTGACGACTCCGTGAAGAGTCTGTTTACACCTAGTATAACAACTACTCAAATATCATTAAGGTTCATGTTCACCAAAAAGATAACGGTCTGGTTATCCAAAAACCGCTGTTTAAAACACATTTTTGTATGGGAGCATGTCCCTTAAACAGCTGTTTTTAGATAACCAGACCGTTATCTTTTCGGTGAACATAGACCTTAATCTTCTTATACCAAAACAAATGAAGACGACATAAAAAAGTTACAAACAAGAATTTTACTATTGAGCGATCGTTATCCGCGACTCGTCACTATTCCTAGTTTGAATTCAGAATAATTAAATTCAAAGAAACAAATGAAAAATTTTTCTTTGGAAATTGAAGACTGACAAGTCATTTAACTTTAATTTATCTGACAGCAGCGCCCAAACCACAACCTTATGAAAACGTAAATAAAGGTCACTTCACTCTAATTTCGATAGACTTGTCAGTGGCAGTAACCCATCACAATCTTATTGTAAACACATTTGGACAACCATGCAAAGTCTAACTGTGATAATTATGATTGTGACTACTCTGGTTTATCCGTAGGTGCTCGGAATCTATACATATAATAAAATCGTTGAGACCAAAAAATCTGTACATTGAAGATTGAAAAAAAAAATCGCCCAGGGTGACTTAAAATAAGTAACTGAACATATTAAAACCAATTTTAAAATTTTTGTTTGTTTGTTTGTTTGTTTGTTTGTTTGAACGCGTATCACGTAAAAACTGCTGGTCGGATTTTGATGAAAACTTCACTAATCTGTTTAAATAAACTCAGAATAACATTTAGGCTATAGAAGTTATGGAAAATTTTGGACAAAGGGGGTGAAAAGGGGGGGTAAAGTTTGTATGAAAAAATTTTTTTAGATTGTTCTAGAATCATGAAACTCAGAGTAAATACTTATTATTAAAATTAAAGAAATACCGGTTTCAGCATTTTTAAAAAAAATTATCCAGAGACGTAAAAAAGAGGGTTCTGTGTTTAAAATTAATAAACTTCATACACCTATAGAACAAAATCCAATGAAGTATAAGCCTTTAAAAGTTGCTGTAAATACTTCAAATCTAATACAGGTAAATATAATTTCTCAATTTTCTTGAAATTTGATTTTTGAAGTGAATACGCCCAAAATAGCGGAACTCAAGAAAATTGGCTTTCCTCGGTATAAGTAGTTGGTAATACAGGGTGGAAACGGTAAACGGGGCAGTAAGGGGAACTGCAGCTACACGAAAAAGGTCTTAGAAACAATCCATAATTTTTTCGCTAAATTTTGATCCCCATTGTTAGCAAGAAAATTGCCATTTTACATAAAACAATTTTTTTGAGCCCAATAATGATAAACCATAACCGTTGCAGCTACATGAAAATGGTCTTAGGAAACCATCCGTAATTTTTCGTGAAATTTTGATCCCCATTCACAGATTTAAAAAAGTAGTTACAGTTAGCAAGAAAATTGCTATTTTACACAAAATATTTTTTGATGCCAATCGATTCTGTTTCTAATACTCAATGGTTAAGGAAGCTCCCCTTTCTGCCCGGTTAATCGTTTCCACCCTGTATTTACAAATAAAATAATACTACGAAGAAAATGTAGACTATACGAATGTACATCAGACATAAAACCCGAAAAGTTATAAAAACAAACGAGTTCAAATCCTACTATCTACAAATAATTAAAATGCTTTGTCCTGAAGGACTGTGACGGATCAACGCACAGCCTTTACCGCAGATTGTAGAAACCTGAAGCTTGGAGGGTGTATTTTTTGTATAATAATTTCAGAAAATCATTTCTTATCGTATGCCTATGATACGAACAGAAAGGATTTTCTGTAATTATACCCCTAAGGGGGTCAAAAGGTGGGGGGCAAAGTTTGTATGGGAAAATGTGATTCCTTGGTCCAATCTACTTCAAATTTTGCTATCAACAATATTAACAGAATTGATGGACGCGTTTCGTATTGCATGTAAATTGATTTCAATGCATAACTTAGGAGATACACCGTTTTAAATAACTCCGCAGCAAAATGGAAGGATGAAGGATGTGTATGATGTGCTCTTTCAAAATTGTATTATAGGTGCTTACGACCCAATCTCTGTAACCCTCTCTTTCTCTTATGTGACGCAGACGAAGTTGCGCGGGTCAGCTAGTGTATAATAAAGATACTAACCTAATTGCTCATGTCGTTTGTCACTCCTTTCAGCTGAAAGAGGACCACCACTGTCACCCTGTGGAACAAAACAAAATGGCGAACGCTTGAATTTTACTGTTCGAAATCCAACGGGGCGTGTAGGTCAAGCTTCTAAAATTCAACAGTGTGCTTTTATTATCACTGTAGGCGCTCCAGGAAGTCGTCTAAGTCAGTTTTAGTATAAAATGTTTCTGTTTCTTGACAAATTATAATTTTATACTAGTAAATGTCCGCAGCTTCTCCCTTCGGTTATGTCCCACGAGATTGTACAACTGGAGTAAAAAGTATCCTATGTGTCCCAGGTATCCAGGTTATAAACTATCTGTGTGCCAAATTTCATCTAAATCTTACAGTTACAAATATCCATCCATCATTATTCACAAACTTTCGCATTTCTACACTAATATTATAAAGAGGAAAACTTTGTTTGTTTGTTTGTTTGGTTGTAATGAATAGGCTTAAAAACTACTGGACCGTTTTTAAAAATTCTTTCACCATTCGAAAGCTACATTATCCACGAGTAACATAGGATATATTTTATCCCCGTACTCCCACGGGAACGGGAACTATGCGGGTGAAACCGCGGGACGTCCGCTAGTATAATATAAATAGGATTGTTACTTGCGTATAAACCCACCTGACAAGTATCCTTATTCCCTGTATCAGGGTATCCAGCGCAGAGCATACCATCACCGATCATATTAGGTGTGTACTTGGCCTTCTTGCAAGCTTCATTGCTTAAAACTGGCAGCTCCACCTCCTGGAGATAGCAGGAGTGGTTCTTACCCTCGGCTACTGTGCCCCAACCAGCAGCTATTGCCTTGACGCCGGTGTACTCCTTATCTGATTATTGGAGAAAGGTTAATGAAAGACGTTACGGGACCCACAATTATAATGATACATTTAGGAATATGAGTCCTGCAGAACGGCCTGCTCTTTTAATGCCATCTAGCTAGCTTGGTGTCCATTGATCGTAATCGCGAAGTAGTTCTTTACGAGGATGCCCTCATGTAGCCTGCAAAAATTCAAATTTCCTTTCACGGACTATTCTGGCGCGATCATCATTCTTAATCTAGTGTTGTGACTTACGACTGATTGTACTAAGCATTCAATGCTTATTGCATTGCTATAAAACAAACCATTTTATAGCATAGGGTCAAACAAATATTGTTTATGATGTGGCTGTGGTCAAAGAAATTCTCAGAAATGTTATAAAGACGTTAAATACGTTAGTGGCAGTGAATTACCTACAGTGAGAAGTAACGAACAAAGGATTAGCGACCATGATCAAATAAATGACTCATGGGACCTCATAACCCTGTAAATGCACACTGATTGAGTACGAGTATATTGACTAATTACTGTTAGCTTCTTGATATACAAACGCTTGATTTGAGAATTATTTGTAGACACCACCATAGTTATTCACAAACGCTCAATTCGATTCCGATTCGACAAGTCGTATGTCCGTCTTTTTTGGAATTATGAAAGCGAGCGAGATAGACCTGCGACTTTCCGAATCCTTTGTGAATAACTATGTACCTATGAGAGTAAAAACTAACATCATACTTATCATTTTGCGTGCCCTGCTGCACAGTATATGCCTCCTCGAAGCACTGTATGGAGGACTATCACCGCTGATCAGGTCAAAGGTAGAGAACAAAGAAGAACAAAAAAAAGGGACTTGGATTTTTATAGGTACCTAATATCGGCCCGCCCAATTCAGATAACCTTAGATTAACCTTCCTCTTGAATCACTCTATCAATTGCTGAAAACTGCATTAAAATCCGTTGCGCGACTTTGTTTTATACTATTTAAAAATTACTACCGTCATTTCTTGGCAAGCAGACTGGTTTCACGCTGTCTGTCACCCGCACTGGCTTATTCAGCTTCAATACTGCGATGTCATCTCTGAAGTTGGTGAAGGTGAAGTTATGAGCGACCAGCTGGACTACGAAGCGAGTCACCGGCCGGTGTGTGGTGTTGCAGCGGTTGTGTTCGCCTAGGGTTACCTTTATCATGAACCACATGAACCTGGAATAACATTGGAAGCCGGTAAAAAGATGGACACTAAACGCTAAGTAATCACGGAGGAAACTATTATGTCAAGATATAATTTTGTGTGGCGATTTCAAAAGTTTATTGACACTCCTAATGGAATTATTAGAAATGTTAGGTTTTACCATTTTATATGAGACTTACACATAACAGGCGACATAATTGTTGTGAACCATAGGCGCGACGTTATGGTACCTATATTAACGTTTGAACCAAACCGTTTTAATTTCTCCACCCCCCCACTCACTTGCTTCGGTGAAGGAAACCAGGACGTCTCGACAGAGATAACCACAAAATTGCTAACTTTTGATGGCTGATTACTAACGAATAAATTAAGTTGCAATAATTATGCTTGCAAGAAAGGCATCTTGAATGTGGAGACTTTCATTATTCGGAGAGTTTAAAGTTAGCGATTTTGTCGTTATCTCTGTCGAGACTGCCGGCCCTGGGCTGGCAGTCTCGACAGAGATAACGACAAAATCGCTAACTTTCAATCGCTGATTACTAACGAAAACATTCGGTTGCAATAATTATGCTCACTAGAAACGCGTCTAGGATGTAGAGACTTTTATTATTTGCAAGCATCATTATTGCAACCGAATTTATTCGTTAGTAATTAGCAAGCGAAAGTTAACGATTTTGTCGTTATCTCTGTCGAGACTGCTGGGCCTGCCCTGGCAGTCTCGACAGAGATAACGACAAAATCGTTAACTTTTGGAAGCTAACGAATAAATTCGGTTGCAAAAATGTGCTTGCGAAAAATGAATGTCTCTACATCCTAGATGCGTTTCTCGTAAGCATAATTATTGCAACCGAAGTTATTCGTTAGTAATTAGCAACCGAAAGTTAACGATTTTGTCGTTATCACTGTCGAGACTGCCAGCACAGAATGCCTGAGAGATATTTTTCGACGGCATGTAAAGCCAAGGCAGTGGCCCATGGGCGGCACTACACAAACCGCACCATACAGAAGAAGAACTTCTCTCCGTTTCCTTCACGTACCCAAATTACAGTTTTATACCTGGCACAGGAGAACGAACAAAGATAGTTGTTACCCAAGATCAAAATAACAAACATTACAGACATCCAGACGGACGTAAATCATCATGCCGATACCGTTAATCCATTTCACATTACGCCCAAACCGTCGATACCAAAAGAAGATGAGGTTTAACAACGACAAACTAAAGAACACGGATAAACTACTACTACTCCTCATACTTACGACTTAACACAATGTGCAGCAGTGAGAACATATCTGTCGTTAATCAGTGATCCCCCGCAGTAAAACTTGTTGTGGTAGGATAGTCGAGCCACCCAGGGAAACTCATTGACAGCCGTCTCCACACCACCAACTATTCGGGAGGCTTCATTGCGTTCGCCACAACCTGTGTGAGTAAATACAGCAAATTTTAGCTGTAAGCCTTCCATAATATGTATATGGCGGGAATTATATAACGCAGAAAAAAAATCGTTAAGAAAAAATTCGTTCATTTTAGAAGTAGGCCTATCTTTACCTGACCTGCAGTGCAAGTACGTAGGAATCGATAGGACTCGATAAGATAAATTATTGACAGATAATCTCGATAAAATGAGTTTTTGACTCCATAAAAACTCATTTTATCGAGAATAACTGTCAAATTTATCTTATCGAGTCCTATCGAATCCTACGTACTTGTACTGCTGATCTGATCCTTCCATCCTAATTCTTAGGTGAAACAAGGAGATAGACATTACGTCAACTATTTCGTTGTCATCATTATCATCATAATCATCTGCATAGTCTTTTCCCAACTATGCAGGAGTCATCTTGGTTTAATCTATTTTATTTATTCTATTTCCATTAATTGTCTTTGGGATTTAGGAAAGATAATTAATTATTTTACTTGAGTCAAGTTTATAACCCAGATTCGGATCTTAATTCTTAAAATCAGTAATTTAAATTAACAGTCAGTTTGCCTCAGTCTCGTGACTCAAAAACATGTTAAGATTCGAACAAAACTCGAAACTGCAACAGGAAACTTTTAGTAAAAAAATCGCAGTTAGACAAGGCTATACAGCAATTTGGAACTAACTTTAATAAGAATAAGAACAGACAATTATTATTAGCGGTGCTAAGTAAAGATTATCCTTAGCTCTCGGGCATAGGCTTGTTTTTATTATAATTATAAGTTCAGTACTTACGACAGTGACACTTCCTTCCAAATTCTTGAGCATCAGGCATGGGTTCCGTTGTAGTTTCTGTGTCATTTTCTGCTCCCACCTTGGATAATTTAAGGTTTACTTCAACTATTTCTCAACCTCATTTCAATGTGTTGTATCGTTTATTACTTTAATTTAATTTACTAATGAAATCATTTAATTATAATATGTGTTATGAGTGTAGCAGAACCACATAGTATCAGGATTTGCAATTTGAATGATGAGTATGATGACCTAGTATCATAATAATGGTCGTTTCAGACTTACCACATACTTTGTGCACACACAAACCAGTAACACTGAAATTAATTTCCACGTCATGTCAGAGAAAGCACCTATTTGATTCATGAAATATTTCTAATTCGTATTCCGCACAGGTATTTCTAAAACCAGGCTAGACGTGCAGATCCCACAACGGGATGCTGTAGACAGGAATGGGGACGTTGCACTCCATCGAACCAGCGCCATAAACTTGAACTTGTACCATTCAGTGTGCCTATAGTATACAAACCCATCTACATACATCCTACATAGAGATTTGAACTAAGTAGATTGTTCCGAAGATAGATGCATTGCGCGCTCTCATCAAAAACACCAGCCAAACAGTATTCGTGAAGACGCAATGGATTTGGAAACTGCGAACCTTTTCAAATAGGCAACTATCGATTTCATAATTCAATTTGGTTAAGATACTTCCATATTAACATTGTATCAATACCGCTTAGTAAAAATATGAATAAACCGTTACTTTCGCACACAGAGTACTAAATATGATGTCATGAAGACTTTACCACACCTCTCCCAAAAAAAAAACGTTTGTGAGTCAAAGAAGAACCGTTGCTATAACAACAAAGTAATAATTACGTATTCAAAAACCATTTTAATAGTAATAATCATAAACGAATATTTGACGAAGTGGACGAAGTTAATTTACAACCGTAACGGTTGTCCTAATTAAGAATATTTAGAAGATGGAAAAATATTAAAGGAAACTGCAAGTTGCTAAAAAATAAAGTTTATTGCGTTTCTTTGTCACATTCGTTGACAGTATCTAACTTATAGCGAGGTTGGAGAGGAAGTTTTTGACTTTGTGCAGTGATACCCAGAATTGCACAATTCTTAACTACCTTTCATATACGGTTAAGTTTTAGCCTTTTCTCATCGTACAAGATTTATGATCTCTTTTGCTAATTGAAAATGTGTTGCAACAAAATGATCTTGGGTGTTCTTAATTCGGTTTTTCGTGATTTCTACTGTTATAATCTTATTATGACTTTACTCTGGAGTATTACTATACAAAGTAAGACGACTCAAATGGCACAGTAGCAAAGCACCTTAAAGGTCTGTGCACCAACAAGGTTTAAGCCTAACATCAATTTAAATTTCACATGTTCCAGATGTCGATTCAAAATTTAACATTTTTGATGAACTGTGTTCTAGCAACACTAGTGTCATATGTAAAATTATCTCAGTATTTGCAGTAACAACCTTCTTGGGTATTATCTCTGATCCAGTCGAGGTACTTTGTAACTCTTGTGTAAACTCCTGGATAACCTTTCCTAGCGCATCCGTAACCCCATGACACTATTCCTGAAAATCAATATTTACCGATTAGTATTCTCTAAAATAGATATTCGTGTGAATATGTTCATAGATATAAATTATTTTGAACAGAATTTGGAGCAGAAGTGATCGCTTTTTCTTTTATAAATATTAGTCATGTAATTGAAGTAAGTAAGTACCCACCTATGAGATCATACATGTGATCTTCGTTTTCTGTAATCAACGGACCTCCACTGTCACCCTGAAAAAATAACAAAAAAGATTTTAGAATTTAAAATAAAATTATAGGTTTGTATATGTCATGGAACCCATAGGACAATGACAATAGATGGGCATAGTCACGAATGAAACCACAATGTCTGGGTCAAATCTTTTTAACGTATAACAACAGCACCAGTATAAAAAGGAAACACAAACTTGAGAAGGGCATCGAACTTCTAGAAATCACCACTAAAACTTACAGTACAAGCATCCTTGTGCGCTGTCGCAGGGAACCCAGCGCACATCATGACCTCCTTGATCTTCGAGGCATTGTAGTTGGTGTTGCGACAGGCCTCGTTGCTCAACACGGGTAGTTCGGCCTCCATCACCGTGCACGACCACTTGCCAGTCTCGTTCATTGCTCCCCAGCCAGCTACGATTGCTGTTTTACCCGTGTAGACACTATCTGAAAGAAAAGAAAGATCAAGCTGATTGTTAGAACAACAACTGGATTTTTAAAAAAACATTGACATTTCCGGAGTAAAAACAGAATCAACAAGATACAACAGCCAACTTTAACAAATTCAAATTGATAATAACCAGTTGTTACCATACGTAAAGGGTTTTATTAACTTCAAGGACAACCATATTTTGTTGAATACTTAACATTTCGTACACAAAAAAAAAAACGTCCGAAATTGAAAATAAACTTGGCCATTACAGTAAAAATTTTATGTATGACTAATTTAAATATGCCCTTACTCGTCATCCAATTATTACACGTTATAAAAGGACTCCACACTGACGCAAAATCGTAAAAGTCTTCGAAAAAGAAGTTGTAAATAAAAGAGGAAATGCTTTCATGGCATTTATGTGCCTTAAAATGTATCGTGCAATATTAAGCTATAAAATGTACAAATATATAATGGACCTTTAAATTATTTGCAATAAAACAGGGCTCGTGAAATATACCGGTTTCTTCAGATTTATTAGAATCTGACCACGACTTGAAGCCCGTAGCGATCATTATCTTTGTTTTCCACGTCCCTTCCGATTAGTCGGTATTTACTTTATGATATTTAATACAGGGACCTTACCTTAATGGAGGCAAAAAATTTGAGTTCTTTCTGTTTAGGTATCAGTTCCAAAAACAGTAGCATTGTAGCATGGTAATTTGTTTTCGGCTGCTGAATTCTGACCGTAAGCCATTCTTTCCGAGAATTCATATCTCTTTCAACTATTATCTTTACAGTTGCACTTACCATCATTCTTCGGCAGACACACAGGCCTGATGGCATGAGTGTACTCCACCTTCTTGTTGAGCATCAAAAGCGCGATGTCGTTGCTAAGTTCACTCAGTGAGAAGGTGTTAACGATCATCTTCACCACCCAGCGGGTCTCCGCAAACTGTGTCTTGTCACATCGGTCGTGTTCACCGAATTTGACTCGGAATAAGTACCACATGAAACTGTAAGAGAACATGTAGTTGATGAAGGCGAAAAGCTTATAAATCTTGTAAGAGTTGAATCAGAAAATGACCAAAATAAATTGAGTCAGTTAAAAATTTTCAATACACCCACAAATGTTTAGATGATAATTATTTTATTTTATTATTTTGATGAAATCATAACACTTTACAGCACGATTCATCCTGTTGAATTATTCTTCTACCAAAAACTAACCAAAGTAACACGTTGATTAACCGGTCAGAAAAGCTTAGCCAAGCTTTGTCTGTGATAGATTAGCATCATCAGCCTACCATGTGTCTCTGTGATAGCGACTCTAAGCTATAACCATCATCATACTAAGCTATAACCTAGATCAGGTATACAATCGATAGTCGTAACGGATAGTGAGATGCGGAAGTCTGAGAACTAGTATTACTAAAGAGAATCGTATTATCCAGTAATGGCACCAACGTAGTTGGAAAAAGACTAGGCAGACTGTCGACTCATTATAACCTTATGCCTGAGAGCTGATATTTCTTGATGGTATACCTACTACTACTCTCTGTAATACTCACCACACGATAAAGAAAAAGACTAATTGATGTTCACAACTTTACAGGTACTTACTAATACTAACATAGTTTTAAGTTTATACACTAACACACATTATACTATTATGATATAATATATATTATAATACTATATGTTAGTCTGTAAGGTAATGAACTATGGGCCAAAGTAGCCTAAATATAAAGGTTTTGTTATTATTATTACCCTTTCACGCAATGCGCAGCAGAGACAACATATCTGTCATTGATGAGCGAGGCAGCACACCCGAAGGCCTTCTCATAGATCAGGCGTCCCAGCCAGGGAAATGCGTTCACGTTGGAGTCCATGCCACCAACCACCCGCGGCTCCTCATTGCGTTCGCCACAACCTCACATAAAAAGTTACATGATTAATGTCTTCTGGGAAAATTCGTGTTCCACAAGGCTCTCCTCTTACATGATGTGGTCACTATAGACACATTGCTAAATTTTGCAAGTTTTACGACTTCGTAACGGTGACATATTATTTGAACGTGGGTTACTGCTGTTGGTCAATATTATGAGAATTTCATTTAGGTAGGTATATAGTAAAACTACATTATGATACAACTACAACAATTGACGACGATAAATAAAACGACCCTATTGTTTCGTCTAGTCCGCACACTCGGTTTGTTTAACTTCTAATTCTAATTGATGGAAAATCATTCAAATAATTTTTTTGTAACAAAAATACTTTGACTTTGACCACAGTACCATCTGGCAAAAAGTGGTGAGGTGCTTTCGGACTACACCTATACATCCGTTGGTCATTGAACTTACGGTTAAAAGGTTTACAACTCATTTACAAGTTAGTATCAGTATAAGTACTCTCTTGAGACAATAATGTATGAGTCGGACACTTCGGTATATTTACTTCAATATTTTTTGTTCGGATAAGAAAATGGTACTTGACGCTTGAAAGAACCCTGAAGTATTTGTGTTGTGAGTATTGATGTAAAATAATAACAACCTAACCTGGTTTTCAGCAAACACTTTTTGGATGGGTTTAGAAGAGAGTCATGAAATTGCTTGGATGCGCTCATGCAATTTGACAAAAATCGTGCTTGTGAGCCGTTGATGCCATTTTCTTTTTTAATTTACATATTACATTGGTCACAGCAGAGTAATTATCTATACTTATCTGTATTATTGTCTTAAATTCTATGATTTAAGATGATTATGGACTATTGAAATTATCGACTATTTTTTCCCCGCATCAGATAGACTAAAGAGTCTATGGGTGTTTTGAATAGCCAAACGTAATTGCTATTGTGAAGATTAAAAAACCTATTATCAATAAGAAATAGAAGTCGGAGGGCAGAGTATGTACCTCTATGTACCGAAACACCGTGAAATTAGAGATTTTCTTTTATGTATATGAACTGCCTTTGTGGAAATAGTGTAACAATAACGCGGGAACACCATTCGATCCAGTTTTAGCAAAAAGCTTGTAGGTACCTACTTGTGGTATTTTCAAACATTTCTAGAAGGCCTGTGGTTTTCCGATTGTATGTATTTTAACTACTAGGACTTCATACGAGAAAAGTACTTTTTAAAACTAGGAAGCAAGATTGTCGTGTTTTTTTTTCGATTGTCAAGAAAATTACCTTTCGGATTTTAATCTTCAGTTTCGGTACATTGGATGCAGGAGCTACTCGTACATGCTGTACTAAGTTACAAAAATTTGAAAAAATACAACCTATTATTGAACAAATAAAAGTAAATCCTCCGATGAAAATTAATTCAGTTTCCGCCCAGAAATAATATGAAGTAACAAACTTACCACAATCTTCACATGGCAGTAGGTCTCTTTTAACAATATGTCCTTGTCCACGGAAAGAATCTTCAGAAATCTTGAGGTCATGCTATCGTCACAATAAAAAAAAACCATTAAATTACGTAACTACAAATACATTATTTTCAGGAAATTGTTACTGAAGTTACGGCATTTTCTACTACAACGGCAGTATTATGTAGGTAAGCACCAGAGTACGTACTGGATGGAATTCAGCATTAAAAAAGCTGCAGCTGCAGCTGCAGCTGTTTGGAGCAAAAAAGAAAAAGTTTCATCGATCAGTTATTGAGTAAATAAGTAGTTGCTATTTATTATCTTCCACAACGAAACACTTTTGCTAGACCCAATACGCACTAACAGCTGTTTGTAGCAAGTTCTGAACCTTCCGCAATAAATAATACATATTTATACGCAGATTTATTTATAATGAATCACTTTATTACCTACTACTTAACATGCGTAACCGCGCATGTCAGCAGAGGTACATTATGGAAATCACGACATTCAAGACATCAGTCTGCTACCTATTTACAAAAAAGTCGCTCACTACAGCGTGGGGGGTAGCACCGTTTAGAATTCGAAGATAAATATTGTCAACTACTGTTATTCAACTCACCTTATTTAGATTGAGCGGAGAACTGCTGGACAACGCACATAGAAAACAAAACATATAACACCACCACATTGTTTTACTTATTTTTATTAATTTTAACAAAACACACGTCTTAATTCCGTGACTTAAATATTGATTTCTCTTTAGAAAGTAGCAGTGCTTAGGGTTCAATGTTTTTGATACACTAAGTCATGTCTTCGATCTCGACGCACTTTATGGGTCCAGAGACTTTAAAATGTTGCAACGACGCATCCGATATTAAATCAACAATTCAATTTTTAAAGCTCGTGCAAATGTTTTGAACAGTTGTCCGTTACTCCTCGCTAGCCATGTTGGAGTAGCGAGTCTTTCGTAAAATTGTTGTAACACATTTGACTTTCTGGTTAATATTCTAAAGATGAGATGCGTCATTTTAGCGTTCCGAGGGCTGTGCGAATGAGCGCTTTATTTGGCAATGACCTCCGCGGTCGTTCACACCGCGGAGAGGTAGACGTTGAACATGTGGTAATTTTGAGTCTTATTAACTTCACGACAAGAACGTAATTACCTGCATAATTTTCGAATACAATTATGTCGCAACACAGACCAATCAATATCGGATTCCCTTTGCATCGATATTACTGCATACGATTATGTGAACCTTTAAAATATGCCGAATCTTAATTACAGCGACGAAAGTAAATGACCCCCGAATAAATTACGTTGCCTAATTATTTGTTAAAACGTTAATGTTACAAGCTGCTGTGTCGTTGACACAAGGCAATAAGGTCCTGCATCTTACACCATCACTGATAAGGCCATTTTATGCTCTTTTTCAGAGAAACCAGAACATGACATGTTAAATGCAAACTCTGCCAAAAAGGTGATAAATGGTTACAATTTAATTGCACAGAGAATTTCAATAGTAATGAACTAAACACGCCTCATAGTACTTTCAGAAGTTTAACGCAACTCAAAAAGAGACCTTCACCACGAACTTTTTTCTAATAAAAGACATCAACGCTCAAATCCCATTAATTTTCACGATGGAAGTAGCATTTTAGCCGTTTTCATGAAGGTGGCTTGTTTTGATATGTATTTGGTGGAGCTCGTAGATAATTAATAACAGTCGTTCGGCTCAATCTTCAGGTTAAGCCGCGCTGGCCTGGGTTGGCGCGTGGATGGGGGTGATCGCCCATACACATCGAGTTTCTTCGTGCCTCGGAAAGCACGTTGAGCCGTTGGTCCCGGCTGTCAATAGCAGATCTTTGGCATTCATTACAGGTAGACCGTGGCCTGAAAATCTGACAACCAGGGAGTTTCGTATTGCATAATACTAACTGGGTTCTGGAGGTTAAATGCAGTCGCTCCGTGTAAAGTACTGGTATTCAGCTGTATGCTGTTCCTGGGCCTTTTTGGCGCAGCCGTGAGACACACAATATTATCTCTTTTGTTTTCTGTACAGTTTTAAGTTTCTTTATTTACTTTTTATTGTTTAGTTTTAAGTTTTTACTTTATTTAATTCCTATTTTTGTTATGTTGTGTTCACTTGAGGCATAAGCCAAATAAATATCTTTTCTTTCTTTCTTTCAGTTAGACTGAAGCCGATACCAACATAGTTGGGAAATGGTTTGGCAGATGATGTTCGGATGGGATCCCTTCTTTTTGCATAATGTTCTTTTTCCTAATATACTTTGGCATAACTATTTTGACATAATTTGTTTTTCTATAGTAAAACTTTGCAATATTTTATTTTGGCATAAGTACAGTTATGTTGGCAATTCTCTTGAAGACTAATTTATTTTGGGATAAATTTCATTCGCATAATGTTACTAGGCATAATGACTATTAGCATAATAGTATTAAGGCATACAATTAATATAAATAACGTAATCAAATTGAAGTTATTTTTATGCAGTTAGTTTGAATTAAAATTCATTAAACTGTGCTACAAAAGTTAGTGTCAGACACGAATCGCTGTAAATCCTCTCATCCTCCACGCAGTCTTGTCTGCTCTACCCCGAGAGTGTTATTTAAAATCGCGTGGGCATGTAGGGGCGAGGCGGGCCGCGAGTTCAGGAGCTGGTAGTTGTAACACACGGCCAGCAAACCGAAGCTGCGGTGGTGAGCGTTAAACACATCTGCGACGATGGCGTGGGACCGCGGGAGTCCCGCAGCGCCGGAGCCGTGACAGAAATCATGCCTGCTGCATGTTGCATGATTGCTTGCTTCATATTGCATACTGCATGCTTGCATGTTATGCTGCATGCTTGCTGCATGCATGGTGTATGCTTGTTTACAAGTTTGCATGCTGCATGCTAGCTGTATGCATGATGCATGCTTGTTAGCATGCTTCATGCAGTGCAAAAACCCACTTATGTTCACAATCATGTGTGTGACTAACTATGTTATGTATTACCTGCCTCAGGAGATATTGTTTTAGTGCTAATCGTCGAAATAAATTGGTATATCTAATTTTGGAACGTCTAACATTTTAGGAGTTAATTATTATACTTCTTTGTTATGCCTATAATAAATATAATATCAATATGCGTTAATTAATCTATGCTGGAAAAATATTATTAGGAGTACCTAAAGAAAGCTAAATTATATTAGATCTTAAAATTTTATGCAAATGGATAGAACCTGTTCTGATATGTGTATGTGTTTTGTGAGTGACCTCCTTGAGCGAAATCTTTATTGAACTAGTACTTGTCAGACATTTCTGCAAACATAACATCTTTAAACAAGTACTCAGAGCGGTATAACCGTAATCTTAATATTGACTTAGCTACGTTAGGATAGCACAACGTTCTCCTGACCTGGTGCCGTCGGTTCCTGACCTAATAGGTAGACTATGAGTGCAAGTCAGTTTTGCTGCCCGCTGAAACTTCTTGACTGAAGGTGCAATAAAATATTTGGGGTTGAGTAGGTGCGTGAGTTTAAATGTAATTTTAGAACGAGCAAGCTGGTAGCTTACTCGTTGTAGCTGCTACTGATGAGCATTTTAGCAACTGAATATTAAAAAAAAAAACAAAACTATGTACCATTTTTTGCCCACAGCCATTTTTTTAACCGTCGACTTTCATCGGTGATCTGACGATGGAGACGGAAGAACTGCCTGTTCGAAAGAGATACCGCGGCCCCGGAACATAAAGGGCGAGGAAGGAACATGAATGGGTTTTAGTCAGTAAAAGTCTGACACTCCCTCCCGCACCGCCCAGAGTGGGAGAAGTCATTTGATGATTTCCCATCCGAAAAAAAAATATAAATATATATCGTGTTTCAGCTCATTTCATGCAATCCGATGAGAACTTTAGACCTGGCTGGAGTATGACTGTCATTGATGGTCCAACGATGGGAACAAAAGGCAGTTGCAAGAAGTCCTCAACGGTTTACAGCAGTTATATCGTGTCCCGGCTTATTGCATGCACCTTGATGATAATTTTCGACCTAGCTGGAGTATGACTGTCATCAAGTGTCTAAGGAAGCAAACGTAAATGATAATAATATACATTTTATTTCAGATCAAATACAATCCATTTATGTTGTTAGTACCTAAGTATTAACCTAATGTTAGTAAAAAAAAAGTAAAAATAAGAAACACACTATATACAAAATAGATAGTACGACTTACACCTATGTGTGCAGTCGTATCCAGTGAGCCAGCATGGGCAAGCTGTCGAGAGAAGCCCTTATTTGGAAAACCATAAGCAGAATATAAGAGCGATTAATGCAAAGATTTCCGAGAAATTAAATTGTTACCTACTTGAATCTACACTAATATTATAAAGCTGAAGAGTTTGTTTGGTTGAAATTGCGCTAATTTCAGGAAATGGTGGTTCGAGTTACAAACACATTTTAGTGTTGGACAGCCCGTTTATCAAGGAAGGCTAACATCACCATCAATCACGTACGAAGGAATTGTTCCTCTTAAGCATTTTAAAAAAAAAGTCCACGATAGCATAATAATATGTCTATTTTTTAAGGTTAACTCAGGCTTTCTCTAACCCTCACTCGCAGACAAAGTTGCACGGGTCAGCTAGTTCGTCTAATAGTTGTGTAGCCTAGTGAAATGTTTGACAAATGATAAATGTCCCAAACGTTTTGTGTCACTATAATAATCAGCTTTACAATAATTCTACTAAATGAAACGTTGTCATACAAAAATTTGCTAATCGTTAGTTGTCAAAGTGAAACATCGGCGAAACGTTGGTTGGCAAGTGATAATCTGCCAAACAATTTTAGGCAGGATACCTGTTCATATACCTGCCATGCATGCATGCCACTGCTCTCAAAAACGGTGAAGGAAAACATCGTGAGGAAACCGGCATGTCCTAGAACCAAAAATTCGAAGACATGTGACATCTACCAACCCGCACTGGGCCCTCGTGGTGGATTATAGCCCATACGCAAAATACGCGCTTTGACGTGGAGTTGCGCAACGGGCTGGTGTCCCAGCCCGTTGCACAATACAATACAATGCAATATATAAAAATCAATTGCTGTTCGTTAGTCTCGCTAAAACGCGAGAACGGCTGGACCGATTTGGCTCATTTTTGTTTTGAATTATTTGTGGAAGTCCAGGGAAGGTTTAAAAGGTGAGAAATAGGTAGGTAGGTAGGTAGTAGTAGGTAGGTAGTAGATATGCAAGTAGGAAAAAATGCATTGCATGCCACGGTACAGCTAGTTTTTAACAAAAATGTCGTCATAGAGCTCTCTCCAGTACAATACCTTGAAAATATACTCCTTACCGTGAAAAATTTCAGAGAGATAACGCCTCCCTGCCTCACAACTCGCCGTCGATGTGATGCATTTCGAGGTCTCGTCGACGACACTGGGACTGTCTTTACAGGGAAGTACCTTGATGTACCGATATAATCAATCTGACACCGCTAAAGAGACTGCAGTACCACCCAAGCATCCATCGAAACATGTATTCCATAAATGCTATCCGGGAGGCAGATTATACCTACTCTCCGTTCAATAAATAAAAGAGTATAAATCGGACTTGTTTACTAGAGTAAACAGAGTATTTTCATAAAACCAAGAGCCCTTGCTGCGCATGGCACCATACCAGGTCAAACCTTTTAAGCTAGAACCTGTTGTAGGTTCCAGCGTTAAAGGTCTCATACACTTTCATTGAAATCAGATGGTTGGTTTTGAAGATTACCATGTACAAACACGTGATTTGTACACACGTGGTTTTATATATATTAAGAAAAGATTCTGCACAGACACAGGACGTTTCAAACGGGCGCCTACGCATTTGTTGAAGTAACTCGTATGCAGCAACTCTGCCGTCATGAAAATAATGTCTTCGTTAATTTTCCACTGAACAAACGATTAGAAGAATAAAACACATAATAAATATCGAATCGAGGTACTTTATTGGCTCAAAATTCGTACAAAGTTATAATATAAGACAGCTTATGGATAATTAATTTTACCTGTAGGTATACCTATAGTTAAATATATGGCAATACTTTATGACATAGTCATGACCATGATAGTTTCTTATACAAGAATAAACCCTCTAAATCTACTAATCGATATTTTTGTACATATATTTCAAAAGAAGTTATCGACACAATAAGTTAAAATAAATATCATCTTTTCGTACACATATTTTTTCAATAAATATGAGTCTAAATATTTTCTCCAAATATTTGGTTCTAAATTACTTACAATATAATAACTCACTATATTAATAAGGCTACACGATAATATTACTTAACTTAATTACAACGCCATCTACCTTGGTACCGTTACGACATTACACTTACTCTTATCAAATTGAACATAGATGGCGCTAGTTAACCTACCTTAAAATCGCAGGAAATAAATGCATATTATTTTGACACCAGTAACAAAAAGCACACTGATGGGTCTTTTACGCCTAATCGGTGCAGTAGCAACCATCTTTCGTGTTCTCACGAATCCAATCAAGGTAATGAGTGACACGTGTGTAGACACCTGGGTAACCTGCTCTTGCGCATCCGTTGCCCCATGACACAACACCTGTAAATTAAACTTTGGCATTAGAAAGCGTATTTTTATTTATGCTAAAATTAAACTGCATAAAACATTAGGCAGCGAAAATATTAAACAGCTTTGTTTGAATCGGAACTCGGTTTTCGGTAGAAAACGAGACACAATAGTAGGTATGATTAATGAGTACGTACTTTCAGTATTTTCGATGAAACTAAACTTCAATTAAAATTAAGGTAACTTCTCTTTGATGAGTGAATATTAATGTGCCAAAAAAAATATTTTGCAAAGTAGACTCTAAACTTCAAATTGGTACAATTGAAATAATTCTTACTTTATTATTACTACATACAAGTAAAGCATTTTTTCTTTGAAATTTCGTAACTACGCCTAATCGGCATTCAGTTTTAGTTTTTTTTTTCACATCTAATCATCTAATGATTTATTATGCTACAATTAAACAAAAACTACTCATTTCACACTATTCGGCAAGCAGTAAATAACGTAACAACCACTTTGTAGTGCAAGCTGATTAGAACTTTATTCTAACACTATTTCAAACGAAATTTGAACCACTACAAATAGAGTTGCAAAAGCAGATACCCCAGCCTTAAGGGAGCCGTTGACTACTTATATGTAAGTACCCATTTAATAGCAATGTGTTTAGGATAACAGCTGTCCGTAGGCTTTTTTAACGCTTATTAACTGCCATTTCTGTCTCCAGAGCAAATATGACGCAAAATTGTTACATCAGAGCATTGTCTTTACATCTAGGCTAACCCAACGGTACAGCACATTAGGCATACATTAGAATATATCTGTGTTCATTACCGATCAGTTCGTAGCGCTTGTCGTGCTTTCTCTCGGCTATCAGTGGACCACCGCTGTCGCCCTGAAACAAAAAGTTAATTTCTTGGTTAAACGTTTTCCTTAAGGTGTTTGCAAGTAAGATAAGTTTGCGTTCGAAAAACATAGGCAATTAATTCTACGCTTTTGTTTTTTCTTGCAACAAGTCTGACAACCAGTCTTACCAAGTGGTATTGTATTACCCAGTGTTAACTGGGTTGTGGAGGTCAGATAGGCAGTCGCTCCATGTAAAATACTAGTCTGCAGCTGCATCCGGTTAGACTGGAAGCCGACCCCAACTTAGTTGGGAAAAGGCTGTACAGATGATGATGGTTTGTTTTTTCTTGCACGTAAATCCAGGCATATTCAATGATGAGTCAGGCTGTAAATTCCTATGAACAATGCAGCAGCGATGCACTAGGTGTGCAGAAAGCAACAACAGCTATTGCACGAAACTCTCTTCTGACGCATCACCCGCACGGGATCCACAAGAGTGAAGGAGGCCCTGCCCTCGTACACAGTGGCGTTCCTAGGGGCCATCAATACGGGAAGCCCAAAGGGCAAGTAGACTGTTCAGAAATCCTGACATCATGAAGAGCAGTAGGTTATAAGGGTAAGGGCCAAGATTTTAGAGTTTTATGAAAGTAGTCGTACAACAATGTGAATTAAGTTTTTTGATATCCATTACTTTCGCAAAATATCACAGTAGGTACCATTATTTATTTTTGTTGGTTTAACTGTGATACCTACTAGAAAGCTTAAAATGGAAAGTGATGACGATGACAAATTGTTGGAACTATTAGCAAAACAAATTAAGGCATCAAAGAAGTTGAAAAAAATCTCGAATGCTCTCTCTTGGCTAACTTTTAATTTTTGGGAGCTAAAACGGTGTAGGTGATGTCTAATGAATCTCGAAGCATTAGTAAACACAACTCCTTCTCAAAATTTTTGATCCCACTTGAGGTGTGGTGTTAAAAATGTACTTAAAAACGTTACCTCTCATTGTGTCCATAGCTAATTTTGTTTGTATTGACAATAGCATTATTAAATAAATAAAAAAAAGGTCTGTCAAAAGGTAGAAATATTCTAAATATTAAAACAGTCAAACCAATAGACGGTTCACTGACAGAGGTGCCTTGGTGCAATTAGTCCGTCGACAAAAACTACCATAAATGTCGATTATCCATCCTCAAGCAAAAGAACGGGAATTCCAAAATTTAGTGTCTCCTTTGTTTATGACCTAACATCTGGATTCATACCGCTGTTTTGTACCAATAAACATAAAGCTTTTGGCATAGAGGTTGTTTTAAAAGTAGTAGGTATTTATAAAAGACACCGCACCTGGCAAGAGTCCTTCTGTCCAGTCTTCGGGAATCCAGCGCAAAGCATGTTATTGGTGATCATCGAAGCGGTGTACTTGGTGTTGCGGCAATCCTCATTGCTGATGACTGGTACTTCCACCTCCTGCAGCGTACACGACACCTTGCCTTCTTCAGTGAGGGTACCCCAGCCTGATGCAACTGCCTTTACGCCCACGTACAAATCCTCTGTTGACACGCGGAAGAACTTATTCATAAGTCTTCATAACATAAGAACAAACAATTTGTAATGCAGGAGAGGTGACAAAAAGATTGAATGCACAAGATCTTCTTTTAAAGACTATATTTCACTGGGTGCTTTACTGTGTTCATAATAGGTCGATGGCATTGACCATAATGTGCAACAAAACATAATAATATACTAATTCTAGGGAATCCCCTACATTGCGTGTCAATCTCAATTATTGGATCTCTTTCACCTGAACACGAGTGATAACGAGTAATAACTACTACATCTAAAGATAATAAGTAGGTACTAGTTGGTGTACTTACTATTATTAGTAGGCAAACAGATAGGCTTGATGGTCTCCGAGATGGGCACTCTCTCGTTCAGTCTGAGAAGAGCTATGTCGTTATCAAAGTTGGTGAGAGTAAACTTGTTGGCAATAGCGCGCAGCACGAAGCGGGTCTCCGGCCGCGTGGTGACGTTGCAGCGGTTGTGCTCTCCGAAGGTCACCTTGATCATGAACCACATGAACCTGAAACATATGGTAGGGTACTAGATGAGCATAGATAAATGCAAGTAAGCCAAACGGCTTAGTTGCTAAAAAGCAGGATCACTCTAACACAGGAACGGCACAATAAATGTGCCTATACCCTTTACTAGTGAAAGTCCCTAAACTAGTGAATGTCCCTATACTAGTGAATGCCCCTATACTAGTGAAAGTCCCTATACTAGTGAATGTCCCTATACTAGTGAATGTCCCTATACTAGTGAATGTCCCTATACTAGTGAATGTCCTTAAGGGGCCGGCGGAGGATGCGTATTTCATACAAACGTAATACCAAAATTATTTGTAAATCAAACATATTCTTAAGGTAGTCTGTATTTATTTCGATTGAATTACAGAATATCTATGTTCCCAAATATGTTTTTTGAGAGAATAGTGATGCAAAGACGAGATATGAGGAATTTAAATTTTCTATAGAAAACTTATTTTTCTTATAACTCTTGTTAAAATCAGTGTCCAATCAAAATATATATTTGGGAACCTAGATATTCTGTAATTCAATCGAAATAAATACACACTACCTTAGGAATATGTTTAATTTACAAATTATTTTGGTATTACGTTTGTATGAAATACGCATGCTCCGCAGGCGTCTTAAACTAGTGAATTTCCTAAGACTAGTGAATGTCCTTAGACTAGTAAAGTAACTATACTAGTGGGTGAATTCAGGCTGTGGATGATGGTTATGATGAAACAAAAGGAATGCAGGCCGCAATGGAGGATTGGCAGGATCGTACCGTAGAACTTAGTTTAACTCGGTACTTGAATAACGCCATCTTCATGCTTCGCCATCTACTATGAATTTGCAGGCTAAGTGTAAGAGAAATATGTACGTAGTGTTATTGTCTATGATGCATTTAGACAATAATTCTTTATTGAAAAGTCACCTCATTATTGGTAGAGTTGCACCGTTTCATAAAATGGATGATACCTCACTACCTAGCATGATCATTTCGCACATGTGTTGTTTTTCCTTGTCCTGACAACTCTAGTTTGATCTCGTTATAACTGTAGATAAACATGTCTTACTACGTCGAACTTCAAAAATCGTTTGACCGAAATTATCAACGAAAAAAAAGTGGATCAAATCTAGATAATCGCAACCGGAGCTCACAAAAACAAACTCGTAAATTAGTGGCAAAATACGACCCTAATTTTTAGGTTTATTCCCATCTCGGCACCTTCCCATCTCGGCACCCATGAATTTATTTATCTTGTCTACGAAAAATTCCCATTTCGGCACCCTCTCATAAATCATTTTAAGTTACACAAAAAGAAACGGAAACACAGAATCAGTATAGTAAGTAAATCAACTTTATTATTTATTAAATAATTTTTGTTTCTTTTTAAATTACCATTTTCACAGACAAGCCTTGAATCGCTTTTTAGAGGCTCCATTATCTCTGCCTTGGCAGTAACATAACAAATTTTAAAATATATGAAAAATTCACGGTTCGTAGGAATAATTGTTTTAAAATCTTTCCAGCAATTATGTAAAAACATATTACAAAAATCAACAGTTATTATGTACAATTAACGTTTAATAAGTATAACCGGGACGTAGGCAAAAGGGCGTCCATACTTTGAGGACTTTCATACTAGTACTAAATGATACGAGTAGGCTTGATTACGCGTTCACTGTACAGTCATAGCAATTAACTGATCCCCCTTTGCAATTCTTTTATATTTTGTTTACTTCGCTCAAATAAATAAAATATAAAATAATTGCAAAGGGGGTAAGCTAATTGCTATAACTCGCTGTACATTCATTTTCAGTCTTAATTATCACATAAATCGGAATTGTATATTTTCATACCTACATAATAGGTAAAAATTCGAAATATAAAAAAAAACATTAGTCTTAAAAATATCTGAAATAATAAAATCACAGCAAGTTGTTACTCTTCATACAAAAAACAAACTAATAAAAAAATATTACACTAATCAACAGTGTTGTAAATAGACTATTTTTTTAATCTTCTATATCACAGAGAAATCAACATTGTACATAATTTTCTTACAATAATAGCAATAATTTTAAACATTACTTATCAAAAATAAATAAAATCACAGTTACTTTGCCGTCGTCCACGAAACAAATATGGAAATTATTGCAGACAGTTGTTCTATGCAGCTTTTTAAATTTATCGAACCATTTTCATAATTTGCTACAATTTGGTTGATTTCGGCATGGGACTTTACGTATTTCTCTTTTTTCTTGGAAATAGGAATGTTACACTTGAAAAATTTGATCATTTTAAATGCAAACCACCTTGTATCATGTTTCACGACACTTAAATATTTGATTAAATAAAGTAGGTCTTTTGCCGACACGCCTATTTAATCTCCCATTCCAACCTTCTACGCTATTTGGTGGTACGGTGTCTCTCGCCGTAACTAGTTTTGAGTCAATTTGATTTACTGACTATACTGATACAGTGTATCCATTTTTTGATGACTGTGTACTTAGCAACGACTAATGACGGAGTGCCGAGATGGGAATTTTTCGTAAAGATGATAAATTAATTCATGGGTGCCGAGATGGGAAGGTGCCGAGATGGGACTAAACCAATTTTTAATACAAAAAACAAGGATGACTCACTAAAACCAAAATTAAAAACCTCACTCATTAAATATTCTTACGATGAGGTATTTCGAATGCATCTCATCCACCGCAGCTTTGTCGATATTATTAGCATAGATATTTTAATATTGTACATTGTTTAATATTCTCTAAATACATAAGGCATAGTTTCACAGCCCGCGGCAAAGCTATGCACGTGTAACTCCGCCTTTGTATGAAAGTTTAAGCAAGATGGTCCACTGCAACCCGTGGATAATGAATAATAATGCTGCTCACGAATGCGAGGCTTGCAAACAAATGAAACGTAGCTAACCTCTCGATGCACTTAATGCGTAGCAGTGGACGGTCAACTTTATTCTGACTCAGTTTTGTCCATCATGATTATACCTTTTCTATCACCACTAAAAAAAGTGTTTTCATTAACTTTCCCAACGGATTGGAAATTCTTCAATAAAACAGTTGTTTCTGTAACCGTGACAGATAATAAATTCATTCGGTGAGCATCTATTGTGTAATTGATCGTTTTATTTTCAACGTCAATTGTTCCTCGCGACGCTAACCAAGTCAAGTTTGTGTCGCCATTCAGCGAAAGTGACACTCAGTGTTTTGGCGGGCCACGGTCATGAATACTATTAATGTCCCTCATTTACGCTTTCACTTGCGTACATTAGTCCCCGCTACTGTCAAACAATGCATTCATGAGCCGAGACTCGAGACGTATGGCGCTGGACACCTTTTGAACCCTACGACACCGTGCATTTTCGGCCGTCTGTCCGAAAATGAGTTCTGTACCCTGAGATTGAGCTGTCGACCAAAACAAAAAGCGATCACAAGGCGCCTAAAATGGTCATTTGTCGGGGATAATGAACTTTAAGTTTGGAGCCAGCTCCTGGGCCGGTTTCAAGGTGAACGTACTTATCGATACTGATTGGTATTCACAATTTTGTACCGCGAATTTATTTTGGACTTGTTTGCTAATTCTTAGGTTATCGGACTCGTATACATGATGAGTAACGATGTCATCTGCAGTTTGATTCGCTTGTATTAGTCATAAAGCATATTGAGAGCAATAAATATTTCTGAAAAACATTAGTGAATTTGCATTTTTATTAGTATGAAACTGATTTTATTACTGTCATATACAAACACAGAACATCGAACGTTAATTGCCCGCGGTTTTATCCAGTATTAATACCAGTAGTACCACAGGTAAAAAAATATCCCGTAGAACTACCAAGCGATCCACTAGTAGGTACCACGGGAAATATTTTTTTTATGGTGTAGTGTTACTGGTAGTAATACTTACCAGTATACCACGGGCAATAAACCAAAAAAATAATAATTAAATAGTGATTTTTCCTAGTATCATTCATCATCGTTATATTGTCATTAACCTACATCTAAATAGCCTTTTAAATAATTATTTTTAACTAATATTTGCGTCACCCTGCTTCGATTAGCCTTAATTGTAGAGAACCTTTACAATGGTTAGCAGATGCTAGATAAGTAGAAATTCGGATATTTAAATAAACATAGGTAGCAATAACATTTCAGGTAGGTGTGTCGCGAGTCAACATCCTGTCAAGTGCTTGGTCAAACAAACATGTTCTCGCTTCTGTGCCATCTCAAGACACATCGCACATAAAAATGATTTATTTCTACAAACAGCTAGGCTCATAGAAAAGTAGAATTATGGAAAATACCTATTATTTCTAAAATAATGACACTAAAGATCTGAATAATACGTCCATTTAAAATTCCTTTTTTGGACACGATTTATTTCGATTTGATTGTTGATAATAACTTTGCGAAAATAAAATAAAGGTAGAAGTTTGTTTTATTTTGCATGCAATCAAATATGGGCACGCTGGACAATAATGGACGTGTGTTGGTAGTCGATTCGTTGTATGATAAAAACTCCCTACTAGCCCAGTACAAATGATACTTGAATGTATCAGTTGTACTGGGCTAGTAGGGAGTTTTTTAATTTTCAAGTTCATACCATTTTAAACGATAACGCAACCAAAGTAACCACACCAATTTTTACTAGTTTTTCAAGTCATATGGGATGTGCCCATAATAACAGCCCGTGTAGGAGCCGTTGTAGGTGCCCCACAATTAAAGCCCCACGGTTCGATAATGGTGTGTGGATGGGTGACCACCCTTACATACCGAGTTTCTTCCGTGCCTCGGGAAACACATTAAGCTGTTGGTATCGACTGTCATTTGTCCATCTTTGACAGTCGTTACAGGTAGTCAGTGGCCCTAAAAGTCTGACAAGCAGTCTTACCAATTGGTATCGTATTACCCAGTATAAACTGGGTTTTGGAAGTCAGGTGCCAGTCGTTCCATGTAAAATACTGGTATTCAGCAGCATCCGGTTAGACTGGAAGCCGAACCCAAAATAGTTGGGAAAAGGCTAGGCTTAGATGATGACGGGATTGCCATGTCCATTGCGCCCTTAACACAAGGAATACATCTTCAAATGAAATCTGCTCACCCTTTAACACAATGCGCAGCAGTGAGCACATATTTGTCATTGATGAGCATGCCTCCGCAGTAGAACCTCTTGAAGTATGACAGACGCGCCATCCAGGGGAACTCGTTGACGCCAGCCTCCTCGCCCCCCACGATACGGGATACCTCGTTCCTTTCTCCGCATTCTGGAATCACGGTCAAGGGAATATTTCGATCAGATGATCTAATCTCCTTTGATGTTATGTAGATCCATAACATAACATCACGCCTGTTAAGTAATGTTAACTCACATGTAACACGGTAAGCCTGTAGTCACCAACCTGGCCGAAATCAAGACTCATCGTTGCTTTGGAGTAATTCCTATCGAAAAGACCTAGAAGATGAGATGGGATTTGTATCAACTGTCCCTTTAAATGAAGGAAGGACTCTGCTTCCTTAAAATGAAGATGTTGTAGGAATAAACTCACTGAGGTCTTTCTTGAGAATTTACTTCTACAGATATTTTTGAATACCTAGATATCTCCTAGATAGCAATCCTTTCTCATATTAGAGAACACTCTCTTATTTTATGTTTTATGATCATATAAAACCGACGGAGTTCGCGAACAACCGCTAATTACATTATTTTTTGTTTGGTACACTAGGTTTATTTACAACAGCTACCTAATTTGATGTGATAGAAACTTGATAAGGTCCATGTTCACCAAAAGATGACAGCCTGATTATCTAAAAACAGCTGTTTAAAACACATTTTTGTATTGGAATATGTCACAGTGACAGCTGGTTATAGATAATCAGACTGTTATCATGTCGGTGAACATGGACCTAAGTCTTGCATGCATTTGAAATATCATCATCATTCTCCTGCCCTTATCCCAATCTATTTGGGGTCGGCGCAGCATGTCTTCTTCTTCCATACTGCTCTATTTTTCGTCATCTCATCAGTCACTTCTTTTCTTTTTGCATGCATTTGAAATAACTAAGGAAAAAAGAGAAAACGGTTTTCTTTTATTTACAGACCTTTTCCAATTTCAATTTATTGTAACAACTGCGGCATATTCTAAGCATTAACTATACTTTACACTCCCTTAGGGTTTTTCCTTGTTTTACATTCACAGATTGACAATTAAAGATATAGGTAGTGACAAATCTAGTAAAAACAGATTGCTAAAAGTCGATGAAAAACTTTATAATTATTTATATTGCTATTAAAGATTCCTTTAGGAACCTAGGTTATTCCATCTGAAGATCTTAATAACTTATTCGTATTGAATAAATTACCTACTTGAAAATATGTGTTCAAGGGAAAGACATGAACCAATTGTCCAGCAAAAAAACCCATTAGTAGGAGTGCTCTCACACTAAAACACTTCTGATACAAAAATAAACACATTCGAAATTGGACTTCTTGAGACGCAGATGGCCATCTGGATTTGAAAGGAGTGATCCAAGTGCATCTTAGGTACGTCTGTGGCTGTACCAGACAACCAGGTAATCGCTGAAGGTACCAGGAAAACAGATTTTGTCAAGAGGTAAATATTAGAGGAGAGGAGAATACTAACTGCAAGAGCACGTGGTTCTCAGCAAGTTGGCTTCCATCAGGGGCGGCCGGTTGCCCCACATGCCGCCGAAAATGTTCTTCGTGTACATTTCCCTTGCATCTCGGACCACATCGCCCTGTGAGAAACATGCACAACTTATATAAAGGATCAGTATTAAGGGGCCGGCGGAGCATGCGTCTTTCATACAAACGTAATACCAAAATAATTTGTAAATCAAACATATTCGTAAGGTAGTGTGTATTTATTTCGATTGGATCACAGAATATCTAGGTTCTCAAATATACATTTTGAATGGAAACTGATTCAAACAAGAGGTATGAGGAATTTAAAATTTCTATAGAAAATTTATTTTTCTCCATTTTGGTATTACGTTTGTATGAAATACGCATGCTCCGCCGGCCCCTTAAAGACTATAAGGGAATTTCAAATAAGTAAGTATTGTCTTAAGGCGCAGACACATGACTTTTAGTGATTTTAAATTGATCATCACGTCTTAACTTCTAGTCTAATTTCTTTGAAAAAAATATATGTTATACTAGACCATTTCTTTCATAATTTGATATGTGAAAATGTGAAGAAATATTTTTATAACTTAGTGTAATTAATTTGTGAAGTAATGTCTAACGCGGCAAAAAAACGATCATCACGCAAAAACTATCGGGCGTATTTGCATGAAACTTAGATCATCTCAAAGACAATTTAATGCCCTTTAAATTAGTATACGGCTTTTATCTATATTGTGTTTGATAAATCAAGGTGGGTTGTTTTTTCGAATAATCTTGGTGCGGGGCTCCTCGGGGCGACGGGCGGCAGTGTATCGCTGACCACTCTCACGCAAGGGTATACGCTATTGCTAAACTTCTCCCACTCGCTCAAGGTCGTTGGCGTGAGGTAGCCCCTTAACGACTTTGCAGTAATTGCAATTTCGACCGCATGTTCTCAAATCATTATTTCAGGAGAATCATTGTGCGTGTTGACTCCGTTTCTATACCTTACCATTCGTCATTAGTTATTACTTCCTCTGCGGATTTTCATAAAAGGTATAAGAACACATGTTTCTGTTCTTCCCGTCATTGCAATCATGTTTTTGTACTGGTCCGTATTAGGGAACCTTCTAGTTACGGACATAATGAAGGTGACAGATCCAACATTTTCATATAACTTTGAATACCTCATGGAGCATACCTCGAATCAGCGCTCTGGTTGGCAGTTAGGGAGTAAATCTGGACAACTTTCTAGAGAGAAACATAGACCTTTTTTTTCGGATGGGAAATCATCAAATGGCCACCACTCTGGGCGGACTTTTACTAACCAAAACCCTTCGAAAGAGATACAATGGCCCCGGAAGGACACGTTCCTTCCGGGGCCATTGTATCTCTTTCGAACAGTCCCGCAGCCCCGGCAGGAGAGACATAGACCCTAAGGTGATAAGTCCATTTCCAATGTTAAAGAAAAACAAATGAAAGGAAGTATAACTTGACACCGCTCCAACTTGCACAAAACTTTCAGTTGCGTCTGTACCTACTTACCTTTTACGTTTATGTCATTTTGCGTAAAATATTCTAGATTTGGTCATTTTTGTAGTGCCTTTGCTAAGTGACAGTGGCTTTCACGACCATCAACGATTTTTCATGAATTGCGTTCATGAAAAATCAATTGTTTTGCGTCAGAAAATATATAACTAGCTGTCCCACGCAACTTCGTCTGCGTGAAGAACCGCTCGACCGATTTTGTGCAAACTTCACATTTAATAAACCATCTACTAAATAGTCCGAACAAAGCCTAAACATTTGGTTTGGATAGGTGATCCCGTTCTTGAGTTATAAAATTACAACGAAAAGTGCATTGATTTTTATATATGTCACCGTAAAATTGTCAAACACGTTATATTGTAATCTCTCTAGCGATATTGTAAACTCTCGAAATATTGTCAAACGAACATACTGCTTACAATAAAACGCATTATTTTTCGTGAAATGCATGCGATGGTAGTCAACTAACGCGGTGTGGAGGGAAGGAGGGGTCCCCCTTGCCCAGTGGTACCACTCTCATGAAAAGATAATGTACCATTCCTGAGAAATACCAATTAATATAACCTAACCTTAAAACACTTTATATTCCCCTAAAAAGCGTAATCGACGGACTGCACTGTTTCCGAGTGCAGGGTTTAAAAAAGGAACCTAACTAACCTAACGGGGGGGGTGCCCCAAGTCCCGATTATGGGGGCAGAGATACTTCCCGTATGTTCAGTTGACAATATTTTGAGAGTTTACAATATCGCTAGAGAGTAACACGTTATATTGTAATTTAACGTGTTTGACAATTTTACGGTGACATATAATTGATATGTTAATAGTAACGAACGGTTTATTTTTTAAACGTATTTTTTTAAGGTAACCTAGTGATCTATAATTATAACAGTAATCCACGAATATCGGAAATTTAAAAACAGCCGAGCATGTCTTCAATCATGAGTTTTACAGTTGTCAACAAACAATTTCGCAACTGGTTTTGCAGGTATTTTATTCATATGTTATTGGTGTCGCGTCTAGAATTGCCAAAATCTTGCTAATCATGTAGTTATGAATAAAAATCGAGAAAGCACGTGAATGCCAATTAATTTAATTTCGCCACGAGCTTGTCCAACAAGGTGGTTTTATGGAACAGTATTTTGGTCGCTAATTAGTCGGCGTCTGATGATATCAAAGTATTAAATTAAGCACGGCTCAGGACATTATATGAACAAGATCCAAACGAAAGTAAAAAATACTACCAACCTCAGAGCAAGTGAAAGTCAAAGTCACAATCACTAAAATAAATAAACACTTCCACATTCTGATTCTGGTTTTAAAAAATAAACAAAAAAAAAGATAAATCTAAATTCGAATTCAGTTTTCAATTTTGGCGCTCGGCTGGCGCATGGTATTGTGGGTGAACTTGTCGCGCGCGCTCACTACGGACACACACTGAGATGCGTTGCGTCCACAGCCGCGGTCAAACAACGGACGTGTTTTGGATACGTCAATTCGTACCCCACTAGTCCAATAGCATCTTTATGCTCATTTTACACTATAGGAAACAAATCAGGTGCAATGTCAGAACGATAATACAAAATTATGGAACAGCAACTTGAACAGCCTGCGTTTGGCTCTAACTTACGAATACCATGCACAACTTTTTTTTAAGATCTGTTGTTTAAAAGTTCTGCCGTAAAGGTATTAATTGTACTGACATAATATTCTGAACAGTTGGGTCATTCACCTTTTGATAGTTTGGTCACGAGGTGCCTTGAATAGATCTTACTTTAAGGTCCATGTTCACCAAAAAGATGACAGTCTGATTATCTAAAACAGCTGTTTAAAACACATTTTTGTATGGTAATATGTCACAGTGACAGCTGGTTTTAGCTAATCAGGCTGTTATCTTTTCGGTGAACATGGACCTTAGTGTAAATTGAATTTGTGATCCTCCAAAAAAATGTTTACGTCTATTCTATTACAAGGATGTATGGTATGACGCACGCAATATACCTACGGGCTATACCACGACACAGTGTAGGTAATTTGCCAAAGCTGTATTAAATCTAAGTCTCGGAATGATATAGTCGATCTATCGGTCGAACACAGCATTGAATTGTCTTGTGTTGAGCTTGATAAGCATATAATAGTGTGCGTTTACAGACCCCCTAATTACTTGAACTACTCTATCTTTGAGTCAGTAATGGAAGATGCTTTGGCAAAACTTGTAATTGGTAATAAACCAATAATTATCTGTGGTGACTTCAATGTTAATATCTTAGAAAATAATGTAAATAGCAGTAGATTTTTAAGTCTTTTTAAATCATTTAATTTGTCAAACGTGTTTTCAGAACCAACTAGAATTACTACAAATACTGCTACATGTATTGATAATGTTTTTTGTTGCTGCGACTACATACATAAATCCATCGTAAATTACCTTCCTTCTGATCACAGCGGTCAGACCGTTGCTTTCGCGTCCAATATACAATTGCAAAGAATTCAGATACAAACTAGACAAATGACACCAAGCAATTTAGACAAATTTAATAATAATTTAATTAAGAAGTTAAGTATACCGGGCCCTAATTTAGAGAATGTAAATGAATTTTATGAAGAATTCTTTTCGGTTGTGCACACCGAGTTCAATAATACTTTAAAAAAGAAATCTAAAACCATTGGCCCTAAGTTTATTTTCAGTGACTGGGCAACACAGGGTATTAGGAAAAGTAGGGAACGGTTGTTTGAGCTGTACGGTCTTAAGCCTTATATCAACACAGAATCTTTTAATAAATATGTTGCTACTTACTCGAAAATTTTTAAAACCACTTGCAAGGTAGCCAAATCCTTATACATTAGCAACAAGATTAAATCAGCCGATAATAAAATAAAGACGGTTTGGAAAATAATCAACAGTGAAACAAATAGAAATAAAAAACAAAGTAATGACTTCACACTAGAGACCTCACGTGGCCTCGTCAGCTCCAACAGTGAAGTTGCTCAAGAATTTGTAAATTTCTTTACCAGCATCCCAATTAAAACTACAGAAACCTTAAATTCCTCTCCCTTACTCTCTATTGATTTATTGAAAGCGAACGTTTCAGCCTGTCCAAATGAATTTAAATTTCAGCATATTAACCCCATAACAGTCGTAAAAGCTTTTAAGCAAATCAAGATCAAATTAACCGAAGATCTATGGGGTTTGTCTATCAAAGCGTGTACCTCAATTATTGAGACTGTAGCACCGTATTTAGCCTTAATATTTAATTTGTGCGTGGATCAAGGGGTCTTTCCGGATCTTATGAAATTCAGTAAGGTAATACCGCTTTTTAAATCCGGGGACAGTAAGGACACTAATAACTATAGGCCCGTATCCGTGTTGCCGGTTTTCAGCAAGGTGTTTGAAAAGATAATGCTCAATCAAATGCTTAACCATTTTAACATCAATAAAATATTACACGAGCAGCAGTATGGTTTCACCAAAGGTCGTTGTACAACTGACGCCGGTGTCACTTTATTAAAACACATATTTACTGCGTGGGAAGAGGCACAAGATGCCATAGGAATCTTCTGTGACCTTTCGAAGGCATTTGATTGCGTAAATCACGAAACCCTGATCTTGAAACTTGAGCATTACGGTTTAGGTAAACTTGCGCTCAGTTTAATAAAATCGTATTTGAGTGATAGACAGCAGCAGGTACAAATAAATGGCGTGAATTCAATGGGTTTAAAAGTAAAAATGGGTGTACCACAAGGTTCCATATTGGGTCCCTTCCTCTTTTTAGTTTATATAAATGACCTACCCCATTTATTTAACAACCACCCGCAAATGGTGTTGTTTGCTGATGATACTTCTTTAATATTTAGGATAAACAGACGTGCCACTAATCTTGACGACGTAAATAACGCCTTACTGCAGGTCCATGATTGGTTTACCGCAAACAATTTAGTTCTAAATGGGAAAAAAACTAAGTGCATTAGATTTGCTCTACCAAATGTCAAAAGTAGTGATTGTGACATAGTATTGAATCAAGAGAAACTAGAATTTGTCGATAAAACGGTTTTCTTGGGAATCGCGCTCGATTCAAGGCTACAATGGGGCCCTCATTTAACATCTCTTGCAGGACGGCTGAGCTCAGCAGCATATGCTGTTAGAAAAATCCGTCAATTTACTGATGTCGATACCGCGAGGCTAGTCTATTATAGTTATTTTCACAGTATTATGTCATACGGTATTTTACTATGGGGACGGGCTGCAGACATCGAGTCTATATTTATTCTGCAAAAAAGAGCCGTCAGAGCCATATATGACTTACGTCGACGTGATTCTCTAAGAGAGCTGTTCAAGAAAATTAATATCATGACAGTACCTTGTCAATATATCTATGAAAACATCATGTACGTTAGGAAAAACCTGCATTTATTCAGTAAAAGAGGTGACAGACATCACTATAGTACTAGAAATAGGGATCAACTAGTTCAGCCAGGTTTCAGGCTTGCTAAAGTAGATTCAACTTTCATGGGGTACTGTTTAAAATGTTACAATAAAATCCCTCCCCACATTCTTCAACTGAATGAGACAAAGTTTAAATCTTGTATAAAACGCACACTATGTAGGCAAGCATATTATAAGTTGGGGGATTACATTGATGATAAAAATGCTTGGCTCAATGCTGGTCCTGCTCCACAACCATAGGGGCAAACCAATTGATTCCCAGTTTAGTTATTGTGGAAGCTGCAGAAGATTGTAAAAAAGATCCTTGCATTGTATAGATTCCATATATTAGTATTATATAACTTCATAGCGCATGTGTGAGTACTATGCACTGTAAAGCCACCATTTACATCTAGTTATTTTATTTTTTTTGACTTGAATAAGCCTTGGCGGCTGAGAGAATGTCATGCTCACTCAAATGTCTCGGTGATGGTGGCGGGTGTGTCGGGTCATTTAGTTCCCTTCAATATGGTTGAGCTGAATGGTGCTGATACATGCGTCATGTTCGTGAACGGGCGCTGTCAGTTGAGACTGGTCATCTCTTAGCTGCCACGGTTAATTTTAATTACTTTATTTTTATGATGTTGATTTAATCTTTTCTCTGGACGCTCTTAATGTGCACGTCTTTGTACATCGTTCTCACATATATGTTTAATCGCAACATGAATGATGTAACCAAGATTTTGTAACAATATTTTGATTTAAAAGAGTATCCATGGAGTTTCTTGCCCGTTCTTCTCCATAGAGATCTACGCTAGGGAATGGGCAACTACAGTACTTTCTCAAGTTATTATGCCTTGTGTCTGTGACTGTAGCTTTGATTTTTCTTTGTATTTTTGACATTCAAAAGTGCCGTAATGGTCTAATTGAAATAAATGCTTTGAGTTTGAGTTTGAGTTTGCTTTTGTCACGGTACGTTATAGATGACTAATACTTCAAATGTTACACGCGCATAGCTTTTGAATTAGACCACAGAGTGCGGTTTACCATGGGATTTTATGACAACCTGACAACATTTTCATTGTAATTTGCAGTCGATGTCATGCAATGCAATCGTTCATAGTAGCTATACTGTGATTTATTTCAAACAGAAAAAAGTAGTTTAGCAACTCATTCATAGAACTCTATGTATTAATTGACGGCAGAAATTCCGAATTTAAAACCAATTTTTTTTTTCAAGTCATTCCAGAATTAATGCACGCTGCGAAACGGGATCAACCACACATTTGTCTGCCAAAAAAGGTGTGTTCATGTAATGCGCATTTAAATATTCTACACTTGAAATCAAGTAGATAGTTGACCATTTATTAATTCAAAGCCTAACGGTAGTTATATTTATTACTGGAGCAACTTTTTGCATGCACGAATTGGCAAGAAAGAGAATTTAATTACAGACTGGCGCCACGGTAAAACAAATCTGATGCCAAAAAAAAATGTTAAGTAGTCAGTGAAATTGAAATCCGGGACGCCTGAGAGCAAAGGGGTAAAATACTTTGTTGATGTAAAATACAAATATTGGCATTCTAAAACATATGATAGTCAGATTTAATTTCTGGAATCTGTCCTGAGTTTTGTCTTTAGCCAAAAAGCAGTAAAAAAGGAGGGAAATGGAAATTACGGTTTTCCTACTCCTCCGCTATACTTTCTGATTAATTTCGTTGCGGGATCCAAGACAGTTAGATCCATTCTCTGGGACTTCGTCGAGCTTCATTATCTCGGCGCTTTTCTGGTGGTCGCCACTGTCGATTCTGGCTTTCAGAAGTTACAGTGTTTTGGGAATAGCGTGGCGAGCTTGCCCCACTCCCAGGCAGTACAAAAGACATTCCACTCCAAAACTGATGCGCTTAGAACTGCTCTCTGAGATTGAACTTTGGTCGATATTCAACGGAAGTTTCCTGTGATTCTTATATAGCAATCAGCATTCTCTATAGTCTGGCAACTGTAAGACAAAAGGATGACGTAGGGTTCCTTTCTTATAAAGCAATAAAATCCGCTATCGTGAAGGTCATTGCGAGTGATAAAGGAGATGGGAGTGATGTGTTCGTTTCGGCTGCGACCTGTTGGCGTCGCGGCGAAAGTGTCGCTTTCCAACCGCGTCACAAAGACTCGCTGTCTTTTTGCACATTCACTAGCACTTCGTACATCTAAAGAGCCTTAATTATGTCAATGAGTGTATGGTTTACCTTCTAAAAGGCTGTGGATTTTAGAAAACACTAGCTCGAAAGAATTAAGATCTTTTTGAAATTGTGGCCAAGTAAGTAGATACAAATAAGTAAGATTTCTCTGTCTCATGAATACTAAGTAGGTAATTAACATTCTAGTGGACACTTATCCAAAATATGACTCCTACCAGACCACGACCAGAAAGATAAGGTGAACCTCCCAGAAATCGCTGCCAAAAAGCCATTAGCGTTAAAGTTCAACCAAAATCTCAATTGTATCTTCGAATCATCCCTTTTTCCTGTATTTATTCTAATAATAAGTAAGTACCTACATGATGTTGATGACGCTATGGATCAAAACTTCAAACGAATTAGCAAAATTTTGTCGCTGTGAAATTAGAAATATTGCAGGCATTTAATGTTATTTTTTGCGTCTCAACTGATTCCATATTCTGTGGTAGGTACGAATCCCCAAAAAAGCTTGTGGTTTTCCTTAATACCTACACATTTTACAACTCGATCCAATCACATAAATATCACGACTTAGTAATATAATCTCGAACCCTACACTTAAAGTTGATGATAAAAATAAAGTCATAAAGAATATTTTTTTTAATCTGTTTTATGTATAAGAGCACCTCTATAACAATTTAAGGGTAGTAAAAATCTTTGAAAAAACAAAAATCACATTATAATAAAGTTAATAATTAGTTTTTAGATATAATTTGTATTTAAAACTTAATAATTTATCTTTAAACATTGGCTTACATTAAGGATTTATTAAATAAATCTAAAAATAAATAACTATCGTTATTATGATAACAATTTTATCGTGATAGGGATCACAGATGTAGCCTAAAGAGCATTGATTTATAAGCTACCACTAAATCTAAACCGTGCTACATCTACATCGCTAATCGCGAGTTTTACCGGCTAAGTTAGGATTAAGTTATCGGATGGTTCTTATAGTTCAAAATAGATGGCGTTGCTAAAATCATGTTTATGAGTTATAAGGAAATTATTTTGTGGAATACTATTATTCTTATAAAACTGTTTTGATCAGGCATTAAAGGAAAACTTCCCAAAAAAGTAATAAGATGCAAGCGGAATTTGGCGCCACACCAAAAGTGAATATAGCAGCAACACGTCGCGTCGCAAAACTTAACTAAATAAATTCTTTTACGAACAAAATATATTCATCTCCTTCGATTTTATCCTTTCACTGTCAACTTGGCACATTCCACGTTACGTCGCTTATCCACGACTTGCCATAGCTGCCATTTAAACGACGTTTAAACGTTCATATTGTAAATATTATTTTCTAACAATGTATACAGTGCAAAGTGCTATGTTTTTGTGAAATAAATACTTTTATTATTATTTATTATTATTATTATTATATGCGAAAGATTCGATACAAAATTTTGCTGATAAGTGCACAAAAAGAAACAAAATAATTTGTTCGAAAAATACAAATATTAAGACGCCTGCGGAGCATGCGTATTTCATACAAAAGTAATACCAAAATAATTTGTAAATTAAACATATTCCTAAGGTAGTGTGTATTTATTTCGATTGAATTACAGAATATCTAGGTTCCCAAATATATATTTTGATTAGACACTGATTTTAACAAGAGTTATAAGAAAAATAAGATTTCTATAGAAATCTTAAATTCCCCATATCTCGTCTTTGTATCATTGTCCTCTCATAAAATACATTTGGGAACATAGATATTCTGTAATACAATCGAAATAAATACACACTACCTTAAGAATATGTTCGATTTTCATATTATTTTGGTATTACGTTTGTATGAAAAACGCATGCTCCGCCGGCCCCTTAACTTCTATAGCAAATAAATTAATATTATTTACAAAAAACCGTAATGAACACTTAGGCAGTTAACAACGTCTTAAATTCTAATGGTAATCTGCACCACCGGCCTGTCCGAAGTAATTTAACTTACGACAAGTTAAACAAGGATTAAAATTAATTAAAAAATAACAGTTAAGTATAAAACTAAATTGTCATGACTTTGTCACACAAGGCGATAATTAAAAAAAACCATCGAGTGGCACGCGATGAATTAAATATCTCATTATTTAATTAAAATATAACAATGAACTAGTAGTCTAGAATAGAAGAGAATTTTCCAGCTTCATTTAGTTCTAACCACCAATAAATGATAATTATGAGCTTTAACAACTCTCGATAACGAATAAAAATAGAAATATCAATGCAAAAAAGATAAGTATACAGCACTACTTTTAGAATCAATTACGCGACTGAGTACGAGAACCCAACCTAGTGACATTGTTTCCTTTAACTGGCCTTGGACCATTCGACTGATTGCAAACTTGTAAGGCCTGAATTACTCTTACGCTGATGTCGGTCGCGTACGGTACGTCAGCGAGAAATATATAATATAATCTACACTAATATTGTAAAGAGGAAACATTTGTGTTTTTGTGTGTGTGTATGTTTGTAATTAATAAACTCAAAAGCCACTGTGCCGATTTCAAAAATTCTTCCACCATTGGAAAGCTACATTCACCCTGAGTAACATAGACTATAATTATTTTATCCTTGTACTCCCACGGGAACGGGAACTAGGCGGGTGAACCCGCCCGACGTCCAATAGAATATAATAAAATACAACGTACGTACGAACGTATAATAAAGTCAACGGTGTCGCAGTATGGTGCTATACAGAACACAATTTATAATCGTACTCGCGACCGACGTACGCGACCGACATCAGCATAGGAGGAATTCAGGCTTAAGAAACTTTAAAAATTCTCACTTCTAGTAGTTTGTAGGTCCTATATCTTTTGTTTTATTCAGAGCGTAGTAGCATTCAACGGTTTTAAAATAAACATCAACTAAATTCTATCGTATGTTCCAACTACTAAATCTGGAATATCTAAACTATGAGTATTATTTCAGAATTGGCTCTTGACACTAAAACATATGAAATGTTAGGTACTCATTACATTTGAACATAATTATGTATTTTTAACTTGGCACTACAATTATTACATTGAAATAAATATATATTTACATTATAATATATTATCTACCTATTAATTAAGCTAATTTAACTACTGACACTTAAACTGTATTGTCGATTAAAAGATCTCGTAAAGTCGTAAATTATTTGTTCAGTTGTCTCGATTTTTATGTACAAAATTACAAATATAAGTACTACATGTATATCTACCAAGAACGTAAAGTCTATCATAACCAGTTTAAATAAGTTAGGTACAATTTTCAGGAAAATAGCCTAACAATTTTTACGTAATCTTTTTTCTTGGTGACATAACTTAGTTGCCACAAAGGCAGGTATCCCTCAAGTTAGCTTTAAGCCATGGCAGATATCTTGTGATCCTTGTATATACACCTGGGTAGCCTGGTCGTCCGCAACCCACACCCCATGAAACGATACCTGAAAACAAAATGATAAGTAATATTTTAGTGTCAAGCTTCGCTAGGGACACTAACGCCATCTATGTAGCTTGCGACAATTCATCACTTTACTAGTGGCGTTATCGTCGGTAAGCAGTAACAAAGTATGCAAAAGATGGCACCGCTACACCAAAATCGTAGCCATACAAGCCAGTAGGGTATAACACTGTTTTAGGCTATCACGGTTTAAAACTAAACTTATATTGTCACCCTCTTTCTTTGTCTTTTAGGGTAGACAGATTTGTCTGCTCGTAACAATTTTTTATTTTCCATCCACCCGCAGTCTCCAGTCAACCCGCGATCATGGCGCTTGCAACAGCGTCGAAATATCGGGAGCTCAAAACAATAAATAATCACGGAAGATATCCCGTAAGTGACAATATAAGTTCAGTAGGGTATAACCTAAAATCTTTCGAATATCCTTTTTGTATGGCCTTAAGCTACCATCTCGGCTATCTTCCGCTAAAATTTAGATTGGTATTCTTTAAACTACATCTTAACATTCAGTTTAAATACTCACCCACGATTTGGAATTTGTCTCCTTGTTGTAAGAGAAGAGGACCACCGCTGTCGCCCTGGCATGAATCCGTTGATGCTCTGCCAGCACATAACTGTAGAAAGCACATTTAATTGATTAAGAGAATGGTGAGTACACCATCATCTGCCTAGCCTTTTCCCAACTATAATGGGGTCGGCTTCCAGTCTAACCAGATGCAGCTGATTACAAGTATTTTATATGGAGCGACTGCCGTTCTGACCTCCACAACCCAGTTAGTACTGGGTACGATACCCCTTGGTCAAACTTGTTGTCAGACTTTTTGGGCCAGCGACTATTCTGTAACGACTGTCAAAGATCTACAAATGACAGCCGGAACTAACTACTTATCGTACTTTCTTAGGCACGGAGGAAACTCGGTATGTAATGGGTGGGTCGTCACCTAAGCTATCCACAGACCAACCTAGGCAAGCACGGCTTAACCTAAAGAAGTAAAGATCTACCCGAGCGGCTTTTATTATTTAGCCATACCATTTACGTAGAAAACGACATTCTGTTCCTGATATCATACATAATGATTTTGAGCAACTGGCCCCTCCGCGCCTTGGAAATTAAGACTCCAACTGTTGTAGATCTTCGACAGTCGTTTAGGGTTAGTCGGAAGCCCAAAAGTCTGACAACCAGTCTTACCAAATTGTATTGAGTTACAAAACAAATGAATTTAGGAGGTCAGTAAGGCAGTCACTCCATATTAAATGCTGGTATTCAGATGCAACTGGTAAGACTAGAAGCCGATCCCAACATAGTTGGTTATTGCATCACAGCTTCACATCACTTTTCAATCATGTCGATTGTTTAGAATGAACTAATTTGCTAGCAGTAAATTCCCATCACCGAGAACACTCACCATGTTGTTGGTAATTCGCGAGGACCTGTACTTCATGCCCCGGCACTGGTTCAGCGAAAGAATGGGTACTTTCACCTCCTGCACGATAGCAGGCAGCTGTCCTCCCTCTGATGTTCGACCCCAACCCACCACGACACCCTGTTTGCCAGATGGATCTATGCCTGGAACACAACAATTTAAATTTGAAAGTTAAAGGCACTGTGAGAATACCAATTGGAACTAAAGCGACAACATATTGGAAACTGTTTACAATCTGGAAATAATTTATAATTATGAAAAGAGAGTAGGCTGGCGTGGGCTTCTATTACATTACATCATCAGATACCATTTAATGTGTTGGCAAAAGAAAGAACTAAAGACATATCGTAAGGTTGAAAATATTCAAGTATTGTAGTTTTACTTACCGGAAGGCGGCAAACATACAGGCTTGATGATTCTGGAGAAGGTGACAGGCTTGCGAAGTTTGAGGAGTGCGATGTCGTTGTTATAGGAGTCAGGATCGAAGCTGCGATGTCGTACGATGGAGGTGACGGCGCGCATGATGGCCGCGCTCTCCGTTGTGATGGTCTGGTCGTGGTCGCCAAGAATCACGCGGATTTTTGACCGCTTCAGTCTGGAACATGGAGAAGAAGAATCGTAAACATTTCCAATAGGACAGACGATTGAGGAAATAAAATAAGGGATGGAAGAAGAGACAAATAGGATTCAATCTCCGAATTTTGAGACTAAATAATTACTCAGACCAGACCTAATAAAATATAATTCTTTTTTAAACCCCCGACGCAAAAACGACGGGGTGTTATATAGAAAAGTGTCTATCTAAGGTTAATCGTACGTATCTGTTTTGTGTTATACAGATGCACAAGATTAAAAACATTGGAAAAGGCTACAGAAGTTATCTTTCCGGAGGTGGTGTACTAAGTCATAAAGATAAATACTTGGATGTAAAGTCAAATATCTAGTTATTTATAGTAGCTTCTGCTTTATAAAACATATGAAAACGGGTATTTATCGCGAATTTACCTTTAATTTAAGCCCGACGGCGACGTTTCGACCGGATTGCACCAGCCGTGGTCGCGGGGAGACTGAAGTGTTGGAGGAACATTTATGAAGATCAAGTGAGGGTAGTTGAACAAACACCTTCACTTTGCTGTGGCGGTATCTCCAACACTTCAGTCTCCCCGCGACCACGGCTGGTGCAATCCAGTCGAAACCATAGTCGAAACGTCGGGCTTAAATTAAAGGTAAATTCGCGATAAATACCCGTTTTCATATGTTTTATAATGTGTTCTGATCGTGAAAGTTTAAAAAAGACAGTAGCTTCTGCTGTTACATCATTGATAAGCTGTTACAACGTTCTTGATTTAACTGTTATTGGAAGTTATTTCAACATTTTATTTTATGAGTGGTTATGACGGTTGGCTATTCATACCATTAAACGGCTTTCCTCTTTCGACATAAAACATAAAAAATATCAATTTAAATTTGTAAATGACGTGTCAGAAAATGATTTTGCACTTTTTTCGCATGACTAATTTAACACATTTAAATTAAGTGCGTAAATCAGGTAAAAATCATACCACGACGAATTTAAATGATACATGAATTCGCATAAACGACTGCGGCGACGACTACTAAGCAGATAACATCGTATGGAAATGTCTCGTAAATTATCGCACTTCAGGTGTTACAAGAAAGATTTATGATGAAAATGAAATCAATTAGCTATTCATTTCCAGGAGCAGTATTTGAACAACCTTCAAACGAATTCACATTACACATCACAAATACAAAGTAATGGAAGAATGATTTAGTATTGTTACACGAATAAGCAAATTATCAGCCGGAAAGACATGAGCCTGGAATTTGAATAGTAAATAGGCCTAATATGAATTAACGCAATGCAACATTGCGTGTAGCTGCATGAGCGCACGCGCTATTCCACGTAGTAACGATATAACAGTATTGTATAACAGTTTGTATTAGTTACACCTCTCATCTACTGGTTCCTATTAAACAACGTGCGTGAATGGAGATGTAACCAAACTAATAATTAACGCCAACGAAGAGGAAAGAAAGAAAGAAGTAAGAGGGACCACAATAGAGGAGAAGAATATGGATTATCTTTGCTTTGGCCTTTGTCCCGTCGCGGATGATTAAAATGAAATAAGGGCGTATCCTAAAAAAACATTTTGTGCCAACTCTAAATAACATAGCAAGATTACCTACAAGTCACAACATCACAAATGAATTGTTATGCGGAACAAATCATTCTCGATGAAAATTATCTTAATGAGATTAAAGATAACGACTTATTAAATACAAATCGTTTAAATTATACCCACACGCAATTGTTAAAGCAAAGCCAATCCCTAATGAACAATTCATAGCCAGAGCACTTAACGTACAGTCATGCGTAATGAATATTGAATAAATACAGCTATAAAATGCTTTATAATGTACCTATTATAAATATACCTACTCGTACTTTAACAACTAAACGGGAATAGAAATAATAGATCACTGATGGACAGACACGATGTTTATCCGAAAGAGATTATCTGAGAAGTCAACTAGGACTACACAGACTAATCCTCATTGCATAAAGACAGAAATTGATTATATCTATTCTTCTGGTAAAGTTCCTCTAAATTAAAACCACAATCTCAAAGATCATCGGTTACCAGATACATGAAACATGGACACGACAAACCAAGAAAGTTTCTGCCTTCAAGAAACATACTAGTATAACTAACGTTTCGATTTCTAAATAGTAATTGGCTGCAACAAACCTATCATTTCGATGCATATCTGCTAACTTCCTGATAAAACTGGAAGCCGACCTCAACAAGTCTGTTATAAACATAGTGCATGTACACCACACTTTGTTGCGAAAGGAAATGGCAATGTCAATATAGACAATTACGAAGGGGAACTCTCAAGGCGCCTTCCTGAGAGCTTTAAAATCTTAATAATCTTATTGTCATGGAAGATTGTTGCATTTAATATGTATGTTATTTCTGGCTTTCAGTTTCCAAAGTTCTAAGATATGATGGAGTAAGTAATACCAATTTTATTTTTCATATTTGTCCCAAAATCTAACCCTGTAAATTCTACTGCGTCAAATTAGGTAATTTCATCTTTTGGGGACTGTGAAAAAAATTGACGTAGACAAATTCTCCCATGCGGAAACGTTATAGATAGTGTAAAAAACTAAAGGTAAATGCACTTACTTCCTGACACAATGAGCAGCTGTGAGCACATACTCCTTGGTAAGAAGCGAGGCTCCACAGTGGAACTGTCCATCGTACACGATCCTCGCCATCCAAGGGTACCGGTTGGCGCCTGCCGGCATCCCGCCAACGATGCGGTTCTCCTGATTCGACCCGCCGCACTCTAGAAAGTGAACGCAGTTTGTTGAACCGACGTCATTGCTAGTACTTGACAGATTTCCTGTCAACTCTGTGGCTGTATCATTGCCGACTGATGGTTTGATTTTCTTTTTTTTTTAATTCAGTTTGTTAATGTATATCAAGAAGAAGAAGGAAGAATGATTTTATTTTTCTTATCTGACTAAATTAAAAGAGTCTTTAGTCAGATACAGACTCATCGAAAGAAGATTCATCACTCAGTTATTGGTTATAAACCATTTGCACAAACAAAAGAGACATATTTTTGAAGCAATACCTACTTTACAAGGGATATTCTACGGGGACGATCTACAACCATTTACAAATACATACATTTATGTAGATAAAATATGTAGTTATCAACCAATCCATCGATCAGTTTCATAAATCATAAGTGCCATTTTATGCTTGGTATAACCAAGTGTGAATTGAGACAAGCGTGAAGTTAATGCTACGTGATGCAATTAAGTTAATTACAACAAGCGATACTTAACTGTAATTTACGACTTCAGATAATCTAGCGATTAACCTTACCTACATGTGTTCTGACGAAATTATTGAATAGATTTTTTTTATAGGGAACTGGTGTGGATTTTGGTGCAAAAACCTGACATGTCTTCGGTAAAGTGTAGGTAAGTATATGGCTACATGTTTATGAAAATGATACAACAAACATGAAACGCCGTACAGCGTTGAAATCACCCTTCTAGATGAGGTATGAACTGAAATGCAACACCCCAGATCCAAGCCAAGAAGGTCTATGACCTGCTAGATTCCAATTTAAACATTCAACAATTTGTCTTTAAAAGCAATTCTGCTCCCGTCTGTACATTGACAGGAACGGGAAATAATAGTGTATAAATAACAAGTTATAGCAGTTAATAGCGAGTTGGTCGCGATCCGACGCTGCGCGGGCGCAGATCGAGTCCATTACACTTTCACTGTGATGAACGGCGGTTCAACGCTCAGGCTTAACCACTACTTGTACAGAATAGCTGTTTACGTGTAAACACTAACACTAATGCCCCTTAATGATCTTTATTTATCTTTGTACTTGTATCTTCAGGAAGTAAGGTGTTTGATCTCATAGCAGTGTTTTATGTAATGGTGGTACTGATGACTTATGCTTCTTATATTGTATAAGTTTTATACAAATATGTCTTAGCAAACCTTAGTGCAATGTTAAACATACAATCTTAAACCTTTCCAGTCAAGTCGCATGTTGTTTTATAATCAGGAGGAGTCATAGAAATTGATGAAACGATGAATCATGAATCATATAGGAAACTTAAGAATTATTTTTCTAATTACAAATTGGAAGTGCCAATATCTCTGTTTCACCAATTCATTATCATTAGATTGCAGAATAGTAGGACAGGACTTAGATCCGAGTACCTATCTCGTTAGCGCAATTGTTTGCAAACATTGATTTATTTTAATAGATTATCTTTTCGTACTAGATTTCTTCTCCGTTGAATAGATAGATAAATGCTTTATCGTTTAAACTAAGTATGTAACATTAGTCAATGCTAATGAAGCACCTATTTAAATTATCTACTTGTTAATGACTTGACACTTTTACTCTTCAACATGTGCAAGCAATGGCATGCCTGAACTTAATTACAGTTCTACATAGTAATTAATGAGTAGGTATTCCTCTTACTTAAGTGTAAAAAAAGATAAAGAGTCTCTAAGGGTAGGGGCTATAACGTCCAATGATGTTAAAGTCGCTACCAACAATGATAATGTAAATAAAGTAGTCGACCCATCGAATGCACAGTCATGTTAAAATATACATTAACAATCTTATACCTAACCTTAATGATTCTGTAGAAAACTACATCGAAAGAGGATAGACATAGAGCAAAAACATAAATTATTAATTAAATTAAAGGTAGCAAGGAACCATTTAGTGTAAAGGGAGGTAAACAAAAAATATGTAGTTATTACATGCATTGACAATTATTACAATAAATACAATAAACATCACAGGAATTGTTATTAGGAGTTAAGTACATTAAATACAACATTAATAAAGGGAGTAAGTAAGAACACATCGGCGATCTTAAGAAACAGCATCATTTAAATTAGACATCTAGCCAGATAGAGACTGAAGCAACAAAACCAGTACGCAGTAAAGGTTAAACGATCATAAAATAATCGGTGATGATGGCAGGACTACGATCGCCAACGTGGAAACTACAGGTTGGATACACAAGTGCTGACTACTTCTACAGGTGAACATACAATTCAAGTACTGTGCACAGATACGACTTACCCATCTTTCTAGGTAGTGGGTTTGCCCTTCCGCACTCTAAAATGTGAACGACAACGTGGATGAAGATCATTAAGAATTGCTTGACATTGTAAGGGCACAGGCTCACGGTCGAACGATGGATAAACACCAGATTTGTCCATGATCAAAATTATACAATCTCAAAAAGCGATAACTGCAAAGATTTGTCGCATCATTCCAACATTCACCGACAAATGTTCGATCGTCAGCTCAAGCCCTTAAAGAAGCTACTAAGAATTGCATAGGAACTAGAAGACTAAGATTGGAAAACTAGAAACTGCAACGGCTAACTAGTGTGCTGATTTATTCTAATTAATAATGCCTGCTTTACATTGGGTGCACACGCATAAATAAACAGAAGATATTAACAAATAACCTGTTACATTTAAACGAGATATTTTTACGCAGTTTCTCTCTTACATGTTTGAATGATATGTTTTGGGAAGTCTTTCTTAGATTTTAAGCGGTCTTACTCCCAAAATGGATTCTATATTTGATAACTTGATTGGGTATGATAGAATATTCATATGTGATGTAAGGTTGAGAATATTCCATTTGTTAGATGATAAAGATAATAATGATGATGAAGTTAAACACTGTTTTAGGCTTTCACGGTTTAAAACGAAACTTATATTGTCACTTACGGGATATCTTCCGTGATTATTTATTGTTTTGAGCTCCCGATATTTCGACGCTGTTGCGTAAGCAAAAGACAAAGAAAGAGGGTAGACAGATTTGTCTGCTCGTAACAATTTTATTTTCCATCCACCCGCAGTCTCCAGTCAACCCGCGATCATGGCGCTTGCAACAGCGTCGAAATATCGGGAGCTCAAAACAATAAATAATCACGGAAGATATCCCGTAAGTGACAATATAAGTGATGATGAAGTTATATAAAAGAAACTCAAAGTCTCAAGACAGGGACGAGATTTTCTAATCTAACACTGAAATGTGATATGATTAGCATTATATTTACAGATGAATAAATATTTCTACATACCACAGGAGCACTCCTTGATCTGGTTGTCTTCTTCTTCATCTTCGACGCTCTGCTCCTCTAGGATCGGCACCTCCAGCCCGAATATGGCATCAAACAGGAACCGCTGGGTTCTGTTACCTGATGACACCTGAAATTATTGAGGACAAATTCTTTACTTCCTAAGTTTCGGTTCGAAGTTTGAAAGGAATAAGTATGGGACTACTTTCCTTATAGCTAACTTTAGATAACAAACTAGTGTTCAAGCGAACCTAAGACAGATGGAACACGGATGAACTTGTTTGGTACTGACGAAGATTGACGAGAGTGTGTTATTCCTTTCAACCAATCACGTTCCTAGCTAGCACGCCAGCTATTACATAACACGTGACTCGTCAATCATCATTGCATGCTCGCTGCAGTCGGAAGTAGGTAATCGTGCTAAATTTCGTAAAGGTTCATGTAAATTGCTGTGTTGACTTTTATGCATATTACGTAATATCAAAACTGGTATCTGATGGTTCCGTCGGAAATGCACTTACATAAGTTTTGTTTACCATTTTAATGTTGGCAGCGCGGTTTACTTTCGCGGGTATCGCGCACGCCATGGTTGCGCAATGGCCGCTGTTAATTGGCGACTAATGTCAATGTTGCTTTCACAATCTTAACAGCCGTGTTCCGGTACGTTATTGTCCTTTTTTATTCCATTTTAATTTCAGACGCACTTAAACTTTCGCTGATCTCACGACTGACGATGACTGGTAATTTGAAGTACATTAGGAAATCGTTAGTTCGAATGGATTTGAATGCCTCGAATGAATAATGCCTTACATTTTGATTTGAAAAAGAAATCATGGCCTAGTCGTCTTATTTTAGGATGCCCATTAAAGATTTGAAACCAAATCCGTCTGCAGCTTTCGTAATGCCATTTGGTCTTATATAGATAGCATTAGCATCTGACTTATTCAGCAGAACTGTGTCATTTGCCAAACAGGGCTGTCTGTCAAAGTACCTACGAAGAGCAGACGACGGCACGTCACCTGATGGATGCGCAATTATACTACTTACTTTCCCTCTGGTGACCCACTCATGTAAGCTTGTGACGAAACTGATACCGCATGTTGTTTGTCGCCAGTTAGCTAACAATATATCGTGACATAATAACCACTTATGAGGCTAAGGTTGTCAATAATGTCCAAGCGCCATGTGGACATTGTCACTTATACGGTCATCTGTGCCAGTGGGTAGGAAGTTAGATAATGTTTGTATTGAACATCGAGTGCTGCGATTGATTTTAAATAGAGCAAAGTCGCTTCAAGAATTTCAATGTGAGACAACCATATGATGCGGGTATTATGAGGTCAGAGAGAAGTTATAAATACAATATCCAAGACAATATCGAGACACGGGCTTTTATATTAAACGTTGAAAATAGCATAACAGCGATCAGAATTTCGACTTAAGTGTGACCAAAATCAAGTTTGAAGTGATGATGGGTGTCTTTAGACATAAATAACCGTAACATAGTAAATAAGACAACAGTAGGTAATATCTATTAAATAACCGAATAATGTCAAGGTTCCGATTGAAAAATAATAAAATCTAGAAATCACTACACATTCGTCTGAAACACTGTTCCGTGACCCTATTAATGATGAATAGGTGTCGTAATTGGCCATGGCAGAGATTACTGGTCCACTTGGAGTCTGAAGTTCAATGTCGGGTGGCGAGGACCGCGGACAATAGAACTGAGACAATGACACCTTGCCTAACACTGTACGCTAAATTAGACAAGACGCTGATAGCAGCTAACAAGAAGCCGGTGTGCAGGTGAGTACAGAACAACAAAATGTTTTGATAAGAAATTCTCAAACAGTTGGTAGGTATCTTGGGATCGACAGGAAGGTATCGGACCGAAACTTGCGGTCGTATAATATATTTTGTTTATAGTTTAGCCGTATGCCGAATGAAAATTGTAAGATGTATGTGTATAGGTACATTTAGTTTTTAAGGATTATAATTCTTCCAGTATTCTTTATCCAGCATCCTTGTTACTTTGTGTTTGTTTGGGTATATATGCTCATTACAATCAATTTATTATGGGAAGCAAAATTTCCATTTCTGTCATCTACGAAACTATTCTGCAGCTGCAGTAAAGCAAATTCAATATCATGTTCATTTACTTTTACTAAGTGTATCTACTGAAATGCCTTTCCTTTTTGCATAACAATGCCGTTCAAAGCCCTCACAGCTATTATGTTTAGAGAGGCTGCACTAGCATAAGGTCGTTGTACATCTTGAAGGCACGACAATTTGATTCAAAGGTCTCAACGCCATGAATAGTGATAATATCAAAGAGCGCCATAATAATCGGGTTTCTCCGGTTAACTCTGTGAACCAGCACTTTGATAAACTACTCTGCTCTGTTATTTTCAAACCAATGTGAAAATAACTACGAAACTACGTTAATGAAGCGCAAAACTGTTTCGAATTCAATTTATAACTGCCATCGTAAAATAAAAATAGTGCATAGAATGTTTTCCGAATCAAGACAGCCGACTTTTGTCAACGAAATAGTTGGTTACGGCTGATTGGCGTCATTTTCACCGCATTCGCTTTTATTGTGTTATACCCGTGAATTCGTAAGGTCAGCAAGTAAACTACTTTCCAAAGTATGATTGCGAGGCGCCTTTCACGAGGTAATTGTTGTGGTGCTCTCGTTTTTGTTATCCGTAGCCGTTTATCAAATGTAAGAAAGTAAGTAGCCACGGCGATATATTTCGAACAAGCTGGATTTATAAGCTGGCGGTAATAAGGAAAACAGAAATACCTTCAGCCATTGTACCGGAATTACCTAGTACTTAACTGTAGCTCAGACAATGCGTGGTTTGAAATTATGAGAGGTACCGATTTATGGTGATTATGGCTAAGAAGTGGTTTATGGCAGGAGTACCTACTTATGGTGCTAGATATAATATGAGATAAATCGTAATCAGCAGAACAAAGTAAGTAAATCAGAACACTGTAGAGAAATTAAAATGATCAGAGGTAAGGTAAGGGTGCGATGATTGATCTACAACACGTAAAAAAACATAGGGCTCCATCGTTTACGCTTTTTAGGGAATTTGAAGTGTTTTGAGGTTAGGTTATATTAATCGGAAAGGTGCATTTTATTATGTGTAAGATTACGAAGTAAGTAGCTATTATTTTTTTTTATCTACAATTATTCTTATAACGCTGCTGTAATATAACTTTTAATTTACAAAGTAGAAAGCTTGGGATTACATTCGTTATAACCAAAAAATCGAAAGAATCCGAAAAGGAAAAAAGGATTGAAAAAAGGAAAACCGGAAAATCCATCCATAATTAGGTATTACCCCTATAAAATAAGAAGCAGGGATAGAACCAATACATACCTACATTTGTATTGGATCAACGTGGGTACAACTAACCAAGTACCAAAATCATGTAAAATAATGTAAAGGTGATGTTGTAAGTATTCCTAAAATGGAAGGTTTCAGATTGCGCATCATCCCGTCTCTTCGGAGCCAATGTTTCGCCAAAACACTGCATTAGTCATACTCATTCATAGCAAGTCAATGCAATCGATTTTGAAACAGACACAACCCAAAAGGTCACGTTTGCATTTCGTATTGAATTTTATCTGTCGTAACGTTCGTTAGTGGGGCATAAAACAACCCACGATTTTTTCTAATGGGGGTCCCGGGGGTGAGAACCAGAGGAAGCCATGCTACGATCCTTAGGTACAGATCGCGACCTAGTAACTACGTTAAGTACTACTATCGCGACACAGAAATAGGTTGCGATTACTATTACTGCATTTCCCAAAACTATTTTTCTGGAAAGATGTAGCTCTGATAGTTTTTTCCCCTTCGGCCGCATTCGAAACCAAGGTTCGAAACTGGTTTCTAAATAAGAATATTGTTTCTTCTTTCGAAACTAGTTTCGATATAAGAATTATATTTCGTATCTCGAAACTTGTTTCGACAAAAGAATTATATTTCTTCATTCGAAACCGACAAATGAAAATCAAAACCTCTTTAGAATTAATAATCTATAAATTATAATAATATTATATATAAAAAATAAAAAAATAAAATGAAAATCAAAACCTCTTTAGAATTAATAATCTATAAAAAATATTGCTGGCCGCTTACACATAAGCAAATGATTTTAAAATTAACTAGAATGACATAATATTGTGTCATGTAGGTACTATAGGTAAGTGCAACGAGGAAATTTAAAAATGAATAGCATTTTTTGACTAGATTCGGTGTTAACAATATTTGCCATGAATACAACACAAGTTGAGTTTATAAGCACAAAAAGAGGAGGTGTGGCAGCTCTATATCAGGGACGTAAGTACCATAGAAAAAAAATCTACAAATCCGGCAACACATTTTTTTATTGCGAGAATGAAAATTTTGGATGTAATGGCAACTTTACTATTAATTCTAAGGCTGAGATTCACAGACCGCACTTTGACTTTACTTTGATGGAAAAGTCTACTTTCACCCAAAAAAATATTTCTAAGTCCTGTCAAGCTCTACTTTACTTTCCAAAAATTATACTTTGCTTAGTAAAGGCTAAGTAGTCGATAATCATGACTTTGGCCTCAAAGTAAACTTTGCATTACTATGCGTTTAAATAATGTAGTCCTTCATGTCAAACTAGTTTCCTAGAAAAGAAACACATTTAATTTTGGTTGGGTTATAATTCGAAAAATCATGTCGAAGTGATTTTTTATTGTTTGCGAACGACGCGACGCAACCACCAACACAATTGTTGGTGGTTGCGTCGCGTCGTTCGTTTTCTTTCAATTTTGCTGTGTCTACTGGTTTCTGATATTTTCAATTTAATTTAAAAGTTGGTAAATTTTACCGACGTTATCCATATCGAGCAGCAGGTCAAAAACTACAAGTTAACTGGTGAGGCAGTATCGGGAGTCCAAAAGTAATCAATCAATCAATAATTTTATTATCAGGCATTTTTAGGCCCATAGATAAAATACACAAAATAACAACATAAAAATATACTAACGCATAAAAAATCTAACTTATAAGCTATGAACTATCATCACACACGAAGTGGCGGCGTCGTGATACGCTGTGCGGTGTCACGTAGCCTGCCGCGAAAACGACGGTAGATTACACCCTTCGGCCAAAAACTTCCTTGAGAAACATGTCGAGATATTGTGTCGGAACTCGCACCACAAACGATTTGAAGTTGGTGTTGTGACGCGGCTCCAACCTCTCGACCCTCAAGGTCCAGCTGGTCTTGACCTTCATGTACTCAACGATCTCCTCAACCTTCGTGGAGTGATGCAGTCGAGACACATACAGCAACGTCGTTGGTGTCGCTGCACGCAGCAGCATATTTGGTCCTGACAGTCCAGTACCGCATTGATTGCGACAAGTAGGCTTCTTCTTCTTCTTCTGAAGTAAGGTGAAGCCGTCCTCATCACACTCCTGCTTTGCTGGACAGCACTGTACCGGATTCCTCGGAAGGGTTTCACAACGACGACGGTTCTGCTTTCCCCCTTTCAGCTGCTTATGTAGCTCCTTCGCCACGAAAGTTGGCACGTCAACGTGTAATGCATAGATAGAATCAAGTTAATAAATAATATAGATGAAAAACATTTTTTACGTACAAGTAGCAAACAGAACGTCAACCACACGTCAACGATGTTTCGTTTCGTTCCACGTACTTAGTACATATTTTTTTTCCAAAAATCTTTACTTTTCATGTAAAATGATAACATTAATATTATAAATCTAAGTAAGAGCACGATATAAACACTCGTCTTGAATAATATGTTAATAACTATTTTTTTAAGGAAATAAAACTTGATTTAAAAATATGTTCTCCAAAACATTTGTATGTGAAACGTAACAGCCACACGTCTTTCCCTATACTTTACTTTGGAGCCGTACTTTTCTAAGGAAAGTCAAGCAACTGTCTCTGAAATTGAATAAATAGAAAGTATACTTCGGTAACACAAAGCTTACTTTGTGAAGACTCCTTTGCTGTAAAGTAAAGTCAGGACTGTGAATCTGGGCCTAAGAATGAAGTTATAAAACAAAACCAACACGAGATACATTGCAAAGGGGACATTATAAATACAGAATTTCTTAAAAAAATGGATACTTTAAAACAAAAAGTAAGTACTAATTTTGTCTCAATAAAAAAACAATATGACGATATGAAATCTGAAATGGAAAATGAAGGAGTTGGTTTGATCAATAAATTGCCAAATTTTAATAATATTAAAAGCGGACTATACAACGAACGGAACAAAGTATTGGGTGTTACAAAACAAAGATTTACATTACCCAGCGAAGTAATTGTACCAAAAAAATTTGAAAATATGCTCTTAGCTGATTTCATTGATGAAGGCAATCGAATTTTATTATTTTGCACAAAAAGTTCTAGACAAAAAATCACAAATTACAAACACATTTACTGCGACGGTACCTTTAAGTCTTGCCCACGATGTTTCAAACAGTTATATTCGATACACGGTTATGATAAAGACACTCATTCAGTAACCCCTTTAATTTTTGCCTTTCTTGAAAACAAAAATAGAAAAACCTACGAAATATTGTACAGATTAATTAAATCGCAGATTCCATCATTTAAACCTCAGAAGGTTACTTTGGATTTTGAAAAAGCAGCAATGCAAGGTATTAGAGATGTCTTTCCGTTGATCAAAATAAAGTTATGCTACTTCCATTACAACAGGGCATTATTCCGAAAGGCAAAAAACCTGGGTTTAAAATCAAGCGTCAAAAAGAGACACGTAGCCCGCTGTGCTGGTTTAGCACGCTTACCACAAGAGTATATTAATAAAGGTTATAAATATGTAATGAATAAAAGCCCAGTCGCCATAGAAGTACAAAAATTTAACAAATATTTTAAAAAGCAATGGTTTGAACACAACGATTTTGCCAAACTTTGCTGCTGCAGTACAGAAGAAATAAGAACAACAAACCACTTGGAGGGATGGCATTCCAAAATAAACAGATTTATTGGGCGTACGAATCCAACATTAGCTCAAGTCCTGGATGTTTTAAAAAATGAAACAAGTGTAAGCAAGAAAACTACAAAAAAGAACAAACACTACATGGAAATAGATGAAGAAATTAAATTAGCAATCCAGCAACTACAAAAGAAAGAAATCTCCGTTGGCCATTGCGTTGAAATTATCGCCCCCTTTTCACTGCATTATTAAGTCTTACTTGTTAAATTATTTCAATTAAATATAAGTCTATGGAAACGCACCGGATTTTATTTCCAAATAGTTTCATAAAATTATTTTATTTGACACTCACACTGTTTATATATTTGTAACTTCCTAAAAAGTAACGCTAATAGCTCAGTTAAAAAAAACATATGCATGGATTGCCTAGTGGAATCCATTATATATTATAATAATTTATATAATATTATATAAATTATATAATATTATATAATTATATTATATATTATATATATAATATTATTATAATTTATAGATTATTAATTCTAAAGAGGTTTTGATTTTCATTTGTCGGTTTCGAATGAAGAAATATAATTCTTTTGTCGAAACAAGTTTCGAGATACGAAATATAATTCTTATATCGAAACTAGTTTCGAAAGAAGAAACAATATTCTTATTTAGAAACCAGTTTCGAACCTTGGTTTCGAATGCGGCCGAAGGGGTTTTTTCGGTAGGTACCTAATAGGTCTTTTTGAAAAAACTGTCTACACCAAGGTGTCGACAGTTTTTTTGCCGCCCCACAGTATTTATGGGCCTTTGGATTGGCTTTACATGCCATCGAGAATATTTTCAGGCATGCTGGAGCCTAATTCTGCTATTTTAATAAATTCGTCACTCCAACACGATTCCATTCTCATCCCATTGTCATTTTGCTTAAAGTTCGTAATCTGCTAAATTCACAATGGTCGGTCAATGATCTCGTAATAAAATTGTGTTTTAATGGCATTGTCGTATTGTCATTATTATAAAACCCTTAGTACAAATGGTTTTCGAAATCTACTACTAAATGCGAACATTTATTCATGCCAGATTTCATGTACGAGATTAATATTCTATGACATTTCTTTCAATGGAGTGTCAGTGGTTGTTCATTGAGAAGTCATAATGGCGCCATTATGATAGTAGAATTAACAAACTTGTCAAAATTTGACAAAACTTGATCATTATGAAATCAATGATCGAATACTCTGACACTATTGTAATAGCAGAATCGAGGCCCTGGTTTGATTTCCTCACGATGTTTTCCTTCACCGAAACAAGTTATACAATACGCACATATAGATAATAGCTTTGAAAGCTAAAGACTAGGTATCAAAAGCCATTTTGGTTGGCAATTATTTTCAACTTTACTATAATTGCCATTGTTCTCTAGCTAGAAGATCTCTGGAAATACCCAAATTATCGAATTAAATGTTATATAATAATGACAGATACGTAATCAGCGAAAGTAGTGCATATCCGCATCATCAGAAATTATATGAGTTAAATAATTACAGGTGATGCAGCAGAAAAGTCTTTTATGAACACCAATTTGCACTATAGTGGAGATAAAAGCCCTTAGATTTTCATCTCTAAATTTCAGAAACTGGACTTGTTTTAGAAAAGCACAAGATTCTGTCGGTACAGTGTACCTATCTCATAATGACAGATCCACCTTTAAATGTAAAAAGAGACGGAAACGGTTACATACATTTTTGGGCCTGGATGTGACGAAATGAAAATGGTATGAATCTATTAGATTCAGACTCATCAGTCCCTCGCTGAAAATTCTGTAATTTTTGAGAGCTAAATTATTTGAGGTTTAGTAAAAGTGAGATCATGTAACAGTCTCTGTAAAAGAGCTGATTACTTATAGTTCATTAAGCACTTATGATATTATATTTAGTGGAGAATGATTGAAGTCATATTATAATTGAAAAACAATTACTTGTAGCCCTACATAGATAACAGGAATGGATTTATCGAAAAGGCGTCCAGAATAAATAAAAAACACATTTTAATGTCATCATCATCATCTACCTATTGAACCAGCTTTATGATCACTTTTGACAGAACAAGGACTTCTGCCTCCTTATGGATTGTTGTGCAAAAACAAGGAAAATTCATCAACAGACTGCGGAAAAGCATACTGTAACAAGCTTGTTTTTCTTACGTAACTTTTGTTTCAATCAATAATAATTCATTGTAAACTCATAACTGTGTCAATCGGTCGGCAATGACAGCGATTATGCGGTCTCATGCTGACCATGCCAATAACACCTGTTTTATAGCCTTCATTCAACCAACATTGTCTATATTTTTATGATCAGTTTATTTTATAAGATTAACACTAAGATTTATTGTAATAACTATAAAATAAATAAGATCCCAAGTCACCATGCAGTTGATTATAACTAGGAGTGTTCAGGGAAGGAGTTTTAAGAATTTGAAATGTTGTAAACCATCGATGATGAGCATCATATTCATCATGGAGAATGCATGAAAGATCTGACTTGTTCAGTAACCTGTTTACCTACCTATCAACTCCGTGAGAAAATTAAGAAAGTTAACAATCTAAACCTAAAAACGCAGTAAAACCAGAAGGTAGTCTTGAATCGCTTTTCGCGGTTAATTTGAATGCAATCCTTGCAGTTGCGGATGAACAAGTTAGAAATATCCGGAAAGAAATGTTAAATAAACCGTGAAAACACGGTAATAGTAGCTTCATTTCAAAGTTTTTTCCGTAAGAAAAGTTTATCGATTTCTTTCATGTAGGTAGGTAGGTAGGCTAGAAAATAACGAACTTGCGTCACATAACACATACATACATTTTTAATGCATCCTTGAACAACTAGCCACTAGTAGTTTGTACTGATTGCCTTCTCGAAGAATTCAATCGATAAATCGGCGAAAATTCGTAGAATTTTCCAATTGCCCGCATAAGGTGTTTGTTTGGTTAAAACATATGAAGGTGTATAAGTACCTGGACGTAGGACTGGAGAGTCTCCCTGGACCTGGAGTAGACATTGTTTCAGATTGCTGCATTCACTACTCTTACAGATTTTAAGCGAACATTTCACTCTAATTTTTAACTTTCAGAAACCTATTTAATGTTAACAAAGATGTCGATTGTTGATAAACAGAAAACAAGAAATGCAAGAAGCACAACTAATGAAAGTAAAAGTGCATTCAATGTCAATGCACCGAAGCACATGCAGCTGTGACCGATACCGCGTCCACGGTCTGATAGTGTCGTTGCTATGATAATAATCAGCCTCTACTCACATGGTTGTTGAGGGCAGCAACATCCCGCGGACTGATCTCCCTGGCAACGCACGAGTTCAATACAAGTACCACGTACGTTATAGTCACAATACTCCATTTGCACATTGTAGTGGGTATCCGGGGTCGAGAGCTCGTTATCATTGGTGCGCACCACTATTTATTTGCGCGTCATCTCCGCGCTCAGCGCGTTCACTGGCAAATTCGGCGTCAGCGATTCAAAGGCATTATTTCGCAAACGGACTGCCCATGAAAAGCCGGCCGAGTGTCGGCCGCGGCCGCGCGGAGTCCACCGAGTGCTACGAGCAGGGGTCTTCGGCCACCACCAACCGTACTTTCTCTCCGCGCCAAAAACCTATTGCCGAGATCCAGCCCCCACTAGCGCCCCTGCCAAGCTGCACTGATGCTATTTCACACGTGCATTTTGCAGTCTTCGTAACAGCGGTGTTGATGGTACAACCAATCTTTGTTGAAGCTCTTAAAACATTACATTATTTATCTATCTTAATACATAACAGGCACTTGAGTGATTTAGCCAAGTCGGTTACCCTAATGCATCTGGTAAGCTTGTCTGTATCATAAGGGTCTGAAAATCCTTTATTACTTACGTACCTACTTAAACTATAATTGATTTATGTCAGGTTCTTATTGCCTATGTACTTATCTATGCTCAGTTTACTTAGGACTCCCTACTAACTGCGTAAGGTAAGTAGGTACATAATGTAGTTCTTAGGTACTATTTAACTTCTGTGCCTTAGAATTATTTTGCGTAAAAGGGCGAAATGGACTGCTAAGAGCCTTAATCTAAAATGTTGGATAGATATAGCAGCTAGGTGCCTGTTTGTAAGTACTCGAACTCGTCCCTACTGCATGTGCTCCCTTACTGTCAAAAAACTTCAGACACCTGTAGGTACTTTTACTTTTCAACAACCATCCTACTAAACAATAAAAAGCACGAGACAATAAAAATAAAAAAGTTACGTCTGTGGGAATCAGCGGCGGATAGGTAACGCTGGATTTTCCACACTGATAAAATGAAAGTGAAATCAACGATCGCGCTGTTTCCGCACAGCGAGCGTGCCTTCCACAGACACGTAATCGTGATGTTTATACAACCACTCGAAGACTACAGGATGTCGTCGTGAGCTTTTAAATACGTATCTATATCTATCTAGTGCACATAAGTAGGTACATACGTGTCTTTTTACAACAAAAAATAAATTATGCACTCACTTTTGCTGCACCGGTTGACCAAAATGGTAATCCCCTGTGCTACCTTTGCCATCAGATCCGAGTGGGCACCCTTGCCGAATGCCGACTCAAAATCTAGAAGAATCAAGAATACTACTTACATTTTGATACGAGAGGGGAGGCGGAACTCACACGCGACTCTAAGGCGCGGGACAAACACGAGTGGCGTATGGCGTATGGCGGTGGCGCGGGTGCGCGGGAGAGCGAGGAAGTGGCGCCACTTCCTCGCTCCCCACGCACCCGCAGGCGCGCCACCACCATACGCCACTTGTATATGACCCGCGCCTTAAACTATTATGGAGGCGCGAACTGCAGTGATTTATGTAAGTTTCAAAGGACATTTTTCACACGTGGAAAGCTGCAAAACTGCCTTAGATAAAGGAAAATGAGACCATAAAAACACACATTAATGTTGATTTGTTATGTTTTTCAACCGACTTCTAAAAAGAGGAGGTTCTCAATTTTTTTTTTTTTTTTTTTTTTTTTTTTTGTGTTTGTTACCTCAGAACTTTCGACTGGGTGAACCGATTTTGATGTTTTTTTTTTTTATTTGAAAGCTGGTGCTTCCCGTTGGGTCCCATTTTAATTTGTTGAAGATCTGATGCTGATCTTCGGAGATATACAATGGAACTCTTCAAAAATAGACGGCAAATCTGCAGTGATTGCTGTATCCGCTTGTAGGTTCATTGTTTACTAGCTGACCCGCGCAACTTCGTCTGCGACACATAAGTGAAAGACAGGGTTACAGAGAGTGGGTCGTAAGCACCTCTAATGCAATTGTCAAAGAGCACATCACATCACATCACACACATAATTCCGCATAATGAAAAGGGCGTCCGGTACATCATTCGGTGGATCATTATTTTGCTGCTGAGTTATTTAAATCGGTGTATCTCTGATATTCATTGAAATCAAATTACGTATCCAAGGGCAATTATGTTTAAAATTAAATACTTGTGATTAACAACGTATTTATTTTGATAAGGATAAATTACCATGTTTATAAAAACAGTTTAAAGGGCTTCTCTCGACGTCCTAACGTCTTCATCCTTAGACACTCGATGACAGTCTCATACTCCAGCTAGGTCTGAAGTTCTCATCAACGTGTATGAAATGAGCTGCGACACGGTATAGCTGCTGTAAACTGTTGCGGACCTCTTACAACTATAAGCCATTTCAAATTTCGAACTCTACGTGCCTATGAGGCCGTGTCCTAAAGTGCACAACCTCTTTAAAGCTTAGAAACCTTCAAATGCGGTGTTAATATAGTACGGTGACTATCGGGACATTCCAATTTTAAAGAGTATTAGCACCAAGTTTTTATGCGAGTCCAACCTTTTTTGAATTAAATAGGATTGAGTTTTCAAACATTTATCAAAATAACATGTAGTTTAAATCAAAAGCACTAAGGTCCATGTTCACCAAAAACATGACGGTCGGATTATCTAAAACAGCTGTTTAAAACACATTTTTGAATGGGAGCATGTCACAGGGACAGCGGTTTTTAGAAAATCAGACCGTTATCTCTTCGGTGAACATGGACCTAAGGAGTGTTGATATCAAATTCGAAACAAATCACCGCCAAAATAACTTCTACCCCTTTTTTCATCAATTCAATTTCAATTAAACACGTCTTCCATCAATTCTGTTAAAATTTGAAATAGATTGGACCAGTAGTTCGTTGTATTATTTTATTTGTAATATGCAATAAACAGGGTGAAACGGTTAACGGGGCAGTAAAGGGAGCTACCTTAACCGTTGAGTATGAGAAACAGGATCGATTGACATCAAAAAAATGTTGTGTAAAATAGCAATTTTCTTGCTACCCGTACGTTTTTTTTTTAATCTGTTAATGGAGATCAAAATTTCACGAAAAATTTCGGATGGTTTTCTGAGACCATTTTCATGTAGCTGCAGTGACTTTTTGAGTACTCTAACCTGGGTTGGTCTGGAAGAACTTTTTGATCAGTGTCGGAAAGAAGATCGATTGGCATCAAAAAAATGGTTTTATGTAAAATGGCAATTTTCTTGCTAACTGTACTTTACTTTTTTATTAAATCTGTGAACAACATTTCTCGAAAAAAATACGGGTTGTTTTCTAAGACCATTTTCGTGTAGCTGCAGCTCCCCTTACTTCCCCGTTTACCGTTTCCATCCTGTATTACCGACTACTTATACCGAGGAAAGCCGATTTTCTTGAGTTCCGCTATTTTGGGCGTAGGTATTCACTTCAAAACCAAATTTCAAAAAAATTGAGAAATTATATTTACCTGTATTAGATTTGAAGTATTTACAACAACTTTTATAGGTTTACACTTCACTGGATTTTATTCTATAGGTGTATGAAGTTAGTTAATTTTAAACACAAAACTCTCTTTTTTACGTCTCTGGATGAGATTTTAAAAAAATGCTGAAACAAGTATTTCTTTATTTTTAATAATAAGTATTTACTCTGAGTTTCATGATTCTAGAACAATCTAAAATTTTTTTTTCATACAAACTTTACCCCCCCTTTTCACCCCTTTTTTCCAAAATTTTCCATAATTTATATAGCCTAAATGTTATTCTGAGTTTATTTGAATAGAATAGTGAAGTTTTCATCAAAATCCGTCCAGCAGTTTTTACGTGATGCGCGTTCAAACAAACAAACAAACAAACAAAAATTTTAAAAATGGTTTTAATATGTTCAGTTACTTATTTTAAGTCACCCTGATCGGTTTTTTTTTTGAAATCTTCAATGTACAGATTTTTTGGTCTCAACGATTTTATTATATGTATAGATACTACATCATGACGTAACATCACGCCTGTATGCTCTGAGGGGGTACGCAGATGTGTACAATATACCCAGATTTCGACAATGTTTGTTACGTCAGAACTTTCGACTGGGTGAACCGATTTTGATGAATCTTCTTTTATTTGAAAGCTGGTGCTTTCCGTGTGGTTCCATGTCAATTTGGTTAAGATCTTACGCTGATCTTCAGAGATATAAATGGAACTCTTCAGAAATACACGGCAAAGCTGCAGTAATTGCTGCAATCGCTTGGTTGTTTATTGTTTATGCAACATCATGACGTAACATCACACCTGTATGCTCTGAGGGAGTACGCAGAAGTATACAATGCACCCAGATTTCGACAGTTAGACGTGTAATGTTCCATTCAATGGGATCCCGGAGAAATAGAGGTAACTCCTTAACTTTATAGGCACACCAGAAGCGGTTTGGGTAGTTTTAGGCAGAGTACAATCTCGGAGTGATCCCGTTTCGATTTGATAAAGATCTGGTGACTTCGGAAGATAGGCAACTGAACTCCTTAATAAAATATGATAGCAAGTGTACTGGGATCGCTGAATACTCACGTCTGTCTATTGTTTACACCAGTTCATAACAAAAAATCACACCGATACGCTGTGAAAGGGTAAGCACCTGTGAATCACTAAAAAGTGAAAAATAAAAACTTTTTTGCAAAAAATATAACCGACTTCACACAAAAAAGTGAAAAATAACTTTAGCTTCAGAAGTCGGTGACAAAAAAACTAAATCAATCAAACAAAGGTCACCGACTTCAGAAGCTAAAGTTATTTTTCACTTTTTTGTGTGAAGTCGGTTATATTTTTTGCAAAAAAGTTTTTTTAGGTATTACCTACTTCTATTTTTAAATACAGCATAATATTTAGGCCAGCAGTTCTTTGCTGAGATGTTCAATCAAAATAAAAAAGCCAAAACATTAATATAAGAGTTACTAACTTAACAATAAACTTAAAATGGCATCTAAAAACTTCTACTAGTGCAGCGCTGTCAACAAGGCCGCAAGCACGACTGCTGAGCATTAGGTCCTGGGTTCGATTCCCGGGTCGGGTGGTATCTATAAGTGTCATTAGTTTTTCCATCAGAGGAATTTCTCAGTAGCAGTCACGGAATCTGGATATGTACCAGATGGATGACAATAGGCTCGCCACCATGGGACTTAAACATAACTGGCGAAATGTGAGTGATGGTGTTATGTTATATATAGGGTTACTGGTAATTAGTGTATTGTGCTCATAATAACAAACAACTTTTACTATGGGACAAAAGCTGAAATCGCGAATAAAAAATCTGCTGTTCAGTACACTAGGCGAACATAAATGTACTGAACAGCTGATTTCTTTTTCGTGATTTCAGTCTATATTTGGTCCCATAGTAAAAGTTGTTTGTTATCATGAGCATAATTACGTGTTTAAGTATCGTGCACTAATTACCAGTCACCCAGTATTATTATGTCCTCGTCACATTGTAAAACCCGTTAGATTGTAATATAACTAGCGAGATTGTAAACTCTCGAAAAAGTCAAACGAACATACTGTTTAAGCTAAGCGTCCACATGTCCGCATCGTACGCGTCGGACGCATCGCATCCAAGTCATCCAACGGATCGTAGTAATATTGAATAGATTCGAGCGATCCGTAGGGTGCGGATCAGTGGACGCACTTGTGTGGCTTTCCATACAAAGAATACTACGATCCGTTGAGTGCGATGCGTCCGATGCGTACGATACCGACAAGTGGACGCTTAGCTTTACAATATGACGCAATATTTTTCGGTAGATTATAATCTGTCGAAATAAAACCATAATATGGTGAAACGTACGCAACGGAAGTCAACTCGCGTGGTGTGGAAGGGAATGGGGAACTCTCATGAAAAGATAATCCACCATTCCTTCCTGGGACAAGCATATTAATATAACTTAACCTCAAAACTCTTTATATTCCCCTAAAAAGCGTAGTCGACGGAGCCCCACTACGCAGGGCTCCTATTTCTGTCTGCAGGGTTTAAAGGAACATAACTAACCTAAAGTCGAGATTGCCACAAGTCCCGATTATGGGGGCAGAGATACTTCCGTCGCATGCATTTCACAATGTTACTACGGTTTCACCTCGATAGATCAATCTACCAAAAATAATGCGTTATATTGTAATTTGTAAGCAGAATTTATTATCGTTTGAAAATATTTCGCGAGCAGCCACGTATCCAGAGGGGGGCGGGGCGGGGGTGGTAGTTGGGATTGTGGCCACATTTACAGCAACGAAGGCACTAATTCTACGTTCCACTCATATAACTCTAGGACAAACTTTCCTGCTAGGGTAACGTACACTCTCCGTGGCCGCGTGGTTCGGAGCGTTGCAATTGCGCGGCCACGTTGAAACCCTTATAACTTTTTAACCATAGCTTTGAAAAATTTATGGTTTTGGGAGTCTACTTTTACAATTTTCTACAAAATCGTGGCGTTATTTGAGGTTGAATTTGATCGTAATGATTTTGATTTGGCATTAGTTTCTTTAAAAGCGTACTATCTTATTTTTTTACCTTAGTTCCGAGGGATTTTAATCACCAAAGTTTATATCTACCAACAAATAGTAAAAAACCTCACAAAAATAAAGCAAATAAATTAAGGACCGACCGAAGGTTCGGTTTCGGTTTCGGCTAGTTTCGGCCAAAAAATCTAGTTTAGGCCACACCCAGTTGAGTTCGCTAGCCGACTGTGGCGACGCGTGGCGTGGCACTTTGTGGCAAATTTGAAGCCGCCCTAAACGATGTGTGAAGACACCTGTGATGTTTGATTGAAACATTACTGTTTTACATATTTGTTTATTGTTGGATTTAATTTTGTACCCGTATTCGAACCGCCCCATAAATCCGATACACAACTACCTCCGGTGATTTAACTGTTACCGTGAATGACCTTAGTCATGTCGTATTTTTTCCTATAGTACGCGAGGTGCTTACGTACCGAGTTTCCTCCGTGCCTCGGAAAGCACGTTAAGCTGTTGGTCCCGGCTGTCATTTGTCAACCTATGACAGTCGTTACAGATAGTCAGTGGCCCATAAAGTCTGACAACCAGTCTTACTGACAAATACATCTAAACGGAATAAATAAATACATAGGGTTGTACAAAAGGTATAAAGACAATCATAATAGACAATTTTACGGTGACTTAAATGTCACCGTAAAATTGTCAAACACTTTATATTGTAATCTCTCTAGCGATATTATAAACTCTCGAAATATTGTCAAACGAACATACTGCTTACAATAAAACGCATTATTTTTCGTGAAATGCATGCGATGGTAGTCAACTCACGCGGTGTGTAGGGAAGGAGGGGTCCCCCTTGCCCAGTGGTACAGCAGTGGTGGTACAGTGGTGGTGGCCAGTGGTGGTTCTCATGAAAAGATAATGTACCATTCCTGAGAAATACGGATTAATAAAGGGTGTAAAACACCTCTTCACGAAGCCGAAAAGCACTTGTTCTCCCCATCACTGCAATCATTTTTTTGTTCTACACCATACCTGGGAACCTTCTAGTTACAGAGATATGGGAGGTCAAAGTTACAAATTTTGACAAGTTTTTTTTTAATACAAGTTTTTTTTTTGTAATATTTTGATTTTTAACCCCTCCACGACCCCCGTACTATTCAATCCATCCATCAGCACAATGTTTTTAGTGCGTTACATTGAGTTCTACCACAAAACATGATTTATAACCTCAAAAAGAAAAGTTGTTTCCCAGCAATAATTCTTGCGTTAAGTTACTTAGTTTGATGTATAGAATGCTTGGTTAACGGCTTCGTGATGAGGTGGTTTACACCCTGTATAACCTAACCTTAAAACTCTATAAATTCCCCTAAAAAGCGTAGTCGACGGAGTACGGTCTATTTCCGAGTGCAGGGTTTAAAGGAACCTAACTAACCTAACGGGGGATGTTGTGTCAGACTGGCTGGAAATCTGTTTCAAAAATGTTTGCGTATCACCGGAGTAAAAAACTATTAAGCAAAATTATATAGTAGGTAAATAAATATATAGTAGATATTGATAATAATACTTGTAACTGAACCCAAAAACTAAGTCATGCAACTTAAAATGAAACAAATGAATTATCATGAGGGCAGGACTAATGGGGATAGTAATAGTAAAATTTGTGAAAAGAAAGTAAAAAGCATGAGTACTTAGTAAACAAAATTATAGTAGTAGAATTGTAAATATAAGCAAGTACCTAGTATTGAAACAATTTAGTTGAACAGTAACATATAAGTAGTTTTTAACCGACTTCCAAAAAGGAGGAGGTTCTCTATTCGACTGTATGTATTTTTTTTATAAGTAAATAATGACAGAAAAAACGTAAATACAAATAAATATAGTTCCGAATAGTATCAAAAACTTAAAGTCAAAACTAAACGCATAAAGTGTAGTGTCTTCGGCTTTTTTTTTAAATCAGTCGCCAAATAAGTATCAAACTAGTACACAAGGGCTCTGATTCCCACGTCAGAGGGACACTGGTGGGGCAGGAGTGTGGTTTTAGCCGGTTCGAGTGCGGCACTACCTCGAGTGTCTCACAACCTGTGAGGTAGTCGAGGTGTCCGCGGGGATTTCCCACTACTGCCAAAACAAAAAAAAAAAAACCTAACGGGAGGGTGCCCCAAGTCCCGATGATGGGGGCAGAGGTACTTCCGTATGTTCAGTTGACAATATTTCGAGAGTTTACAATATTGCTAGAGAGAAACACGTTACCTTTATTGTAATATAACGTGTTTGACAATTTTACGGTGACAAAATTGTACATCCTTATTGGCTGTAAGATGAGTTAAAATAGTTTAGGTTAAAATTGTAAGAGCTGTGGATTTTGTAATATATAAATGAATTAGGTCTGAGCAATATATGGGCTATAATTTATCTTGGAAACTTGAACACCTGCAGAACCGCCACAGACCAGCTAAACTATAGGATATACAAAAATGAAAAAAAAAAAACCAAAAATTGTTCCACGTGATAAGCATTTTCTGCTTAGAGAATAAATTTGAAGCTCTGGAAAACCTGATGTGGAACTCCAACAGCCCAGCTACAGTATAAACACATATAGGAATTACGTCTTAGCAAAAGTTGTTCAATTTGATGAGCACTCTCTGTTGATTTATAAAAATTGAAGATCTGGAACACCTGTTGTGGAGCTCTAACAGCCCAGCTACACCATCACACATATAGGAAATTAGGAATGACGTCTTAGCAAAAATTGTTCAATCTGATGAGCACTCTCTGCTGACTTATAAAAATCGAAGATCTGGAACTTCTGTTGTGGAACTTGTAAGAGCCCAGCTACACCATAACACACCTATGTGTGTTATGGTGTAGCTGGGCTCTTACAAGTTCCGACGTCATTCCTATGAATGACGTCTTAGCAAAAGTTGTTCAATCTGATAAGCACTCTCTGTAGACTTATAAAAATCGAAGATCTGAGACACCTGTTGTGGATCTCCAATAGCCCAACTACACCATAACACACATACCTATAGGAATGACGTCTTAGCAAATGTTGTTCGGTCTGATGGGCATTTCCTGTTGACTTATAAAAAATCGAAGATCAGAAACATCTGATGTGAAAATTATTGCAAAACAACTAATTTCACTGTATAAAATAATGTTACGAGCTGGGTATGAGATAAATTAATTACTACCGATTAAACAACACAATCACTTTATTAATCACAAAATAATTTAAACTTAATCACAAGTACACTACAATACACTACTGCTCACTATTCGCTTAGATATCGCACTTCAAGTTCACTTCGATTCGCTTCGTTGTGTAGCCAAAACAAGACTGACTGTCGCGGCCCTGAGCGGTCTATTTATACTCGCCAACAGACACACCAGAATAACCACGAATATTCTAGAAGGTCATAAAAAACACTAACAAAAGAGTAGGTAGGTAGGTAAAAAGTAGTAGGTAATTATTATTACTAGCTACTTGTACAACACAAACAAATATGAACCGTATGCCCTAGGCGTACGGTCGAAATTCTAATGTCTTTTTATAAAGAGGTCGCTAGTTTGTAAGTACCTACCTAACTTTGAAAGTAATAATAATAGAAAACACTCGAAATTTCAACGTACACATACTGTAATCACGTGCTTTCTCGAATGTTCTAGTAGGTCCGATGTAACACTGCCCCCTCCTTAGACATGCTCGTCCCGAGCATCATTAGTTCCGTAGTATCGCGCCAACCGGTCTACATGGACAATCTTAGGCGCACCTCGTGGACCCTTCTGTATTCGGTAGGTGACATCGTTGATCCTAGTCACGACTCGGTATGGTCCATCCCATTTTGCTTGTAACTTCGGAGACTTTCCCTTGCTCCGCCCTGGGTTATGCAACCACACCAGTGAACCCTCGTCGAAACCCCTACCGTTTGCCTTCCGATCATAACGGGTCTTCATCTTCTCAGACATCTGTTGGCCGGATTGTCGGATATGCTCATAAACATCGTTCAACTTATTACGCAATTCATTCGCATAATCTGTTACACTACATGGAGCATCAGGGGGAGTTCCAGTGATTAAATCAGCAGGTAACCGTAATTCCCTTCCAAAGTTCGCGAAGGCTGGTGTCACAGTCGTACTTTCGTGGACTGCACTCCGGTAAGACAGAAGAAACGGCTGTATGTGCTTGTCCCAATCCCTTTGCCGGCTTTCCACAACTTTCGCCAGATATCTCTCCAACGTTTGGTTGAATCGTTCCACCATTCCGTCAGATTGTGGGTGGTAAGAGGTGGTTCTGGTTTTGTGGGTACCCATCAATCGACAAGTCTCTTGAAATACTTGCGATTCAAAATTCCTTCCTTGATCGCTGTGTATTTCTAAGGGTACCCCAAAACGACAGAAAACTTCCTGAACCAATTTATCTGCGACAGTTGTAGCTTCTTGATTAGGAATGGCGAAGACTTCTGGCCACTTTATGAAGTAATCCATGACCACCAGGAAGTACTTGTTTCCGCTCTCACTTACTGGAAATGGTCCCGCAACGTCAAGTGCTATCCGTTCCCAAGGGGCTCCAACGTTGTACACTTTTAATGCACCTCTGCTGCGTGTACGGGGTCCTTTCACGGCCGCACAACTGGTACATTTACGGCACCAGTCCTCCACATCATCTCGACAGTGGATCCAGTAGAAGCGTTCTGGAATTTTTAGTTGAGTCCTTTTTACCCCCATATGTCCTCCTGAACATCCATCATGGTAGAGCCGTAGAACATCCGGTACCTTGGCTTTAGGGACAACCATTTGTAGATGACAGCTGTCCCCTCTAGCGTTTTCCCATTTACGGCACAAGACTCCATCCTGGATTACCAAGCTGTTCCATTGCGCCCAATAACTCTTCGTGTTGGAACTCATCGCAGCCACATCACTCCACCTGCGTTTAGAAGCACCAGCTTTGATCCACTCGAAGATCGGTTTGATGTCCGAATCATTTTGCTGAGCATGCTGTAGGGTCTCTTTCCATTCATCGCTGAGATTCGTTCTAAGCATCCTCACGGGCACTACTTCCTTAGCTTCTTGCCTGGCACAGTGCTTACAGTCTTCAGGACAAGGTCTTCTTGACAAGGCGTCTGCGTTACCGTGAGTTCTCCCACTGCGATGTTCAGTTACGAAGTCAAACTCTTGTAGTAGTTCAATCCATCTCGCCACTTACCCCTCTGGATTCTTGAACTGTAATAGCCACTTCAGTGCAGCATGGTCAGTTCGTAATTGAAATTTACGTCCCAGCAAATATTTACTGAAGTGCTGCAATGTCTTTACTACGGCGAGTAGCTCCCGTCTTGTAACGCAGTAATTTCTTTCTGGTTTGGATAAAGACTTGCTGAAGTAGGCTATTACAACCTCCCGGTCTCCTTTCCGTTGAGACAGCACGCCCCCAATTCCAGTATTACTTGCATCTGTGTCAACTATGAAGTAATTTTCAGTGTCAGGATATTCCAAAATTGCGTCCACAGTAGAGCGCCCCTTGTGGAAACCAAACTGGTTCTCCGCAAGATTCGGCCCCATCCCCTCAAGGTGCTCGGCGAGGCGGTTTGCAGTCACTCTCTCAAAGAGCTTGCCCACCTCGTCGAGCAGCACAATGGGCCGAAATGCGGACGGAGAGTCCGCAGGGCGCCCCGGCTTCTGGATGAGGACCAGTTTCCCCGTCTTCCAACGGAGCGGGAACTGGCCTCTCTCCAAGCATGCGCTTAAGAGCCCCCTCAGTCGGGGCCCGAGAGCCTCCGCATCCGAGGCCAGGACCCAGGCTTTGCCAGGCAAGCCATCGGGTCCCGGGGCGGTATTTTTGGCCTTGAGCCTACCTACCGCCACTTTCAGGTCTACCCCAGTCACTTCCGGAGTGTCGTCGTCGTCGTCACTTGGGTCCTCTTCCGGCACCGCAGGTGGCGGAGCCATAGGCGGGGGCGGATGTTCCCCCCGCGAGGGGAACAGAGCGCTCACCACGTCCTCCACGAGCTAAACAAATTTTCCTACGCTTTATATAGACTATCTAAGATTGTAAATAAAGCAGCAGTACTAACCGCCTATCATGCTTATGTAACGTCTACGCTTAGATATGGACAAATTTATTGGGGAAATGCTACAGACAGGGAACTCGCTTTTAGGGCGCAAAAGAAATGTCTTAGAGCTATTTGTGGCATACGTGCCCCAGATAGCTGTATGCCATTTTTTAAAAAGCTTAAGATTTTAACCCTTCCTGCCCTCTATATCTATGAGATCGCTGTATTTGTAAAAACCAATAGGGAAAAGTTTGGTAACCTGCACTCCCGTCGACATGCCGACAAAGTAGTAAATAACATGCCCTCAAAAACAGCCCTACTATCTAAAAGTTTTTTCGGAATGTCTTCAAGAATTTATAATAAACTTCCAAAGCAATTAAGAGAAATTGAAAACATTAATCTTTTTAAGAAAAAATTAAATGATTTCTTAGTAAATAAACCATATTATACCATACATGAATTTTTGTCCGACAGATTCGTGACGAGTTGAGTGCCAAACTGTTTTTATGTTTTTGATGCAAAATATTATTATATTATTTTTTTTTTTTCAATATTATTTTTTTCTATATTATTTTCTACTACTTCAATTGAAATGTCTCTTTGAATTAATATTATATAAATTGGACAAATTATTTCAAACTATTGTATGCCTAACATGGTAAAGCAGTGCAACCGCACATAAAAAATAAACACAAAACAACCCTGTAACCACTGTCTATAAAGATCTAGTCAATAAAGATCTTTGACTTTTTTGACTTTGGCTCTGGCCGGAGACTCTGCGTCAGCGGGGGGGCCCAGGTGCGAGTTTATTCCGCACCATCTTGTAAGGGCGCCCCCACGGGTCTCTGTCGAGAGTCTCCAGCATCTCCAAGCGGGCCAGTTCCCTGGCCGCAGGATAGCCTGCCGGAGGGCGGTCTTCGCCGCTCTGTATCCCTCGTACAGCTCCGCCTCAATGGCTGCCGCATCCGGCGGGCGAATGCGGAGCCATTGAGGCGGAGCTCCACTGTGAGGATCGACCGGAGGACACGGTGGAGCACACGGTGGAAGTCTGCCCTGCGTGGGCGGAGCACCGCCGTGTCCTCGTAGCGGCGATCGGCGGCGGCGACCTCTCGCGTCCGGCCCTGGTTCAATCCATGGTCCGGAGCGAGACGGAATGGGAAGCCGTCACCTCCTTCTGCGAAGCAGTCATGCTGGCGAAGGAGGTGGCGGAACAAGAGAGGGAGAGAGCCTCTCTTCCCGGCCGCCGCGGGAGACGCACCGGGCGTCGGGGGCCACGTGGTGGCTACCGGCCACCGTAGATGCGGGCCTGTGGACGGTTAGCTATGGGCTAGCTAGCCGTCCGTCCGTCTAGGGACGACAGGCCGTGTCGACGGCGCGTTCGTGTTCCACGCGCGCCTCAAAGAGATGTCAGCAGAAGAGAGGAGCCGGCAAGGGCCGAAGCCTGCCGGGGTTGCGGGACTGTTCGAAAGAGATACCGCGGCCCCGGAACGTAAAGGGCGAGGAAGGAACATGGATGGGTTTTAGTCAGTAAGAGTCTGACACTCCCTCCCGCTCCGCCCAGAGTGGGAGAAGTCATTTGATGATTTCCCATCCTCAAAAAAAAAAAAAAAAAAAAAGGATCCCAAAATAGGTGTATTGCACAGACGTTTCTTTAATTCCTGAAATGCGACGTCGCAGTCTTCGTCCCAACAGAATTGCCGCTTATCCTCAGTGAGTTTGTGCAGAGGTTTTGCAATGTCGGCAAAATTCTTGACAAATCTTCGATAGTAGGAGCACAAACCCAGAAATGCTCTGACCTGTGTCTTGTCTTTCGGAACTGGCCAATCCTTGACGGCGACTACTTTTTCTGGGTCCGTTTCAACACCTTTCCCCGAAACTATGTGTCCTAAAAAGTTCACTTGCTGTCTGAAAAACGAGCACTTCTTCGGACTTAACTTGAGATTTGCTGTTTGGGTTTTCAACAGCACTCGGTTGAGGTTTTTAAGGTGATCTTCAAATGTACGGCCCACGATGATTATGTCATCTAGATAGACAAGACATGCGTCTCCAATCAATCCGGCAAGTACTTGCTCCATCAGCCTTTCAAACGTCACAGGAGCGTTGCACAAACCGAACGGCATAACTTTAAACTGCCATAGCCCTTTTCCTGTTGAGAATGCAGTTTTCTCCTTGTCCTTGGGGTCTATTTCTACTTGCCAGTAGCCACTCTTCAGATCAAGTGTGGTAAACCACTTCATACCAGTCAGCGTATCCAGTGTGTCATCGATCCTAGGCAGCGGGTAGCTGTCCTTTTTCGTGACGTCGTTCAGACGTCGATAGTCCACACAGAAGCGCATACTGCCGTCCTTTTTCTTTACCAAGACCACAGGAGAACACCATGGACTCGATGAAGGCTCTATAACACCGTCCTTCACCATTCCCTCAATCATGGTTTCTGCCTCTTTTTCTCGTGCAACTGGCAGTCTTCTTGGTCGCTGACGGATAGGTAACTCGTTACCTGTATTAATCTGGTGCTGAACCAGTCCAGTTCTCCCTATGTCAGCATCATCTGAAGAGAAAGTGTTGGCGTACTCAAGTATCATCTTCTTAGCCTTCTCCATTTCTCCTTTAGTTAAATCGCAGTTTTCCAAAAGCGTTGACACGTCAAATTTTGTACTATGAATTTTATTTCCGGTAGGCACATCTTGCAATTGACGCATCCAAGCTACTTCCTCGCAAGTGCCGATCAAGGTGCCCTTCTTAATCACATGCTCCTGGTCACTTGGATTCAGTATGCGTACTGCTGATACGTTGGTGGCCTTGACCAGAGTTCGTGCCATCTTCCATGGGAAGTCATTGTTCAACCTTTCTATCAGAACACTTCGATCTTTTTGTCCAGAATTTCGTGGCAAACAAATCGGCACAATCGTTTCTGATCTGCGAGGAAGAACAATCTTCTTCAAGCAGTACACTTTCCCTGACGGTGCACCTTCCATGAAGACTTCCTCTGAACCACATTTCAGTACTCCTTGATCAACGTCGATCTCACAACGATATTTCCGCATGAAGTCCAAGCCCAAGATGCAATCGTCCACTATGTCGGCCACGATGACATTCTGCTTATAAAATCTGTCACCCAATTTTAACTCTACCTCCTTCTTGCCTCGGACGTTTATGTGCTGACCGGTAGCTGTTAGTAACTGTATACGGTCGTGCTTATTGAAGTAGTCCCCAAGAAACCGACTTGCTAGTTTAGAATTGACGACCGTGTGAGAAGCTCCAGTATCCAACGTCAGTTTGCATGGCGTTCCATTGACTTCGCCTTTGATGGTCAGGCTGTTCCCGTCATGTGCTTGCGAGATCAAGATTCTCGGGGCTCTTTCAATACCAGCCAGCACCCGCCCCCCAGTCCTGGCATTTACTCGTTTCCCTGCTGTGGCTGGGCAGTCACTTCAGCCACTCTTCCCTGATGATCTTCTCTCAGGGTGCTGCGCTTAGGACAGCTGGACCGAAGATGACCTCTTTCTCCACAAGTGAAGCACCTAGGACTATACCCCTGTAGGCGGTCGCGTACAGGTGATGCTACAACCTCCCTGACGCGGTGCGTTCGGTGGTCTTGCCTCACTGCCTCTACTTCTAAGGCATGGGCCAAGGCGTCCTTCAAGGTCTCATGATGCCCAAGTCTCACGGCAGCTCTAACTTCTAAGTCACGTATTCCATCAACGAAGGCCTGTACCAGATTTCCATCAATCAGAGCAGGGGCAGACTGGTAGGCTTTCCGAAAGAGTTTTTCAATTCGGCACTCCGTTGAAAACGGTCCTTCAACTTAGCACGGAATACGTGCTCCAGGTGCGCGTCGCCGTATCTGGACTCCAACGCCTCCAGCAGCTGCTCGTAGGTAACGTCCTTGCCGAGTGCCTCGAGAATAGTTAGGGCCTGGTCTCGGAGGCCCAAGGTGAGCGCGGTCATGGCTTGCGGTTTTGTCCATCCATTCGCCTTCATCACGGCCTCAAACTGAATTTTATAAGGCGACCATGACGATGTTCCATCGAATGGAGGCACTTTAAAACCACGCGAAGATGGTGCAGCAACCACCGAAGCTACAGTCCCGCCTTCAATCTTCAGTTCGCCCAAAGCCTTCTTTACCCCAGCAATCTGAACTTCGGCCTCCGAGATGCGATTCTCGTGCTGGTGGACCTGATCCTTCATCACTTTCAGGTCCTTGCCGAAAGTTGCATGAAGATCCTTTATGAGGATCATCTGCTCGTCTTGGCGGCGGACCGGCTCCTCCTGGCGGCGGGCTTGCTCCTCTTTATCTCGTTGCAATTGCTCTTCCAACCGGCGAGCCTGCTCCTCTTGGCGGCGAGCTTGATCCTGCAGCAGCGCCATTAAAGCTGACAACTCTGGCGCCACTGATGCTGGGGAAACTCCGGATGGGCCAGCGACTGGCTGTGACGTAGGCTGGACACCACCCGGTGTCTGTGTCGGAGAATCTCCAAACCGCCTTTGGTCCATGTCCTGCTGTCGCTGACTCCTGGTACGGATACCGTCCATGTCGTCCTTTGGTAGAATTGGCAAAATTTATCTCTCACTTCTGACACCAATTTGTTACGAGCTGTGTATGAGATAAATTAATTACTACCGATTAAACAACACAATCACTTTATTAATCACAAAATAATTTAAACTTAATCACAAGTACACTACAATACACTACTGCTCACTATTCGCTTAGATATCGCACTTCAAGTTCACTTCGATTCGCTTCGTTGTGTAGCCAAAACAAGACTGACTGTCGCGGCCCTGAGCGGTCTATTTATACTCGCCAACAGACACACCAGAATAACCACGAATATTCTAGAAGGTCATAAAAAACACTAACAAAAGAGTAGGTAGGTAGGTAAAAAGTAGTAGGTAATTATTATTACTAGCTACTTGTACAACACAAACAAATATGAACCGTATGCCCTAGGCGTACGGTCGAAATTCTAATGTCTTTTTATAAAGAGGTCGCGAGTTTGTAAGTACCTACCTAACTTTGAAAGTAATAATAATAGAAAACACTCGAAATTTCAACGTACACATACTGTAATCACGTGCTTTCTCGAATGTTCTAGTAGTAGGTCCGATGTAACAATAACATATGCCAGGAGTACCTCCGCGCGGTGAAGGCGGTAACAGTTTAGGACAGATTTTCGATGACGATGGTATATCATTGAAAATTTGACTCAACTGGCCAAAACTCCGATTTTTTTTAATGGTATCAACCTGGTTATAATATCTGTGACCTGGTTCACCAAAATATTCAAGGATTTTTAAACAAGGAATTAGAAGTAGAACTTTTTTTGAATTGTAATAACATAGATTATTCTTTGTATAACGGAGCATTGCCTAAAAAATGATCAGTTAATTTCAATTTCAGTAATCACCAGGTTGGTAGTTCATTCAGCAGGGTAAATGCTATACATGGCGGCGCATTAATCCTAGTAAATAACCAGCTTAAATTTAAAGACCGCAAGGATATTGTTAGCCTATCTGTTGAGCGAACAGTTGAAATAGTCTGTAAGTATACATAGAATTGGAGCAGTTTATTATATTAAGTGTGTATACCTCCTTCAGGGCTGTATGATTGTTTTGAAAGGGTAATGGATGAAGTATTGTATAAAATCAGTAGTTCCAAAAAGTCTATAATCTGTTGTGGTGATTTTAATATTAATTAATTAGAACATTCTGGGTTAAGTTCTAAAATTATAAGCCTGTTTCAGTCATACAATCTTGATCACAAATTTTTTGAGCCTACTAGAATAACCCCAACTAGTGCTACTTGCTTAGATAATATTTACACTGATATTATACCTACCCAAAAAGTAATTATTAACTTAATTGACAAACACAAATTTGTTATTCCTGCTACGAGGCTCAAGAAAATAGGGGGAACGTTCAGATGCCAATGTATAGGTACGCTTTTACAATAAACTTCCGAGCCATATTCAAGCACTTAGTCTACATAAATAAATTCAAATCGTTTATAAAACGGAAGCTATGCCTGAAAGCCTACTATCATGTTAATCACTACCTCGATGTGCTCGAAGATAAAAAAGCTTGGGATTAAGCTGCTCCAATGAAATTAACTCTGCGAATATCGAAGTTTCGGACTTCGCTTGTTTCTTATTGATTCCTTTCTTTTAGACACTTTGACATTCAATGATTTGACATGAACGCATATTATTTTTTACTTCATTGTTTATTATTTTGTGTGTGTGTGTGTGTGTTTGTATTTGACATGAATATTTACTTGTTACTTAATGACTTGACATGAATACCTACTTAGTTCAGTATTTTATTATTTTTTACATTTCTAGTTTATTTTTTATTGTTTTATGTGTGTGTATTTGAAATATCGTATTTTTATTGACGTTCATTTTGTAAATTATTATTAATTTTATTTATTTTATTTTTGTGAATGTGAGGACCATGTGGGTCACATTTTTTTATGATTTTATTTTTTTACCCCTCAACCGTCTGGCAGTTTGAGTACTATAAGCGACCTACCCAAATGTCCTTTCTTTGGTATTGTTCGTCGTTTCGTTGAGCTCCTTGTGTTATAAGTCGCAGCCCCGGATCTTCAATTTTTTTTAGGCGGGGCAAAAACTGAAACCACCTACTTACATTTATTTTTACCTCATCATCCATATAATTTCAGCTATCAGATGTCCACTAATTGATTTAAATTTGGACATAGCCTACATAGGCCTTCTGGAAATAATGCATCCATCGCTGTTCTTTCACGTCCCATTGTCGACCTAGCAAACGACCCAAGAGCTAGACTAACCCCACACTATACCGAAGACATCCCGGACGTCAGCCTGTACGAGATTAGGATGGCTCTGAAACAGCTCAAAAACAACAAGGCACCCGGTGATGACGGAATTACGGCCGAACTCCTAAAGAGGTGGAAAACCGGTACTTAAGGCCCTTCAGAAGCTGTTTAATTCCGTCATAGTCGAGGGGAAAACGCCACAGGCATGGTGCAGGGGTGTGGTGGTACTCTTCTTCAAGAAGGGTGACAATGCACGGTTGAAGAATTACAGGCCCGTCTCACTTCTAAGCCATGTCCACAAGTGTTTTCAAGAGTCATCACGAATCGTCTCGCGCGCAGGTTTGACGATTTCCAGCCACCCGAAAAAGCCGGTTTCCGAAAAGGCTTTAGCACCGTGGACCACATGCATACGCTGCGGCAGGTTATACAGAAGACCGAAGAGTACAACTTGCCTCTGTTTAGCGTTTGTGGACTACGAGAAAGCCTTTGATTCGATCGAGACCTGGGCTGTACTGCTGTCTCTCCAACAGTGCCAAATTGACTACCGGTACATCGAGGTGTTGAAGTGTTTGTACAAAAAAGCCACCATGTCAGTCCGACTTCAGGACCAAACCTCAGAACCTATACTTCTGCAGCGAGGTGTAAGACAGGGAGACGTCATATCTCCGAAACTGACCATCGCTGCACTGGAGGATGTCTTCAAGGTTCTGGACTGGTGAGGGCCAGGCATCAACGTCAATGGCGAGTATACCACTCACCTTCGGTTTGCTAACGATATAGAGGTCATAGCTGAGACCATGGAGGACCTCAGTACAATGCTCGATGACCTCAGTAGAGCTTCCGAAAGAGTGGGTCTAAAAATGAACATGGACAAGACGAAGGTCATGTTAAATGCCCATGTCACACCCATTCCTATCAAGATCGGAGACTCTACACTCGAAATTGTAGACGATTGTGTATGCTTAGGACATACGGTCCAGTTAGGTAAGTCTAACTTCGAGAAAGAGGTCAATCGTCGAATCCGAATCGGCTGGGCAGCGTTCGGGAAGCTGCGCGGTATCTTCTCGTCCAACTTACCGCAGACGTGTCTCAAGACGAAAGTCTATGACCAGTGTGTGTTGCCAGTGATTACATACGGGACCGAAACGTGGTCGCTCACAATGGGCCTTATCAAAAGGCTTGAAGTCACCCAAAAGGGCAATGGAGAGGGCTATGCTCGGAGTTTCCTTGCGTGATCGAATCAGAAATGAAGACATCCGCAAGAGAACCAAGGTCACCGACGACGTAGCCCGAAGAATTGCCAAACTTAAGTGGCAGTGGGCAGGGCACATTGCTCGCAGAACGGCTGGCCTATGGGGCCGAAAGTTCTGGAGTGGCGACCGTGAACCGGAAGACGATGCGTTGGAAGACCTCCCACTAGGTGGACCGATGACCTGGTGAAGGTTGCGGGAATCCGTTGGATGCGAGTCGCACGGGACCAGTCAATGTGGCGACACTTGGGGGAGGCCTATGTCCAGCAGTGGACGTCTTTCGGCTGAAATGATGATGATGATGATGATGATAATAAAAATAAAAATCAAATATATTATTGCATTTGTGAATTTAAATTACAATTTTACTCTTCGAGCTTTTTGTTTAGCAAATAAATCTATGGCCTTGTCATAATTTAACTCGTGTGCAATTCGATTTTCTATCGCCAAGATTGCAAGACTATAAGCGTTCCTGACTCATAGAAGATCGCAAATAATTTTTAAATTAGTTTTAGTTATTAGGCGCGTATTTTGAACTATGCCTACGCGCCTCGCCAATAATAAATGTTCGTGCAGCACGTCACACTCTGCGCTCTGGGTATCGGTCGAGTTAATATGACCATGTTTCTGTACTTGTACTACGAGTATTATTCAATTTATTCCGTGTTCAAAGTTAAGTAAATGATGAGTTGTCCATTCGTCTGTAAAGTGTGAGTTTGGCCGCCCTCTGAACTTGCCGCCCGGGGCATAGGCCCCGGCTTGCCCCCCCTAGATCCGGGGCTGATAAGTCGAGCTACACGATAACTGACAAATGCTTGCACTGACTGGACAGGTTCACTCAAATCTGTATGGTTCTTTCTTCAAAAGACCATCTCAGACACTAATAGGTATCTACATGATCCTCATGTGAATTGAGCAAGATTATGTATGGACTTCAAAAGAGACTATGACCTCTGAGTTTGTTTCGGCTGTTTCTTCTCAGAGTAGTCAGGTACAAAACACCGGCCCCATCTAGTTTTAAAAAAAAAATTGACGTGTAAAAGTGTTTGTGAAAACCTACTTACAAAATAAAGATCATTTATCATATATTTTATCGAATAAATACGTCTTCGGGCTTATGTTATTTGAGTGTTTAATTTCCTTTTCCATTTATCTTCGTGACTCGGTAGCCTACCCGGTAACGCAGGGGAGCAGTCACTTACACATATTTTAATTGATCAGGTATCTTCCCAACAAAACTATAACCATGCCTAGAAAGAGGTCAAATCTTTCCCAACGTTCCAAAGGAGCTAAAAGATTGAGGATTATAAGATCCCAACAATCTACCGAAGAGCGTCAGGAGAGCCTTGATGCTGTTCGACAACATCAGGCTGCAACTTGCTCCGAGGAAACCTCTTCGGATCGCGAAGCACGCCTGCGTTTCAGCGTATCTACGCATCTACACCCAGGTCTCTAGAGACCAGTGAAGAATAGATGCGCGACTGACCGCTGATCGCGAACGTCAAGCATTGTCTCGCGAGTCGGAGACGTTCACGGATAAAAAATTGCGCTTGAGTTTTCAGCGTATCTACGTATCTGCTTGTAGGTCTCTAGAGACAAGTGCGGTACGTGATGCGCGACTGTCCGCTGATCATGAGCGACATACATTGCCTCGCGAATGGGAAACGTTTACCCATTTTAACTAAAATTTCTATTGTTAGCAAAGCTTTACAAAAATCCGATGTTGTTCTTCCAGAAGCAGTCAAAATGATAACTCAAGTAAAACAGGCTTTAATCGAAACTCGAACTGACTCCTCGTTTAGGGTATTGATCAATGATGCAAAAACAGTGGCAGAAGATGTTGATGCTCTGACTGAATTTCCCGCACCGACACGTGCTCGTCATAGAAGACGATTATTTAACTATGAGGCTGTAGATAAACCTATCACAGATCCAGAGACGCATTTTCGAGTAAATTTTTACTATAGTTTGCTTGACATCTCTATATCGAAATTAGAAGAACGTTTCGAACTTTTACATAAAACCAAAATGCATTTTGCATTTTTACAGAACTTAAATAGTTGGAAAACATTAGACTCGGAAGGAAAAACAAAGCATTGTTCAGACTTGAAAAACAAATTGAGTAGTTCTGCTTCAAATTCGGATATTGATGAAAACGATTTGTTCAACGAAATCGAACTTTTACCAATGTTCGTTGAAGATTGCACTACCCCCTTAGACATTTTGAATTATTATTATTTATTTTCAAACAAATTGGTATCGATTTTTCCGAATTTATCAACTGCGCTTAGAATTTATCTAACTTTACCAGTTACAGTGGAACCAGTTACAGTTTATTAAAAATTATTCTAATTTAGATTTTTTAAAGTGAATATGTACTGTAACCGTTCATAGGCACTTGTTTTATTACAATCTATTCTACAGGGTGGAATTTTGTAATGCCACCTGGAGGGAAAGTACTCTTAATACTGCAGATAGAAAATTTTACTCAAAGGAAACATTCCTTTATTTTTGAATAGAAAGCAAACTGCATTCAAAGATTTTCGAAAATTCTCTTCTCACCCGGGAATCGAACCGGCTAAAATCTGAAAAAATTATACCCTGTACTTTTATTGCATCGATCGTTAGGGTCAATAAAATTATAAGGACGAAATCTCTCTAACAAACATGATAAATTAAATGAAAGGAAAACCAGGAAATCTGAAGTTACAAATTCAATGAGTCAAGTTAAAGCTCTTTAACTAACATCCATCTTTTGTAATGCAGACTCCTTTGCGACATACTCGTAGCTGCGTGTATGTGGTAATTTAAATAAGGAATGTTAGATTGAAATTTGAAAATTAGATTGTCATAGTAAGATTTAAGATTTTAAGTTTTTTTTTTTTTTTTTAAGATTTCCTGGTTTTCCTTTCATTTAATTTATCATGTTTGTTAGAGAAATTTCATCCTTATAATTGACCCTAACGATCGATGCAATAAAAGTACAGGGTATATTTTTTTCAGATTTTAGCCGGTTCGATTCCCGGGTGAGAAGAGAATTTTCGAAAATCTTTGAATGCAGTTTGCTTTCTATTCAAAGATAAAGGAATGTTTCCTTTGAGGAAAATTTTCTATCTGCAGTATTAAGAGTTCAAAATTCCACCCTGTATAATGGTACTGAAAGTACTGATCTTCGAGCGCGGTCTCGCTTTTATTTCAGCTGGCCATCAAGGATCGCAATTTTAGACGCAGTTATTACCGGCCGCGGCGCGGCAGTAATGTAGGTACTAGTTTGTAAATTGAACTCCAATAGGGGGGCGCCAAGGTACCTACAGCTCGCACCCCGGCGTCAAATGGGCTAGGGCCGCCCCTGACGATGTTTATGAGCATATCCGACAATCCGGCCAACAGATGTCTGAGAAGTGAAGACCCGTTATGACCGGAAAGCAAACGGTAGGGGTTTCGACGAGGGTTCACTGGTGTGGTTGCATAACCCAGTGCGGAGCAAGGGGAAGTCTCCGAAGTTACAAGCAAAATGGGATGGACCATACCGAGTCGTGACTAGGATCAACGATGTCACCTACCGAGTACAGAAGGGTCCACGAGGTGCGCCTAAGATTGTGCATGTAGACCGGTTGGCGCGATACTACGGGACTAATGATGCTCGAGACGAGCATGTCTAAGGAGGGGGCAGTGTTACATCGGACCTACTGGAACATTCGAGAAAGCACGTGATTACAGTATGTGTACGTTGGAATTTCGAGTGTTTTCCATTATTATTACTTTTAAAGTTAGGGAGGTACAAATTCGCGACCTATTTATAAAAAGACATTAGAATTTCGACCGTACGCCTAGGGCATACGGTTCATATTTGTTTGTTTTGTACAAGTAACTTAAATACTACTACTCTTATCACCTACCTAGCTACTTACCTACTATTCTTTTGTTAGTGTTTTTTATGACCCTCTAGAATAGTGTGCGTTTCGATGGCGCGGCCATGACGTTTTTTTTTGAAAAAAAATATGCCATGATTTTGTAAAAATTTGTAAAAGTAGACTCCCAAAACCATAAAGGACAATGGAAGTATGGGCGCGGCCTCCGTAATAAATAAACATGGAACCTTGCAATAAGTAATGCTGAATAGGTGAATATTAGTATTTCATATGAAAAAAGTGTCAAGAAGTTGTATTTATTATCATTATTTATGTTATCTTTACAATCCCGAAAATATATTCGGGTAACTCAATAGGTATAAAAAACTGCAAACAAATGACATATTGCTATGAACTTTTTCCTAGGCGTTTGGACATTTCTGCTGAATGATTTACGAGATATTTTTGACTAGCGACACACCCCGATTTCGCACGGTGGTACTTCTTTCTACAATCCGCACAAAAATCACTCCCGCCCGACTTTAAGAATATATGTATTTAATGTTTCCTACTAGCAGAATTGTTTATCTATCACAAGTACAAAAATCTAAAATTGGGGGAGGCCTATGTCCAGCAGTGCTTTCGGCTGAGATGATGATGATGATGATGATGAGTCTTTCTGATATATTGCCATTGACATTAGTTTGATGTTTCTTATAGGTACTTATTTATTAGTTCTTGAATGATTCCAGCTGTAGATGACTTACCTCAATTGTTAACCATCGTGCTAGAATAGTGAGTAAAACTGCAGGCAATGAAGAAGGTATATGCCGCCGCAGTCTTTGCGTGGCCAAACCGCAGTTTATGCATCGCATGATGATTTGATTGGTAGTCCGGGTCGATTAGCGAGAAGTCAGTAAATAGGCAAGCACACAATAAGTCCAATAAACAAGCGAGGGTCAAATAAGCGAGGATTTTTGAAAATCCGAAATAAAATAACACAACGAACAAGCAAAGTGAGCAGGGCGTTGAAACGGCGTCTGTTGTCTTTTGATGGTCTGTTGCACAGAGTATATAGGGTGACTGGTAATTAGTGTACGAAACTTAAACACGTGATTGTGCTCATGGTAACAAACAACTTTTACTATGGGACCATAGCCGAAATCACGAAAAAAATATCAGCTAGTCAATACATTAGGCAAACGTAAATGTACTGAACAGCTGATTTGTTTTCGCCATTTCAGGGTTGGTCCCATAGTAAAAGTTGTTTGTTATCATGAGCATAATCACGTATTTAAGTATTGCCAGTCACCCTATACAGTGTGAGTCTTTATAATGTGCACATATCGAAATGAGGGAATCTATACTTAATTTTATCGACGGAAAAAATGTTTAAAAAAATCTATTTTTTTTTTAAATATTTTTTATGGAATTTTTAAAAATGTTGTCCGCTACTGTGACCCCAGTGTAAACAAAACGGAGTAACTTTCAAACTGAATTATCTATCGCGATGAAACAAACTGCATAATGATTGGAAGTAATTAGACGTTCTCATAAAATTAAAATTGTGGGAAAAAACTACCGTCAATTGAAAATAAACATCTTTTTTTTTCAAAAATCTGTTTTTTCTTCATCAATTTTTACCTAAATCGTAAAATTTCTCAATAAGACGCCCCCATTACCTACCTTTTTTATTACTTTACTTTATTCTTCATCGTATTAGCCACGTAACGGTAAAAATTGCATGTTTTTAACTCAGTCCCAACATTTCTTATCAACTGTTAAAGAAAGGCGCAGCGCACGGCTACGCACTATTATTTAGCAGGTAGACAGCCTTTTCTGTGAATTTTGTTGTTAATGTGCGCGGGTCAGGGTGCGGGGAGGTAGGGCCAGCCGAAGGGACCTTGAATTATGACAAATTTAAGCAGCGGACATTTTTTTAAAAAAATCCCAAAAAACAAAAAAAAAACAAAATTAGATTTTTTTAATATTTTTTCCCTCGATAAAATTAAGTATATATTCCCTCATTTCGGTATGTGCACATTATAAAGACTCACTCTGTATAATCACTACGTCTGTTGTATGACATCTGATGACATCTGACCATAGAAAATACACTATTAAGTGTCGTTTATTTTTTTTCATAAATGGCTTGAACTTCAAAAATCAATATAAGTACAGTTTCATTTGACATTTTGGAAAACCGATATGAACCCTCCGTAACTTGCAGTAGTGCTATTTCCCCTTGACCTTGTCATGTAGGTCCAATCAAAAAAGCAATTAATAATATTCTTTTTTATATTTAACAGTTCACGCAACTCTTAGGAAATTATTAAACTATATACGTATTTTGAATTTGTAAAAAATTTGTAAAAATATAGAAAAAAATCCTGGGCTTATATTTTAGGAGCTGTAAGACGAAAACGTCATGGCCGCGCCATTGAAACGGTGAAAAAATACGTAATCGCCGATATCTCGCTGAAAAAGCAACGCAGACGTCTGAAGTTTTTTGCTTTTTCAGCGAGATATCGGCGAAAATGTGTTTTCACCGTTTCGATGGCGCGGCCATGGCGTATTAGTCTTACAGCTCCTAAAATATAAGCCCAGGATTTTTTTCTATATTTTTACAAATTTTTTACAAATTCAATCTGTTAGCAAAATTTCAGGTCTCTGCAATGCTTAGTTTTAAAGATCTCCGTGGCCGCGCGGTTCGGAGCGTTTCAATGGCGCGGCCACGTTCAAACCCTTATAACTTTTTAACCATAGCTTTGACAAATTTATGGTTTTGGGAGTCTACTTTTACAAATTTTTACAAAATCATGGCATAATTTTTTTTAAAAAAAAACGTCATGGCCGCGCCATCGAAACGCACACACGTATCCGTGGTCAAGAATTACTTTTTGTATGGTTGAACAGAAACTATCAGTGACATCAGACAGTTGAGGTACAGTTTTAAACACGAAAAGCAGTTGCGCATCTATCTTGTATTATTTATAGTGTATTATCTATGCTACCCTATTAACCTTTTGACCGCCACAGCATAAACGCTCGCGCGTGCCCTCCACCTCAAGTCACAATTTCATCTACTATTTTGTCACATATTTGTGTCGTTTGGCGTACAGGGCACGCGCTTGCTTATCACGTATGTGACGATGGCGTCCAAAAGGTTAAGATCTCTGATGACATTGACAAGGCACTACTATTTCGAGACTTCTTTTAGGTCGTGATTGCAGAAAAAAAAAACATTTTGATGAGTAAATCTTTTATTTTTTAAACATGTTATTATAATAAATTGATGTCTGTAAATCATTAATATGTACGCAAACTTATCAAACTTACCTGCGAGGATAGGAACTTCGCAGATCTTTTAGACCCCGATGCCCCCGAAGTTCATCATGGAAATAAAATTAACATATTAGAAATGAAAAGTAAAAATGTGATGCCTACATCTATTTCAAGATGAAATTAAACTTGAAAAATAAAATAACTAAATTGATAACAGGAAACTGAAAATAAAAACATCGATCACAGGAAACAGAAAAGACTCAAGTGCTACTGTAGGTTGAAGTCGGTTGAAAATATACTTTGCAATTCTTTTGTTCTAAGCTAAGTTGTGGGAGACGAGCAGGTGTTGTCGAGCTTCGGTGAGCTTGGTTGAATAAAAATTACAGGACACTTCTAGAAAGAGCACACAATATGCACTGTTCTCTGAACTTTTCAATTCTTAGCCTCATCATAGTTTTTTTTAAGTTACCTCAATGTGTTGAATAAAACTGCTATTCATTGGACTATAATTATGAGACAATTGGAATGAACTTGTGTAATAGGTAGGTAATTGAATTAAAGAATCCGAAATAAGTAAATACTTTTATGCAAGATGAGACATCTGGCAGTAAATCTAAATGAGCTAGAGAAGACAGCAATTGAACAGTGTACAATTTGTTGGCAGAACACCATGCTCAATGCCTTGTACTTCATCTGACAACGAATTTTATGCTAGCAAGTACTGCAATGTATATAATCACGAATAGATAGATAAATACTCAACAAATAAATGCCTACCTTTTCATAAAAAATGATACGAAAACGGGTACCTAAATAAAACTACATACCTTTCTAAATACATTACCTACTCGTGCTTAGTTTGATGTTGCTCGTAAATATCCATATTATTGACACATCTATCGCGTTCTGTCTGTACACTGGTGTACGGTACGAGGTCTACGACTTCTACATGCCGTTAGATAACGGTAATACCGTTACATACATAACACCATACAAAATATTGGTAACTGTTTGAAGAATCAGAACAGTATTAAACAACATCTTCCCTTTGGGAGTTGACAGCAAACTATTAATTGCAAGTTCGAGGGTCGAAATAAGTAGGTGCAATGTACAGCAATAACTATAAGACATATTTTTTTTTATTTATTCATCTACATCATTATCTATGTATAATTAAGTAAGTCAGCATAACTATTTTAGTAAGGTTACTTACTACATAGTATATCTGCACAAATTGTGTAGTGCTGACAAAAAAAAATAGAAAATAAAAAGAGGAATATGTACAGATCTAAAGAAACAACCCTACTATTTTTGTATTAAAGTTTATTTTACATTACATTAGCCTAAAAGTCCATAAATTCTAAGCCTAATAATCATATAACAGCTATTTGAGAACTTAATACTGAGTAAGGTCAGGAAATTAAAATTATCATGATTCTTCATATTAGTCTATGTCAACTAAACTCTGATCTTGTTCACCTAGCGTCTATATGAGGGATTCTTACAGCATTATCCTAAATTGTACTTAATTCGTAAAAAAAACGTAAATAATTCTCATTTTTACATTTCTATATCCTTAAAAGTATGTCACGTTAAGTACCTAAGTACTACAATAAATAGAAGACCATCTTACAATTCAGTACACATATAAAAGTATTCTAATCATATTCTTCTAAAAGATAAAGAGTCAAGAGCTCCAGCTACAATTCTATTGGTTTTCCTGACGCCTTCTCCTAGGTGGTCTCGCGGGTGGACCATGAGGTGTGTATCTAGTGCTCCGGAGCGTACTGCCTACACTAGCGGTTAACACTGCTTTACTAGTGTACTTAGCACGAAACCTAGAGATTGAAAAAACCTTTAATCAGACACGGAACAGTTACAAACTAACATTACAGGCTACCTTCATAGCATTAATCATTGGAACTAACAGTACTATTCATTACTAAATATCTGTAGCTATCATTTCCTATGCTTAATTAATGCTATGTAGTGCTCAATCATAAACCTAAAGTCAATTAATTCAACACAACACATCCACACAACTTCCTATAGGTGGTAATGGGAATAGTTACTGAGAATAGTTTATGAATTCTTGTGGTGTGAGACAATAGTGAATGTTACTGTGAGAAATCTATACTTACGTAGTTTAGAAACGCCCTCCTCTGCCCTGGCCCCCGCCGTAGTTGCCACCGCCGCCGCCGCCGCCACCACTGCTGCCGTATCCACCGCCGCCACCGCCACCGCTGCCGCCACCCTGGTTCATGTTGTAGGGTGCGGCGCGGTTATTGCCGCCGTACTGTTGGTTCCTGGTGGGGCCACCACTGTAAGTCTGCTGGCCATAATTGCCGAAGTCTTGGTTACCCCAGCCCCCGCGGCCATTGCCGCCGCCCCCGTAACCTCCGCCGCCGCCGCCACCCTGGTTGCCTCCCCAACCACCTCCTTGGTTGTTATCCCAAGGGTTGGAATTGTTCCATCCACCTTGATTGCCACCACCATAGCCACCTGTAAATAAAAATTAAACACCATACTAAGTTAATTGCTCAAAGAACTGCATCATGAACAATACACAACATGAATTTTAATATACATACCACCATTACCCCAGTTATCATTTCTGCCACCAGGACCCTGTCTACCTCCTCCTCTTTGTTCGGCACCATCTTTAGGAAGGGCTTTCTTGACATCAAGCTGTTTACCGTTGATTTTATGTGGGCCGTTCACTGTCGACAAATGATATTATTAGTAGGTAAACTTTTGTTCAATTCTGATACAAAAATTGCATGCTTTATTGAGAAAATGTATATTGACTTGCGTACCATAATCTGCCATTTAAATGATAGTCAGGTATAGCTAAAATCAATAGTTAATATCCACAATCAAGAGAAGCCAGACTCTGCCACTGACAAGTTCAGATCTGGGGCAAAATTGTGGGAATGAATGAACAAATAAATTATCATGGTAAAATTATACTTACAGCATACTTTGTCAACAGGGTCATAATCATCAAATTCCACAAAACCAAAGCCACGTTTCTTTCCTGTGCTCTTATCTGTGACAATGCTGACATTCTGGACATTTCCATAGCTTGAGAAGTACTCTCTAAGTTGTTCATCATCATGGTCATCTTTAATGCCACCAATAAACAGTTTCTTCACTGTAGCACCAGCTTCAGGGTTTTTAATGTCTTGCCTTGCTACTGCACGCTTGGTTTCCACCACACTGTCGGAAAAGATATCTTATATAGAAGTAACTACTTAAAACACAGGAAATGTTAATTTTTAAAGAAAGTTCTATGAAATGTCGACCCCACAGAAAATGCCATGTGTACAAAATTGCACGCGACATTCACCAAGCAGTGTCTTATGTTATTTGCAGCATAAAACGATATGAAAGAGAAGTTTCAAGCTTTCATATAGCTGGGCTGCAGTAATATAGTAGGTGGTGGAAAGATTTATGCAACTTACCGGCCATCAATGCGATGCGGCCTGTTGTTTTGCGCATCATCGACCATGTGCGCTTTAGAATAGGTGATGAATCCGAAACCACGCGACCTCTTGGTCTTGGGATCTTTCATGACGACGACATCGACAATTTCTCCCCATTTTTCAAAATGCGACTTCAATGACTCATCAGTGGTTCTGTAGTTGAGACCACCGATGAAGATTTTCCGGTGTACCTCGGGTTCATCCTGAAAGTAGGACGCGGCGTCAACAAAATGGCGGACAGCGTGAATTCGGGGAAAACTTTGTAATCAATAGGTTTTATTCTAGAGTAAATTATCCATTGGGTCTTGAAAATACAATTTAAAAAATCTTTTCAAGAACTGAAAACGGTAAATTACTTATAATTTATGACAAGATGACAAAAGCCGTACAAGCCCCGCCTATGGAATAACGAATCGATAAAAATACTTACAAAACCGTCATCGCCACCGTTTTGCTGCGGCCTCATGTTAATTTATTCTTCTTTACACACAATTTATAGATCAATTAATTATCTCGACAATAAGTTTAAGTTCTTTTTGAACGCGAAATCAAACCAGCAATGCGACACTAGCACAACCGCTCGTTATCGAAGCCACGCCAAAAAGGAGGATAGGGAAACAACGACAAGTTGTAGAAGTTGGCGACGACGCACGACTGCAACGTCACACCAGTGTCAATGTGAATCTCAGTCTTTTGAGATTTCTCAACAGTCAAGTAATAAAGCTGCGTCCAAAACTCCAAACCAACGAATTTTAAGGCTCTCGCGCGGCTAAGGAATATCGCGCGATAATAATGCGCCTGTGTGGGAGCCTTTTTCATAACACGTATGCGTCAAAATATGCGTTGATAGCCTATCTCTGAAGTTCTTCATCAGATCTTCATCAAATTGAAATGGTGGACCCATTCTCCGAAAAGGCCCCTTCCAAAAACTACCCAAATGCCCAAATGATTCAAGTGTGATTATAAAATTTGAAGAGTTCTCTCTATTTCTCCAGGATCGCATCATCATATCCTGACCTGGGGAAGTATACCATTTCAAACAAAAAAAACCCAATCGCTCCAGCCATCTTCAAATAATCGGGGAACATATATATAAAGAAAAGGTTCTGATGAATTGAGAACCTCCTCCTTTTTGAAGTCAGTTAAAAAAAAACTATTCGTGGCAATGCAATCAAAATGGACGATGACACCACGAACCGGCCACCTATTATTTATTTTAATTATCATGGACACTGGGATCTCTTTCTATGTCCATGATCTATAAAGTCTGACACTCCCTCCTGCTCCGCCCAGAGTGGGAGGAGTCATTTGATGATTACCCATCCGAAAACAAAGTTTCCCATTTTTGGACCTGTCCACATGCTATCAAGCTGCAGTGAACAAATATTCATCATCATCTTCCTGACCTTTTCCCATTTTATTTAGGGTCGGTGCAACACGTTTCCTTCTTCCATTCTCCTCTGTTAGATGTCACGGCATCATTTACTCCTTTCGCTTTCATATCCGTCTTCACACAATCCATCTTCACAGTAGTGAACAAATATTGTTGTACACAAAAAAAGAAAAACTGTAAAGTATCAAATCAGGCTATTCCGGGTACTTCATACAAATTTTGGGGTTACCAGGCTGAGATTTTTTAAATTTGCCGCGCTTTTTCAGTCTCTACTTTCGTTTGCCAGAGTCTAGCAGGTTTGAAATGTGTGGAGCATGTATGAAGTTTTATCCTTTCTTTTTTACGCCTTACGATCTTAGGGTGCTAGGTTCGAATCCCCGTAAGAGCAAATGTTTGTGTGATGAGCACATTTGTTTCCAAATCATGGATGTTTGTATGCATAACAAGTATGTATTTACAAAAAAGAAAACTATCTCTGTAGTATATCAACTATCTGGTGTCCACGACACAAGCCTCGTTGCTTAGTTTGGCGCTGTGTGTAATGTTCAACAATATTTATTTTTAACACTATGCGAGCTCCACATTCGCGCCGCGGAGCACCCGCTACAGCCGCAAACCGTGAATGTGGATGGTTTTCGCGCCCGTTCACGGGCTTCGCTTATTTGAGCCCGCTTCAAAGGGTTTGCGAAGCGCGAACCTCCCGTGAAAGTAAGCGCATCCACATTCACGCGTGAATTGAAAAACGTATTTTTATGTGTTTGTTTACGTTTGCGTCAAAATGAGCGTCAGCTGGACGAATGAGCTGGATCTCGTAATGAACCCATTTTATGGGATCATAAACACAAAGAACATGGAGAAAAAACGAAGGTGTACATGATGCATGGATGCGAATGCAGGAACATACCGAACATAAGAATACCAATAGAAATGACTGAAATTAAAAAAAAAACTAATGTACAGTTACAGGACTTATAAAACTAAGGTGAAAACTACCCTTAAATGCATAGTGATGTAAATTTCCATCGTAAAGAATTTTTGCGATTAGTTTTAGTTTGAGATCCGAACAAATTTATTCATGGACATGTATCCGCACTTCAATATTTGGGTAACGTTTTTGAACGAAAAAAAGTCAATGTCAAATGTCATGGAAAATCATCTGTCAAAAGAGGCGTGTGTGCTACTTGAAAAATAAAAGGATTCTGATTGATATTTTACGGATTATTACAGCTAATTTATATAATTATTGAAAAATAAATATTTTATATAAAAATTTTTTGCAAAAAATAAAACCGACTTCAAAAAGAAAAAGTGAAAAATAACTTTAGCTTCTGAAGTCGGTGACGTTTGTATGATTGATTTAATTTTTTTGTCACCGACTTCAGAAGCTAAAGTTATTTTTCACTTTTTCTTTTTGAAGTCGGTTTTATTTTTTGCAAAAAAGTTTTTATTTTTCATTTTTTAGTGGCTCACATGGAAAGTGCATACCGTTACAATTACAACAAGCCCAAACACGACTAGGATACATTGTCTCATTATGGAGTTCCGTGATTCTTGGCTTCATCATCAGATCTGATAGTAGAATGGTTCTTATCAAACGCAAATGCTTCACTTGTTGTAGAAAATACCAAAATTGCTGTACGTTATCCTATAAAATTTGAAGAGTTCCCTCGATTTTGCCAAGATTCCATCATCAGATCCCGACTTGGCGACTATGGGACCAACTTGGAAGTATACCCTTTCAAACAAAAAAAGAATTTTTCAAATCGGTTTAGGCGTCTTCGAGTAATCGGTGAACATACATAAAAAATAAAAAAAAATAAAAATACATACAGTCGAATAGAGAACCTCCTCCTTTTTGGAAGTCGGTTAAAAATAAGGTAAGTTTTCAATGTTTTAGTAATATGTTGTAGAAAAATCATAGTTTTTTGTGTGTGGTGAGGATTTTTGTTTGTGATGGAAATTTCCATCAAAATGCATTAGTCGTCGTTCTTGATGTATGAAAACCTAACTTTTCAGCAGTATCGTTTATCTCAAGTTTATAATGATTTTTATGTAATGTGCCAAAATGCCTCATCCAAGATCAAGAATCTCTGATAGAGACATTGAAGAGTACTTGTCTAGCAGCACTGATCTAGGAACTGAATTAGGACTGTTAAGTCCTAAAAACACCATATGAATGCTTCAACTACTTTTTCACACCTGAACTTTAGGTGAGTGTGTCTGTTCCTAGATCAGTGCTGCCTTCAAATTCAATGTTTGACTCAGAAAACTGGAGTGATCTCTTCTTCCACACTAGTTTCCTCTTATCTAAAATCCAAGCAGGGCTAGCAGAGTTTTCTCCTACTTCAGAAGTCACAGTTTCTTGAATGAGAGGGGCATACACTTCATCTTGCTGGTCATGTAAAGTAGGTTCATTTTCTTCATTATAGTGTAGAATGTAGTTTCCTCATTATCTTCTGTATCAGACACTTCCATGCCATCTTCTGACAGATATCCTCCTTCCAGTGCAGACAAGTACTCTTCAATGTCTCTATCAGAGATTCTTGATCTTGGATGAGGCATTTTGGCTAAAACATTACATAAAAATCATTATAAACTTGAGATAAACGATAGTGCTGAAAAGTTAGGTATTTATACATCGAGAACGACGACTAATGCATTTTGATGGAAATTTCCATCACATAATAAAATATAAAAATATTATTATTTTTATATTTTATTATGTGATGGAAATTTCCGACGACTTTTAACGACGACTAATGCATTTTGATGGAAAATTCCATCACATAATAAAATATAAAAATAATAAATAAAAAACATACTTAAAATACTGTTATTTTTTTATATAATAAAGATACTTTTTCTACATGCTGCATATTTTTCTTATTTTCAAAATCTATAATCAAAAATATTCTATGCAATTAAGGGTTAAATACTCGTAATTGTAGTGAGCCAAAGCACATAGTGAATACATGAATACTTAGTTCAGTATTTTATTATTTTTAGTTTATTTTTTATTGTTCTAAGTGTGTGTATTTGACATGTTGTATTTTTATTGACATTCATTTTGTAAATTATCATTAATTTGACTATATGTAAATGTCACCGTAATATTGTCAAATACGTTTTATTACAATATGACGTGTATCTCTCTAGCGATATTGTAAAGTCTCGAATTATTGTCAACTGATCATACGGAAGTATCTCTGCCCCCTTAATGGGGACTTGGGGCACCCCACCCCCCCGATAGGTTAGTTAGGTTCCTTTAAACCCTGCAAACAGAAATAGGGGCCGTCGACTACGCTTTTTAGGGGAATATAAAGTGTTTTAAGGTTAGGTTATAATAATCGGTATTTCTCAGGAATGGTACAATATCTTTTCATGAGAGTTGTACCACTGGGCAAGGGGGACCTCTCCTTCCCTCCACACCGCGTAAGTTTACTACCATCGCATGCTTATCACGAAAAATAATGCGTTTTGTTGTAAGCAGTATGTTCATTTGACAATAATTCGAGACTTTACAATATCGCTAGAGATATTACAATATAACGTATTTGACAATTTTACGGTGACATATAGATTTTATTTAATTTTTCGTGAATGTGAGGACCATGTGGGTCACAATTTTTTTTTTTCCCCACTACGGTCTGGCAGCTTGAGTACTGTAAGCGACCTACCATATTGTCCTTTCTTTGGTATTGTTCGTCGTTTCGTTGAGCTCCTCGTTTTATAAGTCGAGCTACACGATAACTGACAAATGCTTGCACTGACTGGATAGGTTCACTCAAATCTGTGTGGTTCTTTCTTCAAAAGACCATCTCAGACACTAATATCTGCATGATCATCATGTGAATTGAGCAACATTATGTCTGGACTTTAAAAGAGACTATGACCTCTGAGTTTGTTTCGGCTGTTTCTTCTCAGAGTAGTCAGGTACGAAACACCGGCCCCATCTAGTTTAAAAAAAATGACGTGTAAAAGTGTTTGTGAAAACCTACTTACAAAATAAACATCATTATTTTATCATTTATAGCACCACGTAATTCGGCGTCTATTCTCGACGAGCGCGCGAACTAAACTGAACGATTGCGAATGTGGAGGAATATGTTTTTCGCGAAGACTTCGCGGCAAAATTACGGGTGCGAATTTGACAGTTGTTGGCGGCGCGAATGTAGAGCCCGCTTAATGTGCCAAGTTTTATTTTATTTGTTTTCTCTGTCTACGGCCAGGCTGCACTCTTGTCTATGTTTAATGACGTGACGTTTTACGATTTGACATTTTGATTTGAGTTTGACAGTTATTTTTTCTCCATTCATTCATTCTGATAGTCTGTTCCGAGTTTCAATTTTGTGTGCATTTTGATTTTGCGGTATCATAAATCTCTGTATTTACACGTAATTAATAGACAAATACATACCGAAACGCAATAACAAAGAATAATTATTCATTTTTGTTAAGAAAAGACCAATAGTTTTCAATTGTGGCAGAAGCAATGAAACCTAGCGGAGGTGGTGATGACTACGTAAGTCATTTTTAAACAAGGACTTTATTTGTTTGATTAGACTGTGATCTTTTATCTATAATTTATACTATGAGGCATTACTATAGTCTAATGTATGGTATTAGGAAAAGTTTAAAACGTTTTTGTAAGTTCTTGTGTAAAATATGACTATACGACGCACATTAGCATTTTCAATGTATTGAACACCGTGGCAAGGCTTCACTTTTTTTTTCTGTTTCTTTCTTACCATCAAACATTAATTTTCTGATCTATTGGGCCCTGCATTTGTGGAAGTTTAACAAGAGTGACATAGATGATAATATAAAGACTCATTCAACATTCCAAAAAAAAAACTTGAAAATAGGTTGGGTTAGAATCTTTTTTGTCATGAAATTGATAGCAAATAATATAAAAAGAAAAGAAGGCAGAAAATTGACCATCTGTCTGTTTGTCTGTTACTGTTTGAAAGTCGGGGCTGCCACCACAGGGCCACTGCTGCTCAAAGTATTTACACCCTTGTAAAGCAGGGATACCAACCAACCTAGTTTCTTAAAAAAACAATTCACAATCAATAGAAACATTCTACTGCAAACAAGCATCTATGGTACAAAATAATGTAGGAAGTACCTATTTCAATGAAAAAACCCAATATCACTACAGAACATGATTCCAAACTGTTATTGGCAAACCAGTGTTCTTGTGACCACTAATGGCCATTTTCAATAACTTACTACCAGGTAACGGAAGGTTTCTATCAGGGACTTCAAAACACCTTCATAAAGGTTACAGAATTATAAGTGTTACATGTTGAATTAGTAACAAAATCAAATATGTAACACTTATAAATGTGTTTTCATTGTGTTAACACAAAACACTTACAAAAGTGTAACTGTAACATACCTGTAACAGATATAAAAGGTTTAACAGTGTTAATAAGTGTTTAACAGGTAAACTCAGCGTTGCCAAATTTACAATGTAATTATTTATGGTTAGTAAGCATTAGATAGCCGAAATCTAGTCGCAGTCTGTTGTAAAACTGATTATTTCAGTTACACATACTAACACTTATTAACACATGAAAAAGGTTACAGTTTGATTCCGTGACATTATTGTATCTGTTACATCTAAAAGTGTTTTTCTGTTGAAACTGTTTTAAAAACAGTGTTAAAAGCACATTATTACGGTTACAGTTTGAGTCCCTGGTTGCTATCTCTAACTGTTTGACCTTTAGCTTATGGACCACTAGATACAAAACGTCATAGAATAGCTTTTTTGTTTTTTTTTTTGTCTATGAATCAGTCCTCCGAGTGATAGGTATGTGATGCAGATAGGATATATTCCAAGTAAACTCCGTTTATAGAAACACTGATGGCTACGAGATGTAGGCATATTAACTAACAGCTACATGTAAGTGAGTTATAGAAAACGGCCATAAACCAACAAGGTAGCATGGAAATTAATGGACTTGACATTTTTGATTATAGGAAGAGCCGGAGCATTTGCGGAAGTTATTCATTGGTGGCCTTGACTTCAGAACTAATGATTCCTCACTGAAGGAGTTCTATGAACAATGGGGCGAGATTGTAGATGTTGTAGTTATGAAAGATCCTCAGACCAAACGGTCAAGGGGCTTTGGATTTATCACTTATTCCCGGGCACACATGTTGGATGACGCACAGAAGAATAGGCCACATAAAATAGATGGGAGGTAATATTATGATATACTGTTATGCTATTTTACCCTTTTTATAACTGTTTTTTCCTTAATTTGTCAAGTATTGAGCTCTAAACTATACTTACAGAGTGGTTGAACCAAAAAGAGCTGTGCCTAGAGAAGAAATAAAGAGACCAGATGCTGCGGCTACAGTTAAGAAACTCTTTGTTGGAGGACTGAGACAAGACATAGAGGAAGAAGATTTAAGGGAGTATTTTAGCTCATATGGGAGTATTGTGTCTGTGAGCTTAGTGACTGAAAAGGATACAGGGAAGAAGAGGGGCTTTGGATTTGTAGAGTTTGATGACTATGACCCGGTTGACAGGATATGCTGTAAGTTTATACATTGCTTTTACAATAACACCAATTTAAATAACTATCTCGTGCAATTTCACACTTCATGTTCTTGTTAATGTAGGCCATTGTTGTATAATACTGGAACTTATTTTATAAATCTTTGTTCCTAGTGCATCCTAACCACAAAGTCAAAGGCCATCGCTTGGACGTCAAGAAAGCTCTGTCTAAGTCTGAGATGGCGGCCGGCGGGCCCGGAGGCGGCAGCGGCGGCGGTGGCGGCGGTGGTGGAGGCCGGCGGGGAGGAGGGCGAGGCGGTGGCGGCGGCGGCTGGGGCAACCGTCAGAATCAGGATTGGGGCAACTCAGGTACTTATACTTTTCTTGCGCAAACTAGTTAGACTTGGAGTTATGAAGTGAAGCACACAAGAAGAGCTTGATTAGTATTCTTTTGTTTTGTTTTTGTGTACTTGCAAAACATAACAACACACATACATTTGATTTTATTGTTTTCTGAATCAATTTAAGAACATTGCTTTGATTGTAAAATACACTTATCTGTATTTCAATTATCTTGTCTGCTACAGCTTACTTTAGATAAAGATGACATTAATTTGATATGACTTTCAAATAAATAGTATGTTGTGAAAACCAGATGGCGGTGGCTACAATTCAGGATATGGACAAGGTGGATGGAGCAACCAAAATCCATGGGACTCTGGGAATACTGGAGGAAATTGGAGCAACCAGGGTTATGGGGACCAAGGAGGCTGGAGCCAGCCTAATAGCAGTTTTGGTGGAGGATACCAGCAGGGATATGGAGGTGGCCCGATGAGGCCAAACTACAATACATCCAGACCTCAGCCTTATAATAACTCAGGTTAGTAATCTTATCAAATCTATCAGTTTTTTTGGCTTTGTCTGTCTGTGTCAAAGAGCCTGATAATTGTTTCCCGAAATCAAATAAAGGTCTTAACCCTTTCAGACCTGAATTATTATTTTTTCTCCCATCAATCTAAAAAAAATCCTGTAAATAGATTAGGGTGTAATAACAGGAAAAATAAAGAAAAAAATCCTGCCGGTAAATTTTTCAAGAGAAAATATTTTTTCTTTTTGTGTACAACTGTGCACATCCGTCCTTGGTAATGAAAAAAAAAGTGTTTTAGGATGTTTCTCCGAAATAAAAAAATGTTTAATTTAGTATTGTTTATTAGAAAATTTTAATTTATTAAAATTACCAAAACAAAATATGTTTCATCATTCATAAAACTAACAAAAAAAATAGATTACTTCTTTGGAGTTTATCAGTAATTGGCCAATAAATCAGTCTTAGATACAATTAGTTTACAAATTAGTTTATTATTTCAGGTATGAAATGCTAAGAAACAATTTTTATCTTTAGTGAGGCACAAGTGAACTTTGCATTTTATCCGGGTTCTGCCCTTGCACCCCACCATTTTGCACCGCATCCCAAGTCCCTCATCATGTGCAGGAAAATGCCCAACACCATCTTGAGCTATTTCAGCTACAGGGCGAATCTCTCCTGGTCATCTTGGTATGATCTGCGGAGTTGGGCTACTGCCACTTGGCCGTCCTCTTTTACCAAGCGTAACTTTATTTCGTAACACCACCAGCTTCTACTCTGGGGTCAACTGATATTGGTGGAAACCAATCTGATCTAATCGTGTTTACTAACTCCCTGTGTCTCCATCTAATGTTCTGCTTGGGCGTAACATTCCGTAAAATATTTTCATAAGAGCTGTCTAGTTCTATGGTCGGTGTTACTTCGGGTACTGCCTCATTGTAGGTGTCAGGAACATTTAGTTCCTGGTCAATCATACCGACCCAGGATGAGCTAGGTCCATCTTCATCATCGTCCGAGTCAGGTGGGAATACCTCGCGTTGGTTATGGTTTATGACATCTGCACCAACTCGAACAGTCCGCAACTCCTTTTCAGACGTAAATCCCAACCGGTCTTCATCATCAGATGATAATTCCAAATCAGAGGCATCTCCTTCATGTAGCGCTCTCAAAGCGTCTGGGGTTAACATATTGATGTTTTTTGTCTGAAAATATAAACTAAGGTTTTACACCAATTTATAGGATGAAACTACATCAAATAGTATCTTCAAATAACATTCATAATAGATTTTTGTAATATCGTTACAATAGTTGGACAAACCGTCAAAAACATTGTTTACGCCTGATGTGTACATTTGTGTACAATTATAAAAAATGAGTTATTGGGTACAAAAATAGAATAAAAAACTCAAAATATAGCTTACATTTCACTATTGTATAACACATCAATTCATATTTTTGCAATACGTATATTTCGCGATATTCTATTTGTCTACACTAATATTAAGAGGAAAACTTTGTTTGTTTGTTTGTTTGGTTGTAATGAATAGGCTTAAAAACTACTGGACCGTTTTTAAAAATTCTTTCACCCTTCGAAAGCTACATTATCCACGAGTAACATAGGATATATTTTATCCCCGTACTCCCACGGGAACGGGAACTATGCGGGTGAAACCGCGGGACGTCCGCTAGTTTAGAAATAAAATAATTAGCTTACCTACTCAGCTCCAACTTTGGTTGCCCACTGGGGCCTAATTCTGCTATTTTTATAAATTCGTCACTCCAACACGATTCCATTCTCATCCCATTGTCATTTTGCTAAAAGTTCGTAATCTGCTAAATTCACAATGGTCTCGTAATAAAATTGTGTTTTAATGGCATTGTCGTATTGTCATTATTATAAAACCCTTAGTACAAATGGTTTTCGAAATCTACTACTAAATGCGAACATTATAGTCATGCCAGATTTCATGTACGAGATTTCAGATCAAATAAAAAAAGTAGATACCGCACGGCCTTTGCCAATAGTGAAGCCACAAAACTCTGCTCATTCAAGTAAACACACGCACACACATGCACCAAACTATGCTCATTTTTGTCATTATCCTACGGGTCGTCGTGCAGTAAGTTTGCCTTAAAAATGCCGTCGTGTGTTATGAAATGGTGTAAAAACAACTCGAAAGTGAACAAAAAGTCTGAAGGAATATCATTTCACACGTAAGTACTCACAAGACTATCTTTTTTTATATTATTCAAACACAGTTTTGAGGTTATTCCACATAAATAACGTCAATGTCCCGAAATGACGTATCGAGAGAGTGTTGCCAGAAGTTCGTATTTGTAATACCCAAAAATGAAGACGGCCATGCAGCATCGAGACGCAGTCGTTGTGGAAGCTTTGCTCAGGCTAGCGAAGTCCCTGATCAGACGACGTGATTAACAAAAAAAAAAAAAACCCCCATCCTAACCCCAAAACCTAAAGCCAATACATCCCACTCCCAAACAACTCTGTTACCAAAAATAGATTATGTAAAACTGCATGGCAGGGTGAGTCTGTCATACTCACGTAAAAACAGTGCCGATGGTGGCGTTGCACATCCGGTCGCTAAGTTCCCTACAAAATGGTTGAGCTAAGCGGCGCGGATGTGCAGGTCATGTCCGTGAACGGGTGCCGACGGTTGCTGCCGGTCGACTCACATTGCCATGCAGTCAAAATAGCTTGGTGTAGATTTTTGTTAATTTTAATTAGTGGTTAAGGAAACATCAACAACTGTAAAGGTTAAAAAAAAAAAAAAAAAAAAAAAAAAAATTGGGTGGACTCACGTAGATCATAAGTTACTAATAATAAGCCTAGTTTAATGTAACGTGTCCAATGATGGAGCACGATCGTAGTTTTAATTTTTCTTTTAAATTCATCAAACAATTAATAAAATGTAAACAAGAGCGCGGACCCCCACGTCTGCGGTAGAAAACAAATTATAAAAAAAAAAAAAAAAAAAATACCCAAAAATGTGGGTAAGTTGTAGGCAAAGTCATAGCAAAATAATTAGGCACAGAGTGGACATAATTATTGTTTTATTTTATAATCACTTCATTTTATGTAAATAGTTATTTTTTTACTCGTTTGTTTCTACATTCTCGAGTACTTACCTTCTATTTTTTTATTATCAAATATTATTGGTTTTAGGTTGCCAGCAAATATTTTAATAAGAGATGAATGGGTAGCTGCTATTCGACAGAGTCGAAATGATTCCGTCTTTTTTTGTTTTATGTTATTTATTTTTAATAAACACTCTACATAACCTTGTTGTATTTTGTTTCGGGACTATCTGTTGAGACCATTTATAAAGTGATCCTACGTACCTCCTACATATTTATAATGTTATTGTAATTTATGAGACATTTATTTTCCCATTGGCATATTACTTACCTATTTTACGCAATTTTAAGGGATTTTTTTTCAAAACGTGGCAATGCTTCATTTACTCACACATAGTTGAAAAAATGGCGACACTTTCTTGTTCTAAGTGCGGTATCTACTTTTTTTATTTGATCTGAGTACGAGATTAATATTCTGTGACATTTCTTTCAATGGAGTGTCAGTGGTTGTTCATTGAGAAGTCATAATGGCGCCATTATGATAGTAGAATTAACAAACTTGTAAAAATTTGACAGAACTTGATCATTATGAAATCAATGATCGAATACTCTGACACTATTGTAATAGCAGAATCGAGGCCCAGCGGGCCTAAAATTGCCGCTTTAGAAGAATCATAATTTGAATCATCTTAAAAAAATAAAATTGGTAAAATGGACCTTATCATCACAAACATAAAGTCCATTTTAAGAATTTTAAATTTTAACGTGATTCAAACTATGATTCTGCTAAAGTGGCCTTTTTAGACTCCCAGGTCGAAACTTGTCGAAAAAATTACAAAATGTGTTAAGAGATGGCGTTAGTTGTATCGTATTTTGTACTTTATAATGTGAACTTTAGCGTACAATCGTCCTCAATTGCACTTCATGCGAAATTAATACTTAAATATTTTTTTACATTTAATGTGTACTTTTGTGTACGCCAGGTCTGAAAGGGTTAAGCCCACATAAATGACTCCACACCCACCCAGCAAAAAGGATATAATGCGAATATGGGCTTTATGTATTGCTCTTTAGAAATACACATTGGCAACATAAATTAGCAGACAGCTCGCTGTCAGCGGGCTAACCGCCGTCAATGCCAATGTAAAGTACCTATATCTATAAAAACCGGCCAAGAGCGTGTCGGGCCACGCTCACTGTAGGGTTCCGTAGCTTCCCAGACCATTAAAAATACCAACATTTTTCGTCAGCAAAAATAACTTTGTTTTTCATAGTATTTGTATGAAAAACAAAGTTATCATTTGCGTTTTTTTGAAAAAGTGCTATATAACTCAAAAACTATTCAACTCATCAAGTTGAAATTAATTTTCCTAGAAAGTTCATATAAAGGTCTACTTCTGTGATTTTTTTCATATTTTTTAAACTTATGGTTCAAAAGTTAGAGGGGGGGGGGACACATTGTTTTTGACTTTAAGAGCGATTATTTCCTAAAATATTAATATTATCAAAAAATGATTTTAGAAAACCCCTATTCATTTTTAAATACCTATCCAACAATATATCACACGTCAGGGTCAAAATTAAAAAAAAAATCGCTCCCCACTTTACGTCTGGGGGAGGTACCCTAATAAAAATGTTTTTTTTAATTTTTATTTTTGCACTTTGTCGGCATGATTGATATACATATTGGTACCAAATTTCAGCTTTCTGGTGCTAACGGTCACTGAGATTATCCGCGGACAGACAGACAGACAGACATGGCGAAACTATAAGGGTTCCGTTTTTTGCCATTTGGCTACGGAACCCTAAAAAGAAATAGTTAAGGCCCATATTTAAATGATATTCTTTTTGAGGGGTGGAAGCAGAGTCGTGTAACTGGGCTAAGACGTTAATACAAATTACATTTGCCACTGAATTTAATGCTTTTTGGCTGGGTGTTTAAATCATCGTAAAGTTCAAAGATATTAAAGTATTGAGAAGCCGATGGGTTCGAAGGTGGCGGTGGCGGCGGCTATGGCACCGCGGGTGGTAATGGTGGCGCCGGCGCGGGTGCCGGCTACAACAACATGGGCGGCCAGGCGCAAGCCACCAACCAACGCCGATTCTAGGCCTCAACAGTCTTCTTGTGAGTACATTTCTTTGTTCTTACCACTTCACTGTTACATTCACTTAACTCTTTAATTTAATTTACATGATTCCAACTCTTTTTTTTAATTTAGAAAAACAGCAAATTGGCATTAATGATTTAGGGCCTCCTTTAAGTCATACGTGTTTCGCATACCGCCTACGGGCTTCTGACCCCTTTTAATTGCATGCTCATAATGTTTGTCTCATCGAAAATGCAAAACATGCGTGACTTGATGAGATCCTTCAGGTGTCCCTATATTAATCGACGCGATATCACTCATCTAGCACGACTCATTATATTCATAGGCTTTAATAAAAATGCTAACGAATTAGTTATCGATCGAATCGCATCGATGCGGCGATTAGTTTGGGGACACCTTCATTCCAAATTTAAACATTCCAAGTCCCATTTTTGTTACACTAACTTTCATTCAACAGTAATTATTAACATTACAACAGTGTCATACATTTTCTTTTTGAATAATGACAGTGCCAGTTTCTTGGATTTGACATTTTGAATGTGTATGGTGTATACTTACGAAGGTATTTTTTAACACGTAGGTCTCAAGTTGCGCTTAGTTGAAGCTAGGCAGGCAGAAGGTAGAGTAGTGACGGGAGGTAGGCCAGGAGATCAGCTAGCTAGTGAGGGACAAGCGGACTTAGTGAAGCGACTGCATTACATAGTCATTTTACATTTTTATTTTTGCCCCTTCAATTAAGGTTTGTTCACAATAAGGTACTGTGTAGGCACTAGATTCATTTTTTTCTATTATTGTTAGTCGTTTAGCACGTAATCACAGTTTTTACAATTCAATTACCACTTTTTAATTACTTTCCGCACGGCTATGTGTTAGTCAGGTAATGCAATTTTAAATTAAAATCTGTCCATTTCCAATCTGATGATACTGTAAAAGCTGTGGCATAAGATTAATATTTGCGTTTTTAGTCATTAAGTGAGGAGATTTATACTATTTCTGTTAATAATTTAATGTTTTACTGTAGATTATGATTTTATTTTTCAATGATATCGTCCATGATTAGATAGAGATAGCTATAACATTCCAAAATGAATTACTTTATTGAATGGCAGTGTTGTGTTACAGTTTATCTAAGACTGTATTTGAGAGCTCCATCTGAGTAAAAAAAATATTGAAAATTGAAAAGATAAATCTTGGTGTTAGAAATAGGAAATCTTATGAATTTGTTAAAAAGCATTTCTAAAATGTTTGTCAGTTTACATTGTAGTGTGAACAATAAAATTGATTATTTGACACTACAAAATCTAATTATAGGTATTCTATCTAATTCAGCAATGTGAATTGTATAAGCATTTTAAGTAATAATTATAATCATTTTAATGTCTTAAAAGATATATGTTATCTTACTAATGTTAAGTTGTTTTTAATGTAGAGTTATGATTGTTTTTATTTGTGTGCATACAATTAAATAAACACTATTTTCCATGGATTGTTCTACACGTGAGCGAGCCTTCCACCGTGGAATAGGCCATGGTAAGTCGACTATAAACAAATAAAACTACTGAAACTCTAACACATTGTTTTTATTTCAACATCCTCTTACCCTTATTGTATTCTAAACAGGTTTATTTACACTACTAATTACATATTGGTTAAGATTATTATATTATTTCAACTAATTAGGAACGTTTTACGACTTTAATTCGTACATTTTCGTTAATTTTACATTTGTTTATCTACTATAATCAGATTAATAATCAAAGCGAAAACAACTCAAAAATATACAATTACCATTTAATTCAGCACAAAATATATATATTTTTTGGTACGTTTGTGGATGCTATCAAAGCAATCACACTAAAATAACAAATGACACACACAAGAAATGACCTGTTATTAGGTCGTTCACATAAATTGTTTATAAAATCTATTGGGCCGCGGCCAGATATGGCGTAGGTACTGATATACTGGTAACTGTTGTTTGCAAATTATACTTTTTATTTTCTTTGTGTATCTGTTTAAGTCACGCACACTAGTAGAGGAAAAGTCTTTTCATCACTATTAAAATTCCCCGCAGTTCGCTGTTAAGAAGTGAAGCATTTAATTAAGCTTATGAAACAAAACGTTTCGGATCATTGGGCAAGTTCAATAACCTCTAAAAGTTCATTCTAAAATCCAGACTTGGTCTGGTAACTGTGAACCATATCTAAAGGCCCTGATTATACACTCTTATTTCCCGTTTCAACATAAAAAAACGCTCGTCATAGCGTCGGAGAGTCCACATTCCACCAGCGCGTATTTATTAGGTTTTGGTGAAAATGGGCTTAATAGTCTACTCACAAACTAAGCATAAGTACTGGTATTTATTTGTCGTTTATGGTAGGTGGGTGCTGCACTGGCAGGCAGGGACACGGGGGTGGTGCGCAGTATCCAGGAGACAGCACAGTTGGGAACAGGCCTGATGCAGCCGCCAGGTGTCTATGGAAAGAGAGAAATATAAATATAGGCAACGCTTGCCTCGTTGGTCTGGTAGAGCTTGGGTTCGATTCCCAGGTTCGGCAAGGTGTTATTGGGCATTTCCAATTGAAATTTCTCAATAGCTTCCCGGAGTCTGGAAATATGGATTATTGGTCTTTTCTTAAAGCTTGGAAGAAGAGCCGTTTATTTAAGGTGTAGGTACTTGGCCAAGTGGAATGATTGATGTATGAACCTATAGCGCGTGGTTCAACATTTTTTGTTTGCCTATAAAGAAAAGACGTGAATTTGTTTCTTCGTCAATTTCTGCCTGCGACTTTTAGTATTACCGTCGTTGCTTAGTCATGATACTGTTATTGTGTGCTTTTAGGTACGATACTTACCGACCTCGATACTGGATCAGCGGTCGTCACTAGTCTGATTCACACTTAGTAATTTCGGACCAAAAATAAATTTGCTTAATTATCGGAAGGATGTTAATAACAGTTTTCATGTGGTGTGGTCTGGGGTGCAATGCAAATTGCAATATGGCATTTTCAGAGACAAAGCATAAGTTGGAAAAAAATACATATTCTGCCATTCATTGCTAGGAGTGCTGTAAATGCAGCCTAAAGCAAAGGTTTTATGCATGAAAATCGTAGCGATGCATAAAAAACTGACTGCCCTAGATGTAGCGAATTAACAGTTGGATTTGACCAAAGAAAAAAATGTGTGCGGACAAGAGGCCTGAGGGATTTCTCACGTTCTAATAAGCGAGTCAAAAATAATGGCGTGGGAAAGGTCACAAGCGGGTCATACTTTTAATCAACCAGTGCATTTAACATCGACTTTATGTGAATGTAGACCATTTTTGAAACAAAAAAAAATTATAGTAGGTAGGATGAAACCCATTAGAAAAGGAGGGGAATATGATAAAAATGAAAGGAAAAATAAATTACGGTGTATTTGGGACATAATAAGGTAAGTTTTCACCAAATTTCATAAAAAAAAAAACAAAATTGTTTGAAAATGATAAAAATAAAAAACCAATAAATTGGTTATTTGAATTTTTCACTTAAACTTTGAGGTTATGTGAAAAAATTGTCAAAGCAAAAGTTATAGATCTTTTTATTACCTACAACTTTGCCATTTAACTTTTTTCCATAGGACTTGTAGTTTTGCTGGAAATCGAGATAAACCATTTTTTCCCCTTAAAAGCCCCCCTCCCCCACTTCCCGAACTCGGATCGACCGTAATTTATATTTCCTTTCATTTTTATCATAAATATTCCCCTCCTTTTCTAATGGGTTTCATCCTACCTACTATAATTTTTTTTCGTTTTTTACCATTTTTGAAGGCATCGGCCCAGCGGGGTTACCACAACGTCCAAATGCGATTCAATTTAGGTTTGAGCTGTCATTTTCTGACAGTTTTTCTATGGAACTGACAGCTTGCGACTCAGTTTAGGACCTGAATTGAATCGCATTTAGAGGTTGTGGTAACCCAGCTGGTCTAATGAGCTGAAAGATTAGTATAATCGTGAACGTCATAATGACGGGACCACGCCAGGTTTTGCGAATATCATTTGAATAGCATATAATCCGCCCTGGTAAACAATGACGGTTTAATTGATTCAACAGACTGAATGGACTAGAAAAACAGTTGACAAAAATGCATTCGGTGACCGTATATGATAGTAAAACTAGCTTTTGTACACGAATTCCTGAGTAGAGAGTGGTATTTAGTTAATGACAAAGGTAGTTAGGTAAGTAGCTTCTATTATACGAATTAGTTAAGAAATAGGTGCTTAAGTACTTACCTATATTGTTGATCAAGTTGGGCTTTTTCGATTCTTTTGTCTTTAGCTCTTCGATTTTGAAACCAAATCTTGACTTGTGTTTCGCTGAGCGAAAGAGCTGATGCTAATTCACACCTGAAATAGAAAGCTCCTGTCAAAATTATAAGCGTAAAAATATACTGTGTCTAATCACACACCACCCACGGTTGGGATCACCTCCCCCTTTCGGCTTCCATTCCCACTTAAAAATGTGCACAACTAGAAGAACAAATTTTGTTCTCGACTGTACAAAACCTCTTCATAATAACTAGCTAGAGAAGTAGAGACAGAGTAGCGATGCGCGATGGCGAGAGGTTTTATTCGATTGTTCGAACATCTCGATGGTTCTCGATTGTTTCGACTTGGGAGTCCAGTCCGACTCGGTCTGTTGTTGCGACTGGCGCATATATGGCTCGTTCATTCGTCAGTTGTTCCTCGATGGTTAACAGTTTCGACTTTCGCGAGTTCTTGCCTTGCGTTGTGATTGCGAATCCAAACTAATTCTTTCAACGAGAGCAATCGAAAATAATCAAGCGGAAGGAATCATGAAAATAAATAAAAGATATCGAGGGTTCTTATTGAATTTGTTTTTTTTTTTATTATTCATAGGCAATTATGTATGTAACGTTAGTACTCTAGTTAAAAATAAAACAGTGTATCGTAAGTAAACGTTCACAAAAATTACGCCCGGCTCGCTCGCCTCGAGAACAGTAACATGCACCTCGGCTCGATGTATGCAATCGACTGACCACTCACCCCGGTGACCGAGCGAGACTCGATGAGTGAGAGTCACTTATTCAAACAATCGAAAACTAGCGGTCAACTACGTTGACTCGAAACAATCGAAAAACATCTCCATTATTATGTAGAACGGCGAGTCGATGGTCGACTCGATGGTTTATTTTGACGACTCCGATTCTTTCGATTGTTAAAACATCTCGGAATCGAGCATCGCTAAGACAGAGTGCTATGTTTCAGCCAGTGCTTAGCTCTTCCCACATGTAAGCACCTAACATACCTTCTCGCCCTAGCCACGTATTCGCCTCTTGCGTACTCGAGCTCCAGTCGAAGAGTCTGGTGTGCGGAGAAGGTGGTGCGCTGTCGCCGTGGCCGGCTCTCCTTGCGTCGTCTGCGAGCCACTGGAAAATCAAACGGGTTTTAGCTTACTCTACAAAAAACTGGCATACGAGGTCGAGTAGGTAATCGCCATTTTGAATTTTGAAAAGATGATTGCGTGTCTTTGCTCTTTACCCTTTACCCAATCGACATCAATCAAGAATTTGGAATCGTTTTGTTGACTCAAGTGCTAAGTAGCCAAATCATGAAACTGTCTGGATCCCGAGCTCAATTGGCGGCAATGCTTTTGAGGAGTTAACAAGTTGCCCTGCCCTTGTGCCTAACGTTAGGCATTTAAGTACTTACTTTAATTGTATCATTATCCTTTACTCATATTGTTTTAATTAAGTCAGGAGTCTACCTAGGTAGACTTGAAACCACCAAGCCGTATTGCAAAAACACAAGTTTCCCACGCGAATACTAAGACCTAACAAAAAACTCTTCAATAAAGTAAGGATTCCTTGCAATTCCTGTGTGTGCCTGTAAGTGTTTGAGGCATGAGAAAAATACGCTTGTAAGAGCTCCGATTCCGCACCATATTGTCCCGGAAGTGTCTCCCGAGTGAAACCCTGCCCGCACCACAAGGGTGAATCACGATTATTTAATCGTTCATAATTTTGCTATCCGATATTGTTAACAAATTATCTCGACACTGATATAGTAGGGGTTCCGTATTTTAATTAAACAAAGTGAAACCTGATTGATAAATCCATTCTTGATTGAGCACGTAGGTGTCTTGTTAGACTGCTGCATGATCCCTTCGGCGCGTGGCCATATTCGGAACTAACGCCGCCATATTGTTTTTATTTTATAACAGCGCCATTCTGACACTATTCAAGCGCAGAACAATGCAGCACTGTACCTACTTGCGACCGTCTTCATTAGTGTGATAAAGTATCAATGTAGACAATCAATTACGATATCCTCAAAATGGTATCAATAGCTCGAATCAGTTTAAATTCAAGAAGGGTTCGCCCACACTAAGACAGAACCCTTGTTCAAATAGAGCGTGCGACATCGATGCATAGTCGGGATTGAAGCGCTTCGCAGGCGAGAAGCGACATATGGTGGCGGATTAGTATCCGTTACAATAATGTCCGGTCAATTAGTGACTGTTCACGAGCCGATGCTCACTGCCTTCCGTATCCTGTGATTTGTTATCACATGATTTGTCTTTACAAAAGAAGCCAACGTTATTTGTCAGCTTACCTTGCCGAATTACGGTAAGGAAAGATAAGGAAATCAATTGAAATAGCTGATAAAATGTCCTCAGTAGCAATTCTAATATCTCTTTGCATATGCGTGAAAGAGCGTTACAAACAACTTAGACTTACCTAGAATGATAAGATGACTATACATACGTACCTATAACCTACACCTACCTACCTACCTAGTACGAGCCTTAGGTACGTATACTTTGTACGTAGATAGGTAATGCCCTAATCTACGTACAAAGTAAGTAGGTAGGTTCCTATGTTAGGTAGAGGAGGACCAATGCAACGATGGATGGATTGTTTATAGGATGGTATGACTGAAACTAGGAGGTGAGAATGAGAATGAATAGAGATAAGTAGCTATGAAAAAAGAAGACAAGCTACGCCAATCCCAAATAAATTGAAATAAGAACAAGGAATAATGCTGGTGTGTGTGAGCTAAATGATTTTTTGAAGTGAAAACTTCTTTAGGCGCGTTGAGCACTTTTTGAGTGAAACAGTGTTGGAACTCGCGTGACCGTACCGACGTATACTTTTACGCCGTAGCGGATATTCTACTACTATCGGCAGTCCCAATTTAAAAGACTGCCCCGCATGTTTTTTTTTTGTATTTTCTCGTGTACAACCTCGTCTAATTTCTGTTAGCGAAAATACTTACCTACCCGCATTATTATTTCTATAAAGAAGAAATAAAACTTCGCATGATCCGTCTCGTTAGGCGCGGTCCGCGGATGCGTGCCAGATTGTTCTCATTTCGCTTGTTTCTATTGAAAGCATCCACCATTGTTTGAATTGAATCATTATTGTAGTAACGTAGGTGGGTAAGGAGGGATATCAAATTCAGTTTACTGCGGATACGTTTAGGTAGATACGTATAACGTTGGGTAACACTAATCATCAGTAGACAAAGAACTTTGGAGTAGTAGGTAATAGTTATTTTCATCCCATCTATTCGAAAAAGACGACTTGGTTCGCCTTTAAGTGCACCCAAAGGTGGTGTTTTCTATAAGAAACTTTTAGCGGGCAGTAATGAGTTTTTCATTACTCATACTCAGAAAGTAGGTCTGAAGTTGCCTGAGGAGCGGGCTGAAAGTAATACTTTTCAGCCCTAGGGAGAATCGCTTTCAACTGACAGCTGTCACATTATAAAAAAAAAATCTAGTTCTATTTTCACGTTTCTATTGAACCATGTTCCGACTTCCATACAGCCTGTAAATTACAGCGCGATGTAAAATTGAAATAACATAAAATTCAGTATTAATTAAAGAATATAATTGTTTTTAATAACTTAGTTATAATTTAGTTACAAATATTTCTTTAAAATAACAAAGATTTGGGCAAAATATTTACAATTTTTTCAGTGACGACAGTGAAAATAAAGGCTGAATAGCCGGCCACAGAAAAAAAAAACAAAATAGGCGGAAAGCGGCAATCCGATCTTCATTTTTTTTTCGAGTGGTTTCTTGTTTTTGTTTTTATTTTCCTTTTATTCGTAATGAAAAGCACAGTGTTTACCTCGGGTTAAAGACTTATTTAGTCCCTCGAGCTATTAGCGCCCGCGCTACGCTTGGGCGCCAAACCCCGTCTCGGGACTAAATAAGTTACTTTCACCCCTAGGATAACAATGTACTATTTAATCCTCTTTATAAGTGCGCCGCAATTATCTTTGCCGCGCACTTTTTGAATTTGGAACATCTTGTGTTCAGCGCCCAAGAAATCGAACGCAAATATTGAATAAAGACTGGCTGGTGCGACGGCCCATAGTAGCGCCGCGCGCCGGCTGAATACAAAAAAAAAGAAATAAAATTAAAAACGCGCGAACTATAGCCCGCGTTAAGATTTTGTTTTGAAAAATGAGTTCTTCAAGTGACAGTGAAAGTATAGAATTAACTCCTGATAGTATTAGAACTGACGCAAGAAATGTGATGGATAATCTACTACCTGCAAAATCCCGGGAGAAATATATGAAAGCTTATGGTAATTTTATTGAATGGAGAAATTCAAGAGGCGCCAAGAATTTTTCAGAATCTGTGTTTTTGGCCTACTTCCAGTACTTAGCCAAAACTAAACAACCTTCCACACTTTGGAGTACCTACTCAATGCTAAAATCAACAGTCAGTTCTAATAACGACGTAAAACTGGACACATATTCGAAATTAATAGCGTATCTGAAGAGGATGTCTGATGGATTTAAACCTAAAAAATCCAAAGTGTTCTCAGTCAAAAACGTGGAGACTTTCCTTAATGAGGCACCCGACAACATCTTTCTTGCCGTAAAAGTAAGTAACTATGTATGTATATATGGTGGATTAGTAAAGTATAACCAGTGTTTTAAAATGCGCATTTTATTGTAACCTGTACTTCGATAGATAGGTACTTGTCTTATTCACATTCGGTTTTGTTACAGGTGGCTTTAATTTTCGGAGTACATGGAGCTTGTCGTGGCAATGAACTTTTAAAAATAACTGTTGATGATGTCGAAAATCACTCGGATAATTTACTGTTAGTAAAGCTGACAGACACAAAAACAAAAATTGACCGATCCTTCGTAATCCGAGGAGAATACAAAACTATTGTACAGAAATACCTGGACCTGCGTCCTGCTGATATAAAGACCAATCGGTTTTTCATCCGTTATCAAAATGGCAAGTGCTTCAAACAAGTTATGGGAAAAAATAAAATTTCTTACATGCCACAAGAAATCGCTACTTATTTGAAGTTACCAGATATCAAGCTATATACAGGACATTGTTTTCGTCGCACTTCTGCTACCCTGTTGGCAGATTCTGGAGCGGACTTAACTGTTCTCAAGCGACATGGAGGATGGAAGTCGAGTGCTGTAGCAGAGGGATATAAAGAAGATTCCATTGAGAACAAGGCGAAAACATGTGAACGCATCGTGGAAAACATTAAATTGCAACCTTCAGTTAATCCATCCATGCCACTGTCGCCGCGCCCATCTACATCCAAACAAAGAGATTCACCGTCACATTTTCCTCAAAATGAGCCACATTCTGACATTATTTCAAACACGCAGAATAAAATTAAATCTACAACAATCTCTATTCCTAATAAAACTGTAACAATTAATTTTCAAAATTGTGAAAATGTCTCAAATGTAAATATAAGTTTTTAGTTGTTTTATTATTAGATACTACTTAATTTCAATTTAGTTGTTACTCTGTTTCATTAAATATCAATATTACAATAAAATATGAGGCGCCTTTTATTTTCTCATAGTGGGTGATGAAAAGTAGAGTGTATCACTCGGGCGCAAAATATATTTTTGGCTCGGGCGACGTACTTTGAATCTCTCGCTACGTTCAGGATTCTACTAAAGAATCCCTCGCTACGCTCGGGATTCTACTCTAGAATCCCTCACTTCGCTCTGGATTCAAAAAAGCGCCCTCGCCGTAAAAATATTATTTTGCTCCCTTATGATACAATCTACTATTGTTATACAAGAGTGCAAAGTTGCTTTTAGGTAGATTTCCTTTTTTTTGAAAAAAAAAAAATCTACCTATTGGTCTCTCACCTACGGGGATATATATGAATACGTATGTATATGGGTGACAAGCAAAATTTAGCCACACTCTACAGGTTGCAATTATGAACCGATTGCTTTCAAACTTGGCCAAAAAATCGAAACGGTCAAAACTTAGGCTAAGTTTGTGAATGGGCGGAATTCGTCAATGGGGGGCGGCGGGGGGGCGGTTTTTCTAAAATCAGTTTTTTGGCCATAACTTTTTTCCTATGGAAAATTTTTGAACCGTTTCTCATTTTTATCACTCTGAGTACGAATACAGACATCTTTAAATTAAAACATTTTTGATGCAACCCCTAAATTGGGGAGGGGGTTGAAAATTCCAAATTTTTTGCGAAAAAAAATCATATCTCCGAAACAGTAAACATTTTGACCGTCGCAAATATTTTTTTTTGAAAGCAAATTGTTTACTTTACAATTGTTACCTTGAAAGTTAAGCGATAAAACTTATAGTTTTCGAAATAAAAAATTATAACTAAACATTTGAGGGCGTTTCCATGCTAAACTTTTATGAGAGAATTTAAAAAGGGTAAACTTTCCATTACAGGACAACGATTTAAAAAATCATATTATTTTTTGTAGATTGTACACATAAGTACAACTCTTTATACAAATTTTCAATAGTCGGACGCTCCAGCACCTTCTTCGAAATCTACCTCCTCCTGCGGCTTGCCGGAGGGATTTTTTTATTAACCGCGTGCTCAATTTTAATGACCGAGCAAGCGAAGTATTCAAAAATTTTCATCCTGAGCGTTAGCGACGGAATCAAAAGAGCACGAGGTGAAAAATCTTTGCACTCGAGTGCAAAGATGAAGCAAGCTCTCCCTTTCCATAGGCAATCGAAGCGGTCATTAGGTCAGGTTTAATTTCCCGCTGCAGAAGTTTACCCAAGAACTGGTAACAACAAAAGCCAATAATCCGTATCAAAATCAAGTGCACGCAATCTACCAATAACAAGATTGGTTCAATTAGATAGCGCGAGAGAAAAGGTTGGATGTCCCTGGGACTCGTCAGCTGTGGTCCCTTGCGTGAGCACCGTATGTATGTAATTGGAGCACAATGGAGGTATTATCTGACTGAGCGTTGTCACATTAAATCGTCATGCGCTTAATCGAGTCGAAAGTGAGTGTTGTTAGTGGGTTGTGGGGAGATTAGTCTGATTTGTGTTAAGTTTTTTTATTTAGGTAGGTGAACTTAAATATACTTAACCAATAAGTAATAACAACTAGAGATAGAGCAGAGGGGTCTTTATAAGTAATGGTCAATACAGCTCATTACAAATAATTAAGTTTAAAATTGACTTTGTTTGTTTTATAACTAAGTATAATTATGTAGTTTAATACCTCTCGCAATAATCATCAACTCTCAACTGTTTAAAATAAATCAATTCTCGTAGCAAAGACAGACATGTTAGGTTATTAAACGGTTTTTTTTCTCCACTTATTTCAGTAAAAGACAACAGCCCATGATATTGATCAAAAATTTATCTTAACTACAAAAATACCATTGTTGTTAGCGATTAAAAAAATGATTGTGTTTAATCAACAATGCTAACAATAGGAGTTGGCTGTGTTAGGGTTGCGCCCCTTAATATTCATTAGAAGAGATCCCCTAATTACAGCTTCATTCGACCATTCACTAGAGGGCATTTAGAGATGGAAGTGCCACACCTGACTTGTTCATGTTTTGTTTTCCAAGCCTCTCGGCAGATATTGATATTACGAAATCTACGCTTCACTGCATTTCAATTGAACACAATACTCGTAGATACAGAAAACTCGTAGTGAAATCGTCTTCTTATTATTGCCAACTGGCTCTTTCTCGCTTGGTAGAAGTAGTGATGTGGAAAAGAAATACTCAGTCGGTTGGAGTTTTGAAATTATATTGGCTATACTTTACATTACGGCCAGCTAACTACCTACTTTTTGTAAAGCGGCTAACTGTCTTACCAAGGATTGGAGGGTAAGAAAGTGGTATCGAAATACCTTTCTGATGTTATTATTCGAAAAAGAAGACACACATTTATTACGGATCAAATAACCACCTTGATAACCGCCATCAAAGACTCAGATCCTCAAGATTTACGCGACGTACCTACGCAGTTTCAGGGTAAACTCTACGCATTGTTGCACACGTAGCTACCAACGTCATTGTTACAATCACAAAACCACATTACATTAAGAAGCATCGTAATTGAAATTTTAACATAAGTAGCCGTGTTTATTCAACAATCGATTAATCTTTAAGTAGGTACTCAACACATAATCCTCAGTGAAATCGTACCTCGGTCAAATGCGATGTGAAACGAGAGCGATATAAATTGCGACTAATATAAATCGAAATGCTGTGTTGTCGGGGAACGCAAGCTATGGTCCGCGCACGTGCGAGCTCCCACGAGCTCATCGATGTACGCTAACTAAACACTGCACAATGAAAATTTGAGTGTCCATGGTTGATAAAAATTGGGTTCGTTTTGCTATCGACCGGGGGTACGCATTCCCGACATAAAAACATCTTTGGGACAGTAAGGTTCGGTCATGAACTCTTGATCATAAATGGAAAACTGATTCCAGTAAGCAAATTGTAGGTATTTCAGATACAGCGATTTTGACTCTTTCTAAAATTAATTTAACCTTTAATTCTACAGGAAAGAGACAGCTATTAAAAATTCTTAGAGCCAAAATCCAGAATGGAATCTAAATTATAATAAATAAATATCGCTGGACATTACACACAGCGCCATCTAGTGCCTCACTAAGCAAGGCTTGTGTCATGGTCACCAGACAGTTGATATATTATGTATTACATATATACTTTTTGTTTTGCTCGGCAGCTACTGCTCAAATCGCATCATTTACCGCGTTATTGTATTTCAGTGTTGTGCTACACTGAAAGACAATAACGCGGTAAATGATGCGATTTACGGTAGACTTGGTGAAATTGGAGGAGAAGCAAAGGCCTATTTCATCATTCATCTTTCGTTAGTCATGATCTCAGAAGTCACCTCCTTCCTAGCCACATCTGACATCGTCTTTCACATTTTCTATCCAGCGTTTCTTTGTCATCGATCATTGTCTCTTTGGTATTTCGGTTACTCTAAATAACTTTTACATCCCCCCATCTCGGAAAGAGTATTTTTCCTCTTCGATATCCGAGTGCAAAAGCCGTTTTTATCCTCTGGAGGAATAAAGTAAATTGAATTTAGAACATCGTGTGCACCAAGTTTGTGAATTCAAAACATCATTAAACCTATTTACTTCTACCTCTATGGTGCCGAATTTGTCATACATCTTTTTTTAATTTGTTAATAACTCAGACTCGGAACCTTCTTGGTGTACTTATTTTAATTAGCTTTGCGCGCACCATTTTCTTTTCACTTCATATTGTTAGGTAAAACTTTAGGTTAAAACATCGATCATAGTGATCGATGGGTTAAAACACGGAACTTAAAAACAAGTGAAAAGCCTAAAATGACCACTCATTATCTAGCGACAAAGAAGTTTATTTGACGCCAACAGAATTAACTGAATTGGTAAATAATGGGCAATTTTTTTTGGGTTTAGTCATTTCCTCGCTGAAGTGGGATGAAAAGTTACGTGTTGCACTCGAGTGCAAAGATTTTTCACCTCGTGCTCTTTTGATTCCCTCGCTAACGCTCAAGATTCTAAGTATTGAATCACTCGCTGCGCTCGTGACTCAATTTTAGAATCTTTCCCTTGCTCGGTCATCAAAATTGAGCACGCGGTTAAAAAGCAACTTTGCACTCTTGTATAACAATTAACTATTATATTACTGCACAGTTCAGACAATGCACAACTTGATAATGATGATAATATTATTCGATAAGTACGAGTATAATTTATTCATGTTCATATTTTGTAGGAAGCTCATTGTTTCATATCAAAATTCCATTCCAAGAATAATACTTAGCATTGTTTACCCACATTTTCATTAATTAAACACTGAAACACAATACAAACCTAAACACAAATAAACATAAATATAATCAGTTTCATGGACTGTTATTTCGCAATAGTTATTAGAGTTGAACAATGGATTTTATAGCGTAGCGGAACAGTGCCGACAATTTTATCGAGAGAGCGAGTTCGAATGGTTGCCGGCACGCCTCTATTTGAAGCCAGTGAGACGTGGTGTGGTAATCGCATCATGGCATGCCGACATGCGGGCCGTCACTACACCCCCCCCCCTCACCCCCACTTGCAGACTCTTCACCAAAGCTTTTTCAGCGACGCGACAAACCATTATGATTCTATTTTCATGGCAATAAGGCTCCCCACAGAAAAAGATTTTCATACTAATAAGCTTAAATGAAAATTATAACAGTCATTGTTGTGGAGGTAAATGGAGATTTGATTGTAACTGTGACGTCATGTAATTCTGGTGAAATGTTTTCAGTGTTTTTATTTTTACTTATGAACTTGTATTTTGTAGTTCCACTAGGCTTGGAAATTGGAACAAGTACCTAAGTAACGAATAAGTTATTTGTCATGTTACCTTCTCTAAGGCTTCGGGTAGGTAACATCCTCGGGTAGGTAACATCCTCTTCACGCCTGTAATCCCCGAAGGGTTAGGCAGAGGTGTATCTAATAGTACACCGAACTTTGATTAGAGTAGGCGGCAGATATACATAGTTTAGATATGGTTGGGATACCCACACTTTCAGGATTCATCATATGTAATTATAGCTGGCCAATAATGGTGCAATCCTGCCTCTATACAAATGTAGTAATAACATACCTAGTTCAATTACGTTACTTACTATTTGTATTTTATGTAGGCTAGGCAGGATCATAAAAAAAATACTTATTATAGTAATTGAATTACGTTAATATTTGTATATGTTTGTTGTTTATGTTTGTTTGTGTATGTTTATTTTTGTTGTTTTTTGTTATGTGTATTGTTTGTCGTTTGTTTGTTTATGTAGGCAGGATCTTTTTGTTTGTCTTATCTTATTGAGAATACTTTCATAGAAATATAAACATGTAGTGTAAAATAATGGAACTGAAAAATATTTTTATAACTACAGCTCAACACGATAAGAAAGAAAATATAAGTACTCTTTGAGAATCTTGCTAAGAACTTAAAAAAAAAAATGTTTTCCATTGAATCCATAAAGAGATGTCCGGCAAAGAGTTGTGTGAAAGGATTAGGAAAGGAGGTTCTACGGCGCAAAAGGCTTATCTATGGACACCCTCCATTATATTCAAATATTTTTCTAGTGATATTTTATTTTTACGAGTAAGCTCTGGATGTAAAAAAGATATCTTTGATCTCAGTTCTTCTGAAGAGTCGCTATTGAAACAGACATTTGAGCAGTTTATTTTTATTTAATCTTCTGATGTTTTCGAAAATTAACGAAGAAAATGGCATCTCCGAGAATAAATCAAGAAATTAATGTTAAAGTACCTACATATTTTCATCAATTCATAAAAATATATATTTTTATGTAAGGGACGTGGTCACCCATCCACAGACCAACCTAGGCAAGCACGGCTTAACCTAAAGATCGCCCGAGGGGGTGTTATTTTTTTAGCCACGAGCTCTTCACTCTGCCGGCCCTGATCCTGCTTAAATGACGTTCCAAAAGAAGAAAATGGCTGCTGTGCCTGTCTGAAAGGGTAGGTTAAAATACACTTGATAGAGACAGATCTTACATGATCTGGTCGACCAGGATAAACAGCTAACATCACATAGCGGTAACAAGAAAATCTGCAACAATGAAGTCGTACATTAGAAAACCTTTACTACCTAGTTTTATTAAAATACTACCTTTTCATGAACAATCGTTGTTTTCTGGTCATTCACTTACTAAAAGAGGGTATATTGTGGTACCATTTGGGAAAGCAAAGAGACAACAAAGTCGGTTTCGTAATTTGCACGACAAGTGTCATACATTTATTTTGAGAAACTGGCTTCGAAAATCAGCAGATGACTTTTATGTCGCCTATTTTCCAAAGGCAGATGTACTTACTGTTTTGATTAATTGGTTTTCGGTGGATACATTCGTTCATGAGCTATCAGAAAAGTATTAGTTTAATATCCTGAATGGCGTAGATTTCGCACGATCGGCACTTAATGGTGTAAAGGTGGAATTTAAAGTTCGATTTCTCAAAAAACACCCAGTTTGGACCCCAAAATAAGGTATCGGGTCAAAATTGTCGCAAATAAGGTCTAGTATACCCCTTTTCAAGGCTTGCACCTAATTACCAATCACCCTGTAGAAAGTGAGTTTAAACGAATTCTGCATAATTTAGTTTTAAATGGCTATCCTAATAATTCGTAGCTTCGTAGCACGGCGTAGACCCCGTCGTAGACCTTTGCTACGAATTAGGATATTCCTGGAAACAGTGACTATACATCACCCAATATTTGATAGCTATATGTGCAATTAATTTTATTTTAGAACAATTTAATAACGCTTTTGACATGTTAGTAATCAGACCCTTCCATGCATGGAATTTCAGAATGGAATCGGAAAGAGTCCCCCAGATTGAGTTTAAAAATGTTTGTCTTTGTACTTTGATTAGTTCTTTCTGACGCTCAACCCGTGTCTGACTTCCGCGTCCACAATTTTAACACCTGCAATATTGCTACGAGCATAACTCTTCATATGGAGGGAGGTGAGTACTGAGACAAAAAAAAAGGACATTTTTCGAATATTATTTATACAAAAATTATGAAAATAATTAAGGAATAGACTTTTAAGACATGCCGCCTCTAGGTTAGAATATGGGTCATCATCATCTATATACATATAATAAAACAGTAAAAAAAGTCTGTACATTGAATATATATTAAAATAATAATAATTCAGGGGGGTTTAGAAACAGTAATAGAAAACGAATAAAAAAAAATCTGTCTGTCTGTTTGTTTGTACATGCTAATCTTCGGAACTACTGGACGGATTTGAATGATTTTTATTTTGTTGTATAGATATTAAGTCTGGGCAACATATAGGCTATATTTTTTCTTGGAAACTTGAACACCTGATGCAGAACCGCAACAGATCAGCTAAACTATAAGAGATACAAAAATGACACCATACCAAAAATTGTTCCACGTAATGAGCCTTTTCTGCTAAGAGAATACATTTGAAGATCTGGAACACCTGATGTGGAACTCTAAGAGCCCAGCTACACCATAACACATATGGGAATGACGTCTTAACAAAAGTTGTTCAATTTGATGAACACTTTCTGCTGATTTATAAAAATCGAAGATCTGGTACACCTGATGTGGAACTCCAAGAGCCCAGCTACACCATAACACATATAGGAATGACGTCTTAGCAAAAGTTGTTCGGTCTGATAGGGCATTCCTGTTTTCTTATAAAAAATCGAAGATCAGAAACATCTGATGTGAAAATTATTGCAAAGCTACGAGTATCATTAATTTCACTGTATAATTATTATAAATAACATAAGCTGGGAGTACCTCCAAGCGGTGAAAGCGGTAACATTTTAGGACTGATTTTCGATGACGATGGTATATCATTGAAAATTTGACTGTACTGGCCAAAACTCCCATTTATTATTTTATTTTATCGAACTAATCGGCCTTCGGGCTTATGTTATTTGAGTGTTTAATTTACTTTTCCATTTATCTTCGTGACTCGGTAGCCTACTCGGTAACGCAATGGAGCAGTCACTTAGACTTTAATTGATCAGGTATCTTCACAACAAAACTATAACCATGCCTAGAAAGAGGTCAAAGCTTTTCCCAATGTTCCAAAGGAGCTAAAAGATTGAGGATCATAACATCCCAAGAATCTACCGAAGAGCGCCAGGACAAACTTGATGGCTGTTCGAGAACATCAGGCTGCAACGTGCTCCGTGGAAACCGCTTCGGATCGCGAAGCACGCCTACGTTCTCAGCGTATTTACGCATCTACATCCAGATCTCTAAAGACCAGTGAAGAATAGATGCGCGACTGACCGCTAATCGTGAACGTCATGCATTGTCGGAGACGTTCACGGATAGAGAATTGCGCTTGAGTTCCAAGCGTATTTACGCATCGAATTCTAGATCTCTGAGACAAGTGGGGAACGTGATGCGCGACTGACCGCTTATCGTGAACGTCACGCATTGTCTCACGAGTCGGAGACGTTCACGGATAGAGAATTGCGCTTGAGTTCTTAGCGTATTCGTACATCTTATAACTAACAGCTAGGTCTTTTGAAACGAGTGATGAGTGAACGTGATGCGCGACTAACTGCTGATCGAGATTATCAAACATTGTCCCGAACACGCACACAACAAAGTATTCATAATCAGTTAGAAAGTGAGATAGAAAGAATTGCTGGAGTACGGCATGAAGAGACAGAAGAAGAGCGCAATGAACGTTTGAATTCTGATCGACTTCGACATTCTCTGAACAGAATGTCGATATCATCTGAAGAATCGGATGTGTCTTAAGATAGGGCATGGCGACCTTCCTTGGGTTGATAAGGAACGGAGTGCATTTACATATACTCCTATGATTGAATACGCCACATATTCCGCCATCGGAGGTATGGTTCAAAATTGAACTTTTTGTGAAGCTGTTAAATGGCAAAAAGAAACAAATGGTATGTGTTACTCAGGTGGGAAAAGTCCGTTATTTTCCCGTCCCCGGGCTCTTAGAATTCGACATCAGACGTTTCAGAACTTTGATTTGACGACCCCGTTGTCGCTGGCATAAGCAACAGGATCCGCGTACGAAATCGCGGGCAGAAGCTAATGGTTAATAAGTCAAGCCTTTCTTCAGCTTCTTTCTTCAGTTCATACTCGATGTGGTGGTATAATAATAATTATCAATATGTCAATTAATAAAAAAATCATACTGTGTCTGAGGTAATTTCGTAACACACTAACTATGAAACTGCTTTTTTGAATTTAGATTTCATTTTGGTTTCAACATCATAATGGAACATCATCTTCTTATTGTTATTAAAACTGTATTTTATTTTAAAAGCAGCGGTGGCCCAGTAGTGGCGGCCCCGACTTACGAACAGTAAGTCGAGGGTTCGAGCCCAGGCAGGCGCATTACTTTGTGTAATTTATTTCATCACCACTGCTCTCAAAAACGGTGAAGGAAAACATCGTGAGGAAACCGGCATGTCCTAGAACCAAAAATTCGTAGACGCGACATCTACCAACCCACACTGGGCCCGCGCGGTGGATTATAGGCCATACGCAAAATACGGAGTACGGAGTCGGTGTAGTTGCGGACAATAAAACTGTATTGGGTGGTGTCCTATGTTCGTAAATATGTACCTATATTATGTTAAACTAGTTGTGCCCGGCGGGTCAATTAGTGTTAAGGGGTTAATCGTAGCGTGATATTAAAAAGCCTTTCTCGAGAATTGGGCTATGCAAAAATATTTTTCATCCCCCCATCTCGGAAAGCGTATTTTTGCTCTTCGATATCCGAATCCGAGTGCAAAAGGCGTTTTTCTACATCTACACTTCTACACTTCTACACTAATATTATAAAGAGGAAAACTTTGTTTGTTTGTTTGTTTGGTTGTAATGAATAGGCTTAAAAACTACTGGACCGTTTTTAAAAATTCTTTCACCATTCGAAAGCTACATTATCCACGAGTAACATAGGATATATTTTATCCCCGTACTCCCACGGGAACGGGAACTATGCGGGTGAAACCGCGGGACGTCCGCTAGTGTTACAATATAACGGGTTTTACAATTTTACGGTGACATAAATATTTCCTAGAAGTCGGTACCCTAAAAAACGGCACTATTCAATAGTACTTCCAGAGCTCAGTGGTTGTGATGATAGCGAGCGACGACGGCGTTACACCATCATCCATCATGGCAGCCGAAAGACGTCCACTACTCGAAATATAGTCCTCCCCCAACGTTGCCACATCGACCGGTCCTACCTATGTTTCTCTCATACAGTGTATTCCGGAATTACCAGTAATTTAAAATGCTCTTATATTTTGCGATAAAAAAGAAGGTAATGAACACATGAATAATCATGACAATCGTCACTGCGGAAAGTATTCCATTGGCGAAATTTGTTGCTGATTTTCGGTGATTGACCCGTGGCTAAATAAATAACAGCTTTAATTGATTTTCAAGATTGAGATACGCTTGCCTAAGGTCAAGCCGTGAATAGGTTACCGTCCAGTACATACCGAGTTTCCTCCGGGCCTCGGAAAGCATGTGGTTCCGGCTGTCATTTGTAGTTCTTTGACAGTCGTTACAGGTAGTCAGGTGGCCGAAAGTCTGACAACCAATCTTAACAAGGGGGTTTCGTATTATCGTTGTGGAGATCATGCAGGCAGGCAGTCAGCCTGGAAGCCGACCCAACATTGTTGGGAAACGGGTAGGCAGATGATGATGCTGACGGCCACAAATGTAGAAATCATATTATAATATTTCTGTGTAAAAATGATTGTGATTTGATATTAAATAAACGAACCCACGACACAGGAGATACTTCTATCTAGTGTTAAGTTTGATTAGGCCGAAACGACAGCTTGGAGCTTCTGATCATCAGCGTAGCTAAACGACTGACAAAATCGTGAAGCGAACCAAGCACTATCTAGCACCTATGCAACCGTTGCGTTGCAATAGGTAAACTGCTGTAAAACCATGCATTTGTTAGTTTGCTCATTTGGTTTCGCTCGGTTAGCGTTGTGCTGCGTGCGGTGAACGGTGTGCTGTGTGCGGCGTGCGGTGAGTGGTGTGCAGTTGTGCAGTGACGGTGCACGTCTCCTCTCCTCTCACCTTTACACAGTTTCTCGGTGGATACACCCAAGCTAGGGCCTAGCTCTTACGCATCTCCACTGCTCTCCGAGATGCGCACTCGCAATGCAATGGGGGCCTTTAGCCTGGCCTGACCTTTTCCCTAAAGTTTTTTATCACAAAGTAGGTACCTATATACTTGAAAAAGTATTGTGACTAAGTAATTAATGGTCTATAAACGAGTCTTAATGCTAGAACTGCGCTCCCTAGTCGGGTCATTCAGTGAATCAAGTCGTGTAAGATTTCCTATTTGGAGAAACCACGAACTTCCTTACAGACTAGCCCAATATTTGGAACTTTTAGAAGGCGAGTCTTCAAAAATCCTTCCTAACTTTGTAACTTTAATTTTAAAACCGAGTCTTTAAAAAATAGGTTAGGTATATAAGAAGAAAAACTGGAAATAGTACATTTTGATACAAGTGGAGAAAGTTTGTTATTGCCGTTCGAGGCGGTATTGACACACGAGCCGTAGGCGAGTAGTGTTTCTGAGCCGAGAACTGCAATAACAAATGTCCACGTGTATCAAACGACGTTTTTCAATACACTTTTGAAGAAATAAAATAAAAGAATGGAAAATATCTGTGTCATGAATCATTACGAGACTATGATTTAATCTTATTTTTTTTCCCCGCTTTGCTTTCGCCACGTTGAACGAAAAGCAAAGGTGAAAATGAAGCCGTTATACAGCCTAATTTGTTTTTTTATGTATTTTTGAATTTAGAATACAAATAAATGTTAATTTGTTTATAAAAGTAAATATTAGTTTTAAATAATCATGTTTATCTATGATATTGGATTTATAAACAGAAATTGGATATTAAAAAAATGTTTACGCCGTAAAGACGTAGATCGCTTTGCCGAAAATAAAAAAAAAACATTCACCTCTGACTATAGGCATTGAACCAAGTTTGACTAAGCATAGGTATAGTTATCTGTGGCAATTTTACTTTCTGCACACGTGTAGAAAAAACATGAAAAATGCACGCGTGTGAAATACACTGCATTTTGAACCTAATCGTAGTGCGAAAAGAACCAGTTTTCGAGGAAGTGTATTGAAAAAAAAATTTCCTCTCCGTACCCGTTCAGCTATAGTCCTTTATTCACGAGCCCCTTTTCCTTACAAAGCTAGTGGCTGTAAACGTAATCCGTAAATACTACCTATACCTAATCGATAATTTAAATAAAGGGTGGAAAAAACCTCTTAACGAAGCCGAAGGCACTTATTTTCCCCGTCATTGCGTAATTTTTTTTGTTCTACACCATACCTCGGAACCTTCTTGTTCCGGAGATATTGGGGGGTCAAAGTTACAACTTTTCTACAAGTTTTTTTTTTACAATAAGTACAAGTCTTTATTGTAAGATTTTTACTTTAAGGGGCCGGCGGAGCGTGCGTCGTTCATACGAGTACAAGCGTAATACCAAAATAATGCGTAAACCAAACATATTCCTAAGAAAGTGTGCATTTATTTCGATTGGATTACATAATATCTAGGTTTCCAAATATATATTTTGAAAGTACAATGATATTTAGACGAGATATGAGGAATTTAAAATTTCTATAGTAAACTTATTTTTCTCATAACTCTTGTTTAAATCAATGTCCATTCATAATATACGAGTTTAATTGGGAACCTAGATATTATGTAATCCAATCGAAATAAATGCACACTTTCTTAGGAATATGTTTGGTTTACGCATTATTTTGGTATTACGTTTTAATGAACGGCGCACGCTCCGCCGGCCCCTTAAACACCTCTAGGACTATTCAATCCATTCACCAGCCGTACTATTCAATCCATCCATCAGCACAATGTTTTGAGTGCGTTACATTGAGTTCTAAAACACAACATGATTTTTCACTCCAAAAAAGAAGTCGTTTCCCAGCAATAATTTTTGCGTAAAGTTACTTAGTTTGATGAAATGCTTGGTTGACGGCTTCGTGATGAGGTTGTTTACACCCGTTAGAAGTAACCAGATAACTTCACGCTTGTATTTCTCAAAAGATAGGGCAGGGTGTATGTGCAGGGAGGCAGAGATCCCTGATATCCATGTCCACCTAATAATTACCTAATATGATTTTTTATTCACCATTCACAACTTAGCTGTACTCATATAAAGCAAGTAATTGAAGTACCTACGTCAGTTTTTGTGTTTATTTCTCACTTTGGAAAAGACGTGTTGAGACGACCCTAAGTAACATGGGACAAGGGCAAGAAGATCTATGATGATGAATGGTAAAGTTATCTGTGGCAAGTTTCATTCCCGCACACGTGTTGGAAAATTGTCAAAAACGCACTGAAACTTTGTGAAATACATTGCATGTTGAACCTAATCCTTTGTGAAATACATTGTATTGAAAAATCAGTTTTAATTTCAATCGAAATAAAAAAATATATTTAAAGAACAACATTAACTCACAGAAAGCAGCAAGACCAGCTCCGAAAGCTAGCTGTTGGTGCTGCAGCAGCATCGGGCGAGGACATAGCGGCAGTGGCGGCGGCGGCGGCCATAGCGGGAGCTCCCTGGCCTGCACCTCTGGAGAACCCTCACTCTCGCCTATCTCCACGTCAGAAGACGAGTCGCTCTCGAACGCTGCCACGTTCTCAACCACACTCGGCCTCTTAGGCTCCTCCAGGTGACCGTAAATCCGTGCAAAGAATTTTCGCGGGGACGACGGCCGTGGTGTTTGAAGCGTTTGTACCGTTTTCGCGTCCGTTTTACCACTCTCCTCGACCTCCTCACTCATGGTGATCGTGTTAATTACCGCACAACACACGTGTTGCCCGATTACGGGAGACAGGTCAATTGACAGCGTCAGGTGCATACTGGCATCCCCGAGGAACTCCGCCCCGCCCCCTGCTCGCTCCCTCTTCATCCCGTACGGGAATACAGGGGAAAGGGTGAGTGACGTCCAATGGGAACGCTTCGTTTTTATAAACCCGACCCTCTAGGCGGGATTAAAAGTGAGACAAAGTTATTCCTTGTCCCAAGTTAGTTTGAAAATCTTATTGTAAGATTTTGAGTTGTTACCTATGTATCCTAACTTACGTAGGTAACCCATAAATGAAAGAAACTTAAAACGTGTAAACATAAAATACGCTCATCTCCTTCCACAGTAGTAGAATAAATAAACCCTAGGTAGTTTATTCTCTTTGCCCTTTCAAGGATTTTACGAAATCTTAGCTTAGGATAGCTAAGGGTGGAAACGGTAAATGGGGCAGTAAGGGGGTTGCAGCTACACGAAAATGATCATAAGAATCCATCCATAATTTTCCGTGAAATTGTAATCCTCATTAACAGATTTAAAAAAAAGTTTTTTTGAATTTTTGATGTCCATCGGTCCTGTTTCTTATACTGATCAAAAAGTTCTTGCAGACCAACCCAGCTTGGAATACTGAAATAGTCAGAAATTGCTAAAAATGAACTTTTAGCGGGGCAGGAACTACCTTAACCGTTGCAGCTATACGAAAACGGTCGTATGAGACAGAGCATAATATTTTGCGTTTTTACAGATTTGCAACAAAATGTACGGTTAGCAAGAAAATTGCTATTTTACACAAAACATTTTTTTGATGTCAAATTGCTAATTGATCCTGTTTCTGATACTGATCAAAAAGTTTTTAAGGACCAACCCAGGTTGGAGTACTAAAAAAGTCAGATATTTGCAAAACACTTTGGCAAAACATTTTGTTTGAAAGTTTGAACCACATTTTTATTTTGATGTTAGTTAATCTTGTTTATCGTCACTCAAAATCATAGCAGGTCCTAAGAAAGAATTAGTGAATTTAAAAGACAAAAAAAACAAGTGTAATGATGACGAAGATGGTGTACGGTCGAACAAGCTATTTGGTTTACATTTTACAATGTAATTTGTGGGTTAAACTGTAAACCAAATAGCTTGTTCGACCGTACCTGTAGTTCCCTACGCAACTTTACGTTTTTTGCGATTTCTGACTTTTTAGTACTCCAACCCGTGTTAGCCCCGTAGAAGTTTTTTATCAGTATTAGAAACAGTATCGATTAAACAAAATGTATTGGTTAAACAAAATGTATGGGAAAAGTTTTTTGCAATTTCTGACTTTTTGAGTACCTACTCCAACCTGGGTTGGTCTGCCAGAACTTTTTGATCAGTATTAGAAACAGGATCGATTGGCATCAAAACAATGTTTTGTGTCTTGCTAACAGTGTATAATTTTTTATTATCTGTGAAGGGAAATCAAAATTTCACGAAAAAATATGGATGCTTTCCTAAGACCATTTTCGTGTAGCTGCAACGGTTAAGGTTGCTCCCCTTACTGCCACGTTTACCGTTTCCACCCTGTATAATATATTACAAATAAAATAATACTAATAAAGAAAATAGGTACCTAGACTAAAAAAATGCTTTGTCCTGAAGGACTGTCTGATGGATCAACGCACAGCCTAAACCGAAGATCTTAGAGACGTGAAACTTGGAGGGTGTCTTCTTTGTATAACGTAGGCAAACGATAAGAAAGGATTTTCTGTAATTCTACCCCCCCCCCCCCTAAGGGGGTGAAAAGGGGGGCAAAGTTTGTATGGGAAAACTGGTCCTTTAGTCGCATCTACTTCAAATTTTGCAATCAACATTTTTAACAGAATTGATGGGAGACAAGTTTCGTATTTCAATGAAATTCATCCCCTAGCGGGGTTAAAAAGAGGTAGAAAGTTATTTTGGCGGTGATTTGTTTCGAATTTGATACCCCATCGGCCATCTGTTCTGCGAGCAATGTGCCCTGCCCACTGCCACTTAAGTTTGGCAATTCTTCGGGCTACGTCGGTGACCTTGGTTCTCTTGCGGATATCTTCATTTCTGATTCGACCACGCAAGGATACGGGTCTACCCTTTATAGCAGAACTTTTTGTCATAATATTATTTTTCAAACTCAAACTCAAACTCAAACTCAAATCATTTATTTCAACTAGACCATTACGGCACTTTTGAATGTCGATAAAACGAAAAATAAAGCGAAGCTACAGTCACAGACACAAGGCATAATAACTTGAGAAAGTACTGTAGTTGCCCATTCCCTAACGTAGATCTCTATGGAGAAGAACGGGCAAGAAACTCCATGGACACTCTTTTCAATCAAAAATGTTGTTACAAAATCTTGGTTACATCTTTCATGTTGAGATTATACATATACTAGCTTCTGCCCGCGACTTCGTACGCGGATCCTGTTGCTTATGCCAGCGACAACGGGGTCGTCGAAGATCTGAAACGTCTGATGTCGAATTCTAAGAACCCGGGGACGGGAAAATAACGGATCTTTCCCACCTGAGCAACACATACCATTTGTTTCTTTTTGCCATTTAACAGCTTCACAAAAAGTACAATTTTTAGCCATACCTCCGATGGCGGAATATGTGGCGTATTCAATCATAGGAGACGTAAATGCACTCCGTGCCTTATCAACCCAAGGAAGGTTGCCATGCCCTTTTTTTTCGGTTGGGAAATAATCAAATAACTTCTCCAACTCTGGGCGGAGCGGGAGGGAGTGTCAGATTTTTACTGACTAAAACCCATCCATGTTCCTTCCTCGCCCTTTACGTTCCAGGGCCACGGTATCTCTTTCGAACAGTCCCGCAGCCCCGGCAGGCTTCGACCTTTGCGGGCCCCTCCCTTTATGCTCACATCTCTTTGAGGCGCACGTGGAACACGAACGCGCCGTCGACACGGCAGGTCGCCATGCCCTACGGCTATATCTTGAGACACATCCGGTTTTTCAGATGATATCGACATTCTGTTCAGAGAATGTCGACGTCGATCAGAATTCAAACGTTCGTTCAATGAACGTGCATCGCGCATCACGCATCACGTTCATCACTCGTTTCAAAAGACCTGTTAGTAGATGTGCGAATACGCTGAAAACTCAAGCCTGATTCTGTATCGGTAAAAATTTCGGATTCGCTCACGATCAGCGGACAGTCGCGCATCACGTTCCGCACTTGTCTCTAAAGACCTAGAAGAAGCTATGCGTAGATCAGATACGCTGAGAACTCAAGCGCAATTCTCTATCCGTTCACGTCTCCGACTCGCGAGACAATGCGTGACGTTCACGATCAGCGGTCAGTCGCGCATCACGTTCCCTACTTGTCTCTAGAGATCTAGTAGTCGATGCGTAGATACGCTTGAAACTCAAGCGCAATTCTCTATCCGTGAACGGCTCCGACTCGCAAGACAATGCATGACGTTCACGATTAGCGGTCAGTCGCGCATCTATTCTTCACTGGTCTCTAGAGACCTGGATGTAGAAATACGCTGAGAACGCAGGCGTGCTTCGCGATCCGAAGAGGTTTCCACGGAGCAAGTTGCAGCCTGATGTTCTCGAACAGCATCAAGTCTCTCCTGACGCTCTTCGATAGATTCTTGGGATCTTATGATCCTCAATCTTTTAGCTCCTTTGGAACATTGGGAAAGATTTGACCTCTTTCTAGGCATGGTTATAGTTTTGTTGTGAAGATACCTGATCAATTGAAATCTAAGTAACTGCTCCCCTGCGTTACCGGGTAGGCTACCGAGTCACGAAGATAACTGGAAAAGGAAATTAATTCTACAACAGGTGTCCGAGATCTTCGATTTTTATAAGTCAACAGAGAGTGCTCATCAGATTGAACAACTTTTGCTAAGACGTCATTCCTATATGTGTTATGGTGTAACTGGGCTCTTGGGGTTCCACAACAGGTGTTCCAGATCTTCGATTTTTATAAACCAACAGAGAGTGCTCATAAAATTGAACAACTTTTGCTAAGACGTCATTCCTATATGTGTTATGGTGTAGCTGGGTTCTTGGAGTTCCACATCAGATGTTCCAGATCTTCAAACTTATACTCTCAGCAGAAAATGCTCATCATGTAGAACAATTTTTGCCATGGTGGCAGTTTTGTATCTCTTATAGTTTAGCTGGTCTGTTGCGGTTCTGCATCAGGTCTTCAAGTTTCCAAGATAAATTATAGCCTCATAGCTTCTGCCCGCGACTTCGTTCGCGTGAAGTTTTGATATCGCAACGCATCGCCTACTCAACGGAAGTTTAAACTGCTTTGTTCCCGCTTGCAACATTTCTTATTGCTGCTCCGCTCCTATTGGTCATAGCGTGATGTTATATAGCCTATAGCCTTCCTCGATACATGGACTATCCAACGCAAAAAGAATTTCTCAATTCGAGCCAGTAGTTCCGGAGATTAGCGCGTTCAACCAAACGAACAAACAAACAAACAAACTCTTCTGCTTTATAATATTAGTATAGATGTGAGAACGATGTAGAAAGACGTGCACAATAAGAGCGTCCAGAGTAAAAATAAATAAATCAACAATTAAAAATAAAGCAATTCAAATGATCCACGGCAGCTAAGAGATGACCAGTCCCGACTGACAGCGCCCGTTCACGAACATGACGCATGAATCAGCGCCATTCAATTCAACCATATTAAAGGGAACTAAATGACCCGACCCACCCGCCACCATCAGCAAGACATTTAAACGAGCATGACATTCTCTCAACCACCAAGGCATATTCAAGTCAATGAAACATAACTAAATGCAAATGGTAGCTTTACGGTACATGGTACTCACACATGTGTTATGCAATTATACAATACTAAGAGATGGAATCTATACAATGCAAGAATATTTTTACAATCTTCTGCAGCTACCACAATAATTGTCCAATAAGTTTGCATCTATGGTTGCGGAGCAGGACCAGCATTTAGCCAAGCTTTTTTATCCTCAATGTAATCCCCCAGCTTATAATATGCTTGCCTAACATAGTGTGCGTTTTACACAAGATTTAAATTTCGTCTCATTCAGTTGTAGAATGTGGGGAGGTATTTTATTGTAACATTTTAAACAGTACCCCATGAAAGATGAATCTACTCTAGCAAGCCTGAAACCTGGCTGAACTAGTTGGTCCCTATTTCTAGTATTATAGTGGTGTCTGTCACCTCTTTTACTGAATAAATGCAGATTTTTCCTAACGTACATGATGTTTTCATAGATGTATTGACAAGGTACTGTCATGATATTAATTTCCTTAAACAGTTCTCTTAGAGAATCGCGTCTACGTAATTCATATATGGCTGGTACCTCCCGTGTGGTCCCATTTTAATTTGCTGAAGATCTGATACTGATCTTCGGAGAAATACAATGGAACTCTTGAAAAATGTACGGCAAATCTGCAGTGATTGCTGTTATCGCTTGTAGGTTCATTGTTTATACTATATCATGACGTAATATCACGCCTGTATGCTCTGAGGGGGTACGCAGATGTGTACAATACACCCAGATTTCGACAGTGTTTGTTACCTCAGAACTTTCGATTGGGTGAACCGATTATGATGGTTCTTTTTTTATTTGAAAGCTGGTGCTTCCCGTGTGGTCCCATTTTAATTTGCTGAAGATCTGATGCTGATATTCGGAGATGTAAATGGAACTCTTCAAAAATACACGGCAAAGATGCAGTGATTGCTGCAAACGCTTGGTTGTTTATTGTTTATACAATATCATGACGTAACATCACGCCTGTATGCTTTGAGGGGGTACTCAGAAGTGTATAGTACACCCAGATTTCGACAGTTAGGTGTGTTAAGTTCCATATATTGGGGATAAGCCCTATTACCATGACATGTATTGTTTTATTTAAATTTTATTGGAAAGGATGTACTTCAAGGGTACGAATACATTGATGAGAATTTGGTTAGGTTCTGATTAGGTACTTCTGATTATGGGATCCATGACAAAGGAACGGAACTCTTAAATTCTTAAGAGCAAATTAACAATACTCGGCCGAATCTTATATAGGCTATCCGGATATTTGAGTCACCTACCATAACGTCGTTATTAACCGACTTCAAAAATAAGGAGGATCTCAATTCAATGTTCCCCGATTACTCGAAGATGGCTGAGCCGGTTTTGTTTTTTTTTTTAAATTGTTAGAAAGGGTATACTTCCCAGGTTGTCCCATAATCATCAAATCAGGATTTGATGATGAAATCCTGGAGAAATAGAGAGAACTCTTCACATTTAATAGGCGCACTAGAAGTGATTTGGGTAGTTTTAGGAAGTGTACTTTCTCAAAGTGATCCCATTTCAATTTGATGAAGATCTGATGAAGAACTTCGGAGATGGGCAACGGAACTCCTCCATAAATGATAGCAAATGTACTGGGATTGCTGAAATCTCATATCTGTCTATTGTTTACACCAGTTCATAACAGAAAATCACGGTACGCTGTGAAGGGGTAAGCACATGTGAACCACTAAAAAGCGAAAGATAAAAACTTTTTTACAAAAAATAAAACCGACTTCAGAGAAAACAAAAAAGTGAAAAATAACTTTAGCTTCAGAAGTCGGTGACCTTTGTTTGATCGATTTATTTAGTCACCGACTTCTGGAGCTAAAGTTATTTTTCACTTTTTTGTTTTCTCTGAAGTCGGTTTTATTTTTTGTAAAAAAGTTTTTATCGTACTACGATTAGGTTCAAAATCCAGTGTATTTCAAACGCGTGCATAATTAATCCAAATTAATTAGTCCAAATTGGTTCATTGCATAATTTTAAAAAAACATTCACCTCTGACTATAGGTAGAGTCAGAGGTGAATGTTTTTTTTTTTTTTCGGAAAAGTGATCTACGTCTTTCTTTACAACATTTTTTGAATATTCAAATAGTGTTTATAAATTCAATATCGTAGATAAACATGATTAAGTATTTATAACTAATATTTACTTTTATAAACAAATCAACATTTATTTGTGTTCTAAATTCAAAAATATTTAAAAAAAATCTATATATTAGACTATAAAACGGCTTCATACCTTTGCCTCTTCTTCAACCTGGCGAAAGCAAAGCGCGAAAAAAAAATAAAATTTAAATCATAATCTCGTGACACAAATGTTTAACATTATTTTATTTAATTTCTTAAAAACTGTATTGAAACACGTCGTTTGATACACATGGCCATTTGTTATTGCAGTTCTCGGCTCAAAAACACCCTCGCCTTACGGCTCGTGTGTTAATACCGCCTTGAACTACAAAAACAAACTTTCTCCACTTGTATCGAAATGTGGTCCTAAAAGCTCTGATCGGGAAGTAGCTCAAGATTTTGTTAATTTTTTTACCGAAATACCAATAAAAACTACGGAGGCTCTTAATTCCTCACCTGAAGCCTCAATTGGCTTCTGGCTGCCTGGCTGAATTTAAATTTAAACACATTAACCCTATGACAGTTAATAAAGCTTCCGGCAAATTAAAATCAAACTGACCGAAGATTTATGGGGAATGTCTATCAAAGTTTGTACATCTATAATTGAGACCATAGCCCCGTACTTAGCTTTAATTTTTAATTTATGTGTAGACCAAGGAGTTTTCTCAGATTTAATGAAATACAGTAAAGTCATACCTCTTTTCAAATACGGGGACAGTAAAGATTCCAATAATTATAGACCTGTGTCCGTGTTACCAATTTTTAGCAAGGTTTTTGAAAAAGTAATGCTTAATCAAATGCTCTATCATTTTAACAACATTTAATCTTTTCTCTGGACGCTCTTAATGTGCACGTCTTTCTACATCGTTCTCACATATATGTATAATCAGACATGAATGATGTAACCAAGATTTTGTAACAATATTTTGATTTAAAAGAGTGTCCATGGAGTTTCCTGCCCGTTCTTCTCCATAGAGATCTACGCTAGGGAATGGGCAACTACAGTACTTTCACAGTTTTTATGTCTTGTACTGGGACTGTAGCTACATTTAATTTTCATCTTTGTTTCGACAATTCAAAAGTGCCTGTTATTGGCCTACTTGAAATAAATGCTTTGATTTTGATTTTGATTTTACTGTTGCATACCAGCTGATAGCATAAACTTCATTTCGCAGAAAATCGTTTGGCAGACACTCATTTATCATACGTTCAAAACTCATAATTTTGTTGGTCAGAATCATTTTTAGGCATCATATGCATAGAATTAAAAGTAGAAACATCTTATCGCAGAAAGTTCAGAGTCAGAATCATCTTATGTCATAAATTTCATATGCATAAGAATTAAAAGTAGAACCATCTTATCGCAGAAAGTTCACACTCAGAATCATCTTTTGGCATACATTTCATATCTATACTAATATTATAAAGCAGAAGAGTTTGTTTGTTTGTTTGTTTGTTTGTTTGTTTGGTTGAACGCGCTAATCTCCGGAACTACTGGCTCGAATTGAAAAATTCTTTTTGCGTTGGATAGTCCATGTATCGAGGAAGGCTATAGGCTATATAACATCACGCTATGACCAATAGGAGCGGAGCAGCAATAAGAAATGTTGCAAGCGGGAACAAAGCAGTTTAAACTTCCGTTGAGTAGGCGATGCGTTGCGATATCAAAACTTCACGCGAACGAAGTCGCGGGCAGAAGCTATGAGGCTATAATTTATCTTGGAAACTTGAACACCTGATGCAGAACCGCAACAGACCAGCTAAACTATAAGAGATACAAAAATGCCACAATAGCAAAAATTGTTCTACATGATGAGCATTTTCTGCTGAGAGTATAAGTTTGAAGATCTGGAACATCTGATGTGGAACTCCAAGAGCCCAGCTACACCATAACACATATAGGAATGACGTCTTAGCAAAAGTTGTTCAATTTTATGAGCACTCTCTGTTGGTTTATAAAAATCGAAGATCTGGAACACCTGTTGTGGAACTCCAAGAGCCCAGCCACACCATAACACATATAGGAATGACGTCTTAGCAAAAGTTGTTCAATCTGATGAGCACTCTCTGTTGACTTATAAAAATCGAAGATCTCGGACACCTGTTGTAGAATTAATTTCCTTTTCCAGTTATCTTCGTGACTCGGTAGCCTACCCGGTAACGCAGGGGAGCAGTTACTTAGATTTCAATTGATCAGGTATCTTCACAACAAAACTATAACCATGCCTAGAAAGAGGTCAAATCTTTCCCAATGTTCCAAAGGAGCTAAAAGATTGAGGATCATAAGATCCCAAGAATCTATCGAAGAGCGTCAGGAGAGACTTGATGCAGTTCGAGAACATCAGGCTGCAACTTGCTCCGTGGAAACCTCTTCCTACTTATACATCTGTAATTCATATATACATACATTATACATTATATACATTATACACCTGTATTTCTACATCTAGGTCTCTAGAGACCAGTGAAGAATCGATGCGCGACTGACCGCTAATCGTGAACGTCATGCATTGTCTTGCGAGTCGGAGCCGTTCACGGATAGAGAATTGCGCTTGAGTTTCAAGCGTATCTACGCATCGACTACTAGATCTCTAGAGACAAGTAGAGAACGTGATGCGCGACTGACCGCTGATCGTGAACGTCACGCATTGTCTCGCGAGTCGGAGACGTTCACGGATAGAGAATTGCGCTTGAGTTCTCAGCGTATCTACGCATAGCTTCTTCTAGGTCTTTAGAGACAAGTGCGGAACGTGATGCGCGACTGTCCGCTGATCGTGAGCGAATCCGAAATTTTTACCGATACAGAATCAGGCTTGAGTTTTCAGCGTATTCGCACATCTACTAACAGGTCTTTTGAAACGAGTGATGAACGTGATGCGTGATGCGCGATGCACGTTCATTGAACGAACGTTTGAATTCTGATCGACGTCGACATTCTCTGAACAGAATGTCGATATCATCTGAAAAACCGGATGTGTCTCAAGATATAGCCGTAGGGCATGGCGACCTGCCGTGTCGACGGCGCGTTCGTGTTCCACGTGCGCCTCAAAGAGATGTGAGCATAAAGGGAGGGGCCCGCAAAGGTCGAAGCCTGCCGGGGCTGCGGGACTGTTCGAAAGAGATACCGTGGCCCTGGAACGTAAAGGGCGAGGAAGGAACATGGATGGGTTTTAGTCAGTAAAAATCTGACACTCCCTCCCGCTCCGCCCAGAGTTGGAGAAGTTATTTGATTATTTCCCAACCGAAAAAAAAGGGCATGGCAACCTTCCTTGGGTTGATAAGGCACGGAGTGCATTTACGTCTCCTATGATTGAATACGCCACATATTCCGCCATCGGAGGTATGGCTAAAAATTGTACTTTTTGTGAAGCTGTTAAATGGCAAAAAGAAACAAATGGTATGTGTTGCTCAGGTGGGAAAGATCCGTTATTTTCCCGTCCCCGGGTTCTTAGAATTCGACATCAGACGTTTCAGATCTTCGACGACCCCGTTGTCGCTGGCATAAGCAACAGGATCCGCGTACGAAGTCGCGGGCAGAAGCTAGTGCATAATAATGGAAGGACTCATCTATAAAATCACAGACACTTCATAAAATCAGTTGATTGGTTGGTTTTTATTTCCGTGTAAGAAGCAGGCAAATATTATGCAAACGAGCATACATCTGTACGAAGCAGCTCGGTATTAAAGCGGCGGAAGTCGCTCTTCAAGGATTTAGAGATCCGTCATTTGAGCTGCCGGTATTTCAACGCATCGTCTGAAGACTGCAGGATCATCTCACGACGCTCCTTCATGAGCTTGAGAGTTTGATCGGAGAACCTCTTTTTCTGATCTATACGACGTGTCTTGAAGAATTTAGACCCGGTCGTATGGACAGTTTCCACGAAGCCATCGTTGTATTCGTCCACTGAGCTTCCTAGGCACTCGAAACGATTCTGTAGTTGAAGCTGAAATCTCGGGGTTTTGGATTTGGATCTGGACGGAGCGTAGACTTCATCAGTGACCTTTCTAGCTTGATATTGATGTTCAATGTGCCTCGTACCATGCGGTGATCGCTCCCGGTTTTCGCCGAATTGATCACAGAGACATCATTGAACATTTGCTTCTTGGTTACATGGTGAGGTCAATCTCGTTTTTTGGTGCATCATCGGGGCTCTGCAGGTCCACTTCCTATGCTCACGCTTTTTGAAAAAGGAGTTCATCATATAGAGGCCCGTCCTTCTCCATGAAACTAGCCAGTTGGTGGCCCCGGTGGTTCCGACGTCCAACTCCGAATTGCCCCACCTGCAACTCATCCCCGTCTCGTTTGCCGAGTTTCGCGTTGAAGTCCCCCATGACAACGGTGAAGTGAGATTTGAAACCATGCATGGCTTTAGAGATATGGTCATACATAATCTCCACTTCGTCGTCGGGGTGTGCCGAGGTCGGGGCAGTCGAAGCGTAGATCTGTATGACCTTCAGCGAATATCTTGAGGATATTCTGAGTATAAGGTACGCCACCCTGGTTGACACTCTAGATCTTCACCACGTTGTTCACAAGGGAGTTGTGGACGATAAACCCAACACCACCCTGGGACTGCCGGTCACCCTCTCGGAAATAAAGCAGATTGCCGGATTTCAGGATTATCGTGTCCTCCCCCACTCTTCGGACTTCAGATAACCCCACAATACTCCATCGCAGGCTGCTCAATCCCTCTTCGAGTTCCGCTATCTGCTCGTCGGTCCGGAGTGTACGCGTGTTATACGTTGCCAGGTCCAGTCGTTGGTACAGGCAGCCGGATCCTATACGGGGATTTTTCGCGCCCCTTGCCACCCCATAACCTCGACCGCTGCCGTAGTCGAGGGTAGACGGGCTCCCGGGCACTAGGGGCCATTTTTTTTATTGCGGTGTCCTTCTTGGGGGGGTTTTGGCATAATCGCCACGCTTGGCAGGCGGGTTGGCGATCGCAGTTCAGTTCTTTCAAAAAGACCCAGAGAGCGCTGCTGCCCATTCTCTGGTAATCCCTTAATCGCCTCTTACGACACACACAGGAAGATATGGGATGGTGTTATTCTTTACGTCCAACACCATACGGACATGATTATCTTTAATCTTGTTATTATCTTTATCCCAATTTATTTGGGCTCTGCAAGTCTTTATTTGTTCATTTCAATATTTGTCTTCAAAAAGTAGCTAAGTATCTAGGTACCTACCTACACGTCATAGGTAGGTACAACCACCAAGCTACGAAACTTTTTAGTGAGTGACGTTTAAAAATTATTTTTCTTGTCAAAGGTAAGCGTTGGCTAAACGTAGTGATTATATACTCTGTGGGTTTGGCGTTCTCAATCTTAGATTATATACCTATTCTCAATGATTCTCATTGAGTTCAATGTATAAATATTTAGTGAACTACAGCATAATGCAACGAAATGCTGCGGTTTTAACCATCCTGTGCCTTTTATTGTGCCTTGCTTTCAACTACACTTTTCCGCTACACAGGGAGGGCTCAAACTTGTTCATAGATGTTTACGGCAACCGTAAGTAGTTTATGTAGGTAGGTATAGCACTAGATTTTATGAGCATGCAATAAAATAAAACAATGGAAACTCAGCTCAAGGTTCCAATTGCAATTCCTTGAATGGTTACGCAGATAAGGGTCCATAACCCTGCTTTATCCATCTGGTGTGTTTAATTAATGTTATATAGTTTTACGTATACCTAAGTTGCCTAGACAAGTACCTACACACAGATATATTTTTACAGGTTCACAGATTTGTGGCATCGATCACCATGATCACAAGAAGATGGCCAATGACGCAATGAAAAGATTGGACCCTAAACAAGACGTGTCTAGAAAAGCTCGGACACAATTGAACGATAATAATGGTCTAAGTGAAGAAGATCTCCGTCAGTATGAACAGCTCGTGATAATGAAAAAATACCCCTATTTAGACCTTAAGGAGATTGAATTAAAGTATAATAGTCCTCCTAACAAAAATACCAGACAAAGTCATGGTGCCGGTAGTAATTACGTCGGTGATTCTAGTTTTTGCGAACCATTTGAAGATGCACCAAATGTTGAAATTATTAACAGAGGTCTCACAGGATTTGCAATACCGCTCAAAATAATGAAAAGTTCTAAATTGTTGGAGACCAAGTTAAAACCGAGCAATATGAAAGGTCTTGTTGATAGTAGATCTAACCATCACCAATCAAAACTGGCTGTGATTTCACCTCCTCGCAAAAGCCTTCGTAATGACATTGTTGATTAGAAAGATAAAAATAGAATAAACGGAAATAAATACAATCTCCATGGATCAAAGTAAAACAACGTGTTTTTTTTATTATTTTGCTAGCGTCTCTCTTTGTTATTCGGCGGTTTATTTTAGATCCATATTACTATCTAAATATAAACTCTTCAAGTAGGTAATTTTCTCTAAGGTTAAGGGGCCGGCGGAGCATGCGTATTTCATACAAACGTAATACCAAAATAATTTGTAAATCAAACATATTCTTAAGGTAGTGGGTATTTATTTCGATTGGATTACAGAATATCTAGGTTCCCAAATATACATTTTGAATGGACACTGATTTAAATAAGAGTTATGAGGAATTTAAAATTTCTATTGAAAACTTATTTTTGGTATTACGTTTGTATGAAAGACGCGTGCTCCGGTGTTTCAATTAGTTTTGTACCTACATATACTTTCGTTGCTAATGTCAATATGTAAAAATCAGCCAATATCATCGTTGGTCTGCCCGTAAAGAGTCATATCATCAACCGCACTCGCTAGTGAAGCAAAACAAGGTTGTGGCTCCACAGACATAATTATCCCCTTTCCACACACTAGGTAGGTATGTCGAAGTTGCAGAAAGGTTCCCATCGGGACAACTGCTATGTGCTGCTATGGCCCACCTGGAAAAGCCTAAACCAATTGCGAAGCTTGGCCTGCAGTTTCCCTAGTAGCATTTTTTGTTGGCATTTAGTTGGGCCACATACCTCTGGTTAGTTGGCAAATGAATACAATTGGCGGGCAGTTTGCGGGTTGGGCCCAAAACTGATGGCCTACGTGGATTTGCCTACGAAGGCCCAACTTGCGATGGGGCCAACGTGGATTTGCCTACGAAAGGCCCAAGTTCAACTTCTACCAATGTTTACTACCGAGCTGGTAGTGTTGAACTAACAACCTTGTGTGAACACCAATAGGGTTGAAAGAAAACCAAATTGCTTTCTGATCTAAGGCGCGGGTCATATACAAGTGGCGTATGATGGCAGTGGCGCGTGTGCGCGGGGGGCGAGGTTGTGGCGCCACTTACTCGCCCTCCCGCGCACCCGCGCCACCGCCATGCGCCTTACGCCACTCGTGATTGTCCCGCGGGCGGGCCGCGCCTAAGCTGGTAATATTTTTACTAAAATTCACTCGAACCCAACCAAATCGTGGTAACACAACGATAGCGACTTCTAATTGGACTACAACGCCATCTATCGAGGTTGGGGTACAACTTTTGAACCTTTACGATATTATCATTACGGTTTCGGCATGAACATACCGCCCACCAAGGACATTTAGTGACGGAATGTCTTTCTTAAATTATCCTTCATTTTCAATTTTGCACTTTGTTTACAGTATAAACCATAAATATCAAATATAAACAGAAATATAAATAATACTAGCTTTTGCCCGCGACTTCGTTCGCGTGGAATAGTGACTTCCAGCAGATTTTTGGTTTTACCCACATAGTTCCCGATCTCGCGGGATCTCTTCAAAAATGAAATGTGGAAGATATTCTAGGGAACTCTTCAAAAATCAACATAATGAGCTCTGCGTTTGAATTGTAGATATGTATACTCACTTATGGCGTTAAAGCCGTTATTGCCGATCGAAAAAGGCGAAAATTTTATTTTTCCCTTATTTTCAAAATATTATTTTGATTTGCCATTTCAGAAAAAAAGACTGTTTCTCCCTTGACAAATTTTCTATTATTTTATCCTTTGAAGATTATTAAAGTTTCTTACACCAAGACATTTCTGTATACCACGTTTTTAGTTTTGCCATCCTTTGCAAAAATATATAGGTCTTGTGGTTTTCAGTTGTCCATGGGAGAAACAGTCTTTTTCAAGATGTACCCCCGCAACTTTAAGCGTTTGCCCTTGGGCTTTATTTATGGTCATTGCAAACGCAGTTTTCAGCGGAAACTGAACTCCTTTGAATTGGAATGGCAAATCAGTTGGAATGATGGGAATGCGGGGAATAATTACAGTTTCGCCTTTTGCCATTCCAGTCATAATAACGGCTTTAAAGACATTCCGTCCTAAATAGGTTACTTGTAACCGTGTGCCGTTACATAGCCTTGGTGGATCTAGGTTTCTCATAAGCATCACAGGAACTCCAACTTTCAGCCTCAACTTGTGAGAAGGCACTCCTGATAACTCTAAGGAGTTGAGAAACTCTGTTGAGTAAGATGTCACTTGCTCGGTATCCACGACGTTATCTACTGATAGATACTCGATGACATCTCCCTCTACGTCAGACATAATTTGGTCATTTATCCGCCAATCGATCATTTTTAAACGATCAATCCACAATTCCACGACAGTACCGAAGCGCTCGGCCGATACCCAACCAAATGCGTGTAACGAAACCATAGCGCGATCTATTTCGATCCCAACGCCATCTATCGAGCATAGTGACAACTTGGATTATTTATCTATACTCCGTTCGGGCATTTTCTTTGTACTTAAAGTTTTATTATATTGATATTATTTTTTTCATACCTTTTTACTATTTATTTACTTTTTTCCGATGAATTAAAACAATAACATGAACCGAACTCGTGTAACGATCGTCACCATTGCGCGATCACAATTATCTATACTCTGTTAGAGCATTTTCTTTGTACTAAAAGTTGTATTAAGTATATTATATTTTTCATACCTTTTTACAATTTATTTACATATTTCCGATGAATTTTCAGTACTGAATTGATGCCGACTCTTGACCAATAGATGGCGCTGTATGTCCGGAATAAATTTTATTTTTTATTTTATTGTTTGTAATAAAAACTATCCTATGTCCTTTCTCAAGTTCGAAACTATGTCTGTTCCAAATTTCACACAAATCGGTTCAGTAGTTTAGGCGTGAAGCAAAGACAGACAGACAGACAGAAAGACAGACAGACAGAGTTACTTTCGCATTTATAATATTAGTTTGGATGTTTCGTAAATGTAAGAGTTACTAAGAGTTAAGAGAGTACTAGTAAGCTCATACTGGGTAATTATACCTGTACCAGTATATACGTATCATCCCTAACAGGCCCATTGAAAGGTTTAAGTTGGACCGATGTAAGTTGTTATCATAACTTAAATCCCTACAAAAAACTCCCAACAGTAGGAATACAAGCAGCAGGCCCGTCGTTAGTTGGCCCAGTGTTGTTTTAGTAATTTAAATCCCTACAAAATCTCCCAACAGTAGGAATAGATGCAGCAGGCCCGTCGTAAGTTGGCCCAATGTTGTTATAATAACTGAAATCCCTGCAAAAATCACCCAACAGTAGGAATAGTAACAGAAGGCCCTTTGTTGGCTATTCGTTGGGCAAATAGTGCATGTTTATGACAATGGGCCTATTTTAAGTTTAGGTTGGCGGAACAACTAACCGTCTGCCAATACATTCCCAACTGTTGGCATAAGGAAGCCAACGGCAATTGCTACTAGGGTTATGTGGTTCCATGTGCACTTTCAAGGACCTGTCCGAGGTGACAAAGTTCTGGTCAAACGGTCGGTTTTATTTTTTGTAAAAAGTGAAAATTAAAAACTTTTTACAAAAATAAAACCGACTTCAGCGAAAACAAAAAAGTGAAAAAGAACTTTAGCTTCTTAAGTCGACGTTGACCATTGTTCGATTGATTTAGTGTGTGTGAAAAAGTTTTTATTTTTCACTTTTTACTGGTTCACATGTGCTTACCCCTTATCAACGTACCGGCGTGATTTTCTGTTATGAACTGGTGTAAACAATAGACAGATATGAGATTTTGCAATCCCGTACATTTGCTATCATTTATTGAGGAGTTCCGTTGCCTATATCCGAAGTTCTTCATCAGATCTTCAACAAATTGAAATGGGATCACTTCGAGAAAGTACGGTCGAACAAGCTGTTTGGTTTACAGTTTTTTTTGTAAAATGTAAACCACATAGCTTGTTCGACCGTACACTTCCTAAAACTACCCAAATCGCTTCTGCTGTGCCTATAAAATGTGAAGAGTTCTCTCTATTTCTCCAGGATTACATCATCAGATCCTGACTTGATGATTATGGGACAACCTGGGAAGTATACCCTTTAAAAAGAAACAAAATCGGTCCAGCCATCTTCGAGTAAGCGGGAAACATTGAATTGAGAACCTCCTTATTTTTTAAGTCGGTTAATAACAACGTTATAGCGGGTGACTCAAATATCTGGATAGCCTATAAAAGATTCAGCCGAGTATCTTTAATTTGCTCTTAAGAATTTAAGAGTTCCGTTCCTTTGTCATGGATCCCATTATCAGAAGTAATCAGAACCTAACCAAATTCTCATTAACGTACCCTTGAAGTACATGCTTTCCAATAAAATAAAATAAAAACAATACATGTCACGGTAATAGGGCTTATCCCCAATAAATGGAACCTAACACGCCTGACGAAATCTGGGTGTATTATACACTTCTGAGTAGGTACCCCCTCAGAGCATACAGGCGTGATGTTACGTCATGATGTTGTACGTACTTATAAACAGTAAACAACCAAGCGATTGCAGCAATCACTACAGCTTTGCCGTGTATTTTTGAAGAGTTCCATTTATATCTCTAAAGATCAGCATCAGATCTTAAGCAAATTAAATTGGGACCACACGGGAAGCATCAACTTTCAAATAAAAAAAGAATCATGAAAATCGGTTCACCCAGTCGAAAGTTCTGGGGGTCTAAAATGGCCGCTTTAGCAGAACATAAAATGAATCACGTTAAATAATTTAAATTCTAAAAATGGGCTTTATAGTCATAACCATAAAGTCTATTTTAAGAATATTAAAATTTTAATCCGGTTCTTATTATGTTCTGCTAAAGCGGCCATTTTAGACCCACTGAGGTAACAAACACAAAAAAAAAGCAGTCGAATTGAGAATCTCCTCTTTTTGGAAGTCGGTTACAAAAAGGGAAATCATCGACACGACGAAGAAGAAGATCTCACTCGCTTGGTTTTAAAAATTCAGGCAATCTCCTGCAGGCAGGAGTAGCAGTTGTGAACTGGAAATCATCCCTTTAATTTATGATGGCTCGGATCGTAATAAATACTGTAAAACGGGATGAATAGAAACGCAGGAATCCAAACAAAAGAAATTTAAATTCAATCACAGCATAATTTACAATTCTCAAATGCTGCCAGAATACGAATGTAAGCACTTCCGAGAAGTATTCCAACACCTATTCGGCCTATTCCTATTCCTGTTGTGTGCTGGCCCCGTAATCACAACCATTCGATACAAAATGGTAGTAAATAGATTATCGTGGTAGAAAACTAGGATAGCAATTAAAATTGGTTTATTTGAATATTTCGTTCTGTTTAATTAGGGAATATACAGCTAGTAACTTAATAGACAGCAACGATACAAACTTTGTAAACAGCCGTGTGTGAAACTGGCAAAGAGGAAACATTTGTTTGTTAACAATATGCACTAAGTATAGTTTTCTTTTTTCTTAAAAGGAAAAATTACTAAGTATTTGATACAGTGTTATACAATTCTTACTTGTTAACTAAAATCTAGAACGAATACCTATTACATTTCTGTAAACACATAAATTTTATGTAAATGCGGTTATATCACTATAATACGGTCAATACAATAATAAAATTTCATTTACTTCTTCAGGCAGTGTTTAAAAAGTTTAGTAAGTAGGTAATTTCGATTTTACTGAAATGTGCTGGAAATATGCTTTATTTCTTCCCCCGACAGCAAACAGCTGTCGGAAAGATTCGAGTCTTCTTATCGAATTGAACTGTCAAAATTATTCGGTTTCGGATTTGTGAATAGCGTTTGGAGGACATCTTCGATATCTTTGACGTTCGATTCGGTTCGGAATTGAATCGAATGGTTGTGAATAAGGGGCAGGTCTCATTTGCTAATGCCATTAATGGGAATTTGTATAAATACAGATGAATATTTAATACGGCGGTTTTGCTCTCAAAACGGTGAAGGAAAACATCGTGACGAAACCGGCATGTCCTAGAACCATAAATTCGAAGACATGTGACATCTACCAATCCGCACTGGGCCCGCGTGGTGGATTATATAGCCCATTCCCTCTCATAGAGAGGAGGCCTGTCCCAGCAGTGGGAACATTTATAGGCCGATGATGATGATGATGATGAATATTTGTATTTTCAACAAACAATTCACGTTTTCTGAACGAAAGAAAATATGCAGTTGCTGTCAGTGTCAAATCACACAAATGTCAAATGAATGTCGGTGTTTTGTCAGTGGTGTTTTGACGTTTTGTTGATTACATCTTTCCAAAGTTCATTTTTAATTTCTTGACTTCATTGAATCAATAATTATTTCCAGATCCATGTCTTCACGGAACAATCATGTCGTTTAACGGGATCGTTTCGACGAATAAACAGCGATAACGTGTACAATTAGATTGTTGTGTCTCTTACTTTCGTACACTATCAAAAGTACTCATTTTTTCTTTTGAGACTGATAATAAGTGTTTCTATTTTTAGTTTCTAGTTTGTCGCTAGGTAGAATAGATGGTAAGTACTTATATTCAACTCTGCAATGAACAGTAAAATATCTATTTAAATAGTTGCTACTTAAGTGTTTGTTGTTGTGTCAATAAAAAAAAGTAATCTATTACAATTTAAATACTGTAGCAATGATTTGTGTGATCTCCAAAAAGTTTATAACAGAAACTATGTGGCGTATTCCTTTCAGAGCAATGGAGTTACAGTGCAAAGTTCAAAATTATGATTGGGGCAAATTGGGCTTGGAGAGTACAGTAGCAAAACTAGTGTCAAGTGCTCATCCAGACATAGCCATTGACCAATCAAAGCCGTATGCAGAACTGTGGATGGGTACTCACCCCAATGGACCTTCAATCATCATCGATAGGGATGTACTACTATCTGAGTATATCAAAGACAATCATGATGCTATAGGGCCTGAAGTGAAGAAGAAGTTTGGTGTGGCAGTACCTTTTTTGTTCAAGATACTCTCTATAAGGAAGGCCTTGTCTATACAAGCTCATCCTAAGAAGGTAATTTTTATCTGTTACTAATATAAAATTACTTTAGTTGTTCTGCTTGGCTTAGCAAAGTAATAAAAATGCAGATAATTAACTTGTACTTGTTTTTGACATTGTATTTCTGTTGTAAACCATGAAACATCTGTGTAAACAATGGTAAAGCAACATTTTATCTACTGTCACTGCATGTGTGATCTTCATTTATAACCACAACAGAAATACCTAAATAAACACAAAAAGAAAAAGAACCACAACATAAATACATTAGACCGTTCCAAAGAGTTGTAATGTGCCTAAGCTAATTAAATTTAAGTCTATACTAACTAGTTTAGACTAACATTTCATTAGCTTAGGCACATTACAACTCTTTGGAAAAATAAAATGTTGCTTTACCATTGTTTACACAGAACTCTTTGGAACAATCTAATGTATTTATTTTGTGGTTCTTTTTATATTCCTACTACTGGGACACAGGGCTTCTCGGCTTCTCAGCATGGAGAGTGGCCAGTATCCATCATGTAGACCCAGTGTGGGTTGCATATTACGGTTCAATTCAGAGTAAAAAAAAAATAGAAAAACACAGCACTTAAAACACTGATTATTCATAATATTTCATTGGTATTATTTCAGGAACATGCAGAGGAACTTCATAAGAATTTTCCAGAGATGTACAAGGATCCTAACCACAAACCTGAACTTGCTATTGCTCTGACACCATTTGAGGCACTCTGTGGCTTCAGACAACTTAAAGAAATACATAACTTTCTTAAAAGTATGCAACTTCATCTTTATTTACAGCATCTGATAACATGTTAGCCTGCTAGATAAAATTTAATAGTTAATTGGTATAATAGCATTGATAATGATACAATTTTGAAATAAGAAATCATAATTGATTTTAAATGTACTTAGGTATATGTCAGCGTCACATTGTAAAAACCGTTAGATTGTAATATAACTAGCGAGATTGTAAACTCTCGAAATATTGTCAAATGAACATACTGCTTACAATATGACGCATGATTTTTCGGTAGATTATAATCTAACGAAGTGAAACCGTAATATTGTGAAATGTACCTATGCCACGGAAGACAACTCACGCGGTGTGGAGGAGGGGGAGGGAAGGGGGTGAGAAATGCAGATTAGTATAACCTAACCTCAAAACCCTTTATGTTCCCCTAAAGCGTGGACGACGGAGCCCTGCTACGCGGGGCTCCTATTTCTGACAGCAGGGTTTAAAGGAACCTAACTAACCTAACGTGGGGGTGCCCCAAGTCCCGATTATGGGGCCAGAGATACTTCCGTCGCATGTAAGTCACAATATTACGGTTTCCCATTCCATTGCTTAATAATCTACCGAAAAATAATGCTTTATATTGTAAGCAGTACCTATGTTCGATTGACAATCTTTCGAGAGGTTACAATCTCGCTAGATAGATTACAATCTAACGGATTTTACAATTTTACGGCGATATGTATAGCAGCTGTCATTATAATATCAATCATGTAAAAAAGGTGCAAAAAGACTCTCAGTAAATAAATATTGGTTTTAATACTTTTCAGAATTGCCAGAACTAACCAGTTTCTTGTCCAAGGAGAGTGTAGACAATCTGTTATCACATCAGGAACAAGGTGACAGCAATATGGTCCTAAAGCCAGTGTTCCACTCTCTGATGACCAGCGACAAGGCTGTGGTAGCTAGTGCCTTGAAGAACTTGCTGGATAGACTGGAGAAAGAAGGTAATGGTTTCAGATTCATAACAAAATATAGTAAGAAAAAAAAGAATGAAAGTAAAAGAAGAAAACAATAAAAGATGAAAAAAGAAGATGTGTCCCAGACAACCCTTGTATTAATTATAGGTTCAGCACATACACGTTGGTCTTGATTATTAATTGCTAAAGCAGACAGCATTGTTAATTAAGCCACTTTTCGGTTTATAGAACATTCTGAAGCATATTTTGAGAATTTGATGAAATTTTTAGAAATTACGAAGAATTCAGTGAGATGATTCCTCATAATTTATTATGAGCAATGGTCTCACTAATTATAATTTATAATTGATATGTGTTTTTATTTTGGACTATAATAAATCATGCAATATTTATAGGATCAGCCATCACTTAAAGCAAGCACAATAAATATCCTACTAAATAAAATCTTCAAATTATATTCAGATGCAGCAACGCAGGCATCGCTGCTCTACCCACTGCTACAACGGCTGCACGCAGACTTCCCCGGTGACGTGGGCTGCTTCTCACCGTACTTCATGAACTACATGCTGCTGAGACCTGGACAAGCGATCTTCCTCAAGCCTAACTTACCACATGCTTATTTGAGTGGAGGTATGTTTAGTACCAAATAATAATCTAGCCCATTACCGTCCCATTGCAGAGAAGAGGTTGTACCATCATCATCTGCCTAGCCTTTTCCCAACTTTGTTTGGGTCAACTTCCAGTCTAACTGGATGCAGCTGAATATCAGTATTCTACGTGGAGCGACTGACTATCTGCCCTCCACAACCCAGTTAGTATCTACTGGGCAATACGATACCCCTTGGTACGACTGGTTGTCAGACTTTTTGGGCCACTGACTACTTGTAATGACTGTCAAAGACTCTTTCCGAGGCACGGAGGAAACTCGCTATGTAATGGGTGGTCACCCATCCTCAGACCAACCTAGGCAAGCACGGCTTATCCTAAAGATCGACCCGAGCAGCTGTTACTATTTCTCAAACAGAAAAGGTACGAGTGTTGATCATCATGCTTGCTTTGAAGGTACAGCAGGTATACAATCAGCTGTCCCATACAGTTTGACCATTTAGGTTGTATACTGAATATGTGAAAACCGTTTATGTATTGTGTCTCTTCGATCCTGTATATGAAACATAATTGCTGCATGCTTGTCAAGGGCAATTTTATTAAAGACTTCGTTCTAATAAAGTGCTGGTTTTAATCAATAAAACTGATTTATTAGTGGGGATAATGAGTACTCTTTGCCAATGTCATTGTTAGTTTATTATCATCCTTGGAAACTAATCTCTAAGTAATTTAGATAACTAACACACATATACATACATACTATGAATACCACTCCAAAGATTGTAATAATGTTATGTTTGTTTATGATCACTTATCCATAGATTTGGAATGTAGTACTTGAGGCACTATTAACATACCTTAATTTTGTTATCGTATTTGCGACATTCAATAGTTTATGTAATGCTAACATTGGATATTGATGTATTCTAAACCTAAATGAGAACTTTGGCTCATCCATTTGTAAATTCTTAACTTTTTTAAGAGAAAAAATCGTACTGCAGCCGACCGTCATAATCTAGTATCTTTTACCCAGATTGCGTAGAATGCATGGCGTGCTCCGACAACGTGGTACGTGCGGGCCTCACGCCCAAACACATCGATGTGCCGACACTAGTGGACATGCTGGACTACGGCAGCTACGCACACGACCAGTTATTCTTCAACCCTCAGCTTGAAGACGCGAACTCTTGCATCTGGAGACCACCTGTACCGGACTTTGCTGTTGTTAGGATAAAGGTATGACGAAGAAATTATGAGTATTGATGCTTATCCATTAACTTGGTTGTAGACGCCGTCAGGATCGGTGGAGCGAAGATCTTCGCAGGGTGACTGGTAGCAACTGGGTGAGAGTTGCCGAGAATCGAGTGAAGTGGCGTGCGATTAAATGCCCAGCAGTTGACTGTTGTAGGCTGATGATGATGATGATGATGATGAATTTAGTTAGATAAAAGGATAATTTGATAGCCCTGTTATGTCTTCTTTATACAAAACGTGGTATCCAAGGAGTAATGTTTATCCTGAAGTATTAAGTTATACACAGAATCGTAACAACTGTAGGATAGGTACTACACCATACGTGTCTGTTGCAAGCCGTGACCTTGTCTTCTGGATTAGCAGGGACCAAAACTCAGACGGGATACGGATACCGCACGATGTAGTATAAACTACTTTATAATGAATGTTCGTAATGTCTTGCTCTAACTAACCCGTACTCTATAAATAAATCTTCATTTGTACTTTACCCGTTCATAGAAGAGTTTTGTGTAGTTGTGTGGTATACTACCACATAAAACCCGACTACTGAATAAAACGTAGCCTGTGTTACCTGGGCCATAATAACAGTACATTGATTGACATCTTACTCAACAAAATCAGATGAATAGTTTAGGCGCTAAGCTGGAACATACATACATAGACTGCTGAAATCATCACCCTTCCTTTTGACTTCGCCGTAGTCGGGTAAGAAAATGCCAGTTGGACCGACCTATTCTAATCCACATTAACCCATCCCTTTAGGTGGAAAGCGGAGACTACTACAACACACAGAACCGGCCCAGTCCAAGCCTGATCATCGTCACGTCAGGAGAAGGAGAGACCTGTGACACAGAGCCCATTCCTGCCAAGCCTGGAACCGTCATCTTCTTGAAAGCAAGCAGACAGTTGACCCTCACTCCCTCTGAGGGGAACCATCTTGAAGTATACCAGGCCATTTGCAATGTATGATAGTTTAAGTTACCTTTGAGCTAGTTAGTGCAAGTTAGTTTGCTGTCAATGTGCTTTTAGTTGTTGTTTGTATGTACTTAGCCGGAGAACTCAGGAAGTTCAAATTTTAGTGCAATACTAGTTACTGAACTGTCTGTTTAGACTGCTAAGTTGCATTTATTTTCGTGTAGTTAAACACAAGCTGCTAACTAAACACTGAACACGTGTACCTAAATGAGGGCTGGATTTAGTTTTTGACTATTTTTATTTTATTTTATGGCAGTTTTTGTTAAAGAATTATTTAAATGTTTATTGACTTTTATTACACAAAAATGTAGAGGAAGAATAATATATCGATGGAGCTTTTGTAGGATTTTAATTCATTCAAATCAGATTGTTACTTTTTAAATGACGAATGTTCCTACTAGACAAGTGCCTTGTTTTATCAATAAAATAATGATTATTTTCAAATAACTATTTTTAATATCGATTTTTTTTCCGTCCAATTTTGGAATACACGAGCTTCTAAATTAAACACTTAGTTACTACCGCAAGTGGTATATCTCATTACTTAACTGCTGCCAAATCGGCAAGAACTTGAAATTAACCAATCATTATTAAGTATTACAATTTCGACTACAAAAAGTAATAAAAACCGATTAGAACAATTGATTTTGAATCCGAGCCCAGTTTTAGTAGATAATTGCCTCATAGTCGCAACCCGATGAAATACTTGAAATAGTGAACTCATTTCACGGTGTCCGACCTTTTGTCAACCGTTACCCAATGCACGATAATACTGTCCTATTGATAAATCGTTGCAAATTATTATCGAAAAGCTAAACGCCCTATGGAATTTCCCATTTGAAACGTTACGAATTTTTATCTACTATTTAACCCTTTTATGGGGTAAATAAATAAATAAATATCGCTGGACAGTACACACAGCGCAATCTAGTGCCACACTAAGCAAGGCTTTTGTCGTGGACACTAGATAGTTGATATAGGTACTACATATAATATACTTTTTTTATTGGGGTGAATTTGTAAATATCCATCCATGCCATAAACTAGACCTGGGGCCCAATTCTGCTATTTTTATAAATTCGACTCCAACACGATTCCATTCCCATCCCATCGTCATTTTGCTTAAGTTCGTAATCTGCTAAATTCACAATGGTCGATCATTGGTCGGTCAATGGTCTCGTAATAAGACTGTCTTCTAATGACATTGTCGTATTGCCATTATTATAAAACCCTTAGTACAAATGGTTTTCGAAATCTACTACTAAATGCGAACATTTATTCATGCCAGATTTCATTTATAATAGATTTTATTAATATACGAGATTACCATTCTATGACATTTCTTTCAATGGACTGTCAGTGGTTGACAATTGACCGTCTTATGTTTCAAGTACCATGTAATATGGGCGATCCTATAGCCATCAACCGGGCACACATCCAAACCGTGGCTGCTATTCAATGAAGAAATTCCTGATGGAAAAATACAATAACATTTTTTTCGACCTGGGACTTGAATTTAGGACCTCACTCATGCTCCGCTGTCGCGTGTTATAGTGTGTGTCCATAGTGCATATGTGTAAGTGTGTGCGTGTACGTAGCGTCGCTCCGGCCGCGTAGCTTGTAAGTTAGATTTTATTTAAGTCAGACTCTCCTACCATGTTCGTTCGGTAACACATGTACCATAAGTTTATTATATTTTTTATTATTTGATTTGCGACTTCTAGACAAACAAGGCAGTCTTAAAAGTTTTTCCTACCTATCCATCTTTTTAACCGACTTCAAAAAAGAGGAGGTTCTCAATTCGTCGGAACCTTTTTTTTTTATGTATGTTCCCCGATTACTCGAAGATAGCTGGAGCGATTTGAATTATTCTTTTTTTGTTTGAAAGGGTATACTTCCCAGGTGGTCCCATAATCATCAAGTCGGGATCTGATGATGGGATCCTGGAGAAACTGAGAGAACTCTTCAAATTTTACAGGCACTTTTTATGTGATTTGGGTAGTTTTTGGAAGAGTACTTTCTTAAAGTGGTCCCATTTCAATTTGGTGAAGATCTGATGAAGAACTTCGGAGATAGGCAACGGAACTTCTCAATAAATGATAGCAAATGGACTGGGATTGCTGAAATCTCATGTCTATCTATTGTTTACACTGGGGGTCTAAAATGGCCGCTTTAGCAGAATAGTAAATGAATCACGTTATAAAATTTAAACTCTTAAAATGGTCTTTGCTACCATAACCATAAAGTCCATTTTAAGAATTTTTAATTTTCGTGATTCATTTTACTGAACAAAATTTAAAATTCTTAAAATGGACTTTAATTGGAAATGGTTACAAAGACCATTTTTATAATTTAATTTTTTAACGTGATTCATTTACGATTCTGCTAAAGCGGCCATTTTAGACCCCCAAGTTCATAACACTAAAAAGTGAAAATTTAAAACTTTTTTGCAAAAAATATCGGTATCGGTAAAAAGTTTTCGATAATCAGCTTAAAACTGTCCAACGCTGGACAAAGCCCTCCAATCACACGCTATGCATTAAAATTATCAATCTGTTTATAGATTGATCATTTTCTTCTAACTCCAAAATGGAAGTGCACTTATCAACCAATGCGGTCGTTTCGACAGTATGTATCGACACACCGTTAGCGTGCAAGTAGATTAAAGGTGGACGCACACCTATCCGCGCCGAAGGAATCGACCGCGCCGAAAGAATCAAATTTTAAAATTACTTGTATGAAATCTTACTAAACCTCGCACACTTATCCGCGTCGAATCGGACGAATAGAATGACGTCATACGTATGAGAAAAAATTCTTTCGGCGCGGTCGATTCCTTCGGCGCGGATAAGTGTGCGTCCACCTTAAAACGTTCGATCTAGTTCTAATCGCTTGACTGGAATTCCTTCGACGGAAATACCCGTCAGAAACAAGTGTCATGCTAACATTTCTACTCCAACATGTATAGGTAAGGGGTGCTACACACATTTTTCAGTCAGCAGTAGGTATTTTTTTAACAATATTGCTGATCCGAAACAATGCTACACATATTCGGCTTTCATTCAATTTGTGCCGATCGGTGAACTCCGTTAGGTATCTTTGCTGAATTGGCATGCAGCAGTTCATTCTTAACACACCGCTAAGCCGAGCGAATTTTTTCCGAATTTTATGACCACGTAAATTAGGCCGCCCGGCTTTGCCAAGTCATCGCCCGAATATAAAGGGTGTAAAACACCTCTTCACGAAGCCGAAAGGCACTTGTTCTCATCATTGCGACCATTTTTTTTGTTCTACACCATACCTGGGAACCTTCTAGTTACGGAGATATGGGGGGTCAAAGTTACAACTTTTTGACCAGTTTTTTTTAAATACAAGTTTTTTTTGTAAGATTTTGACTTTTAACACCTCCACGACCCCCGTACTATTCAATCCATCCATCAGCACAATGTTTTAAGTGCGTTACATTGAGTTCTACCACAAAACATGATTTATAACCTCAAAAAAAAAAGTTGTTTCCCAGCAAAAATTTTTGCATAAAGTTACTTAGTTTGATGTACAGAATGCTTGGTTAACGGCTTTGTGATGAGGTGGTTTACAACCTGTAAGTACATAATAAGTGTAGCGCCCCTAACTTTTTACCGGGCATTTCGTTATAAAGGATCTTGCAACAACGCCTATAGATATCGCCACTTGTATGGTTAGGGAATGCGATTAACGGATAGCAGACGTATATGGCATAGCTGATAAATTGATAATAAAGTATCTGATAAATGATTTAATTAACCGTGTGGCGGAGCGGAGTAAAGAAACGAGGCTGCCTAAGACTGACTAAAATCTGTTTAGCTGCTTGTATTATATGTCAACTTTTGTTACGACATTGGATCAGTGAGGTGAAAATCAATTTACTATTCTTTGTAACAATGTACTAGTATACTTAGCTCAAGAACGATTTCATTTAAGTATTTCAGGGTTTATTGGTGGGTAGTATAAGTAGGTAGGTACATAGTACTACATTATATCTACTTGTTAACCAAGTCGGAAAACTATGTGTATTTTATTATAATCACAGAATAAGGCACATCAGGCCAAGCAGGCAGCAGCAGGCCAGGTTAGGCAGCAGTATATATGTCACCGTAAAATTGTCAAATACGTTATATTGTAATATCACTAGCGATATTGTAAAGTCTCGAATTATTGTCAAATGAACATACTGCTTACAATAAAACGCATTATTTTTCGTGTAATGCATGCGATGGTAGTCAACTCACGCGGTGTGGAGAGAAGGAGGGGTCCTCCTTGCCCAATGGTACCACTCTCAGGAAAAGATACTGTACCATTCCTGAGAAATATCGATTAATATAACCTAACCTTAAAACACTTCATATTCCCCTAAAAAGCGTAGTCGACGGAGCCCCGCTTCGCGGGGCCCCTATTTCCGAGTGCAGGGTTTAAAGGAACCTAACTAACCTAACGGGGGGGTGCCCCAAGTCCCGTTTATGGGGGCAAGGGATACTTCCTTATGTTCAGTTGACAATAATTCGAGACTTTACAATATCGCTAGAGAGATACACGTTATATTGTAATATAACGTATTTGACAATTTTACGGTGACATATACACGACACGATAAAGAAAGATCATAGAATGAATTGGCTTCGGCTTTTATGTCCTTAACGAAGCTGTACCTAATCTGACGTAGGTTAGTACTAACCCATTACTCAAATGGCCAAGTGCCTTAGTGTTACGAAACTGGCCGGAACTTAACATTGGACTGGTGTTAAATGCAGGTGGTACATGCATATTTGACAAACTTTTGAATAGACGTAGGTAAATAGTTTACCATGTTAATCTTTAGTATTGGATACCTCAGAATGTTTAGTAGGCCCTAATTTAAGGGCCAGGTTGGATTCGGATGAAGAAGACGCCTTCAACGACCCTTTACTACTAGATCCGTCGGTAAAAAAAGACAAAAATGGGCCTTCCAAGTGAATACTTCTATCTCCTTAAGTGTGTAAGGGTAAGCCTATTATTGGGGGACATGGGTGAACTCACGGTTGCATAGGTTAAGACGCGGCCTTAAACGGCAGTCTCATAATCATCATCATCCATAGCCCGACTTCACCCACTGCTAGGTATAGGCCTCCTTTGACTGTGCCAAGCTCCACGCTCTTGTGCCAGCCTCATCCAGGATATTCCCGCGATGGCAACAATGTCGTCTGCCCATCTCGCTGCCGAATGACCAAACACTTCTCTTTCCAGTCCTTGGACGCTACTCGGTCACGGCCTTACTCCACCTAGCTGCCATCACCGCGCCTTCATAATCATCAAAAATCAGCCACTGCTGGACATCGTCTCCCTCACCGCCTTGCTAGGTGTCAAAATATGATGTGAAAATTGATAACGTCCTTATTAGTTAACTTTTTGCCTTTAATTTGCGTCACGTCTTTTCAAACACCTGATTCCTACAGTATTTGTAAAGACAATGCCCTAAACAGGCAACAATTACCTAACTGCTTATCATTTAGATATTTATCTTACTAAAGCTAGGTTTTTGGTAGATTAGGTATTCAACAATTTATCTCGCCTAGTTATCTGTTAAATCTTCGCGGAAAATTCGCATTCGTTTCGCCCAAGTAGGCCGACCCACCATAATTAATAGGACAGTTGCTCAAGATCTTTCTTCATTGTAAGTTGTAATTCGCATAGATTGTCTTGGACATAACGTAACTACTTAAATATTGCTTGAGACATCTTAGTTGTTGAACTTTTAGTTAATTTGTGGTCTCTTTGTTTGCGTGAAAATTCTCAGAATTTACTTAACTTGATCAGTAGCTTGTTTTTGCTTTTGACGTTACTGCCTCCTGTGGTTACTGTGTCATTGGTCAAGTGATTGATGATCATCATCATCATTTCAGCCGAAAGACGTCCACTGCTGGACATAGGCCTCCCCCAAGTGTCGCCACATTGACCGGTCCCTTCCGATTCGCATCCAGCGGATTCCCGCAGCCCTCACCAGATCATCTGTCCACCTAGTGGGAGGCCTTCCAACACAACGTCTTCCGGTTGGCGGTCGCCACTCCAGAACTTTTCGGCCCCATCGGCCATCTGTTCTGCGAGCAATGTGCCCTGCCTATTGCTACTTAAGTTTGGCAATTCTTCGGACTATACGTCGGTAACTTTGGTTCTCTTGCAGATGTCTTAATTAGAATACGCAAGGAAACTCTCCATTTCCCTTTGTGTGAGTTTAAGCCTTCTGATGAGGCCCATTGTGAGCGACCAGGTATCGGTTCTGTATGTAATCACTGGCAACACACACTGGTCATAGACTTTCGTCTTGAGACACTGCGGTAAGTTGGACGAGAAAATACTACGCAACTTCACGAACGCTGCCCAGCCGAGGCGGATACCTAACTGGACTGTTTGTACCAGGTACACATAATCGTCTAAAACTTCGAGTAGAGTCTCCGATCTTGATAGGAGTGGGCCTGACATGGGCATTCAACATGACCTTGGTCTTGTTCATGTTCATTTTAAGACCCACTATTCCGGAAGCTCTACTGAGAACATCGAGCATTGTACTGAGGTCCTCCATGGTCTCAGCCATGACCACTATATCGTCGGCAAACCGAAGGTAAGTGATGCACTCGCTATTGATATTGATGCCTATAGCCCCGTCCAGTCCAGAACCTTGAAGACATCCTCCAGTGCAGCGGTGAAAAGTTTCGGAGATATAACGTCTCCCTGTTTCACACCTCGCTGCAGAAGGATAGGTTCCGAGGCTTGGTCCTGAAGTCGGACTGACATGGTGGCGTTTTTGTACAAACACTTCAACACCTCGATTGATGATATCTTGAATTATCTTTTTGGTATAAATAAAAGGTTATATCTAAGCCGGAGAAGTGATCTATAACTCAGGACCTTCCCACTTCAGACACCTTTCTCTATATATAGATATAAGGTTGTGCATATGTGAACCAGCGCCTGTAATTTTTGATGTCCAGATATAAAGGATTAGGATGGGTGAGCGAAGGTCCTTGGTTCGTCGGATATCTGATCCGTCTCCCTTCGCTTAGTTTCCAAAAAGCAGCCTGTCGAGAATATCACGCCGCGCGGACGCCGCCGGGCGACCGCGGGCGGGGAGCTGAGGCCGCGGAGGGGGCGCTCGAGCTGCGAGCGCGCACTGGCCGGCCCGGCACTGCAGCATCGTCCACCGAGCGATTCATTACTTCTTTTTTCTCGCCTATTTAAAGTTAATTGACCGTTTTGTTTTCCTATGTAAATATCTTAATATTATACAGTCCACTAATATATCAAGACACCGCGTTTTAGTCCTCTCAACACCCTGAGGATATCACCCATTCCTCTTTATGGTCCTTCGAAGTGTTATTGACCAGTTACTGGGAGTGACAAGCGGTTTTTCGAATTTTGAAAACGGCCGTTAGAAAGTTGAACTTCGAGATCAAGACGACTTCTCGCCACTTCGTGCGAATCTGGTTCCAGTCTTCGGTCATCATCTACAGCGCCTTGAGAAGAGGCGTATTTGGTGGAGCAAGCAGTTCTTCAGTGGTCATCGTAGCTGGGTCATCGCAGCGAAGCAGCCCAAGCAGAGCCCAAGAACTTCGCAATCCATTTGAAGCAAGAAAACGTTTGGTTTGGACAAGCAGTCAACGGATTTCGTGAGATCTTTCCATATTCTTACTAACATTTGTACATAATTCATGAACTAACATTCATTCCACTAGAGTATTAGTTAGTGCATTAGACCAGTGAATCATACATCAGTAGTACCTTTTCGTCTTAGTGAGTATTACCCATCCCATACTATCAGTTATTAACTTGTTTAACTTGTAGAATTCATCATACACGTTCTGTCCGTATTGTTTTTTTCTTTGTAGTTTGGTGTCATATTTCAAACCATTCAAGTACATTTGTCCCATATAAGTAGATTATAACCCATTAATAACTAGTAATTAGTGCTTATTAATCTAGTTTATCATTAGATTGTAAGATAGTGCCATAAGTTCACCTTCACCGTTTTTTTTCTCTTCACAGTTTGACAGTTAGAATTCAAACAATTTTTTTTCCAACCGCCTACTGGTTTTGAATAGCAACGCTTTCTTCAATCAGCTGTTTGCTCCTTGTTGTTATACAGGCGCATTATAGCGTATATTTCAGTGCTTTTAGCATCTATTCTTTAATTCAAATCAATTTTCAAGCTTTTCTTGCATACTTGCTACCCTTTAGCGCTAACAGCTACCTACGTATTTAGCCATGGCTGAAGAAATGAAGATTAAAGAGCTTACAAAAAAACGTGCCTCAGTTAAATCGCAGCTTACTCAATTCACAACGTTTATAACTACCACTAAGTCTTGCGAACAGCTTAGCGAGGAACAACTTGTCGAGTTAGAGATAAGAATTGAGAAAATAGTTTCCTTATATGTCACCTATGATCAGTTACAGAGTCAATTGGAGTACCTGTCTGCACAACCCGACGAGCAATATTCTGAACGTGAAAAATTCGAGGGCAACTACTACAGGCAGCTTGCATCTGCTCGCGCGCTTCTGTCACAGCATCGCGCTCAGCTGGCAACTAAGGTAAGCTCCAATGAGCAACTTTGGATGGTTACTAGACATAATAATGTTAGACTACCTAAAATAAATTTACCTCACTTTAGCGGCGGCTATAAGGATTGGTTGGAGTTCAAAGATATTTATATGTCATTGATTCATGAAGAGAAAAGTATAGATAACATAAACAAATTCCACTACTTACGCTCGTCACTTAATGGCAGCGCAGCACTAGTTATTAAAAGTTTAGATTTCAGAGGGGACAACTACGACAATGCATGGCAATTGTTGTGTGAAAGGTACGACAATAAGCAATTATTAATAAATAACCATCTTCAAGCCTTATTTAATGTGGAACCTCTTCAAAAGGAAAGTAGTCAGGGTTTACGTCAGATTGTTGATGTAACCAACAAAAACCTGCGGTCACTGGCAACGCTAGGGCGGTTCGTACAGCATTGGGGTGACATGGTCATACATTTAATGGCATCAAAATTGGACCCGGTTTCTAGTAGACAGTGGGAAGAGTATAGGAACACTCTGACTGAGTATCCATCCTTAGATATGTTCACTAAATTTATATCTAACCGCTGCAATCTTTTAGAAACGCTTGAGGAGGCTCAGAGTTTAAAATCGAAGCCAGAGTCATCGCACAGTAAGCCAAAAAGTTTTTCTGTCACAGCAAGTAAGGGAAAATTTAATATTTCATGTCCCCTATGTAAACAAAGTCACTACATATTTAGTTGTGATCAATTTAAGGCACTCACAGTCGCTGCACGCCTATCAAAGGTGAAAGACTTTAATCTATGTTTGAATTGTTTACGCCCAGGTCATTTGGAGGCTACTTGTCCACTTGGTCACTGCAAGTATTGCAAAAAAAAGGCATAATACAATGTTGCATTCTCATGATGATGATCCTAGCTCTAGTAAGGAGCATGTAACGTTAACTGGTACTAATCATGAATTTTCATCTCGTCATGTATTGCTTTCCACAGCTTTGGTCAGAGTCATGGACCATTCCGGGATGCCGCATAGCGCCAGAGTCTTACTTGACAATGGAAGCACGGCGAACTTTGTTACCAAGGACCTTTGTGGTAAGCTACATTTACCCATTCGTAGTGTAAGCTCACAGGTTGCAGGCATAAACAGTCAAGTGTCCACCATTACACAGTCTTCTATTTTACATTTACAATCGTGTGATGGGTCGTTTCATATAGATATTGATTGTTTTGTCTTGCCCAATATAACCACTCATATACCTCATACATACATAGACTTAACTGACTTGCAACTACCAGCAGGTGTAAGTCTGGCTGATCCATCTTTCAATGTCCCTTCTTCCATCGACATACTTGTTGGAGCCGACATCTTTTGGGGTGTGATTGGTCGCAATCGTATACAGCTAGGTAGGCACATGCCGACGCTCTTCGAGACTAAGCTCGGATGGCTCATATCAGGCACTATGCCTCAACCTAACATAGCTCATTCATCAGTGTGCATGTTCGCGCATGACAAGCACACTACACACGTACAGGAGCCCATGGATCTGTCAAGATTCTGGGAACTTGACTCTATCCCACCTAAGTTCAATTTCACAGCCGAAGAGCGAGCCTGTGAAGAGAACTACATAAAAACTACTAGGCGTGATGCAGATGGTCGTTTTATAGTCACCATACCATTAAAGCAACCTCTTGAAGCATTAGGTAACTCGTTTGAGATGGCTAAACGTCGCTTTCTGTCGTTAGAGCGTCGACTTGAGAGAGATCCAATACTTAAGCATCGCTACGTAGAATTCTTGCAGGAGTATGAAGCATTAGGTCACATGAGCGAAGTAACTCAGCCTTCTTCATCTCACGCATATTACCTTCCGCATCATGGTGTTTTCAGAGAGTCCAGTACAACGACCAAGCTTCGAGTTGTCTTCGACGCATCAGCCGTCACAACTTCTGGTAAGTCGTTCAACGACATTCAAGGCATAGGACCCACAGTTCAGGATGACTTAATATCCATATTGTTGAGGTTTCGGCAGCATAAATACGTCATATCATCAGATATCGAGAAGTTCTTTCGTCAAATCTTAGTTGATGAATCGCAGCGACATCTACAGCAGATATTGTGGCGCTCTGATCCATCATTACCACTTAAAACCTACACATTAAACACCGTTACTTACGGAACAGCATCAGCTCCGTTCATTAGTACACGATGTCTGTCTCAACTGGCAAAGGAGGCAATCAACACACACACACAACAGTCAATACAACACGATTTTTACGTTGACGATTACCTGTCTGGAAGTGACTCTATAGAGAGCACTAGTGCGCTTTGTAGAGATGTCACGAGCATACTTAAGACTGCACAACTCAATCTTCGCAAGTGGCAGTCTAACAATACACAAATACTTCAGGCAGTCACTACTAACACACTTGACTCATCCACTCATACCACAACAACACACACAGACACACCTAACACAGTCAGCTTGAGCATTGACGAACCAAGCAAAACCCTCGGTCTTAATTGGCGTTGTCAAACAGACTGTCTTACGTTTTCCATACACATACCAAAACATACAGATACAATTATCACAAAACGACACATACTTTCCACAATAGCGCAAGTATTCGATCCTCTAGGTCTTGTCTGTCCGTGTATCATCGAGGTCAAGGTCATTATGCAGAGATTATGGATAGACAAGTGTGCATGGGATGACGAGGTTAATGTGGATATTAAAAAGTTATGGCTGAAGTTCACACAGACTTTACCACAGCTTAATCTTCTCACCATACCACGCTGGGTGGTATGTGATAGCCCATTATCCGTGGAATTCCACATTTTTACAGATGCATCGGAAAAAGCATACGGAGCTTGCATCTACATTCGTTCCGTAGCTAGTAGTGGCACCGTTCATACTCACCTGCTCACGTCCAAAAGTAAGGTTGCACCGATAAAGTCGACCACAATCCCAAGGCTAGAGCTTTGTGGAGCCTTATTAGGGACAAGGTTGTGTGCAAAAGTACTAGAGTCATTAACACTTAAACCTGACAAATGCATATTCTGGTGTGATTCGATGATTGTCTTAGGTTGGCTGTCTGCTTCACCTGGCACGCTCAAGCCGTTTGTCAGGAATCGAGTTTCGGAGATACGGGAAGGCTTTGGTTCTTATACCTGGCGCTATGTGCCGTCCAAGGACAACCCTGCAGATCTTGTCTCCCGTGGTCTGAGCGCTGATCTCATAGGTCAATCTACCATGCGGTGGTCAGGGCCTTCATTCTTACTTACAGACCCATCTCTTTGGCCTTCAATGCCTAACACAGACGTGAACACAATCCTACCAGAACTATTAAAATCACAATCCATTACCATTAATAATCAATCGTTACCTATCACTTATCCTAATATACACGATAATTTATTTCAAACTTTAATCAATAATTCATCTAATTACTCACATTTACAACGCCTATTAGCATATGTATTTAGATTCATTAATCGTGCTAAAGGAGTACATACTCATAGTCTTACTCTTACTAATTCAGAGTTGTCCTACAGCGCTGATTTCATAATTAAAACAGTACAAAGGGAAATGTTTCCTGAAGAGTACGAACTACTTTCATCAGGTAAACCATTACCAAATAAAAATCGCCTTAAGAAATTATCACCCTTTATCGAGTCTGGTATTATACGAGTCGGAGGCAGATTAGATAATTCTTGCTACGATTATAATGTCAGGCACCCAATCATTATCTGTAGCAAACATAACTTAACTAAGCTTATTTTTAGTACCTATCACTTACGCCTATTCCATGCAGGTCCACAGTTACTCTTAGCCACAATAAGACATGAGTATTGGCCTTTGGGTGGTAGAAACCTTGCCAAATCAACCGTTCATAAGTGCGTAAAGTGCCAGAGATTTAATGGTAGAACTGTTCAACCCATCATGGGTAATTTGCCTAAGGAACGAGTTGAACTAGAGTTTCCCTTCCTAGAGACTGGCACAGACTATGCCGGACCCATCCTCCTAGCTGACCGCAAAGGTAGAGGATGTAGATTAGTAAAATCATACATATGTGTTTTTGTTTGTCTAGCCACCAGGGCGGTTCATCTGGAGCTTGTCTCAGACCTAACGAAACATGCCTTTATTGCAGCACTGAATAGGTTTATTGCTCGTCGCGGTAAACCAAAGACCATCTACTCAGACAATGGTACAACTTTTATTGGCACTTGTAACGAAATAGCTGGCATATTACAACAGGACTTTTCTTCAGAAATGGCAGATACAGGTATTAATTTCCACTTTATTCCGGCATACACGCCACACTTCGGTGGCTTATGGGAATCTGCCGTGAAATCGGTAAAACATCACCTGAGGCGTATATTAGGTCTCGCACATCTCACTTACGAAGAGATGTCTACGTGTCTGATTCAGGTTGAGGCAATTCTAAACTCTCGTCCTCTCACTCCTCTTTCCACTGATCCATCAGACCTATACCCCTTAACTCCTGCCCATTTCCTTATTGGGAGATCTCTCACATCCCTGCCGCATCCGCAAGTCATCAACCAGAACATCTCCAGCCTGAAACGTTTCCAGCGTATTGAGCACCTGAAGCAACAGTTCTGGAATAGATTCTCTAACGAGTATATCTTTTACCTCCAACAGAGAACCAAGTGGACGGACTCCGATGGGGTGCTTGAAGAGGGAGCTATGGTGGTGCTCAAAGAGCAACAATCACCACCACTGATGTGGCCACTCGGTCGTATCGTACGTCTCATTCCTGGGAGGGACGGAATAAGCAGAGTCGCGGACGTAAGAACGAAGAGGGGAATAGTCCGACGTGCTTACAACACTATCTGTCCTCTTCCAGTCTAACCTTTGAAGACAAGTCTTCAACGCCGGGAGCATGTCGAGAATATCACGCCGCGCGGACGCCGCCGGGCGACCGCGGGCGGGGAGCTGAGGCCGCGGAGGGGGCGCTCGAGCTGCGAGCGCGCACTGGCCGGCCCGGCACTGCAGCATCGTCCACCGAGCGATTCATTACTTCTTTTTTCTCGCCTATTTAAAGTTAATTGACCGTTTTGTTTTCCTATGTAAATATCTTAATATTATACAGTCCACTAATATATCAAGACACCGCGTTTTAGTCCTCTCAACACCCTGAGGATATTTAGAACGCATTTGAATTTTTGCGCGCTTTGCGACAATAAGCTCACCCGGATTACATGAACTTGTAAAATAAAACTGGTGAAATGAGGCGTACTTACTGTAGAGATACATCTCACCTCTGCCTTTACCCTAATGATATTGAAATCTCATTACCCAGTCGGCTACGCAAGTGAAGTGGCGTAGGTACCTACCTATTTCGAATCAAACCAGTTCCACTTATTTAAACGGACTTTAATTATTTTACGTCTAATTGAAAAAAATAAATGTCACAACAAGTTAGTAAGTTCTGTAATCCATAAAGACGTGTTTACTTGTTAAGATGGAGCAATCAATCTGTTCCGACTTGCGTCATAAACGTACCTTCGAGCTGCGGAATCGATGCGAGTGGTCCGGTTGACCCCCAGTTTATGCTGCTGGGTTAATTGCAATATTGTGATGGTACTTTGTAACCTGTAGTAGAGTGCAGTCTGGTCAAGGATTCAAAAATTGTTCCGTCAGCGAAGTGAATTGTTTGACAAATTGACTCCTTACGTACATTTTCCCGTCTCGTATACCTATGTAAGTAGTCATTTTATACACAGTGATTGTGATGGACATTTAAATTGGGTAGTCAATTTTTCCCAAACTTACCTATTAGGTTTTTTACTCATGGCCGGATGCCACTACACCTTCTCATACACGATGTAACTACAGACCAATTAGGGGCTATAAATATCTAGTAGAATAAAACCAAGTTTTGGCCAAATTGGGTACCTACGTACTGTCATCCTCCTCCTATAAGCGCGTGATCTAGACTGCACCTTCTATACACGATGGTGTACCTATGTTATCTAATTTATTTATAGCCCCTAATTGGTTTAGTCCGCTTCAGGATCAAACCTTGAAATTCTTCACTATTCAACAGTCTACATTGCTGCACCTATGTAGGTATTTGAACTTGAAACATCAATTTGTCAGACAGATCAGATATTTATTTCGGTCCTCAGTAATAAGCGATGAATTATCTGATCCGTCTCGTTCACAGACTTATTTGTATAAAGTTATTTGTAAATCTATCGAGATAAGATTTATAGATGTTGCCAAATTAGGTTTCATTCATTATTATCCATTGTATTGGTTGGTATTGATTCAATCCACTTACCATTACTTGTAGTTCACTGGGGTCAGATTGATTTTGGCGATGCCATTAAGCAACTCTTACAAAAAACATTCGGGGAAGTTTTTCAGCGTTCGTTTTACCAATCTGAAAATTTGTGATTTGTATATTAGGACAGTAATCGATAATAATGAAGAAGCATAGCTCCACACTGCATTGTTTTTGATATTTAGTTAAGAAGGTAGGTAGATATATGTTTTGTAGTAGACAATGGTAGAGACCAGTAGCGACCTGAAATTCTATTGATAAGTAGAAGTCTAAACTAGGTACTTTCATAAGCCGTGAGAATGGTCCGTGGATACCGCACGATCGCCCGCGAGGCGGCGGGCCTGCTTGCCGGATTACCGCCATGGGATCTGGAGGCGATAGTCCTCGCGCGCCTACATGAATGGCGCGCGGAGGCACTACGCCGGGGGGAAACTCCGCTGCCGCGGCAAATTGCCGTTCAGCGGACAGACCTCCGGCGCGATCTCATGGCGACATGGAGAGAGCGACTGTCGCAACCCCGTGCAGGGCACGCCACGATAGTGGCGGTAAGTCCCCTCTTTGAGGAGTGGCTTGAGAGGCGCCACGGCGCCCTCACCTTCCGCCTGACGCAGGTCCTCACCGGACACGGATGTTTCGGGAGGTACCTGCACCGAATCGGGCGGGAGGAAACGCCCGGGTGTTTCCACTGTGAGGATCGACCGGAGGACACGGTGGAGCACACGGTGGAAGTCTGCCCTGCGTGGGCGGAGCACCGCCGTGTCCTCGTAGCGGCGATCGGCGGCGGCGACCTCTCGCGTCCGGCCCTGGTTCAATCCATGGTCCGGAGCGAGACGGAATGGGAAGCCGTCACCTCCTTCTGCGAAGCAGTCATGCTGGCGAAGGAGGTGGCGGAACAAGAGAGGGAGAGAGCCTCTCTTCCCGGCCGCCGCGGGAGACGCACCGGGCGTCGGGGGCCACGTGGTGGCTACCGGCCACCGTAGATGCGGGCCTGTGGACGGTAAGCTATGGGCTAGCTAGCCGTCCGTCCGTCTAGTGACGACAGGCCGTGTCGACGGCGCGTTCGTGTTCCACGCGCGCCTCAAAGAGATGTCAGCAGAAGAGAGGGGCCCGCAAGGGCCGAAGCCTGCCGGGGTTGCGGGACTGTTCGAAAGAGATACCGCGGCCCCGGAACGTAAAGGGCGAGGAAGGAACATGGATGGGTTTTAGTCAGTAAGAGTCTGACACTCCCTCCCGCTCCGCCCAGAGTGGGAGAAGTCATTTGATGATTTCCCATCCTAAAAAAAAAAAAAAAAAAAAAAAAGGTACTTTCATAAAGTTACAAAGTAGGAAGCAATTTTGAAACTGAACGAAACCTAAACCAACTCACTTTACTACAAAGTGCTAAAACACAACGTTTACAGGTTACCACAAACGTAAACCCCATAACTTAAGTGCGAACGTTAAATTAAGAGTGGCATGCGCTGTTATTTAGCGTTGACACTATTTACGAGACGCACATACGAGGACTGTGGGCGAGGCGCGCGCCTGCGCTGCGTTTACGCACGTAATCTGCGTAGATCGACTTAGAAGGTCCGGCTATATACCTATCTTTTGTTGAGCAGAGACTTTTCAAATATATGGTAGCTAACGGTAAGGTATAAGCCCATAATAGCGACACATATCTGAGAGAGGCAGGACTTCTACCCATTTCCCAATGGTTAACAGCTGGGTGGAGAGATGAAAGACAGTATTGAAGCATTCTTCTTCTGGTCGCTGGCACGACTGCACTTTATACATATATTTAAGGCCCAAAACTTAGGCCCCTATTACAGAACGTCTACCAAGACTCAAGCGTTACTTAAAAATAGTTTCAACCAATCAAATGACTTGAATCTAGTTTTAAGCAATGCTTGAGTATTGAGCCATGTTCTGTAATACGGGACTCAGACACCTAAACCCTCACAGCATTGTCGGTGACAGCGCAGCTTTCACTTTGGCTACAGATATAGGGGCTCAAAGGACAGTATAAGAAATGGCTGGTATGGTGTGCCACACAGCTCCGTATCCACATCCTACTGCTGTTCACCGAAGTAGTTCCAGTTTACGAAATTGGACTGTCTCCTTCTTGTATGCAAAACTTTCAAATTATTCCAACGAAGTCACGGTCCACAACTGAACCATTCAATGATCGTCGCCAAACAGCAAAGTGGCCCGTGCGTTCTCTTTTTGTTGTGGTAGTAACTACAACTTATGCGGTACTTACATACAAGCCTACAGGCTTGGCTAGCCCTTATAACGTTCTACTCGTCCTGATGTTAGGGTTTTTTGAACCGTCTGCATATTAGGCTTGCCGTATTGTAGGCCACTAGGCACGCCACTGCTATAACTTATTAGCTCAGCTCAGCTTAGGGAGCCATGCATTTTCTCTTTTTGTGTAAGATAGTTCCGAAGTTCAACTGGTAACTTACTCTGTAGTACTCGTAACTAGTCCTTTTCACTTTTGAATAGGACTAATACTTCTGTCTGTCTTTCACTTCACTTCACCACACGTACACACATCCGGCCAACCTGTCTCACATGTCGTAAGCTTTAATGGAGTTTAATACCTGTACGTATAATTATCTAATTGATTATCTGTTTTCAAACCGCGGCCAATCAGTGTCTTTAACTTTGATAATCGCAATCAGTTTATAAACATGTTTATATCTCTGTAGAAAACTTGTAACTTATTGTGCAATTTAAGATTGACATGTCAATGACAGGCTTAAAGCGTTGGTAACTGGAGTAAGATGAAGAAGTCTTTCTAATGCATAAACATAAGCATAATCAGCCTATAATAGTAATATCCCCATCACTGCTGGGACACACGGCCTCCTCTCTGTGAGAGTGAATTTGCTATAATCCACCACGCGGGCCCAGTACGGATTGGTAGATCTCACATATTACCAATTCGAATTTTCGGTTCTAGGACATGCCGGTTTCCTCACGATGTTTTCTTTCACCGTTATGAGCGCAGAGCCGCCACTGCTGCTCTCTTTGGTTTCTAATGGCTTCATACTTTTTCTTGATTTTCAATCATATTATCACTGGTTATGCTTCAAAGCGGGTTCGCAGTATCCTGTATCTATGGAAATACGCCGAAAGATATAGTTAAGAGTAAGTATGATGAAGATGTTTTAAACCCTAATTTGAGAGGTTTTTTCTATAAAATATCAATAAGTATCTAAGCTTACCTACGAAACGTTTTCAAAACACTTCTCGCTAGTCTCACTTACTTTTCTTTCCCTTTATCCTGTTGCAATACTCGTCATTATTCCTTGAACTGAATCGTAACGCCTGTCACCACTAGCACAGACTACTCGTAGCAAGGTGTTATAACTGAGGAATGCGGCCAGCCCATCAATCAATGGAGTCCGGCCTTAGGGAACAATCCACGACTCTCGTTATCTCTCACTACGATCGCTACATTTGCGACATACATACGTGTCGGCGAGCCTTATCCGATCTCACTTTATTATTGCACACGATATTTTGCAGGCAAACAATCAGGTAATGGTTTGATCTCATTTGAATTATCTGATTGGGCAGTCGTTACTTTGAAGTATCTATTGGTTGGGATTGGGTGGACAGGCTGGGTGAGCTAGCTGAGGTACGTTTGGAAACAAAAATTCGCATGAGTTGCTTTGGCAGGTATAACATGAATGGCAATGTTCTGAGAATAGTGTGAAATTTAGAAGAAAGAAAGGGTAATGGATTCCATATACCTACAGTTCTACACCTACAAAATCAATTGTTAAGCTAGCCAATTAATCTAGATGGTAAACCCTTGTAGTAATTAGTAGTAGAAACGTGTTAGACAAAATATTTAATTAGAGGTAGATCTGTAATGGCCTGGTGAAGCGCCTCTATCCAACTGATTCACTAAAGTTTAAAGTAAATGAAATCGATGCTAACAGAAAAGGATCAGCGAATAAACTGATTTAAGAGCTCGATGTGATAGTGACTAAAACAGTTCAAAACACAAAATAGTTTACCTCGAAAACTACCGTAGGTACCTTTGGACTCCGTATATTATTCTCTTTGCTTTGAATTAATGATACATAAGCCACGCATATTACATCAGATGTTTTTGAGGTAGAAACTGTACTATTCCGGTTAAGAGTCGAGTGAGTTGAAGTGAACCTTATTAACTTACGCTCTAGTGATTAATTGCCGCTTCACGAATGGTTTAGTAATGGCGCAAACGCATTTGAATGTCGTGACGTACTTTCAGTGTCTATGGTCACAGATAATAATTATACTCTATGGTACCTGTCAAAGGGCTGATGACTTCCTAGTTGCATACCGTACAGTAGAAAGTTATGTATTGGTACCTTACTTCCCTATCCGGATTTTGTTAATATGTCTCAGTAATAAATAAAATGTGAATTTCAATTTGATCTTAGTATAAAAGTTCCGCCTACATTTTAATTTAGAAAGCCTTAAGCAATAGGCACTTAACTGCCTACGTACGAACTCGAACGAACTTTATTGCGACTTTACGCGATAACTATCTTCTGTAGTTAACGTACCTAAGCAGGCTGGTTGAAATTAAATTTTAGATAAGAAAATGGATAACACAAAGGCACCTAATGAATGCAGAGGAAGTTGTAGATTATCAAGCTCGGTGATGTGCAATAGGTGACGCCATGGTGACGCCTATGTCCAGCTGAGGACTGCTGTAGAGTCCTAAACCAATGAGGAGGAGGTGCCTAGATTAGAGTAGATTAAGGAGACCGTAGATATTTCTAAAACACTTACCGTTAATCGTATAGCATCAGAGCTGGGGAAGTCCCATGTCAAATTAAATAATCGTGGTGTAATTGAATTTTCTGAAACTGTTTCTCATGTCACTTTATGTAGCAATTAGCGTCAGATGTTTCAGACAGATACGATCTATCAATATTGTCCTGTACCTGAACATTGCAAATCTCGTTGTCAAAGACAAGGGCAATGCATGAAGATCATTATCACTGATTGCTAAACCTCAAGGACTTGAAATAATTAATTAAACTAGTTCGTCTCGTGTGGACAGTTGTAAACTTGACATAGTGTTATGATGACATAGTCTGGAGCCGGTTGAGTACCATGTCACACCACATCACCGGTTCTGATCCATGACGCAATGTAATTGAAGGCTTTACCGATATGTATAGCATGATATTACAAATTGTAATACCCAGTCGACATGTCTAATCCTATTATATCTATGTACCGTCTGAACAAACACATGAATTTGAACAAACATACTAGTTGTCTTTTAGCTTTGTATGTTCTACTCATAGGCAAACGCCTTTCCCATATATTTCCAAGTAGGTACTCTTTTAAGCTATATCACGGTTCACAACTAAACTTAAAATGTCTTTAAGGTTATAAGTACTCTTTTCTTGTGTCACTGCAGGAACCATCCTTTAAGCCAGCTTGTTGCAGCTTACCATAAAGGGTGTAAATACACCCTTAATGAATCCGAGAGGCACTTGGTCTTTAGTCATTCTGGTATTTTAATGTTCTTGATGATACCTAGGAACCTTCTAGTTACAGAGAAATTGAAGGTCAAAGTTCCAACTTATTCCCACGTTTTATTTGAAATCCAAGATATAATAAATGTTTCCTTTACTGCAAATACCTCCATGACCCCTGTTCTATTCAATGCATAATCACGTTATCAAAACAATGTCTGAGTGCGTTATATTGAGCGTTATATCGAGAACCGTGATTTCAACAACATAAAAGTCGTTTCCCAGTAATTATTTTTGCGCAGTGTTACTTAACTTGATGTTCAAAGTGGTTGCTGACGATTCCGTTCACACTCTGTATAAAACAGAAATTGACATCATTTTGTCCAAACAAATGAAGATAAAAACTGGTCCACGGCGAAGTGCCACAAGAAACGATTTTATGAAAATCACCAAATATGGGCAGGGCAAACGGATAGTTGGTATTTTAAGGCATCGTTCACACCAAACGTATAGTCGGAAATAAATCTTTCATACATTTTGTACTGGAAGTGGATACTCACAGTCGACGGCTGATTATACGCATTGGTGTGAACGATGCCTAAGCGGGCGCAGTCGCTGGTAAAAGTTTGTAGGTAAGATGTTAAAATAAAATGCGGTAAGACGGAGTCAAATAAATTACTCTACGAATTTCACTTTAATTAAACAAGTCAATATTTCCAAAACAAGTGGTAATCAAATTGCTCGGAGCTTAGAACGGGTTTGACCAAAAGCTGGTTAACATAAATATGTTTCCCATGTCGTATTTTATGTAATTTGCACACCGCAGTGGGTTTCCAAAACACCTTATTTGCTTGCACGTATGTTGGACATGCCACGGTAGATATTCATATGGAAATAAATCTTGAACGCCCTTCATCCATTAATCAATACCACAACGTTTCTAAACCAAGTAAAACGCATTCACATTTAGTGATAGATCATAGTGCAACTGGTTATGGGAAGGTGTTAAAATCCTCGTTTCGTGTATAGAACAAAAGTCTTGAAATCCATCAAAAGCCAGAAGTTCCTTCTTCGTCTAAAGTGCCTGTTGCTTTCAAATTCAAGCCAAACATGCATTAGGATAGGCTTACAGATATTCCTAACTAGAAATCTATATACATATAATAAAAGAGTAAAAAAGCTGTGTCCGTACATTGAACGTATTTAAAAAATAATAATTGAAGGGGGTTTAGAAACAGTAATAGAGCACAAATCCAAAAAAAAAAGTCTGTCTGTTTGTTTGTACACGCTAATCTTCGGAAGTACTGGACGGATTTGAATGATTTTTTGTTGTACAGGTATTATATCTGGGCAACATATAGGCTATAATTTATCTTGGAAACCTGAACACCTGATGTAGAACCGCAATGGACCAGCTAAACTATAAGAGATACAAATATGACACCATAGCAAAAATTGTTCCGCGTGATGAGCATTTTCTGCTGAGCAAATAAATTTGAAGATCTGGAACACCTGATGTGGAACTCCAAGAGCCCAGTTATACCATAACACATATAGGAATGACGTCTTAGCAAAAGTTGTTCAATTTGATGAGCACTCTCTGTTGACTTATAAAAATCGAAGATCTGGGACACCTGTCGTGGAACTCCAATAGACCAGCTACACCATAACACATATAGGAATGACGTCTTAGCAAAAGTTGTTCAATCTGATAAGCACTCTCTGTTGACTTATAAAAATCGAAGATTTGGGACACCTGTCGTGGAACTCCAATAGCCCAGCTACACCATAACACATAAAGGAATGACGTCTTAGCAAAAGTTGTTCAATTTGATGAGCACTCTCTGTTGACTTATAAAAATCGAAGATCTGGGACACCTGTCCTGGAACTCCAATAGCCCAGCTACACCATAACACATATAGGAATGACGTCTTAGCAAAAGTTGTTCAATCTGATGAGCACTCTCTGTCGACTTATAAAAATCGAAGATCTGGGACACCTGTCGTGGAACTCCAATAGCCCAGCTACACCATAACACATATAGGAATGACGTCTTAGCAAAAGTTGTTCAATCTGATGAGCACTCTCTGTTGACTTATAAAAATCGAAGATCTGGGACACCTGTCGTGGAACTCCAATAGCCCAGCTACACCATAACACATATAGGAATGACGTCTTAGAAAAAGTTGTTCAATTTGATGAGCACTCTCTGTTGATTTATAAAAATCAAAGATCTGGAACACCTGTTGTGGAACTCCAAGAGCCCAGCTACACCGTGACACATATAGGAATGATGACGTCTTAGCAAAAGTTGTTCTGTCTGATGGGCATTTCCTGTTGACTTATAAAAAATCGAAGATCAGAAACATCTGATGTGAAAATTATTGCAAAGCTATCACTAATTTCACTTTACAGTTATAAAATAACAAAAACTGGGAGTACCTCCACGCGGTTAAGGCGGTAATAGTTTAGGACTGATTTTCGATTTTCGATGACGATGGTATATCATTGAAAATTTGACTCTACTGGCCAAAACTCCCATTTATTATTTTGTTTTATCGAATAAATATGTCTTCGAGCTTATGTTATTTGAGTGTATTTGGCATGAAAAGACAGAAGAAGAGCGCTGAACACGCACACAACAAAATATTCATAATCTGTTAGAAAGTGAGGGAGGAAGAATTGCTGAAGTACGGCATGAAGAAACAGAAGAAGAGCGCGAAGACTTCGACATTCTCTGAACAGAATGTCGATAACATCTGAAGAATCGGGTGTCTCAAGATATAGCCGTAGGGCATGACGACCTTCCGTAGGTTGATAAGAACCGGAGTTCATTTACGTATACTCCTATGATTGAATACGCCACATATTCCGCCATCGGAGGTATGGTTCAAAATTTTACTTTTTGTGAAGCTGTTAAATGACAAAAAGAAACAAACGGTATGTGTTGCTCAGGTGGGAAAGATCCGTTATTTTCCAGTCCCCGGGCTCTTAGATTAGACGTTTCAGATCTTCGATTTTGACGAACCCGGTGTCGCTGGCAAAAGCAACAGGATCCGCGTACGAAGTCGCGGGCAGAAGCTAGTTGTAAATAAGCAAGCCTACCTATTTCTTCTCACATCGCAGTGCTTTTCTAATACGAGCTGCCGATACATTAGGTATACCGTATAGAACTGGTAAGATATGGTTTAAAATCTTTTAGGTCAGCACTAAGGAGGCTGTATATCTTGCTACTTGTCGATTGCTCAACCCATGTCTAGACTGGCTATTACTCTATACCACATTATTTATTGTCGCCCGGTCGCTCGTTTAAGAAACTAATTCATGAATATTATGAAGATGCACAGTTGCTGTGAATGTAGGTAGTGTTAGATGAACGTAAAATAATCTTGGCATCGACGTAGCATTGAATTATTTTAAAGAACTTTAAGTAAATTTGATTCAATTTAAAATTGCTCTCGCAATACATTCTAACGCCATTCATCAGTTTGTGCTATTTATGTATCAGACCATATCACAAAAAGTCGGAAACCAAAAGATGCCAAAAAACATAAAAATCTACTCAAGGTCGTCGCTTTAAAGTCAAACGGTAGATTTTATCCCTTAGGCAGTTGTGTTAAATGGAATTTATCAAATGAATGATTCGGCTGCGTGCGCGACCATGGCGGGCCCACCGTTTTAACAGATGCGATTATGAACCACTCATGCGCCGATCGTATCAAGATGGGTGAACCCAAAAGGAATAATATAATTAAAATAATACTGGTCACACCTATTCACGAACTCGATCCAATTTTATTAGTAATCAGCAAATATTTTGAATTGTTACCATTGTTCAATTAGTAAGAGCGTCGCTGATCGCGTTCAATTTCACTGGTGAAATTTGGAAACTAGGTATAATAAATCCAATCCACAATTCACGTCCAAATCATTAGTCGTGTTTGCCAATTATTAGAGTCTGTGACATACTTAGACAGTTTCACAATAAGCATGGACATTTAATAGACATTAGACATGGGCCATATAGACAAACTTGTCTCTCCAAATCTATTACTTATGTTTGTTTGTATCAAACTTTGCTGGATGATTTGAAAGGCTATGGCACGCACCTCCATCAATTACAGTGATGACGGAACTGATTTTTAGCTGCTTTTTTCTAGTTCCTTATGTATTTCAGATATCTATAGCGCTTTTTAAATGCATCTATGGTTATCGAGGTCGAAGTAGCATGGCCACCGATTTGTCCAACATAGAGCCCCACAATTAATCATCCTTTAAACCAGAACAACACACAATAATACCCAAATACATTAATAATAACCATACGTGAGGGTCACAGAACAATCAATCAATACATTAGTTAAAGCACGCGAGAGCAATTTTTCAAAGCCTGAATAGTTATGGTAGTTGATCATTAATATGGTAGGATATAGTGTCTTATTAGGCAATTAGTCAGGCTAAGGCCATGCGCCTGGGCATGCCGTGACCCGACCACTTACGAAATGCACCGACCGCCTACGAGCCGCGCCCTCGGTGACAATCCAGCACACACGTGTACGTAATGATCTGTATGAACTAATTGTTAATAAGTAGGTAGCTGTACTAGCTGCCGATATACTCGTTCGAAAGCTAGGTATGTCGCTTACAAACGTCATTGGCGGCAAATCTGCCTATGATAGGAGTCCAGTGTCAGACTGTTCCAATCAGCGAGAGGTCACTAACAATCCTATCATCATCAGCCTATTAATATGTTCCTACTGCTGGGACACAGGCCTCCTCTATACCTACCGGCCCTACCGCTAATATACTCGTACTACTATATGAAAAAGTGCCTACAGCCTTCTTATTTTCAGAGGTTTATTATTTCCAGAAATGGTTATTTTTAGATCAGTGTAGAGTGTCTTTAATCTCTATTAAAATGTTTAAATTCGTATCAAGTAATATCAGCACTAAAAACAAACATGAATTACGATTAGCCTTGATAAATCGGAAATGGTGTATTTTGATCATCAGACGTTATGAGGACAGCGATGCATTTTTTTTGCCGCCAGCAGTATTTCCTGAAAAAGGTCATTATTTACTGCGTGACTACTCCAAATATGGCGCTGTTTACCAATAAAAGATCAATAACCAGATCAAAGTGAATAATTAAAAATATTTTATTACTGTTATGATGACCTTTTAAATTTTTTGTAAGGTCTAGACCACAAAACCTTTTTTGGTGTAATCAATAAAAACGCGTGACAGCTATGCGGAAATTAAAAAATATGTTAACCCAAATAAATGAAACGTTGCACTTTGTGAAATAATAATATTTATAAATAGATTACGGATACGAAAGAATTAAGTCAAGGTTACTCATGATATCTTGGTTCGTAAGAGCATAATTTTATATCTTTACCATTCAATGATGGACAGAGAATCCAATTGCGTAAATGTAGGTCACAATTAATTGACATAACATGATGTGCGGATTACAGATATTATATTCCTGATGTGCTAATGTTACACAATGGACCTCTTCGTTATAATGTTACAAAAATATTCGATTTAGTGCGTAATGCTAAGGCGAAAGTTTCACGAAGACTTTGTTACTCGTTTTGTTTTGCAATAGTTGCGGAATTTAGAATGAAAATTATGGTCCAATCAGGATTGTTTCTCAATGACATTGGTAAAATTTTATGTTTCATCGACGAATTATGGCGAAGCTTAGATCTCAATTGGAAGGCATCTGAAAGGCTGGTCGCAGCTGGTCCCCCCTCCCCTTCGCGTATTTCGCGGGTGCGCTCGCGCCGACCTTCGTAGTCATATGACTCCGGAGCTTCGTATTGATCTACTTTTCGCGAGTTCGCGTCTCGCTGGCAGTACGCAAGTATATGCCCTTCATCAGGCGTTCTAATCGCTGCGAGGAATCTACAAGACGCTCGTTGCAGATAAGAATTTACCTTACACGACGAAACTAGTGATTTGTTTAGTCAACGGTTTTTCGTTACTGCAAGAGTTGAGTTCTTTTATTTTGAAACGTTTTGAAATGGAACGTTCCACTTTTAAGCAAAGATGTCTCTTTGCTTTTGCGGTCGGTCATAACGTTGGCATTTAGATGAAAGACATCCAGTAGCTACAGAGCTATAATCACTTACTTGCCGACAAGTACTGACATTTATTAAGCTGACATTGAACACACTTTAATAACCTTTATTATATTTCTAATTCATTTTAATCTTAGGAGCAATAAGACGAGACATGATCTTAAAAAGAGTCTTTAGCTTGGACTAGACTATTCGGCTGCACATAGAAGATATTTATCTAGGTAACTTGTGTAATAAATGTGGATAATTGGAATATTTTATATTTCGTTGGTTTTGAAGGGTAACATTAGTAAACCTCGGTTGCATGACCAATTGCTATTCACTATAAATCATTTGTTTAACAAGTCTGCTCGCTATGTAAATGTCATGAGGTGTGGGTGTGAATAATATGTATGAGAATGGAGATTGTAGATAGTCAGACTATGACTACTTCATTACGATTGTGAGTTCTTTCTTTATTAGCACACAATGGACCACCGTTGCGCTTGTATAATATTTACTAAACTGCGCTATTCTGTTTTGTGTCTAGATTTTCACTTTCTAACTTCAAGTCATCTGTCTAGTAATCTAGATTAGATAATACCTACGTAGCTACGTAGCTTTATAATACACATTACAACCTTAACTAAATAAACTTCAACTCTCAAACTCATAAACACTTTCATAAAATTACTAGAACATTCGCGCCGCGGTTTCAGGCAATTTCATTAGATTAACGAAATGTCAAAAGCAATGATAGATTGCTTGTCCATTACCAACTAACCGTTTTGTGCTCATTCAAGGATTGGCATGAAAGTGGCCGGTAATTCTTACAAATAGCCAACAATCAATGTTACATTAGATCGAAACCAATCCAGCTTCTTCAAACAAATCTATATAACATTAACATAAGATATTCATAACACCACGCCTGTCATTCCTAAATAGTTAGACAGAGGTGAACTCGTACCACTACCTAAGAGTAGGTACACCAACCTCATTTCGTCAGTTATGTTTTTAGGTTCATGTTATACGGGGCCTTTTCCCTTAATCCGGGCACTAATTCAGACACTCAAATTTTGCTTCAGAGAAATTCCTGATAGCAAAACCCAAAAACTATTTGCCCAACGTCGTGGGAATCGATTGCAGGAAGGACCTCATGCTAATGTGATGTATAAAAGATAATTACCGCATGCATGAATGATCATCACTTGAGAACGGCTTGAAGGATTTGCCTGTGTTTGAAATTGACAGGATATCGTTTGTATAAAAAATCTAAATTCTCTTCTCATTTCTCGCAGTCGTGCGAAGCAGAGGCGGGTTTCTAGCAGTTGATACAATTCGCAATAGACCGTGAGGTTTTAAATTATTATATCACTGTTATTTGCACAATGATTTACTTTCCATTTCACGGCTGTATGATTGTTTGCACCTAAGTAAAGATATCTAATAGAAGTAATAGTTTTTTGTTCTTACTAGGTCGATTCAAGTCAGTAAACCGAAACTAATGTTTTACTGAACAAGTTTTCCTCTTTCAGAGACTTCAGATTAATCGATTAATTGCATAGGTATGTTAAATCAGGATTCAGATCATTCGTTTCAGTGATTTAGGTTATATAACGAGGTTATAAACCTGGAACGCTGAGGACACAGAGTAATAAAAGTCTTAGTACTTACTTCAGGAGCCATAGTCGGAGAACGTATATTTTCGTCTTTTAGCACCATGGCCTTCATATGTCCAGGAAGTTAAATAAACGGATCATATCCCTTTTGTTTGGCAACCATATCGGTATCTACATATTTTATCTCGTGCATTAAGGCGGGTAGGTTATATCTGATGCATCCATTAAGATTTTGCACATGTGATAGCTTTGTGACGTAAAATCGTGCTGCTTTTGATCTTTGCCTATCGTGAGCTTTGTGTAGAGTAGAAAACGAAGGCATTTTTTGGCAATTCAGATTTGCGTCCCTAAATATAATTATTATACCACGTTGGAGACGCATGATAAGAGAAAAATGTAAATTATCCTTAGAGAGATTTAAGAACCACTTATGAAAGATTAATTTAAATGGGCCAGGTATACAGGGTGTAAACCGCCTCATCACAAAGCCGTTAACCAAGCATTCTGTACATCAAACTAAGTAACTTTACGCAAAAATTATTGCTGGGAAACAACTTTTTTTTTTTGAGGTTACAAATCATGTTTTGTGATAGAACTCATTGTAACGCACTTAAAACATTGTGCTGATGGATGGATGGAATAGTACGGGGGTCGTGGAGGTGTTAAAAGTAAAAATCCGACAAAAAAACTAGTATTTAAAAAAAAAATTGTCAAAAAGTTGTAACTTTGACCCCCCATATCTCCGTAACTAGAAGGTTCCCAGGTATGGTGTAAAACAAAAAAATGATCGCAATGATAGGGAGAACAAGTGCCTTTCGGCTTCGTGAAGAGGTGGTTTACACCCTTTATGATATATTTAAATGAAGGGTCTGTCAGGCCCCTTTTTTTTTCGGATGGGAAATCGTCAAATGACTTTTACTGACTAAAACCCATCCATGTTCCTTCCTCGCCCTTTATGTTCCGGGGCTGCGGTATCTCTTTCGAACAGGCCCGCAACCCCGGCAGGCTTCGGCCCTTGCGTGCCCGTCCCCTTATGCTAAGGCGCGCGTGGAACACGAACGCGCCGTCGACACGGCCTGTCGTCATTAGACGGACGGACGGCTAGCTAGCCCATAGCTAACCGTCCACAGGCCCGCATCTACGGTGGCCGGTAGCCACCACGTGGCCCCCGACGCCCGGTGCGTCTCCCGCGGCGGCTGGGAAGAGAGGCTCTCTCCCTCTCTCGTTCCGCCACGTCTGTCAGGCCCTTGAGTTAAATTAAAGGTTCACATAACCGCTCTCGAAACAGCCAATGATAAAAATACTGCAAAGGTCGAATTTTGCCTTGCCCTCTGATAAATGATATCATACCTACCGATAACTGTCACTGACCTCTACTCTACACGGCCTTTACGGGTTTCAGGAAGTTTGTATAAATAAGCATTATTAATTTAAAGCAGTGCAAAACAAATGAAATTCAATTTACCTAAGTAATCTTTTAAATTGGTGCAACGCGGCCCTGGTCTATTTTATGCCAATTTAGTTACGGAAGTATCCGATGCAAATGATGTAAACTTGGTTGCACTTCGTGGACAATATTTTGGCATAGTTTTAAAGAAATGCTGATGATCGTAAAATTACCTGCGGTTAGATGCAACCGAGTGTATTACTGTGGTCTACGTGTATTTTGCATTTGTTTATTGACCTGTTACATTGTTACGACATTAAGTTATAAGTGACGTTAGTTTTGAAAATACTGAGTTAAAATAACTAAGTGACGTTAGTTTTAAAAATAACTGAGTTAGAATAACTAAGTGAGGTTAGTTTTTGAAATACTTAACTGAGTTAAAATAACTAAGTGTGGTTGGTTTTTAAAATAACTGAGTTAAAATAACTAAGTGTGGTTGGTTTTGTAAAATCATTTCGAAACAGGTCTTGTTTCGAAATTTCTGAAGACTTATTTCCAATAGGTACTTCTAAATATAAATATGTATTTGGCATAAGTCGACAGTAGGTACTTCGAAACTCTTATTGTAGGTACCCACAGAAATATTAAAAACAGTAGGTACCTATAGAGTAAAAAGAAATCTCCTTCACACTGAAAGTGCAGATGTCTTGTTCTGCTTTTAAATCGATCATCATCATCATTTCAGCCGAAAGACGTCTACTGCTGGACATAGGCCTCCCCCAAGCCACAGATATTATAATACCCAAGCGAAATCAAGCGGTTCAATCGAGCGATGACTAAATAATATTCATAATTACTGATTATACCCATACAAATATCCAAATATTTGAACAGGTAAGTAAGTAGTAGGTAAATTTCATCACGCATAATTACAGGATTAGCCTCATAAATACTAATGAACTCATTAGAACTTTATTATACATTATGGGTTATTTAATATTTATTACGCACAATTTAAATTGAAATTATTAAAATTGAGAATCATCCCACGATCTAATAAATCCTTGTCGGCCTTGGATGCAAGCTGGACAAATTGTTAATGTGGTGGTCACGACTGCACTGATTATATCCTTAATAAAAGACAACTTTAATTTATGACTGGACATTTAATCGACATGTATTAATTGGACGGTAACGGCAAATATTTGCCTGCGTAGATTGAACTATGCATTGACCAAAATGATCTTGCACTCGTCGCGAAGGTGTTCTAGAATAAGCATTTGTTTTTTTTCTTAATTTAAAAACCTGCCAAGTCTGAGTTGAACTCGCATAAGAAGACTTTTATTCTTACTATTATACCTCCGAAAAGAACGTTCCTTTTTGACCACTTTAATTTCTACATATTTTTTTATTATTTATCTTATAGCGGCCATAGACTATGTAAGAAGTGTACGTGTATGCTACTTTAAATAGTCGATCGATTTTTGAAACACTTTATTGAATAGGAGATCTTATTCGAAATCTAAGTGCAGTATGGTTATTACATTATTTCTCTATACATAAAAGGTTTAAGTATAAAAGAAAGTCACTACTTCGGTTCAAAAGATACAGTCCTGTGAGTGTGACGGACGGACAGACGAATGGACAGACAGCGGAGCACCCTTTGGGTTCCGGATCCCTAAAAAGTAACTCTTATCTACGTTTAACATTGCTTAATTTCCTATACGTATATATTTATCATAACACCAAGGCCTACCGCAAACATAGAAACAACATACCTATCATTACATTCAGTATCAACCGCTCTCATTCCACCAAAATTTTGCATATAAACAAAAGTAATGTTCGAACTTATCCGCAAGATATATTACATACAGCATGTTAACTAAATCGTATCAGCCATTAAGACACGCCTTAGTTGTAACTCACAGAAGTAGGTAACGAATGTCTAAGCCGAGCACCATATGTAAGGAATTACGATCAAGCTAAAAGCGAATACAGGTACAATTTTGATTTACGAAACTGCAGTGCAAGTACGTAGGATTCGATAGGACTCGATTAAATAAATTTAACAGTTTTTCTCGATAAAATGAGGTTTTGACTCCGTAAAAACTCATTTTCAACCGACTTCTAAAAAGAGGAGGTTCTCAATTCGTCTGTATTTTTTTTTTTTTTTTTTTTTGTTTGTTACCTCAGAACTTTCGACTGGGTGAACCGATTTTGATGTTTTTTTTTTATTTGAAAGCTGGTGCTTCCCGTTGGGTCCCATTTTAATTTGTTGAAGATCTGATGCTGATCTTCGGAGATATACAATGGAACTCTTCAAAAATAGACGGCAAATCTGCAGTGATTGCTGTATTCGCTTGTAGGTTCATTGTTTATACTACATCATGACGTAACATCACGCCTGTATGCTCTGAGGGGGTACGCAGATGTGTACAATATACCCAGATTTCGACAATGTTTGTTACGTCAGAACTTTCGACTGGGTGAACCGATTTTGATGAATCTTCTTTTATTTGAAAGCTGGTGCTTTCCGTGTGGTTCCATGTCAATTTGGTTAAGATGTTACGCTGATCTTCAGAGATATAAATGGAACTCTTCAGAAATACACGGCAAAGCTGCAGTAATTGCTGCAATCGCTTGGTTGTTTATTGTTTATGCAACATCATGACGTAACATCACACCTGTATGCTCTGAGGGAGTACGCAGAAGTATACAATGCACCCAGATTTCGACAGTTAGACGTGTAATGTTCCATTCAATGGGATCCCGGAGAAATAGAGGTAACTCCTTAACTTTATAGGCACACCAGAAGCGGTTTGGGTAGTTTTAGGCAGAGTACAATCTCGGAGTGATCCCGTTTCGATTTGATAAAGATCTGGTGACTTCGGAAGATAGGCAACTGAACTCCTTAATAAAATATGATAGCAAGTGTACTGGGATCGCTGAATACTCACGTCTGTCTATTGTTTACACCAGTTCATAACAAAAAATCACACCGATACGCTGTGAAAGGGTAAGCACCTGTGAACCACTAAAAAGTGAAAAATAAAAACTTTTTTGCAAAAAATATAACCGACTTCACACAAAAAAGTGAAAAATAACTTTAGCTTCAGAAGTCGGTGACAAAAAAACTAAATCAATCAAACAAAGGTCACCGACTTCAGAAGCTAAAGTTATTTTTCACTTTTTTGTGTGAAGTCGGTTATATTTTTTGCAAAAAAGTTTTTTATCGAGAATAAATGAAAATAAAATGTCAAATTTATCTAACGGACCAATGCTGGTCCGAACTTAAGTGTATGACAACATGCATGGGACAAGAATTAGGAGATGAAATTGGCAGCAAATCTGAAAGGTAAATTCGGAAAAAAAACATACCTACCAGGCAGTCATTGGGGACTGTCTATAGAAGTAAAACTAAGCTTATAATAATAATAGTTTATTTATTTCGGAAAATCTCCATATAAGTAACATTATTAATAAATCACAAAACATAAAATGTTAATGTGTTAGTAAAACAAAAATGGACCTAGACATAAAACGTTAACGTTACGTTAACTTAATTGTATTTGACTAACTGTTCTTGAAAGCGTTCGGTAATGATGACGCGAGTTTCATGATTTTTGTTCACCCAAAAAGTGCTCAACGCGCCTAAAGAAGTATTCACTTCAAAAACTACTGAATAGAGAAAGAGAAGAAACAACTGAAAGAGTTAAGTAGATTAGTAAAACTCAGACTTACAATCTATGCAGTGGACGGGACATTGGTACATAAACGATTACCTACATTTTTTTTAAATACTGGTCCTACACTGTCAAAACGTAAGGAACACCAACGTAAGGAACAATTCAAGTAATAAGACGTGAACAGAAGGTTGATTTATTTCCAAATGAATATTGATAAATAATTAAAAACTTATTTCAAGAGCCGAACTTATTTCAGGAATCACATTTGCAACAATTATAAAACCGGTGTAAAATGCTAGATGTCAAAACACCAGCTGCGAAATATGTCGTACAATATCATACAGTATTATTTCAAAGAAGTGACATTCGCGTGTAGGCTGCATTCAGAATGCGGGTAAACTTGTCTTAGAAAAACCAATCATATCGAGCCATAATTTCGCAATTAACTTAATCAGGTGTGTACCGATAAATTATAAGTAGACGTGATTTTATAGACACTTGCGCAATACTATAAAAACTGTATTTTCATTTACAAATACTATGATCTCACACGAAGGCCGCATACCGACTGGCTATAAACTTGTATGACTGTATGTATGTAGGTACATAGTTTATATCCGAAACGGATGTAATGTCGGTTAAAAACAAGACCTCTATGTAATCTACTTGAACATTTACATATGCCTCTCACGAATGTATCCCAATTATTCAGGTATTTGTGTATTCGTTGGGACGTAATGTTACCAAAGATGTTTTGACGAGGGCACAGGTTATATGCGTATGCACTATGAATCTAGCTTACCAACTGTCTGTGTGTATTTTGTATAAGTAGTTTATTAAAGGGTGCAGACAATGGTCACCGTCAGGATGGCTGGACCAAATGAGATATGAGACCATGTGCACTGTTCACTACCTATTTGCTACTATTTTCTACCTTTAGGGCTGGTTTCTCAATCGCCAGTTAACTTTTATCCGAGGAATAACTTTCATAATTTGACAGTTTTTGTATGGACTCTCTGTCAAAACGTCAGATTTACTCTTCTGATAAAAGTTATCTAATGATTGAAAAATCAGCCAGAAAAGACGTCAACAATTTATGTACAGGCGTTTTAATGGCTTTTATTAATAACTATTTATAGGAGCTTCATAAAGCTGAGTAACAAATTTAGGTTAAGGTAGCAAATAGGTAGTAAATATTTACATTAACAACGCAGTTAATTCAATGCTAAAACTACGAAAACTTGAAAGTGGTCAGCCAACCTGACGCCAGAATGGCTGACCACTTCATTTCTTTGATATCTCTCTTAGCGCAAAGGTAGCAAATATTTCATGAAACGAAGTAAATAGTAGCAAATAGGTAGGAAACAGTGCACATGGTCTCATGTACATATCTCGATTGGTCCAGTCAACCTAACGGTCACCAGACAATGGACGTTGCTGGTTCGCAGTGAAGCGACGCGGCCGCAGCCGGTGGCTCTTCGATCATCTTGCATAACGCCCATCCGTCTCGACCAAGTATTTGTTCACCACGCGTTTCGCCACTCAGACATGCTCTTACCCAAACTGATTGCGGAAAATAATCCAATAAAATGTGCCAAACCGGAAAAAGAGATCGTCTTACCGCATGTTGTTACAATGTCTACTTCAGTGTTACCTTTCTATTGAACCAAAAAGTGTATGAGGTAAAGTTGAAAAAAAAAATGAAGCTGAATATTTACATGGTTTTGCTAGTAGTCTCTAATAATGTGGGTGCAGCTCATCCGGTTGCTGTAAAATGGTAACCAAGTTGGAGAGGATGTATAAATATTGATACTACTTAGTAATGCTTATATCCAGTTATCATCAATTAATTTTTGACTATGTCTTTATACACATACAATTTTTTTTAACAAATTCAAACAAAAAGCTACCAAATAGTCGAATTATGAGCAATTATGTCCAATTCTGGGTTAAGCTCGCCGTTGTACATTATCTATATTTTGTAATTTTGTGTATATATTTCTTTATAATTTTTTGTGTGCAATAAAGAATAAGAATAAGAACGATGATGAAATTCTAGAAACAGTAATACCACCGTTTAGAAATAATTATTATAATAAATATTGCGGCCAAATGTACCTATGTACGAGTATTATAATAATTATACACAAGAAACCTGACATAAGGTCTTAACCATATCGATGCAAATCGTTCTTAATATTTATTACCGATATAATATTCGCACTTGACACCACCAATCACACAAGTTGACACACATAGTGACAAACTTAATTGGTTTACCAATAAACTTTAATTAAACTTATTACAGCCATCGTATTGACGAAATTATGCAATCATTAAACAACAAGCTGTCTTTGACAACGAGTGACAGTTTCCACACAATAGAATCCAAACACTTTCATCTAGTCAGTTTTTTTTTGTCTTCTATTAAACCTTTGATGAAGTATTAGAATGTTTTCTAACAGGATTTTCATTGTTTTCACATAACAAAACACGTCTGTTATCCCCGTGGGGGAAGGCAGAGGTGTATCTAATAGTAGACCAGCATTTCGCCAGTTACGTTTACAAATATCACTTTGTCTGACCTGAGTATCGAACCCAGGAATCATGGTCAGCAGTTGTGCTAGCGACCACTAGACCAACGTAGCAGGCTGTTTTCATATGTTTACGCATTTTCTGTATTTTTATTCATCCCTCAGAAAGAAAGAAAAGAAATGTACCGAATCTATCAATAATAATATTATGCGAATTAGGCAATAATAAGAAGGTGAGTATACTGATTTTCAGCTGCAAACTGCGCGCGATAGTTATACCTTAATGCGGAATAGTTTGTCAGAAATTCTTGACGCTATCTGCGTACAATCTTAGACGTTTACTCGTAAATTAATTATACGTATTTGCTTTCGTAAATGTAGATTATGTAATAAATATTTACAATCTGTTTGATAACATAATCGTGATTAGCTTGTGAGGAGATCTAATTATCCACTCGTCGACACATGTTTGTCATAAAACACATTCTGCTGTACTTATTTGTCGTCAGCTCTATACTTGACGATAAATAATTGTATTTTAATTGATTACAGTTAGAAGATTGCCGATAGCATCGATTATTCAGCAATTGGTTTTATTCACACTTACTGTAACCATAGTGGGTTTTCTAGCATAAATTAAATCTATTAACTATCTGTAGTACGTAGAACGTGTAAATCAGATAGAATAATTCGTCCCACGAACTTACGTGACAGTTTAATATCACTGCTAAGATTTGTACCACACAAAAAATATTTATGACACAGATAAATTAGTAAGACCTCCTTATTTAAACCAAGAATTTGTACCTACAAGTTAATAATAATTTCCAAATATCGTATAAGTCAGAAGGTCGATAGCTACGATTTAATTCTAAGTAATGCCACCAATATAAAGTAGAGCTCATGTACATTGAATTGAAGTAGGCATATAAAGTTTTTATTACCCGTTAATAATGTATGGATTCAAGGAACGTATAAAATAAAACGGTCCATTATAATGAAAGATTTTTACTGAGGTTATAACAATTAACGCGCTGATGCAACGTAAATATAAATTTTTACACTGCATACACCCAAAAAGGATTTTTATAAGTTCATTATAAAATTATACATAATTAAGAGAATATTCTCGTATACTAAGTTCAATATTTACTTACAAAATATTATAAAAATGTGATGCAACAAACACGCCTGAATAAGTAATAAACTAGAAAATATGTGCAGTGCATACAACCTTATTTAGTGCTTATTTCTACCTAGAAATTCAGGTCACATGAATTTTTAAGAGCCTATGACACCTTATAGGCTATAAAATTTAGTGAAGTTTGACATGAACCATATATAAGGACACATTTATAATGTAATAGGTGCTAAAGGTGGACACTAATTGGCTCAAATAGTTTGGAAGAAGGCCAATGTCAACGACGGTTGATCACAAGCTGCCACTTGCAACAAATTCAAGCCGCACCCATACAGATTTAGATGTAATCAATTTTTAACGACAGATAATTGACAGGATGTTTTAATAGGATTTAATTTTTGTGTTTACCTCACGATTTTGTATCAATTGCCCCGTTTTTTGTTGATTTTCAATATCGTGGAGTCATGTGACTATAGCGAGTATGTAAATTGACATAATGTCTTCATCAATCAAGGCAACCTAACGTAGTATAATTGCATAGTGTAAAAAAATAAAAGAAGTCACGTCAGGGTAAAGTGAACACAGTTAGTGGATAAGAAGGCATGCGTTAGGTACTGACGCCTTTTTGTTTCCGATGCGAAATCATCAAATGACTCCTATCGCTCTGGGCGGAGCAGGATGGAGTGTCAGACTTTACTGACTAAAACCCATCCTCGCCCTTTTTGTTCCGGGGCCACGGTATCTCTTTCGAACAGTACCGCAGCCCCCCCGGCAGGAGGTACTGACGCCTGCACATCATTTTCAAACTTTATCACTAAAGCATTAGGTTCAAGGTTGTTTGGGAAAATTAGACAGTTTCGGTTAGCTTGATTTACATGCCATACATAAACTACACAAGCTAAATTAGCAACTCTATTTGTGGTGGTTACTACTACTACTACTACTACTGTTAGAATAAAGTTCTAATCAGCTTGCACTACAAAGTGGTTGTTACGTCAGTCACTGCGGGCCGAATATGCGAAATGAATGGTTTAAAAATCTATTGATTGGACTATAAAAATAAAACACTATGATGCTAATATGTTGCTTGTAGAATTATTTGCCAAAACATAAGGATGATCGCATGTATTCTAGTATGGTTTTTACTCGTTAAAATAATTTTTAGAGATAAGTTCGTGTTTTTTTTTTAATCGAAAAATTAATTGTATTATGTTTTCTTTTCTTTTTCTTTTCTATCCTGAAGAATACTTATCATATATTTTTTTTGGTTTTGATTATTGCAGTGAATAACTTTCAGGCATTATAAAACTCGCGTTTAGCCTGTAGTCACTTTTTCATGTTTGTGTTGGTAGAGACTCATTCTATTCTCATGAATAAGTGCAGTTTGAAAGTAATAGCATACATTTAAGTATTGATATTCTGAGTGGGTCTCCCAATGAAAGGTAAGTCAGGTGTTTAACATTCGCAACAAGCTGCCCCAGTCAACTGATACTGTAGCCAACCTTGCACTGCAGACTTAAAAAATAAAATATTGTTGGGACACTCGTAACTTGAAGTGCATTTTCCTTATTTGTAGAGCTAAAGAAATGGGCTACGATTGTGAAATGATTTCAGGTAAGTTCCTAAGCGGGACACCTCTATTTGCGACTTTTGAAAATTCACTATATGTATGCTAAACTTGAAGACTGCACGTAAGTATGACATTACATCAACTGTCTCAATTTACCCACATCCTGGGCACAGAAGTTTTTGTCCGTCTAATCTTAACAACTTCCGAAGCCGACATATCCTGGAGAACGGCGTGCAGGATAATGATTTAGAGCTTCCGTCAAGTACAAGCGAGCTGACAACACACAACGTTGATTATTCATTACCAACATTAGCGGTCTGATTGAATGATTGATTAATGATAGCTGGGAGACTCGCGGGCAGTCCTGGGGCGGGATTGCGACACCGATACCAGAGATCAACTCAACACTCTAATAAGATATCGACCTCGAACTACATTGCCGATTTGAGTCGTGTGTGAGCTATTTGAATTACACATGCGAGATTTCAATGAAGGTTGTAAATTGTAGTACAAGATGTGGGGGGCGGACGAACACCTCAGCCTCACATTACACGCTGCGGTCGATAAACAGTCGTGACCGGGAGCGGCTATCATCAACATTTTATGGCAAATAGTTTATTTAACCACGATATATCGACAGCACATCCAATGTTTCGTAATATTACCGACCTATATTGAAAAACAAAATGTATGCAACCCTGTTTAAGACATATAATTGGAACACGTCTCCTTTACAATTCTATTGTCTCCACAATGCTTGTTCTGAGTTATCAAGGTTGTAATGGCAGTGTCTCAGCTTGTAATACATGGCATGACAGCTTCAATGGCAGCAGTCTAATCTGTCGCCATTGACGAATTGATCAAATTAGTTACAACGAAGCGTAGATGTGGAATTGATCAACGTATCTCAGAACATTACGTCAATCAATGCAAAATTGAAATTGGTTTAGCGTTTAGGCGTTTATCGCGACCTGCTAAGCGCAAGACACAACAAGAAATCCCATAGATCACTATACTAGTCACATATTAAAGCTTCAAGGTCGATGAAGTACTAACAGTTCACATTTATGTTACAAATGTAAATATAAATATTTATTTATTGTTACAACTTTAAAGCGTGAACCAATACGTCCGAACAGCTCATGAATGAAATGATTGATGGATGATGATGACTGTTCAATTGTTTGTCAAATTACCAGACGTTGACTTCTGATTTACGCAACAAGGCATTTTGTAAGTGTAATAACAGTTGGGGTACTCTTGGTTAGAAAATTTTGTAAAAACGTAAATGACCATCGTCTACTTAATCTTAGTTCTTCTTCTTATTCTAAAATGGATGACTCGGATTTCTTCCGACCATAGTAGGTACGTAGCGACCTGGACAGCTCTTTCGTTTACTCGTCAGCTTCATTTAAGTCCTAAAGTGCGGTTAGTTGTAGCAGGACAAAAGTCATCACCATCATCACCATTTCAGCCGAAAGACGACCACTGCTGCCTCCCGAGTGACGCCACATTGACCGGTCCCGTGCGACTCGCATCCACGTGACATATCGTCCACTAATGTTTAGGGAGAAGTATTTTCGTTCACTTTCATCCTCGATTGCCTCGTTGGTCAAGTGATCGCAATGGACTGCTGAGCATGATGCCCTGGGTTCAATTCCCGGGTGGGGCAAACAAAACCTGACTGGCGAAATGTGGGTGTCCTATAACGTACACCTCTGTCTAACCCTGCAGGTATTACAGGCGTGATGTTATGTAACTTTCGTTCTCCAGGTGTTGATCCTTTCAATAAAGTTTTAATTGATTTTTATAGGTGTACGTACCTACATAATTTACGAATACATATAACTTATTTTTTATTTTTTTTACTGTAAGATCCGGTCTGATCAAGACGTAAATACTGTGTATTTAAGTGACATTTTATTTTTATTTTGTACTGTAAAATGACACACCATAATTCAACAATTCAATTCAGATATGACATGACTGTAATTATTAGGTACCTGTTATTGTTATTTTATTTTGTTCTATTCAATCTGACTCAGTTATTATTATGACCTAATGTGTATTCAGTGTATTGTTTACTGTTAACCGGACATCAAAACGACTTTTAGACATAATTATTTTAAATGACATGTATTATATTGTTTAATTGTGTTATTGATAAGTTTTGACTCGATGTATTTACTATATTAATTTAACAATAAAAAATCAACAGCAAACCAGCATGTGCTTTGCAGTGCCCTGACAGGGTTCATGTACAAAAACTGACAGTAATATTATTATTATTATTGTAAGATGTGTGATGTGCATGAGAGCAAATAAATAAAATATAGCCAATTAGTTGAAGAAGTATGGCCAAGTTGCAGTACTTCCGTTCTCTTTTCAAAATCAGACCCAGTTTAATGAAACATAAGCAAGAGGCAGTTGTTTGAAACGCTAATAAAGCAATAATGTTCATCATTGTGTGAATAACGTTCTCATGACGTATCGCCTATTAGCCGGAGTCACATGATGCGATGCAACAGACTCGTTACGACAAGGCCTTTCCTTTGTGAATGGATGCTCGCTCCTTTCCCTCGCGAGTGCTCTTCAAATCATTGCTGTGTGCTGTTATCGAGTTTGTGATTGTTTGATAGTGGACACGCCTTTCATTGCAACAGATTCTCCAAAGATGCAACAACTATAAAGGCTGTAAAACACCTCTTCACGAAGCCGAAAGGCACTTGTTCTCCCCATCATTGCGATCATTTTTTTGTTCTACACCATACCTGGGAACCTTCTAGTTACGGAGATATGGGGGGTCAAAGTTACAACTTTTTGACAAGTTTTTTTTTTATATACAAGTTTTTTCTGTAAGATTTTGACTTTTAACACCTCCACCACCCCTGTACTATTCAATCCATCTATCAGCACAATGTTTTAAGTGCATTACATTGAGTTCTACCACAAAACATGATTTATAACCTCAAAAAAAAAAACCCTTGCCCAGCAATAATTTTTGCGTAAAGTTACTTAGTTTGATGTACAGAATGCTTGGTTAACGGCTTTGTGATGAGGTGGTTTACACCCTGTATATGGTCAAGATAATTTAAATACTTATTACAGAAAACAGAGCAATTGGCGCACTTGAAGTAATTTCAAATTGATTCAAATTCAAATGACAGCTGCAATGTGTTAAAAAAATGTTTTTCTTGATATTTCTTACACTAGCGGACGTCACACGGTTTCACCCGGGTAGTTCCTGTTCCCATGGGAGTACGGGGATAAAATGTTACTCAGGGTGAATGTAGCTTTCCATCATCATCATCATCAGCCTATAATGTTCCCACTGCTGGGACACGGCCTCCTCTCATAGAGAGGGAATGGGCTATAATCTACCACGCGGGCCCAGTGCGGATTGGTAGATGACAGATGTCTTCGAATTTTTGGTTCTAGGACATGCCGGTTTCCTCACGATGTTTTCCTTCACCGTTTTGAGTAGCTTTCCAACGGTGAAAGAATTATACAAATCGGTCCAGTAGTTTTTGAGTTTATTCGTTACAAACATACAAATCTTTCCTCATTTTTAATACCTATTAGTTTAGATAACATCACGCCTGTACACACCTGTTAGACAGAGGTGTACCAAATAGTACACCAACATTTTGCCAGTTATGTTTTCTTAATTACCATGTAATAAGGAGCGAGATATTGCCATCAACCGGGCACAAATCCAAACTCCGTGGCTGTAACTGAGAAACTTCTGATGGAAAACCAAATATCACTCTGCCCGAATCGAACCAAGGACCCCGTGTTCAGCAGTTACGCTTGTGACCACTAGGCCAGGGGGTCTAAAATGGCCGCTTTAGCAGAACATTCATATTATTCATATTATGTTCTGCTAAAGCGGCCATTTTAGGCCCGCAGCGAGGCAGTCTAAATATTTTCTTACCTTGAAACACCATCGTTTTCGTATGACAAATGTAACTCTAAAAAGCTCTATAAAAGACTTAGTATACCAGTCCATTTACTGATGTCGTGAAGCCATAGCAAGATGCTTTTCTACTTCCAAGTTTACTTTTCAGTTTTCTATGATGATAATGAAGTTAATTTACTCAATTCTTAAGCCAGTCAAAGTCTAGAACTCGTTTCTAATTGATTGACAGCCTACTTAATATGGGTACAGCCACTATAAAATCTATTAATTGTTATTAAAGCAATATACATTACTGCTGATGAAACAATGATCCATTGCATCATTTAGTGAGAGAAGACGAGAAATCAGCTTCCAAACACGTAAGACTTATTAAAGTGTAAAAAGTGGTAAGATGTCAGCCATTAAGTACTTACTTTGAGATGAGTAAAATGTATTATATTTAGAATGCAGACTGAATTGTGTCATGGCGTGCAAAATACTCGTATAATGTGTTGCACGAGCAACTAGCAAAAAGAAAAGGAGCCGAAAAAAAAATGTGTTGTAATAAAGTAGGGATCATATAACGTTACTGAAAATGTAATATTGCATTGTTATCACACATTTAAATATAGAATTAGCAAATTCCTAACAGATGTTGCTAAAATGTTTTAAATTAAATATAAATCTATGTTTTCGACAAGCGTTTCACGTAAAGACTCATGTAATTAAAACTGACTAAATTATTAATATACAACAATTAATTAACATGCAGATTCATGCAAATTATATCTCAGTTAGCTGCTATAACATTAAAAATTAAAACGTCTTATGCAAAGTTAAAACATCGCATAATACACAAAAAATGTATGGAAATATATGTATACTTAAAACTGCATAAATACTAACTTGCTATGCCTCTTTCTAAATTCGTTAATCGAAACTTATATAAAAACATAAATATTGATTTTAACTTTGGTTAATTTGCATAGATTTTAACAAAAAACGGTTACTAAGCGCCATTCGAATTCGTATTAGGCAGTATATTGTGATTCTAAAAAGCATTATATAAGACTCTTCTTCGGTTAATTATTAATAATAAAGTAGACTGTATCTCTAAATCACCTGACAGTCTCCAAGTCACATGATATTTAATATAGTCACCCACACATCTAATTATTCTCATTGTTATATTATGGTTGTACAATCGGTGGCTGGCTATGTTTGCAGGCCAAAGAGACGTCCCCTTTCTAACTCCGTAACATAAAACCAGTCATTAGCTATGCGCGACCGTGTTTTATTTGTTTAAACATAATCGCAATATTGTAAGGGATTTTTAATTCCAGTATCAACAGAGACCTGGGGCCTTAGTCTGCTATTTTTATAAATTCATCATTCCCACACGATCCCATTCTCATCCCATTGTCATTTTGCTTAAAGTTCGTAATCTGCTAAATTCATAATGATCGATCATTGGTCGGTCAATGGTCTTGTAATAGAATTGTGTTATAATGACATTATACCTATTATTGCCATTATTATAAAACCCGCCAGATTTCATTTATATATATTTTTAACCCCGACGCTAAAACTACGAGGTGTTATACGTTTGACGTGTCTGTGTGTGTGTGTGTGTGTGGCATCGTAGCGCCCGAACGGATGAACCGATTTTGACTTTGTTTTTTTTTGTTTGAATGGTGAATAAGTCGGGAGTATTCTTAGCTATGTTTGATAAAAATCGATACAAAATAGCCGCCGCCACAAATTAGTAGATTACATTTTTATTCAACAACTCGCTCAATATTGTTATCAAATGAAAGGGCTTGACTAGTAGAATACTATACGCTATCGCTATAATAAATTTCAAATGCAAGATGGCCGCCACCACAAAATGGTGAATTAATTTTTTTTCACAACTACCTCAATATGTACCCATATTGAGGTAGTTGTGAAATGAAAGGGCCAACACCAAAAACTGGGAATATCTTGAAATAATGAGCATATGGGTAGGGGTTTTTTTTTAATTGTTAGTAAATAGCACCAGTCAATCATTATGTACTTACGTGATTAACATTCGAAGCCATTTCTTTCAATGGAGTGTCAGTGGTTGACCATTAGAAAGTCATACTGACGCCATTATGTTAGTAGATTACCAAACTTGTCAAAAACGACAATTATGAAGTCAATGATAGACTATTCTGACACTATTGTAATAGCAGACTTACAACAGCTCAGTCGTTTTCCTCATTTAAGTAAGTGGTGGAAGGTGCTTTTTGGCCTCTCAAAGACTACTATATACCACAGCAAGCTTGTGAATGTGCTGTGAGAGCAAATAGAACGTAGACGTAACGTAAAAACAACTGTTTTTCATTTTCCTTTTCCTTATTTACCATCTCTTTATCTTCAAAATGCCAAATTGTATTTTTCACGTCGTGGCTAAATAATAACAGCTGCTCGGGATAGATCTTTGCCTAGGTTGGTCTGTAGATGAGTGACCACCGTTACATACAGAGTTTCCTCCGTGCCTCGAAGAGGACGTTAAGCTGTTGGTCATTTGTCATTTGTAGATCTTTGACAGTCGTTATAAGTAGTCAGTGGCCAAAAAGTCTGACAACTAGTCCTTACTTAGGGGGTATCATATTATCGTTGTAGAGATCAGATAGGCAGTCGCTCTATGTAAAATGCTGATATTCAACAGCATCCAGTTAGACTGGAACCCACCCTTAGAGGTCTCTTCTCAATCAATTTTAACGGAAATGCCATTTCCGAAATGGTCAACCCTTCGACATAAGCATCTTGTCGACCTTCATACCACTAAGAGGCCCTGGGAATGCAAAATCCTGCACGGCGGCGGCACTACTTACTTCATTAATTTCCAGGTATCTGAACAAAGGTTATAATTGTCCTAGATCTACAAGGGCTAATAATGAGAGACAATGCTCGTAACATATTATATGCACAATGAGCACGCGAGCACGTCGATGTGCGCATGTCGAATGTGAGCCGTAATTACAAGAACATTGTTTGAATTGTGACCGATTTTATCAGGCTGGCAACATGCTTGCACTTCGTTCGTGATTTAGTTTTTGAACATGTAAACAATTCGTGTGTTAGGAAAATCAACTCATAGACCAAGCACAAGTAGGTAGTAGAATGACTATTCTGAAATCAATTTCATAAATAATGTCTACAAATAACACAGCGTTCAGTACGTCTAAGGGCGCTTTCAATTTATGCGTTTCGTGTCGCACCGCTGCGGTGCCGAAGCGGTGCGTTCGTCGTCTTGCGTACGGACGTTCGTTTGTTTTCATACAAAGCGCGCGGGGCGGCAACAGTGCGGAGTCGATATCGCTGCGGTACGGACGGCATACGTTTGCCGCACCGTGCAATGCGTTTTGTATGAAAAAAGAGGATCGTCCGTTCGCCGTACGTCTAACGCACCGCTTCGGCACCGCAGCAGGCCGCCAAGAAACGCATAAATTGAAAGCTAACCAAAGACATTCCTGCAAAAACTACTGAGCATGGATGTGTTTATGCATTGGGTAGCCAACAGTTATAGTGTATTTCTGTTAGCTGATTTATTTATCTTGTAAGTATCTGATCCGTAGTATTTGGAGGTCTGAATGATTCCTAAAAGTTTGTTCATTTATTTTAATGGGACAAGCGGAAACACTAACTCGGTTGTGCAGGTCGCTCTATGTAAAATACTGGTATTCAGCTGCATCTGGTTAAACTGGAAGCCGACCCCAACATAGTTGGGAAAAGGCTAGGCAGATGATGATATACTGGGGGAAAGATGAAATTCGTTTGAGTGTTTCCACTTAAGGCTAATTACTAAAAGTATATGATTCACTGCTATAAACAAGACCAGAAAAACGTATGATATTCTTCAGGATATATGCTAGCATGATACTGTTTTGAAAACATAATACAATTAATTCGGCTCGATAAAAAGAAATCACGAACTTACCTCTAAAAATATCTTTCAAACAATAAAAAACATACTAATATGCATGCGATCATTCTGATTTTTTGGCAAATAATTCTACAACCAATATATTAGCATGATACTGTTTTAGTTTTTTAATGCAATCAATAGTTTTTTTGTAAATCGATCGAAACCACTAATTTCGCGCTATTTGGCCCGCAGTGGCTGACGTAATAACCACTTTGTAGTGCAAGCTGATTAGAACTTTATTCTAACAGCATCATTTCAAACGAAGTTTGAACCACCACAAATAGAGTTGCTAATTTAGCTCGTCTAAGCGCCTTAACATCAATTACAAACAAAGAATTGAATAGACTTTAGATGTCAGAATTTAATATTTTCCGATTACTAGGGACTTCAATTTGCATAACACTTTCATACATCTTTCATAACAATAGTGTAGACTATACGCCAAAATGGTTGATTGGCTATTGACTTTATGAGGCTTTGTTCTAGTCTTTGAAATATTTCGGTTTCATAACATTTTTATTATGTTTTAGTTGTATTTTGTGTGAATAATTGGCTTAGATATATCTAAGCGTTTATTTATAGAGAATGCCGAACAAATCTTTCACAGATTAATTTAGAAAATGCACCGTTTAATAATTCTGTGTAGGTAATTGCAAAACAAACTACAGACAGATACCAATTAGTTATTCCGTTTAGTAATATTTTGATCATCCAGTCGTGCCCAATTAGTGATGTTCTGAAAAACAATCTTTCGCAACAATAGTTTTTGAAACAATGTTACGTTTAGTTTAATATCAACTTACCAAAGAAAGTGTGAACTTGTTACAATGGTAACAATTGATTTAGAAGAATGGAATCTTCTTGTATGCGTGCTATTATAGCAAGAAGAGACCGGATGTAGTAAGTGGTTGCAAATTTTCGTTTTTAGGGTTCCGTAAATCCGTACCCGAAAGGTAACCAACGAGATTCTATTACTAAACCTCCGCTGTCTGTCCGTATGTCCGTCTGTCTGTATGCCAGCGGGCTGTATCTCATCATGATCCGTATTATGTAAACAGTTGAAATTTTCACAGAATGTGTATTTCCGTTGCCGCTATAATAATAAATAGTAAATTAAATATTAAGTGAGTTCAATGTTACGGAACCCTGCATGCGCGTATCTGACTCGCACCAGGGATCTGGGACTTTTGCGCGAAAGACATTTGCGCGAAAGACACTTGCGCAAACCCATTTGCGCGAAAAGACAAATGCGCGAATGGACTTTTGCGCGATTGGACATTTGCGCGAATAGACATTTGCGCGCCAGGACACATGCGCGACTGGACTTTTGCGCGATTGGACTTTTGCGCGAACGGACGTTTGCGCGAAAGGACAATTGCGCGAGTGGAAACTTGCGCGAGTGGACATTTGCGCGACTTAATGGCCACAGAGGTTTACTCTGTGGAGTAAACATAACATCACGCCTCAAAATATTTGAAGAGGATTTTTTTTATTCTTTCATCATGGGTGTCATTTTCATGGTTTTTGGGGTCGCTGATTACGAAAATGGGGTCAAAAAGAAAATCCAGAATGGCGCTCATGATTTTTTTTTAGTTTTTCTGTCATGGGTGTTGTTTTCATGGTTTTTGGGGTGGCTGATAATAAAAATGGGGTCAACAAGAAAATCCAAGATTGGCACCCATGTTTTTTTTTGTTTTCTGTCATGGGTGTCGTTTTCATGGTTTTTGGGGTCGCTGATTACGAAAACAGGGTCAAAAGAAAATCCAAATGGCGCCCATGATTTTTTTTGGTTTTTCTGTCATGGGTGTCGTTTTCATGGTTTTTGGGGTCGCTGATTACGAAAATGGGGTCAAAAAGAAAATCCAAGATGGCGCCCATGTTTTTCAATGGTTTTTCTAACACAGGTGTCGTTTTGATAGTTTTTGGGGTCGCTTATTACGAAAATGGGGTCAAAAAGAAAAACCAAGATGGCGCCCATGATTTTTTTTTGCTTTTTTCTGTCATGGGTGTCGTTTTCATGGTTTTTGGGGTCGCTGATTACGAAAATAAGGTCAAAAAGAAAATCCAAGATGGCGCCCGTTTTTTTTTTGGTTTTTCTGTCATGGGTGTTGTTTTCATGGTTTTTGGGGTCGCTGATTACGAAAATGGGGTCAAAAAGAAAATCCAAGATGGCGCCCATGATCTTTTTTGGTTTTTCTGTCATGGGTGTCGTTTTCGTGGTTTTTGGGGTCGCTGATTACGAAAATAAGGTCAAAAAGAAAATCCAAGATGGCGCCCACGTCGTTTTTTGTTTTTTCTGTCATGGGTGTCGTTTTTATGGTTTTTGGGATCGCTGATTACGAAAATGGGGACAAAAACAAAATCCAAGATGGCGCCCATGTTTTTTTTTGGATTTTCTTTTTGACCCCATTTTCGTATTCAGCGACCCCAAAATCCATGAAAACGACACCAATAAAAGAAAAAACAAAAAAATTATGGGCGCCATCTTGGATTTTCTTTTTGACCCCATTTTCGTAATCAGTGACCCCAAAAACCATAAAAACGACACCCAAGACAGAAAAACCAAAAAAAGACATGGGCACCATCTGGGATTTTCTTTTTGACCCCATTTTCGTAATCGGCGACCCCAAAAACCATGAAATCGACACCCATGACAGAAAATCCAAAAAAAAACATGGGCGCCATCTTGGATTTTCTTTTTGACCCCATTTTCGTAATCAGCGACCCCATAAACCATGAAAACGACACCCATGACAGAAAAACCAAAAAATCATGGGCGCCATCTTGGATTTTCTTTTTGACCCCATTTTCGTAATCAGCGACCCCAAAAACCATGAAAACAACACCCATGACAGAAAAACCTAAAAAAACATGGGCGCCATTTTAGATTTTGTTTTTGACCTCATTTTCGTGATCAGCGACCCCAAAAACCATGAAAACGACACTCATGACAGAAACACACAAAAAGCATGGGTGCCATCTTGGATTTTCTTTTTGACCCCATTATCGTTATCAGCGACCCCAAAAACCATGGAAACGACACCCATGACAGAAAATAAAAAAAAAAACATGGGAGCCATCTTGGATATTCTTTTCGACCCCATTTTCGTAATCCGCGACCCCAAAAACCATGAGAATGACACCCATGATGAAAGAATAAAAAAAATCCCCTTCAAGTATTTTGAGGCGTGATGTTATGTTTACTCCACAGAGTAAACCTGTGTGGCTATGAAGTCGCGCAAATGTCCACTCGCGCAAGTTTCCACTCGCGCAATTGTCCTTTCGCGCAAAAGTCCGTTCGCGCAAAAGTCCAATCGCGCAAAAGTCCATTCGCGCATGTGTCCTGGCGCGCAAATGTCTGTTCGCGCAAATGTCCAATCGCGCAAAAGTCCATTCGCGCATTTGTCTTTTCGCGCAAATGGGTTCGCGCAAGTGTCTTTCGCTCAAATGTCTTTCGCGCAACTGTCTTGATACCTCGCACCAGGGGGTCTAAAATGGCCGCTTTGCCAGAAAAATAAGCTGCAAAACAAAGCCGCCATTTTAGGCCCACTGTTCATAGAATCATCTACCCTACACCATAAAAGTTAAGGGGCCGGCGGAGCGTACGTCGTTCATACAAACGTAATACCAAAATAATTCGTAAACCAAACATATTCTTAAGGAAGTGTGTATTTATTTCGATTGGATTACATAATATCTAGGTTTCCAAATATATATTTTGAAAGGACAATGATATTTAGACGAGATATGAGGAATTTAAAATTTCTATAGAAAACTTATTTTTCTCATAACTCTTGTTTAAATCAATGTCCATTCATAATATATATTTGGGAACCTAGATATTATGTAATCCAATCGAAATAAATACACACTTCCTTAAGAATATGTTTGGTTTGCGAATTATTTTGGTATTACGTTTGTATGAACGACGCACGCTCCGCCGGCCCCTTAAGTCTTTTGATATATGTACCGTACTTCGATTGCATGAAATACCTAGTGGTTGCACTGGAAAGAGTTGATTCTTTAGCATAGCTTTGATTTTAAGCATATTATAAGCCCAAATCAGCATAGTTATTCACAAACGTTCGATTCGATTTCGATTCGGAAAGTCGTATGTCTAACTCGTTCGCTTTCGTAATGCTAAAAAAGACAGATTTACGACTTGTCGTATTGTAATCGTATCAAGCGATTGTGACTATGTTCTGGTCTCCGTGAGTTTTGTCAAAACATGCCTCGGGGGAATGATGATTACTAAATAAATAAAAAGTTGTCTAAAATTCGCTTTGTCTAGTTATAATAGAGATAACGACCTATTTTAACAAATAATTATTGTTTCAAGCAACGAAGTAAAAGTATACAATTTCAACGAGGAAACTTTGCAAATTCGCGTTATTTTCAACCGACTTCTAAAAAGAGGAGGTTCCCAATTCGTCTGTTTTTTTTTTTTTTTTGTGTTTGTTACCTCAGAACTTTCGACTGGGTGAACCGATTTTGATGATTTTTTTTTTATTTGAAAGCTGGTGCTTCCCGTTGGGTCCCATTTTAATTTGTTGAATATCTGATGCTGATCTTCGGAGATATACAATGGAACTCTTCAAAAATAGACGGCAACGTCTGCAGTGATTGCTGCATCCGCTTGTAGGTTCATTGTTTATACTACATCATGACGTAACATCACGCCTGTGTGCTCTGAGGGGGTACGCAGATGTGTACAATATACCCAGATTTCGACAATGTTTGTTACCTCAGAACTTTCGACTGGGTGAACCGATTTTGATGATTCTTCTTTTATTTGAAAGCTGGTGCTTTCCGTGTGGTTCTATGTCAATTTGGTTAAGATCTTACGCTGATCTTCGGAGATATAAATGGAACTCTTCAAAAATACACGGCAAAGCTGCAGTAATTGCTGCAATCGCTTGATTGTTTATTTTTATACAACATCATGACGTAACATCACACCTGTATGCTCTGAGGGAGTACGCAGAAGTATACAATACACCCAGATTTCGACAGTTAGACGTGTAAAGTTCCATTCAATGGGATCCCGGAGAAATAGAGGTAACTCCTTAACTTTATAGGCACACCAGAAGCGGTTTGGGTAGTTTTAGGCAGAGTACTTTCTCGGAGTGATCCCATTTCGATTTGATAAAGATCTGGTGACTTCGGAAGATAGGCAACTGAACTCCTTAATAAATGATAGCAAATGTACTGGGATCGCTGAAGACTCACGTCTGTCTATTGTTTACACCAGTTCATAACAAAAAATCACACCGATACGCTGTGAAAGGGTAAGCACCTGTGAATCACTAAAAAGTGAAAAATAAAAACTTTTTTGCAAAAAATATAACCGACTTCACACAAAAAAGTGAAAAATAACTTTAGCTTCAGAAGTCGGTGACAAAAAAACTAAATGAATCAAACAAAGGTCACCGACTTCTGAAGCTAAAGTTATTTTTCACTTTTTTGTGTGAAGTCGGTTATATTTTTTGCAAAAAAGTTTTTTTTGGAAAAGGTCTCTTAAAATGTCATTGTTAACAATTAGCCCCTTCGTACACAAAGCAACAAAAATCTTCGATACTCGACGATTTTAGTCTCCAAGTGACTGCCGCCATACAAATCCATTGAAGTTCGTACACGAGTCGCGTCGCCGACATTATGGATTTGTATGACGGCAGTCGCTTGGAGACTAAAATCGTCGAGTATCGTAGATTTTTGTTGCCTTGTGCACAGATATTATACCTTGTGTACGTGTACGAAGGGGCTAAGCGGATCTTACGATTTAATACGTAAGATCCGGTTACCCATGGCGACTTGCGCCGGGCGGCGTATCTGCGATCACATGACTTGACGTAACATTTAAGATCATTATGATGACACTACTTACAAATTCATTAAAATTAGAATAAGTCGGACACAAAAGCAATAAAATTATGTCATAATTTGCGTTACAATACGTTAGATTAATTTACATAAACACGTTGTGATAGTAAGTCATCTTGAGAATATTAATTTAAATTTTCGATAAAGCATGGCCGGTCATAGAAATAAGTCTGATGTTGAAAGTTAAATGTGGGGTTTTGGAATAAGGGTATATTAAACAGATGATGAAGTGAAAGGTATTATCGTTGATATTGACATTGTTTCTCAAATCCACTTTAACTTGCAAACGCCTTAACCGATTTTGATGTTTGCAGTGTTGGAATCCTTGGCAAAACTTGGTAACATTGGGGTACATCCTACTTATATTATAAATGCGAAATTTTGTGAGTATGGATGGATGTTTGTTACTCTTTCACACAAAAACTACTGAACGGATTTGGATGAAATTTTGCACACAGATAGTTTATAACCTAGATTAAAACATAGGACATTGTAAAAAGATCCCATGGGACAATTATCAACATCACGCATGCGAAGCCGCTGGCAGAAGCTATAGTATTTTATATTTTTATCGATATGTATGGGTTGGGTGCCAACACAATAAGATCTCAAACTCAAGTTATTTTTGATTTTTTTAGAAGTTAAAGTATGTTAAATACGGACAACGATAACACGGTCATGTAAATAAATATGAATTTATTCGAATGCGTCATAGACTAAGCGAGTGCAAATAGTGACCCCTGTCGACTGCTACCACAATATTGAAAGGTCAATATCAATACAAAATGCACCGTTTAAAATATGCCATAGTCATATACGCTTTGCTAAGGCTATGACCTCAAACATCCCAATTAGAATATTAAGTGACTAACTTCTGCCCGCGACTTCGTACGCGGATCCTGTTGCTTATGCCAAAATAACGGATCTTTCCCATCTGAGCAACACGTACCGTTTGTTTCTTTTTGCCATTTAACAGCTTCACAAAAAGTACAATTTTGAACCATACCTCCCGATGGCGGAATATGTGGCGAATTCAATCATAGGAGTATACGTAAATGCACTCCGTTCCTTATCAACCCAAGGAAGGTCGCCATGCCCTACGGCTATATCTTGAGACACATCCGATTCTTCAGATTATATCGACATTCTGTTCAGACAATGTCGAAGTCGATCAGAATTCAAACCTCTCAAAAAAAAAAAAAAACTCCAAATTCTTCTGTCTCTTCATGCCGTACTCCAGCAATTCTTTCTCTTTCACTTTCTAACTGATTATAATATTTTGCCGTGTGCGTGTTCGGGGCAGCAGTTAATCTCGAGCAGCAGTTAGTCGCGCATCACGCTCATAAAGACCTGTTAGTAGATGTGCGAATACGCTGAGAACTCATGGGTGATTCTGTATCGGTAAACGTTTCCGATTCGCGAGTCAATGCATGTCGCTCACGATCTGCGGACAATCGCGCATCACGTTCCGCACTTGTCTCTAGAAACCCAGAAGCAGATGCGTAGATACGCTTGGTACTCAAGCGCAATTCTCTATCCGTGAACGTCTCTGACTCGCGAGACAATGCATAACGTTCACGATCAGCGGTCAGTCGCGCATCTATTCTTCACTGGTCTCTAGAGACCTGGATGTAGATGCGTAAATACGCTGAGAACGCAGGCGTGCTTCTCGATCCGAAGAGGTTTCCACGGAGCAAGTTACAGCCTGATGTTCTCGAACAGCATCAAGTCTCTCCTGACGCTCTTCGGTAGATTCTTGGGATCTTATGATCCTCAATCTTTTAGCTCCTTTGGAACATTGGGAAAGATTGGACCTCTTTCTAGGCATGGTTATAATTTTGTTGTGAAGATACCTGATCAATTAAAATCTTAGTGACTGCTCCCCTGCGTTACCCGGTAGGCTACCGAGTCACGAAGATAAATGGAAAAGGAAATTAAACACTCAAATAACATAAGCCCGAAGGCATATTTATTCGACAAAGTAAAATAATAAATGGAAGTTTTGGCCAGTAGAGTCAAATATGCAATGATATATCATCGTCATGGAAAATTAGTCCTAAACTGTTACCGCCTTCACCGCGTGGAGGTACTCCCAGCTTATGTTATTTTATACAGTAAAATTAGTGATAGCTTTGCAATAATTTTCACATCAGATGTTTCTGATCTTCGATTTTTTATAAGTCAACAGGAAATGCCATATCAGACCGAACAACTTTTGCTAAGACGTCATTCCTATATGTGTTATGGTGTAGCTGGGTTATAGGAGTTCCACAACAGGTGTCCCAGATCTTCGATTTATTCATTTCATTCATTACTGCTCCGCTCCTAATGGTCGTAGCGTGGTGTTATAAAGCCTTTCTCGATAAATGGACTATCCAACACAAAAATAATTTTTCAATTTGAAATAGTAGTTCCTGAGATTAGCGCGTTCAACCAAACAAACAAATAAACAAACTCTTCTGCTTTATAATATTAGTATAGATAAGTACCTATTATACAGTATTACATCACCCATATGTAATCATCGAAACTTTTGGCAAACTATAGCACCTACCTATAGAACAATACACCCGCATTTCCCAGGTATTATATTCAAGTTCGATTTATTAGGGCTCGATCTACCAGGCACAAATCTCTTCTCCGTGCTGGTACTGAAAACATTCTGATGGAAAAATCTAAAGCCGGGTCCTAAGTTCCAGACGTGTGAAACGCAAATTCTGTGTGTGGACGGGCACTACGAGCATTACCTACATGTAACGCTCGCCGTGATCCATCGGCTGTCGGTTTTTAGCGCAGATACAAAAGCACTCGCAGTGTCGTCCACACACACTGTTGACGCAAAATTACACGTTATCTTACATTACGCCTGGACCCAACTTTAAAAGCCCTTTGGCCAACCTAGGATTCGAAACCAAGCAAGAACTGATGCTTAGCAGTGCTCTACGACCATTAGACCTCGTTGGTCTAATGTTGATCGTATAAGGGACTTCGTTGTTAACAATACTACCTTTTGCTCGTGACTTCACGCGCGCCGAGGACGGGAAATTATCCCACGACAACGTGCAAACCGGGATGATAAGTATCCTTAATTCTAGACCAGGTCATGGTCTATTTGTATGCCACATTTCTTTTAGCTGTTTCGGTGGGAAAAGTCAAATTCAAATATTTATTGCTCAACACAGTACATTTATACATTTCCAGGTGTCAAGTGAATGCGCAGTCCACTGTATTGTACCAATTCAGTTACAGCCAGACAGATACTTTCGTATATTAGTATGGATTAAGACTAATTAAATGTTTTTAATGCAAACATTGTAAACAAGTCTCAGACTAAATCTCAAAGATTATAATTTATACTAAATTAAATGTCAAAACTAAAAAAGTGTTCCTAGTTAATCTAAGTAAATCAAGGTTTTACGGTAGGTATGAGAGGCGAGAAATTAATTAGGTACTCGTATTATTATATTAACTCATAAGTAAATTAACGAATAAGCTAAGGAATACTTATGGAAAATAGAAAATGTCAGTAGGTATTAGAAGGCATTGACAACTTTGACCACAATAGGAATGAGTTGAGGTTACGGACCGCAATAATCGTAAGTTCTTACCTCAAACACCTAAGGCAAGTCACACAGGTATTCTTAAATGACTTCAATCCTAAATTAAAAAAATCACACCTGAGTTCCCCGAAGAGGCAATTATTCTCAGAGTGACATAATGTTTTGAGTATCATAAAGAGGATGTAGTTTATACTCGTACTCTTCACTAAATCCAATAAAACTTTCGCGCAATCGATATATTTTATTGAACATAATCTTGATAAATCTAATGTTTTTAGAAAAGTAGATCCGTTTTTTCTGTATTCTAGATGCTCGGATCAGCACGTAGAGTTGAATTTCCAGCATTGCAACAATATTTATGCATTAATTTAGGTATGACCTATTGTAAGTGAGATCGGATTGGTCTAGCAACGTTTCTAGTCTTGGAAACTACAATTGATAGATTGACCAGTATCTTCCTATTAAACAGTACTGCTACTATCATAACACGAACTGACGAAACCAGCATACCCGAGAGATATTTCTCAAGTCAGAGGCCCATTGGGCGGTATTAAAACTCTGACACCAGATTAGGCTCTAACCACACGAAAAGAAAGAGAAAAATGTAAAGTGTGCCCAACTGTTCACGGCTTTTATAGCAGTGAGCTATGAAAGAAAACAAACGCCCCTGTAAATGAAGGAAATACTGACCCGTCAAATGCTTTTTATTGCAAAGTTATAAGGATTGATACTAACGTGTTTTAATGTTAATTAGATAACTAATTACGTTTTGTAAATAACAGTTTAAAAAGTTTTAACTGACATGGGCACTGACACTAAGTTCTTATTATTAGCTAAAAACAGGATATTATTATTTAGTCGGGAAGTATCGGGAACTTAAAACAAGTAGTAAAAATACGAGTAGTAAGAATCCCAAGTGTTAATGATAGCAAAAAATCAAAAGTACTTCAATGATCCTTGCGTGACTTCTCTTACTACATTTCCATTAGAACTACAGATTACGAACTCGATCGTTTACACGGGGGGAGTCCGTTCAATTGACCGGATCTAAGCAGTAAGACAAACCATACATTTTCACTTTCTAACATCCTACATCAATATCATATCATCTCACAGTTATTGTAATACAATATTATATACCCATATACGGCCGCAAACGTATCAGCATACTACATTATATATGTATTAATGATGAGAGAGGGCGTATGCCGAAGCACGTGATTTCGTGAAAGTCACAAATTCGCATACATAACAGAGAAATCTTTTGATGTACAGTTTTAGTGAAGATATGACAGAATGGGGATCGAATGGTTGCATTGTTTATTAGTTCTAACAGATTATATAATACAATATTATAACATCACGCCTGTTATCCCTGATGGGTTAAGCAGAGGTGCACCTACCTAATAGTTTATAGATAATAGGCACGATCTTATTGATGTCAACCGGACACAAATCCAGATACTGTGGCTGCTACCGATAAATTCCTGATAGAAAACCCCAATAACAATTTGCCCGACCAGGGAATCGTACCCGGACGTCTTGCTCAGCAATCGGGATTGCGACCACTAGACCAACGAAGCAGTCATCCTATAGAGTCATATTATATCCTTGACGAATATAAACAAAGACGTATCCCTGATTCATTTAATATTATTGTCAAGCAGTTTTTGAAAAAATAACAGTAATAACTTACATCCATTTGGATGTTGTATGCTTCAATCATTTCGACGATGATGGTTTTTAAATCATGTATCTAACTGCAGACTTAATGATCTTGTTTTAAATAAAGATTCTTGAAACCTAACAAGGCAGATTGGTGGATGAATTCATTTCGTAAGTGACACAAATAACAGCGAACCGATTATTTTGGCGCAACTGTTAAGGACTCGAATAGAATAAAAACTGTTTGAACACAGTTGCATCTCGGTTACGAAAACTCCGGGCGTTGCATGCCCGATTCTCGTTGTATAAATAAATCGAGTCACTGAACAGTGATGGCGTAATCGATTCCATGGTAAAGACAAATTATTCGATCCGCTCACATAACTATCGACTCATTGTTATCCACTTAACGAGATTATGGATGTGTTGAGAAACTGTGTTCATTGATCCATGATTTAAAGCTATGTGCCTCAAAAGATGGTCGAATTTCAGAATCCTTAATACGGCATGAAATTAATTCAAATAGGATATCGATTTGAAAATGATTACTAAGTTTATAGAGCTCGTAATCAAATGTTTGCCAATCGATTCGGTACTTTATGGCAATCATCGAATTTTTGAAATAAAATAATGCTCAATACACGACGAATATTTCAGTTAATTACGTAAGTCGAAGTTCTGCTCGTGATTCAGTGGGGTTGTTTCGAAGTCACGATTTTTCAATAAATCTACATTTTGCTAACGCAAATGTCTATGGAATTAACATGTTGTCTCTTCTTAAATGCTAGTACGTTGGTATAACGTTTGAAGAAAATTTAACATTTTATAAAAAACTAGCTTCTGCCAGCGGCTTCGCCCGCGTGAAGTTTGATTATTGTCCCATGGAATCTTACTGCCGGGATAAAAAGTATCCTATGTTTTAATCCAGGTTATAAACTATCTGTGTGCAAAATTTCATCCAAATCCGTTCAGTAGTTGTCGCGTGAAAGCGCAACAAACAAACTTACATTCACATTTATTCTCCGAACTGCTAAGCTATCGGGAGTTACACGTGTTATTGTGAGTCAACTATAAAAGATAAACATATGCTGTCCTAGAATAATTTTTATATAATTTTATGTGTAATAATTCCGTTATACATGATTTCTATGTAGCTTTAACCATTAAGGCTGCACACGCGACGGAAGCTAAAAAAACCAAGTAACTTCTCCCGTTTTCCCAACATTTCCTTTCACTGCTCTGCTCCTATTAATGGTAGCGTGATGAAAAGTATACTATTACCTGCTCAGGAGTATGTAGAATAATTGTACCAAGTTTCGTTAAAATCCGTCGAGTAGTTTTTTTTTCTATAAATAACATACAGACAGACAGACAGACAGACAGACAGAAAGAAAGACAGACAGACAGACAAAAATTTTACTGATTGCATTTTTGGCATCAGTATCGATCACTAATCACCCCCCGATAGTTATTTTGTAAATATATTTCATGTACAGAATTGACCTCTCTACAGATTTATTATAAGTATATATATATATATATAGATAGATATTATTTAGATGTTTTTGTAACTTTAAGAGGCCTGCGGAGCATGCGTTTTTCATACAAACGTAATACCAAAATAATTTGTAAATCAAACATATTGTTAACGTAGTGTGTATTTATTTCGATTGGATTACAGAATATATTAAAAAACTTTTTATTAGAACACTGATTTAAACAAGAGTAATGAGAAAAATAAATTTTCTACAGAAATTTTAAATTCCTCATATCTCGTCTTTATATCATTGTCCTTTCAAATTATTTATTTGGGAACATAGATATTCTGTAATCCAATCGAAATATATACACACTACCTTATGAAAATGTTTGATTTTCATATTATTTTGGTATTACGTTTGGATGAAAAACGCATTCTCCGCCGGCTATTAATACTTATCATATTATAGTTACTGGTCTGCCTCGTTGGTCTAGAGTTACAAGTGCGACTACTGAGCATGAGGTCCTGGGTTCGATCGAGGTCGGTCAAAGTGTTATTGGGTTTATCCATCAGCAATTTCTCAGTAGCAGCTACAGAGTCTGGATTTGTGCCCAATGGATGACAATTGGCTCACCCCCTATTAAATGTGACTTAAACATAACTGGTGAAATGTGTACCTACACCTTCCCTTTTTTTTTTCGCATGGGCAATCATCAAATGACTTCTCCCACTCTGGTCGGATCGGGAGGGAGTGTCAGACTTTTACTGACTATAACCCATCCATGTTCCTTCCTCGCCCTTTATGTTCCGGGGCCACGGTATCTCTTTCGAACAGTCCCGCATCCCCGGCAGGCTTCGACCCTTGCGGGCCCCTTCCTTCATGCTGACATCTCTTTGAGGTGCGCGTGGAACACGAACGCGCCGTCGACACGGCCTGTCGTCATACAACGGACGGACGGGGAGCTAGCATGTGTACCTACACCTCAGCCGAATCCTTCGGGGATTATAGGCGTTATGATAAGTTATTTGGATACGATGGAAAATATGGCCCTTTACGCGTCAACTATGGTTAAAGCACTAATCAGCCGATCACGGCACATTTGATACGACTGTCTGTGTTAATGCCAGCTCTCGTGCTATATGTTACTCGTAATAATACTAGCGCACGTCACTCGGTTTTACCCGCGTAGTTATCGTTCCCGTAAAAGTACGTGGATAAAATATAGTCTATGTTACTCGTTGATAATCATGCATTCATCATCCCGTTGTTGCTATCCATTGCTGAAAGAATTTTTCAAATCTGTCCTTTATCTTTAAAGAGTATTCGTTACATACAAAAATATAAATCTTTGCACTTTATTATATTAGTACAGAAAGAATATTAGTACATAACAAGATAATATATGTAGTACAAACGTTATTTTTATATCTATTTATCAAACCATGTGTTGAAGAAAAAGTGTATACAATCACGACCATAAATCCCTTCTGGGTAGGCAGATACTCGTTAAGATAACCGCAATAGCACTGCGGTTTCAAAATGTAGTCCGTAGGTGTTTGGATGTGAAATATGTTCGTTCAAGTAGGTGTAACGTTATTTGATAATTTAGTATACCTAACGATACTTGATAAGAATCTATAAAACTGCATTTGATTACAAAATAAACTTTGTTAATTATTGCGTCTATTTATTAGCTGCAGACTTCCAAACATAGACACTGTCCTAAAAAGAAATAAAGATTGGACACAGTCTCTGGGGCACTGACTCCAAAATGCATTTGGTGTAGCATAAATTAGGTTTAATTATGAATACAAAAAGAAGTCAATTTGTCAATCTGCGCTAGTATAGTAGCTGCTAGATTATATAAATTACAGGTTTAAGTCACGATTTCCAACATTTGATATAAATCATAGCATCGCAATGTCCTGAGAACGATCGTATCTGATAGTTTCGTAAAATTCATATAAAATAATCATACAATCTTCTTGTACATGTGGTTACCCTGGCCTATTGTTATGATTCTATTTTCGTAGTTAGTTTGTAGTATTCTATTTTCTCATCTTTTACACACTATGTCTACATCTCTTTTTATCTACTCTCCTTTCGCTCTTACTTGCTATCACCACAGTTAAATAATGTACTTTACTGTTGTGACACAAATGATAACCCAAATTTATCTTCGGTAAAAGTAGAGTAATTGATGCGTATGAGTTCAAACGTTAAAATTTAAAAACTCCTAAGCATTTGCGCTAATTTACACATCACTAACCTCGCATTGACATGCATATTACGGTAACGGCGATAACCACCCACTTGAATCCCATAAGCATTTATTTACCGACCACTTATAAGCCGACTCACTTATTAACATCACTTACGAGCAAATTACTCAATGAACTAAACAGGTTTTAACTTACGTGCATCTTTAACTAATTCACTTACGCGTAGTTTTACTAAGTTCATCTCTGTCATTTATAATGGGCGCTGTTGTGATTAACTACTCCCAAAATTTTCAAGCAGATAGAAGCATATAATATACCCAGTTATATTTCGCAAATTCTACACAATAATGTGTAATTATACCTACGCGAGCCTATTGCTATTCACGAATCCTAATGTGCTAAAACAAACCCTGAAAGATAATACCAATATACGTGGCACGATTATTAAACCCAAGACCGTAGTCTCAAAAACCAAATCTTCGAGTCCTAAAAGCAATCATCAAGGTAAAGGTATTCAAAAAAAATATAAAAGGCACGTTTTGACATTTGTTAGCGTAATAGTAATAAAGTTCAATCTCCGATAGCGGTATCAATTTACTATGGATTTGACAGCTGTCAAAACGGATTTCTTAGATTTCGTCGACTCAGTTCATGTGATAACATAAATTATACTATTACACACTAGTTCATATTAAATATTTTTTTAAAGAGCATGAACCATTAAAAACTAAGATATTTCGCAAAACTGAATAGTTAACATGATTGATGAGTGATGAGTCGATGTTACCGGTAATTACGCAGGTGTACACATAATATCCTACGTATGTATACTTGTAGTATCTCATGTTTAACCACTTTCGTTAGATCACGTGAACGTATTGCCTCATCTCCGACACACCCTCTAAATACTGGCACCTATAACTAACTTGATTAGCTATACAGTGTGTAAACCACCTCATCACAAAGCCGTCAACCAAGCATTCTGTACATCAAACTAAGTAACTTTAAGCAAAAATTATTGCTGGGAAACGACATTTTTTTGGGTGAAAAATTATGTTTAGTGATAGAACTTAATGTAACAAACTCAAAACATTCTGCTGATGGATGGATTGAATAATACGGGGCTCGTGGAGGTGTTTAAAGTAAAAATCTTGTAATAAAAACTTGTATTTATAAAAGAACTTGTTAAACAGTTGTAACTTTGACCCCCAGTATCTCCGTAACTAGAAGATTCCCAAGTATGTTTAATAGTTATTTGTTATACGAGTGCAAAGTTGTTTTTTAACCGCGTGCTCAATTTTGATGACCGAGCAAGCGAAAGATTCTAAAATTGAGTCACGAGCGCAGCGAGTGATTCAAAACTTAGAATCAAGAGCGTTAGCGAGGGAATTAAAAGAGCACGAGGGGAGAAATCTTTGCACTCGAGTGCAACACGTAACTTTTCATCTCACCTCAGCGAGGAAATGAATAAACGCAATAAAAAAATGGCACATTATTAACAAATTCTGTTAATTCTGTTGGCGTCAAATAAATTTCCTCGTCGCTAGATAATTAGTGGTCATTTTAGGTTTTTGACTTGTTTTCAAGTTGGATTCCTTGTTTTTAACCTAAGGTGTTAACAATATGACGTGAAAAGAAAATGGCGCGCGCAAAACATATTAAAAAAAGTACACCAAGAAGGTTCCGAGTCTGAGTTCTTAACAAATTAAAAAAAAATTGTAAAAATAAAAAAAAATTATAAAAAATTGTAAAATTGTATTGTGATAAATTCGGCACCATAGAGGTACAAGTAAATAGGTTTAATGATGTTTTGAATTCACATGCTTAGTGCACACGATGTTCTAAATTCAAATTTACTTTACCCTCTAGAGCTAGACGATAAAAACGGCTTTTGCACTCAGATATCGAAGAGCAAAAATACTCTTTCCGAGATGGGGGGATGAAAAAGGTTTTTTACACCCTTTACATAAACGTTTTAAAACGTTAGCGTAATGTGTGATGGCAATAGGCTCGTCCTCTATTACAAGTACAAGGTATACTTAAACATAACTGCCGAAATATGGGTGTACTAGAGTTACACCTCAGTCTAACATTGTGCCCCATCTGTCGTATGCCGGAGGAACTATGGGCAAAAGTAACCGCACAGATTCCCAAACAGTAGTACAAAAAGAAGTCAATTTGTCAATCTGCGCTAGTATAGTCGCAGCTAGATTATATAAATTACAGGTTTAAGTCACGATTTCCAACATTTGATATAAATCATAGCATCGCATGCAATGTCACTCCTGAGAACGATCGTATCTGATAGTTTCGTAAAATTCATATAAAATAATCATACAATCTTCTTGTACATGTGGTTACCCTGGCCTATTGTTATGATTCTATTTTCGTAGTTAGTTTGTAGTATTCTATTTTCTCATCTTTTACACACTATGTCTACATCTCTTTTTATCTACTCTCCTTTCGCAGGTATGCTGGAAGAGATTTCTTTAGAAATAAGCATCACCTTTGTACCTATTTTCTATTCCTTTCTTCTTTTCTGTATTGTAGTGTGTACATAAATTGTTAAATAAATAAATAAATGATTCATTTTAATACGAGACAGTTAATAAGTAATGTAACAACGTTTTATTTAAACCATTTGACTTAACATGGATCTTCTACGAGTAGGGACAGTCAGCAAAAGAGTTAGGTTTACAGGCTAGCAATCTCCTTACCACTATTATAAATGGAAAAGGGTTAAATCAATCTGTTTGCAATTTCATCCAAATCTTTTCAGTAGTTTTTACGTGAAAAAGTAACAAAAATCGATCCTTACAGACTTTTACATGTATAAATGTCGTAAAAAGATTTGCTATCCTGCATACCTAACTCTTTTGTTGACTTTACTTGCCTCGCGACTGGACTAACTTTGGCAATCCCGACAGAATTTTGGTTTTCTCATCATACATGACCCAACGCGACAGATGACACAGATCAGCTAGACAAAGTAGGTACTAACATTTTCGCTTTATTCTACATATTCTTTTCTACTTCACGTCAATACCGTGAATCGGCTCTCTTACTTGCTATCACCACAGTTAAATAATGTACTTTACTGTTGTGACACAAATGATAACCCAAATTTATCTTCGGTAAAAGTAGAGTAATTGATGCGTATGAGTTCAAACGTTAAAATTTAAAAACTCCTAAGCATTTGCGCTAATTTACACATCACTAACCTCGCATTGACATGCATATTACGGTAACGGCGATAACCGCCCACTTGAATCCCATAAGCATTTATTTACCGACCACTTATAAGCCGACTCACTTATTAACATCACTTACGAGCAAATTACTCAATGAACTAAACAGGTTTTAACTTACGTGCATCTTTAACTAATTCACTTACGCGTAGTTTTACTAAGTTCATCTCTGTCATTTATAATGGGCGCTGTTGTGATTAACTACTCCCAAAATTTTCAAGCAGATAGAAGCATATAATATACCCAGTTATATTTCGCAAATTCTACACAATAATGTGTAATTATACCTACGCGAGCCTATTGCTATTCACGAATCCTAATGTGCTAAAACAAACCCTGAAAGATAATACCAATATACGTGGCACGATTATTAAACCCAAGACCGTAGTCTCAAAAACCAAATCTTCGAGTCCTAGAAGCAATCATCAAGGTAAAGTATTCAAAATATATAAGGGACGTTTTGACATTTGTTAGCGTAATAGTAATAAAGTTCAATTTCCGATAGCGGTATCAATTTACTATGGATTTGACGGTTGTCAAAACGGATTGCTTAGATTTCGTCGCCTCAGTCATGTGATAACATAAATTATACTATTACACACTAGTTCATATTAAATATTTTTTTAAAGAGCATGACCCATTAAAAACCAAGATATTTCGCAAAACTGAATAGTTAACATGATTGATGAGTGATGAGTCGATGTTACCGGTAATTACGCAGGTGTATACATAATATCCTACGTATGTATACTTGTAGTATCTCATGTTTAGCCACTTTCGTTAGATCACGTGAACGTATTGCCTCATCTCCGACACACCCTCTAAATACTAGCACCTTTAACTAACTTGATTAGCTATACAGTGTGTAAACAACCTCATCACGAAGCCGTCACCCAAGCATAGTGTACAAGTGTACATCAAAGTAAGTAACTTTGTACAAAAATTATTGCTGGGAAAAGACATTTTTTTGGGTGAAAAATTATGTTTAGTGATAGAACTTAATGTAACAAACTCAAAACATTCTGCTGATGGATGGATTGAATAATACGGGGCTCGTGGAGGTGTTTAAAGTAAAAATCTTGTAATAAAAACTTGTATTTATAAAAGAACTTGTTAAACAGTTGTAACTTTGACCCCCAGTATCTCCGTAACTAGAAGATTCCCAAGTATGTTTAAATAGTTATTTATTTATTTATTTATTTATTTATTCATGTACACACAAAATACATAAAAGGACAATATATTAACATAGAAGAGCACAAAGGTACTGCTTATTTCAAAAGAAATTTCTTCCAGCAGACCTGCGAGAGGAAAGTCTGATAAGAAATGTAGACACAGTGTGTAGAAAAGTCAAACAAGGAAATTTAAATTAAAACTTAAAACAAAACTATGACTATTTAATATAAACATACATACAAATACATACACATATTATTAAAAAACAAAATAAACTACTATTGTAAATATTTACCTATAACATACATACATATATATGTAGAATATTACTGTATAGAAGAGAGGTAATGCTCTTTGACTTGTTTTTTAAAGAGACATAAAGTTTTAGAATCTCGAATGTTAGGCGGAAGTGAGTTCCACAAACGTACTGCGTGAACAGAGAAGGAGTAGGAATACAGTTCAGTTTTATGGGATGGGAAATTAAGATGATGCCTGAGGTGGGATCTACAGAGAGCATCAGAAGGACGGGTAAAGGAAAAGCGATCGCGTAGGTAGCTGGGATATGCAGGGTTATAAAGGATATTGTAAAGGAGGCATAATATCCGAGTGTTCCTGCGAAGACGGATAGGGAGCCACTTAAGCTCCTTGCGGAAGTGAGAAACATGGTCATATTTCCTCAGACCATACACAAAACGAATACAAAGATTTTGTAAGCGCTCAAGCTTATTTAACAGCTCCTCGGTGGCATCCAAATAGCAGGCATCAGCGTAATCAATAATCGGCTGAATCAGAGTTTGAGCCAGATAAACTTTGGTTTTGAATGGCAAGAAGCTCTGTAAGGATTTGAGCGAGTGAAAAGAAAAGTGAACCTTACGACTAACCTCATTCACTTGAGCTCGCCAAGAAAGGTTGCTGTCAATTAAGACACCAAGGTCCTTGGCTGTTTCAGAATACGCAATGGTCGAGCAGCCCAGAGATAACGGAGTCAAAGATGGTAAGTCAAGTGCAGTGCGGTAGTATTTGCTGCCTATGATCATGGCCTGCGACTTATCAGGGTTAATCTGTAAGCCGAACGACTTAGCCCATTGATAGATGCTTTCCAGGTCATGATTCATGGCATTGATTGCCGACTCCGCATCAGCTAGCAAGAAATGTCGATACAGCTGCAAATCGTCTGCGTAGAGGTGGAAGCTAGAGGTGATAACCTTGATAACAGTATTAATAAATATAGAGAAAAGAAGAGGAGAGAGAACGCCACCCTGAGGTACACCAGCAGTAAGATCACACCAGTCAGAGTAGATATCTTCCTGGCGGACACACTGAGAGCGACCCCGAAGATACGAGTCAAACCAGGCTACCGTAGAGGCAGAAAAGTTAAAAGATTGAAGGATCCCAAGAAGGATGTCGAAATCCACTGAGTTGAACGCGCAGCTAAAGTCAAGTAACACTAAAACAGTCAGAGATTTATTGTCCATAGCCCAGCGGATATCGTCAGTTACCTTCAAAAGTGCAGTTACAGTACTGTGGCCTGTACGGAAACCAGATTGAAATGGGGAAATAAGAGCATTAGACGATAGATATCTGGAAATTTGACCATGAACAATGTGTTCGAGAACTTTAGAAAGGAAGGGCAGAATGGAGATAGGCCGAAAGTGGGACAAGGACGAAGGATTGCTAACTTTGGGAAGTGGTATTATGTGAGCCCGTTTCCAGGCCGACGGAAATATACCCGTGAATAAAGAAAAATTAACAATATGAGTAAGGATGGGAAGCAGCTCTGAAATAATGGGATTTATCATTCTCGAACACAAATTATCATGGCCCGCAGCAGAGGAAGAAATAGAGAGAAGGGACTTTTTGACAACGTCTTCAGAAACAGGATTAAAATTAAAAGGATTACAATTTGGTAACGGCAAGTTAGAGTTATTTGTTATACAAGAGTGCAAAGTTGTTTTTTAACCGCGTGCTCAATTTTGATGACCGAGCAAGCGAAAGATTCTAAAATTGAGTCAAAACGTAGAATCTTGAGCGTTAGCGAGGGAATCAAAAGAGCACGAGGTGATGTTTTGAATTCACATGCTTAGTGCACACGATGTTCTAAATTCAAATTTACTTTGCCCTTAAGACGATAAAAACGGCTTTTACACTCAGATAAAGAAGAGCAAAAATACTCTTTCCGAGATGGGGGGATGAAAAGGTTTTTTACACCCTTTTTATAAACGTTTTAAAACGTTAGCGTAATGGTTGATGGCAATAGGCTCGTCCTCTATTACAAGTACATGAGACTTAAATATAACTGGCGAAATATGGGTGTACTAGAGTTACACCTCAGTCTAACCTTGTGCCCCATCTGTCTTATGCCGGAGGAACTATGGGCAAAAGTAACCGCACAGATTCCCAAACAGTAGCAAACGGCAATACAGCCGGTCCAGAAGGAGATGACACGTGACTGGACGAACTTGACTCTTTTTCTAAAATATTGACTAATAACAGTATTGGGTAGGTATAAGTGGAAAAAGAGAAGGAAGGCGTTTGCGCTGCAGTAGGACACAAATGTCTAGTAATGTTGGACTCTGTTTCTGCAGATTACTATTTATTATAACACGCTTTTATTAGCTCTACCTGTAAATAAATCTTATAGAAGTAATATTTGATCCACTTCCCGGTATTCATGTTTACAAATAAGTAACGTTTATTAAAATAATGCGAAAAAATGTCGTCCCAGCTAATTTTAAAAGCTTGATTTTAAAAACGTTATTTACTATATGCTTGTTTATTTTAAATGTTTATATGCTATATTCTTTTCTCAAAAATATATCAAAATAAAGATTAGTGTGTTTTATAGAATTATAACATCTTGTGCAATAATGCTGAGATTAATATCATAAATCAATATTGCCTTGTTTGGCTTTAGACAATTATTTCGATATGCATTTGTGTTGCATTTTGTGTGTCAAAAATTAACATAATATTTCAAGATTATGAATTCTAAAAAATGCTGTTTTGTAATAAATTATTGAGTAATTCAATTCAAAATAAATATATGAGAAGATTACTATTGTTCTCTGCATTTACATAATTCTTCATTAAACTTAATTCATACATTCCGAGTTTATTATGGATCAGAATGTTGACCGGTACAGTCGAACAACAATATTGCCTCCTATGGATTTATAAATACGACTTTACCATCAGGTACCTCAACCACCAGATACTTCTTCGTTATCGTGTAGTTAATGCCATCAAGAAATATCTCTCAAGCATGCTGGTTTCCTCTCCATATTTTCCTTCACAGACGCAAGTCATAATATAAAATAAAATACGCACATGAATCCGAAATATCAGAGGAATCTCGAGTTCGAACCCAAGACTGCGTGTCTTAAATTACTTGTCTTCACTAGGCTATCACTACTTACCACCACAACTCATTGGTCTAACCGAAAAAACGTGGTGAAATGTCTTATTGAATACATACTCATTTTTACATTTTTAAAGTATATTTAAGAATCTTCAGTAACCACAAACTATATAGACGCCTTTTTCGCGCAATAGTGTGAATGAATGTTCAACATAGATACGTGGTAAGCAGTCTGAATGTGTAGAACGCTTTAAGATGAACATGGTATAATGTAAACAGCCCATTCTTTTAGAAATATAATCCAAAGTAAATAGACTAGGAGTGGGTTAACGACACCTAGACCTAGGTAAATGAAATAGATTTGTATTTTATGAGGAAGTGCCCAAGGGTGGGACAGAGTAGGCTAGGAAAAATAATAATCATGCATTGCACTTGTAGTGTTATATTGTAATTTGTATTGTGTTGTTATGTTATTTTATTTGAATATTGTAACATAACATAACGCCTGTAATCTCCGAAGGAGGTGTACCTGCAATGTTAGTCTACGGGCACTATACACTTTCTGGGAAGCAATTGTTTTGTTTTATTTAGCTCTAACAAAATGTCGTTGCGGTATTGCATTTTAAAAATGCGTAGGTCGATGCGGCATCGGCCGGCCCGAAGTGCGGAATGTCATTATACTATGTTTCGTTTTCGGATAAGTACTTATTTTATTTAGCAGGTATCTTCGTGTTCTATTATTACTAATATAATTATGTTTTCCTATTTGACAAAAATGTTTATTGTATATTATTTATTTATTACACACTTAAAAATGCCCAATTAATATAATATCATTATTTATTTACTACCTACTACCCTCATCCGTGTGTCACTGCGAGGGGCCTACTGAAAACCAGCGCTGAGTGTTTTACACCCAGCATATGCTGAGTTGGCTACCCTTTCGTTATGGGCATGCTCAGCGCAGTTGAGCTGTTTTTAATTAGTTGTTAAGCTGTCTGCTGTTATAATGTATATGTATGTGCTGCTCTATTGTGTTGTGATGTCCATTAACGAATAAAGGATTATTCTATTCTATTCTATTCTATTCTATTCTACCTAATTGTACACCCACATTTCGCCAATTATGTTTGAGTCATATGTAATAGGGGCCGAACCTATTGCCATCAACAGGGTACCAATCAATTTATGTAATAAATGTGGTTAACGGAAAAGGTCAGGACCCCTGTGCCCCAAATCTAAGTACAATCCGCTTTACTTTGAAGTTGCAAAATAAATTGGCACAGTAACCCAAATTAGACCTCAAAACAGTTCAAACTCAAGCCTAATCTACCAAGTACTATAACAGATTCACCGTGAAGTCTCACTATATTTAGCGTAAAGCCTTACTATCAGTAAACTTAGTCTACCATCGTCCTTCTGGCGATCGCGAGCCGCAAGCGACTTTCATTCCGGCAGGTTTCGACGCCGCGACGGAGGCTCACGACTTCAGTGTCGAACTCGCCGCACTGTCGCACGCACGCGTACCAAAAGACCACAGATAAAAAATATATCTACCCTCAAAAAGTTTGAAGTTATGAACATAACTTAAACTGGACTTAGTGATCGTCTTTGTGCCTAATGGTATAAGTGTTAAGTGTCGGACTTTTATTTGGACAGTGAGGGGATATAATGATAATAACGAGGTAATTTTCTTTCTCATATTTTTGTGTTTTAATATAAAATTTTTGATTACTTTTAACATCTCCTTTATTTTTACTGACAGTATTATTATTTTTTTCCTTTATATGTTAGCATATCATAACTCCAGCTTGAATGTAAAATATTTAGGTCAATCTATTCTAGGATATAAAGTAAATTATCCTGAAAATTTTCATCACCTTATCGTTGATGTCTTTTGTACGGAAGGATCGTAGCCGCTACGAGCCGTGCTACGAACAATGGCGTAGCGCGTAATTGTAGAGCTTTTAGCATACCATTAATGAATATGCGTAAAATCGTAGGCTTATGTGTCTTTAGCTGAATTACAATATAACTTTTTGTCTTGATAAAAGGGTGAGCGGAACTGTAGGTGAGCGGAACTGTAGGTGAGCGGAACTGTAGGTAATTGGACAACATTGCGTCGGCTTACTTACATAACATTTGGGGTTTTAAGAGTTTGCTAAATGTGATCGTATGAAACTGTTATTTAAGGCCCTACAGATTAAATAATAGAAGCTTTTATGCAGGCTTGAAATCATTGGAATGCATTGTCTTATTTTTCCTTTTAAACCTCAAAGATTTTTGTGATGTTAGGCGCTAAGCCATACTGTACTAAGCCTTTAAATGACTTCAAATAATCCTTTCATAATATGATGCAATTAATATAAAAAATAAAATCCGAACATTAATATTTGGCAAACTTTAGTTTGTTTGACCTCTTGACATAGTTTTCAAGAAGGTTTTATATCGTTGTAATCTATATCTATTCTAAACTTAGGTACGTTTGCATATATCTACATAGGTATGCATATGTAACCTGCGTTGGGTCGTATGAATTAACATTAATTAATTAAAAGACAATTTTAATTACTAATGAGTTACGGTCCTTTGTATATTTTATCATAAATGATATCTACTTGGTTATAATTTTCATCATATTTTTCTAAGTTAGGGAATTTTGATAACCACGTACAACTACTTGAGAATAAAGAATATGATTTGAAATCACATGAACAAACATTGTAAAAAGCAAAAACATTTTTTTCAAGAGAAAAAAAAAGTCTCAATTTGTGCCCGGTTGATGCCAACAGTTTCTCCCCAGAGAATGAGAATTAAACATAACTGGCAGAATGTGGGAGTACTAACATAGATCACCTAAGCCTAACAAAAAAATGTATCGATCGATCGTACTATACGATCACCATAGTTATTATTATTTTGCCTCTATTCACAACTGCTCTCAAAACGTTGAAGGAAAACATCGTGGGGAAATCGACATGTCCTAGAACCAAAAACTTTGAAGATATGTGACATCTAACAACCCGCACTGGGCCCGTGGTGGATTATAGGCCTGTGTCCCAGCAGTGGGAACATAATTAGGCTGATGATGATGATGATTGTTATTATTCTTTTGATCATCCGTACTACGATACTTACATGTATATTCAAATAAATTCATTTAAAACTTTTATGCATGTCGAACGTCCTCACGTTAAACAGCATTCATGAGAGTTCAACAGACATCAAACCGCAACCTTCTTTCATATCAAAACGCCTTGAAGCAAGTACTACAACAATCAATAAAAAAAAATATCGAACAAGAGTGATAATTGCATCATGTGTCGGACAGTGCAATATTTCATCATTAATTCCCGATTCAATTTCAACGGGGCTAACCTTTTTAAGGCATTATTACCAACTTGTTGTATCTAAGCAACAGTAGCGGTAACTTAGGAATCCATATGGTCGTATATCATGACAACTGTCACTTAATTCAGTGAGGGACCGCTTAATCCCTATGATTTGATGTAATGAAAAGTGCTACCTCAACTACTACTTTACACTGCACCTTTAAATTACTTGTCCATTTTTTATAAGGGCGAATAAATAGTAATAGCTAAGAAGCAATATACAGCAAGATACAGGCTGTGCCTAGTTTGGGGCCCACGGTTTCTTCAAGTTTTGAACTCCTTTAAGATGTTTAATTTGTAACTTGTGTGTGTCAATAAATTGATTTATTATTATTTATAACAATATATATTCCACCGTAGTTTCTTAACTTAATAATTAAAGCTTCTTATTTAAATTAAAGTTTAGCAGTATCACGATCTGAGGGCCAAGAAAAGTGGCAATCGTTTTCGTATTTCTGCAACGAAATTCAACAGAATCGCCATAATACTCGTTTTTATACTATGTGTCGACGGTAAAAACTATAGTTATTAAGTTAACATTTCAAGAAATTGAAACTGATTGAAAAATAGAGACGTATGGAAGAAAAGACATGCTGCGCAGACCCCAAATGAATTAGGATAAGGGCGAGAGAATGATGATCATCATCATCATCATCATCATCATGATCATCATCATCATCTCAGCCGAAAGACGTCCACTGCTGGACATAGGCCTCCCCAAGTGTCGCCAATTGACCGGTCCCTTGCGACTCGCATCCAACGGATTCCCGCAACCTTCACCTGGTCAATGATGATGATATCAAGAAGTTGACCATGACATACCCTAGTAGCAATTGCCGTTGGCTTCCTTATGCCAACAGTTGGGAATGTATTGGCAGACGGTTAGTTGTTCCGCCAACCTAAACTTAAAATAGGCCCATTGTCATAAACATGCACTATTTGCCCAACGAATAGCCAACAAAGGGCCTTCTGTTACTATTCCTACTGTTGGGTGATTTTTGCAGGAATTTCAGTTATTATAACAACATTGGGCCAACTAACGACGGGCCTGCTGCTTCTATTCCTACTGTTGGGAGTTTTTTGTAGGGATTTAAGTTATGATAACAACTTACATCGGTCCAACTTAAACCTTTCAATGGGCCTGTTAGGGATGATACGTATATACTGGTACACCCAGTATGAGCTTACTAGTACTCTCTTAACTCTTAGTAACTCTTAGATTTACGAAACATATTTTATATATTTATGTTTATATTTGAGATTTATGGTTTATACTGTAAACAAAGTGTAAAATTGAAAATTAAGGATATTTTAAGAAAGACATTCCGTCACTAAATGTCCTTGGTGGGCGGTATGTTCATGCCGAAACCGTAATGATAATATCGTAAAGGTTCAAAAGTTGTACCCCAACCTCGATAGATGGCGTTGTAGTCCAATTAGAAGTCGCTATCGTTGTGTTACCACGATTTGGTTGGGTTCGAATGAATTTTAGTAAATATATCACCAGCCGCGGGACATACACGAGTGGCGTATGGCGGTGGCGCGGGTGCGCGGGAGGGCAAGTAAGTGGCGCCACTACCTCGCCTCCCGAGCACCGAGGTTGTTAGTTCAACACTACTAGCTCGGTAGTAAACATTGTTAGTAGTTAACGTAGGCAAATCCACGTTGGCCCCATCGCAAGTTGGGCCTTCGTAGGCAAATCCACGTAGGCCATCAGTTTTGGGCCCAACCCGCAAACTGCCCGCCAATTGTATGCATTTGCCAACTAACCAGTGGTATGTGGCCTAACTAAATGCCAACAAAAAATGCTACTAGGGTATAGACTCCATACCATCCATCTTCTTCGCTTCTTCGCTTCTTGTTCCTCTCCCTCAGGTAGCATAAAAAACCACAACAAGACAACAAAAAGATACTGGTTTTAAGAACCTATGCATCTTTTATCCTAACATATTCAAATCTTCCCATTAAGCGGTGCCCACACAAACTCGACTATCAATAAACATACGTCTATAGATACGGTTAAACAGGTGAAACCGGCACGTGCGTGAACTGGCCTCATCAATAATAAGATTAGCTTGTACCGTTACCGTCTGCCTTAAAGGTACGCCATTATGTACCGTGAACAGTGCCCCATGGGAAAATGAAAGTGCTCGAGTACTTATAAGGATAGGAAGACAGCAGTCGTTCAATGTCTTTTTAGACTAGATGTTCTCTCGGTTCTACTGAACGTAATTGCTTTCATTTTCCGGGATGAAACATGCTAAGTGCTGTATGGGTTTGCTTTTCTTTATAGATCAAGTAAAGAAATCAGTATTCTTCTTAAAATAAAAAGAAGTACGCTCTACGCGGAGCGGTAGGGCGGTTCAGCGTATTTTGTTTCCAAACAAAAAAAAATCTACCAAAGTAGTTTTCAAAAACATACACAAAATAAGCCACTTAGGTATCTTGCTTTAAAAATTAATACATTCACGACGTATTCGAATTATTTATCGTTTCAAAAATCGATTCGGTATTTAAAAGTATGGCAATTGCACAGTGTCAATGTGACTAATCCGGAAGAACTTAATGATTCTAAAAAGTGCAATTGAAATACTAAATGTCAGCTTACATAAACATCTTTTAATTTTGCATCTAATTGAAAAGGAAATTTAACGATATTATTCATACACCTACTATACTCCTTTGAAAACGAAAGCAGAACAGCACAGATTATGTATGATTCAACATCAACAACAACAAAATAAAAAAAATAAACAATTTAAAAACAACAGAGTGAAATATGAATTCGCGGCCATTAATAATAAAACAATAGTCTTTATAATAACAGTAATTAAGCTTACTAAGATTAATGCTATGGCGAACATGACGTCATAAACGAACTATATACGCTGGGTTCATACTACGGTTCGTTGAAAGCGAAAGCTTAGCCAAGATTTGATAGATTACATTATACTCGTTACGTTTAGTGTTGTATGAGTAATGATGGTCGAAAGTCTTGTTCTCATTTATTATACCGTGTACTCGTAGGTTGAGTTATAGAGTGTTATTTAACTCGACATTTGAACTGCACTTGTTAGATTCTATCATAGTTTAATGGTCGTATTATGTCAGACCTTGAATGACCTAAGAATTTTGGGATAGTATAGTATAGTATACTTTTTATAATTTCATTGCAAAATATAAAAGTGACTGCAAAATGTTTTTTTAAAAGGTAAGAAAATTTTGTATAATGCGGGCTACCCTGGACCATGTTATCTTAAAAGTAATAATAAGGCATTATGTGGTGTTTTCTTAACAATGGCATCATCTTTCGATGTATTTCATAACTTTACGTAAACAATATCTAAAAATTATTTTAAATATACATTTATACTTTCATAGCAAGATAAATGCATAACCAAGGTCAGGGTCTTACAAAACAGAAGAGCAACACTTTAATTTTCTAAAAGATTTCGTAATGTCTTTTCAAATAAATTGTTTAAACTTCAAATTTTTTTTAGAATTTACCTACTATCTTGAGATTTTATTAGAGAAACTTGTTTGTTGTTGGTAATGAACTCGGAAAACAACATTGTGTCAGAAGGTTGTCTCTAACTGTAAAAAAACCGTTCCTATAATGTAACAGAATACGATTATGTTAACAATAAAAATATACCGTTCAGAAAAAAATCTCAGATATGCATAAGTTTTGGAATAGGTAGATTTGAGAGATAACTATGACATGACATCGACAAACGGATGGAAACATTAGCAAAAACTAAATGTTTTTTTTTCCATGGATGTTTTTGTTATTAATTCGTTTTAATCATTATCATCTGCCCAGCCTTTTCCCAACTATGTTGGGGTCGGCTTCCAGTCTAACCGGATGCAGCTGAATATCAGTATTTTACATGGAGCGACTGCCTATCCGACCTCCAAGACCCAGTGTTATTAATTCGTTTTAATTCGTTTGTATATTTACCAATTTTATATTTTGAAGTTTGGAGAAATTTCTATAGTAATAGATATGAAATATAATCCACGTTTCTAATTATTACTTCTATAGACGTAGGCTCGCAAAAGCTTCATAATAAATATGGAAAAATAAAGCCATAAATATGTATGCATATAAATCTGCAAACATACGCAAGTGATGTAACAGACTAGGTTCAAGTAATATATAATTGGATGATCGGAAGAGTGACCGGTTCTCTCTCGAATTTGTTACTTTCTAATGAACTAGAATCCACGGCATCTTCCTAATGGTTTGCAAAAAAAAATATTTTAATAACGTAATACCGCAATACATAAGTCTTCTCACTAATCTTGTTGAGATAGATGAACAGTAATTTGTTACAACACAGGTGTTTTTTTTTTGAAAATTTTGTATTAGTAGTGTTATGAAACTTGTAAATATTACAGTGGTCAGTCATGGTCAGTGTTGTTTGAATACGGAGTCATCTTTTAATTGGAAAATTTAAGTTCATTCATTTTTTGTTCGTTGTTTAGTAATACCAGGTTGATATTACGAACTATAAAATAACTAAGTAATATTTTAGCTAGCAATATTAATAACGAACTTAAGCAATTTGAAATAGTTTTACTCTGCTTTATTTAGAAAGGCAAAGGCAATATCTAGACAGTAGGTAAAGTCCTTTCAAACACCTGCGGCCAGTGAAGGGCGAGGGGTCGCTGACGTAAGCCGCGCATCGCGATGACCAACTCTTGCGCAACACGGGAACGGTAACACGGAGAAAAGTGCGCGATTTATATTCGACTTTTTTCACATTCATGACTAGTGACGCAATGATGTAGTCACTTCTAACAGTATGAAATATAAAACAAGTATCTTGTTTACCCACTTATTATGTAAGGTTTCAGGAAGCATTTGTTGTTTTTCGATTTGTGGTCAGTTGGCTTTTTAATTTTCACCATCTCATTTTTCGGTTAAATACTAAGTGCGTTTTGCGAAATTCAAACTTTAAATACAATATGATTACCATCCGAGGAACGGTTTTTATAAGCAAATAAACAGCTTATTTAATATTACGGGGTAAAGGCTATAAGACAAGTATTATTCCAGTACACAAAATTGATTTTTTGCCTATGAGATGAAAACTTCAGAGCATAAGACCTGGTGAAGGTTGCGGGAATCCGCTGGATGCGAGTCGCACGGGACCGGTCAATATGGCGACACTTGGGGGAGGCCTATGTCCTTTAGTGAACGTCTTTCGGCTGAAATGATGATGATGAGACTTAAAGTTCGGAAAAGTTCCAGGAAAAGCTTAGTACGGTCGAACAAGCTATTAGGTTTACATTTTACAATGTAACTTATGGGTTAAACTGTAAACCAAATAGCTCGTTCGACCGTACATTCCCAATAAATGCTTCACTCAGCAAAGTTGTTTAAATAAGAAACCAACGCAACGTTTCCAAACTACAATAATATGCAAGTCACGTAACCGTGCCCATAAACTTCAGTGGAGTATTCTCAAATTGTTTGTTTTCTATAAATGTTTGGCTGCAAGCACTCGTCATGTCGATGTCGGTCACGCGATGCGCGGGCGCCGACGCGCGGTCACTGGGGCAGCCATGTTGTGTAACACTGCTGAGACAAAAAACAAAAATAATATTCCGTCTTTTACTTTATTAGGTTCAATGAGTTTGTTGCAAAAACTGGCGGTAATGTTGAACGTTAACGAAATCTTGGAATTATTTTGGTCTATTTTTTGACATTATATCGATTAATTTGTGAAAACTTTATTAGAAGCTCAAATTAAACTATTTGCATCGGAAGGTTAGCTCTAAAATAGTATGATTTCGGATATAGTAGCCCTACTGTCAAATAAGTCTAAATAACCAAAAACTTTTTTGCAAAAAATTAAACCGACTTCACACAAAAAAGTGAAAAATAACTTTAGCTTCAGAAGTCGGTGACCTTTATTTGATTGATTTAGTTTTTTTGTCACCGACTTCTGAAGCTAAAGTTATTTTTCACTTTTTTGTGTGAAGTCGGTTTAATTTTTTGCAAAAAAGTTTTTATTTTTCACTTTTTAGTGGTTCACATGTGCATACCCTTTCACAGCGTACCAGCGTGATTTTTTATTATGAACTGGTGTAAACAATAGACAGACATGAGATTTCAGCAATCCCAGTAAGAGACACACATTTGCTACATTTAAGAACACACGCTCTGACGGCACGAACTAGTTGGTGGGCGGGGTTAAAATGCATGCTATCTCATCCGACATCACGAGCGAAAGGGATAGACGCTGTGATGAGCAGTAAGGAGCTAGTGTTCGTACACATACGCATTCCTGACGCTGAGTGACGCAAACACGCGCAACTTCATTGAATAGTGGATGACCGCGGGCGGCGTGTGAATGTGTGCTATCGGTGGCGCGTAGGCGATTCATGTTTGAAAGACGACATGAACTCAAACAAATAGATGTTAGAACTTAGGAATATCACTGTGTGAAATGTAATAATATGTATCCAATTTAGTAGAGTTCTCTTGCTACAGTGTGAACATTATATATGTTGAATAATGTAGGTAGTTATTGTTATTATCAACAAATAATTTCATTGATTACTTAGATTTTTTCTTTGATGTGACTGTGAGGCTTGTTGTTGGTTCATCAAATAAAAAAATCTGTTATTTTGTAAAGTGTTTATTGGCTGTTTATTTACAATAGCGGTCAATAGTACAATAAGCGTTTACAATAATCTCTTAGTATACATTTATCAACAATAGGCATTGTGTAACCACAGAGACTATACGAAAGACTCGCCACAATATTTGCTTCACGTAGGTTCTTGGCGATATTTATTTATTTAAACTTTTGCCTTGGACATTTTCTACATTTGCAGTACGTATTGATATATCCGCAGAGCACCTAAAAAAAGAAAGGTAGGTATATGTACGATAGCAAACTCCGACTACTTACAAAATAACTTGCTAATAGAGATTATAAACTCGATGTAAAAGTTGTAGGTATCTATATCTAAAACTTGAGAGATTATAAATTGTGATGCGTAAAAAGATATATTTTTTATTATAATACTAGCTGGCCCACGCAACTTCGCCTGCGTCCCATAAAAGAGATTTGATTGATTTAGTTTTTAGTTTTAGTGGTTCATATGTTACACTTACCCTTTCACAACGTTTTTGTTTTGAACTGGTGTAAGCAAAAGACAGACATGAGATTTCAACAATCCCAGTACATTTGCTATCATTTATTGAGGAGTTTCGTTGCCTATCTCTGAAGTTCTTCATCACATCTGTACCAAATTGAAACGAGATCACTCTGAGAAAGTACTCTTCCTAAAACTACCCAAATCGTTTCTTGTGTGCCTATAAAATTTGAAGAGTTCCCTCTATTTTCTCCCCCCTCCAAGATCCCATCATCAGTATCCTGACTTGATGATTATGGAACCACGTAGGAAAGATATATCCTTTCAAACATTAAAGAAAAAATCGGTCCAGCCATCTTTGAGTAATCGGAGAACATGGAATTGAGAACTTCCTCCTTTGAAGTCGGTTAATAACGATTATGGTAGGTTACTCAAATATCCTGGTAGCCTATAAAAGATTTGGTCGAGTATCGTAAATTTGCTGCTAAGAATTGAACAGTTCCGTTACTTTGTCATGTATGCCATAATCAGAACCAAACCAACACTCATCAAACTACCCTTCAAGAGTGTTTGGTTAGGTCACCCTTTCCATTATAATAAAATAAAACAGTACATGTTACGGTAATAGGCTTATCCCTAATAAATGGAATACACACCTAACTGTCGCAATCTTGGAGTATTGTCCCCCCTCAGAGCATACAGGCGTGATGTTCTGTCATGATGTTGGATAAACAATAAACATCCATCAATTGCAGTAATCACTGCAGATTTGCCTATCTCCACCACACGGAAAGCATCAGCATTCAAATGAAAAAAACCGGCCAAGAGCGTGTCGGGCCACACTCAGTGTAGGGTTCCGTAGTTTCCCGTCCGTCACAATAAATGTTCCCACTTATGAGTTTAGAAATTCTTTTGTACAACTTTTTGTCTTTTTTGTTCAAAAACTGTTGTTTCCATCCAAGTTCCTTATAAAGTTCTACTTTTCCGATTTTTTTCATATTTTCTAAACTTATGGTTCAAAAGTTAGAGGGGACACATTGTTTTTTACTTTTGGAGCGATTATTTCCGAAATTATTGACATTATTAAAAAAAATGATTTTGGTGAACCCATTCATTTTTAAATACCTTTCCAACAATATATTACACATTAGGGTTGAAATTAAAAAAAAATCACTTCCCACTTTAAATATAGGGGGGCTACCCTAATAAAACATTTTTTTTCCAATTAATATTTTACCTTTTTGTCGGCGTGATTGATTCACATATGTTACAAAATTTTAGCTTTCTAGTGCTAACGGTCACAGAGATGAAGGGAGGACGGACGGACAGACAGACATGGCGAAACTATAAGGGTTCCGAGTTGACTACGGAACCCTAAAAAAGAATCATCAAAATCGGTTCACGCAGTCGATGTTTGTGTGCTTTGTGTTTGTTACCTGAACCTCCTCTCTCCTCCACCTCTGAGGTAACAAACACAAAAGGAATAAATACTCCCCGTGTTTGCAACAATTTTCATTTATGCTCCGCTCCTTTTGGTTGTAGCGTGATGTTATATAGCTTATAACCTTCCTCGATAAATGGACTATACAACACAAAAAGATTTTTTCAATTTCAAACAGTTCCTGAGATTTGCGCGTTCAAACAAACAAACAAACTCTTCAGCTTTATAATATTACTAGCTTATGCCCGCAACTTCGTTCGCGTGATGTTTTGATATCGCAACGCATCGCCTCCGCAACGGAAGCTTTTTTCCCGCTTGCAACATTTCATTTTGCTGCTCCGCTCCTATTTGTCATAGCGTGATGTTATATAGCCTATAGCCTTCCTCAATAAATGGACTATCTAACGCAAAAATAATTTTTCAATTCGAGACGGTTGTTCCTGAGATTAGCGCTTTCAACCAAACAAACAAACTCTTCTGCTTTATGATATTAGTATTGATCGTCACGAGTAAACGTCACGTCTGAAATTAAAAATTGGTATTGACCAGATCTGTGGTAGTTAGTGTTATCATTTTTCTTGCTAAAAGGTTTACCATCGAGGTCGTCTATTATAAATAAATGAATAAATATCGCTGGACATTACACACAGTGCCATCTAGAGTACTACATGATATACGACATAGATACTTTTTGTTTGTAAATACTCTAAGAACGTAAGGCAGTCTCACTACCGCTACGCCATTCGTGTCGTCGTATAATTAGGTATACACGAAAAAGAACTTCAGAAAAAGTCATTGTTGCAGGAATATTTTCTTTATTTGCATTTAAAAATCTCCCTTTTACTCTGCACCTCTTTTTGCGAGCGACACTTGGCCGTAGGCTGGTCTTTCTGCCCATACGTTTATCCTTATTTGCCTCTGTAACACAAACGATTAGTCTTTAGGGTTGTTTCTATCTATGTAGTTCATATTATTCTGTAAGAAATCAAATCTATCTAAAATATACTATAATGCCATATATAGCAAAACTACTAACTACTATTTAATTTAGTAGTAATACTTACCGAAATGCCTCTAGGTAAGTATTACAAAATACTACTTCATGTCACAAAGAAACCAGTAACTTCGGCCGGGCCGAGCTTGTGAAAGTCGGGAGCGAGTCTATCGCAAATATTACCACAACATTTTTTTTCGTTCATAATAGAAAATGCCGATTTAGAAATGATCAATTACTAAAATGGCCGCTTTAGTAGAATCGTAAATGAATCACGTAAAAAAAAAATATTCTTAAAATGGTCTTTGTAACCATGACCATAAAGTCCATTTTAAGAATTTTTATTTTTCGTGATTCATTTTATTGAACAAAATTTAAAATTCTTAAAATGGACTTTATTGCAATGGCTGCAAAGACCATTCTAAGAATTTAATTTTTTAACGTGATTCATTTACGATTCTGCTAAAGCGGCCATTTTAGACCCTTTTTAGAACCACCCCCATTTTAGACCCCACTGCCTATTGCGTTCTATAAAACAAAGTCTCCGTCGCATCTGTCTTTCTGTCTGTCTGTCTGTCCGTGACTAACTCAAAAACTGCGGCACGGATTTTCATGCGGTTTTCAACAATAGTCACAGTGATTCACGAGGAAGGTGTTTACACACACATGCTAACCCTTGTTAGATTAAACAAAATTATGTTATAAAGACTCATAAAAAGCGTGAAAAAAGTCCATCATCATCATCAGCCTATAATGTTCCCACTGCTGGGACACGACCTCCTCTCAATGAGGAGCAAACAGTGCGGATTGATAGATGTCACATGTCTTCGAATTTTTTATTCTTGGACATGCCGGTTTCCTCACGATGCTTTCCTTCACCGTTTTGAGAGCATTGGTGATGAAATAAATTACATAAAGTAATGCGCCTGTCTGGGTTTGAACCCACGACTTACTGTTCGTAAGTCAGGGCCGCCACCACTGGGCCACCGCTGCTCCGAAAAAAGTCCGTAATAACATAATAACTATGTTTATCTCCTGTGGTAACTCCAAATAACCATAATTAATTTCAAAATTTAAAAATGTGACCTAATTTGCCAAGCCGTTTTCCCCTATTCAGTTTTAATCCTTATCCAAATAAGTATGTTCATTATCTTGATAATTCAATTTAGATTAAAATTGTCTTTTACAGCATATCATTTGGATGCAGAAGTTATCACAGAATTTAAATTATTCGAGACTGAAAATATCATTCTCAGCGAAACAGTTGGTCACTATAATATGTATAATTTTCATAATGTTATTGCGTAAAAAGTAAGAAGTAAGTTATACTACCTGCTTTAAATTTTATCAAAACATGCTTTAACAAACTTTTGTCCTACACAAAAGTGTTAACGCACATTTTATTATACCTAAACAAACCCAGCAGCCGGTACTTTATAATTCTAAAATGCGCGTGAAACGTCATGAATTTTACAAAGTAAAATAAAACATTCCACTTACCTACCCAATCAATTATTGAATTGCTGAAGATCACTTCACTGACGCAACAAGTCCAAATTCAAACGCCGCCCGTAAATCAATATCAAATCGAAAATAAAAATTAGGGACAAATTCTAAATTCAACACGAACTATCAATAAAGAAATATCGGAATCCATAGTTCAAGCCATACTCGTACAGGGCCGGCAGTCTCGACAGAGATAACGACAAAATCGCTAACGAATGAATTCGGTTGCAATAATTATGCTTGCGAGTAATGAAAGTCTCTACATTCAAGATGCGTTTCTTGCAAGCATAATTATTGCGACTGAATTTATTCGCTAGTAATCAGCGATCAAAAGTTAGCGATTTTGTCGTTATCTCTGTCGAGACTGCCGGCCCTGACCTACGATAGCAAACAATACCAGTTTCATGCACAGCACGCGCAGGCGTCGAAACCAAGAATGTGTGCACCCACACACTACGCACACACACGCGCTGCGTGCCTCCCGTCTTCCCCACTGACCGGGGAGGCAACTTGCAGCGAAATGCAATGAGATTTACAACTAAAACGGGCGCGCGAAATTTTCTATGCAGACCTTTGGTAGTCTAGATATTATGAAAAATCTATGGAATGTATCAGTTCAAACTAAAGTTATTTGAAATTTTGAATAACTAATCTATGACTGTATGGTTTTGCTTTTTTAATTTTCATACTATATACGTTACTTATTTAAGCTCAAAGATGAGCTAAAATTAGTGTTAAAATGTGAAAGTTTCGACGCTCATAACTTCCAAACCAATACTTTTTTTCCAATTCTGCTTCCATACAAGCATAGATAATAACAAGACCAGTTGATACAGCTTTTAATTTTGAACCTACACCGTCAAACAGAGGAGTAATCACTAGACTACGTTTGTATGGAAGAATGACCGGCGTGTTTGTCCTTAATGAGGAGTTCCGTTGCCTTTCTCCGAAGTTCTTCATCTAATCTTTACCAAATTTAAATGGGATCACTCCGAGAAAGTACTCTTTCTAAAACTTCCCAAATCGCTTCTGGTGTGCCTATAAAATTTGAAGAGTTCCCTCTATTTCTCCAGGATCCCACTATCAGGATCCTGACTTGATGATTATGGGACCTTCTGGGAAGTATACCCTTTCAAACAATTAAAAAACAAATTCGGTCCAGTCATCTTCGAGTAATCGGGGAACATTGAATTAAGAACCTCCTCCTTTTTGAAGTCGGTTAATAACGACGTTATGGTACGTGACTCAAATATCCGGATAGCCTTTAAAAGATTTGGCCGAGTATCGTTAATTTGCTTCTAAGAATTGAAGAGTTCCGTTCCTTTGTCATGGATCCCATAACCAGAACCTAACCAAATTCTCATCAAACTACCCTTGAAGTAGGTACCCTTGCCAATAAAATAACAATACATGTCAAGGTAATAGGCTTATCCCCAATAAATGAAACTTAATACACCTAACTGTCGAAATCTGGGAATATTGTACACTTCTGCGTACCCCTCAGAGCATACAGGCGTGATGTTACGTCATGATTTTGTATAAACAATAAACATTCAAGCGATTGCAGCAGTTACTGCAGATTTGCCGTGTATTTTTGAAGAGTTCCATTGTATATCTCCGAAGACCCGGATCAGATCTTCAGCAAATTAAAATACAACCACACGGGAAGCACCAGCTTTCAAATTAAAAAAGAATCATCAAAATCGGTTCACCCAGTCGAAAGTACTGAGGTAACAACCACTGTCGAAATCTGGGTGTATTGTACACATATGCGTACCCCCTCAGAGCATACAGGCGTGATATTACGTCATGATGTTGTATAAACAATAAACCTACAAGCGTTAACAGCAAGCACTGCAGATTTGCCGTACATTTTTGAAGAGTTCCATTGTATATCTCCGAAGACCAGAATCAGATCTTCAGCAAAATAAAATGGGACCACATGGGAAGCACCAGCTTTCAAATAAAAAAAGAATCATCAAAATCGGTTCACTCAGTCGAAAGTTATGAGGTAACACACACAAAAAAAAAAAAAAAAAAAAAAAAAAACATACAGACGAATTGATAACCTCCTCTTTTTAGAAGTCGGTTAACAAAACATGCACATAAGTACTACTCAAATATAAATGTATAGTCTATGGTTCGTGCTCAAAAGTCATTACTAACGCTTTGCAAATTGTTCGCTTTGTACGATAAATGACATAATTTGTCAGACGTCTCAATTGCGCGCAGTTCACACAATCATCGCGTAAAATAGAGCAATTAAGTACCTTAATCAAGGACGAAGTACTAGTAGTAATTTATATCAATATTCTTGGTGAGAGGATTACTTACTGATGGCATTTAGACGCGAGGCCGTCAAGTCTGAGTCATGGCGGACATGACAGACGGAAACCATACCATTTTACAAATGAGTATACTTTAGACGTGTCCTGTAACTAATAGTTAATTTATATTGTAACTAGCTGACCCGCGCAACTTCGTCTGCGTCACATTTATGTAGACAGAATGCAATATAGCTCACCCCCGTAACTTATAAGTGTGTAGGTACTTATAAGTAGCCTATGGCCAAATTTCATTACGATCCAATCAGCCGTTTAGTCGTGAAAAGGTAGCAGACAGACAGATAAAGTTATTTTCGAATTCATAATATTAGTCGGGAAGAATGGATTTTATTGTTACAGTTAAAGCACACTTCGATTTTTGTTTTGCTTTAACCTGACTGCCTCGTTGGTCGAGTGGTTACAGGTACGACTGCTGAGCATGAGATCCTGGGTTCGATTCCTGAGTTGGTCAAAATGCCATAGGGTTTTTCCATCAGGAATTTCACGCGATCACGGATTCTCTATTCGTGCACTCTATTACATTAAATCATCATCATCATCATCATTTCAACCGAAAGACGTACACTGCTCGACATAGCCCAAGTGTCGACACATTGACCGGTCCCGTGGGACTCGCATCCAGCGGACCCCGCACCTCCACCAGGTCATCGGTCCTCCTAGTGGCAAGCCTTCCAACGCACGCGACTTAAATACAACTACCGAAATGTGGGTGTATGTACTATTAGGAACACCTCTGCCTAACGCTTTAGAGATTACAGGCGTAATGTTATGTTATGGTGTATTATATAGTTATTATACCTACCAAAAATAACTTTAAATGTATTGGAAATACATTCAAAGCCTATAACGATTAGCTATTTTCGGATCTATCGATAAACATTAGCATTTCCATCCAATAAGATGGATCAATAAAAATTCACTGTCAAGATAAAATAAACATAAAAGTCTACATAATAATAAATATACCCGGGAGGCAGAAAGCCGATAGAAAGTAGTGGATCACTTCACAAAATATCTATATCCTCAAATAATTGGCCATGTTTTTGAATACACGTCATTAATTAATAACCGTAGACATTACATTTCTACGGAAAGTTGTATGCGAAACGTTATATAATGTCCGATGGGTGGTGAATAGTTTTCACCTCTCGACTTTATAGATTAAAGGCAAGACAAATGTTGCAGGAAAAGTTTGTGCTTCGTTATATATATATGGTAAAGCAGTATAACTGGTGCGTCGTGCTTGCCATATAAAACATACCTAGACCAACGGCTATGGTCAACATGTCGGAAATAAACGATAACTAACCCTCATGCAGCCGGGTAGATCTCATCAGAGTTTAATCTATATTATTAGTGACAAAAGATCGTTTCTCTTGACTGACTGACAATGGTGTCGATTCTGTTGTGCACAAAGTAAACTTAATTTAGACTATTGCTATCTTTTATTAAAAGGCAGTGCGAGTAAAGGACGGCTATAACTATAAACTAAGTTTCAGATGTTAGACTAGTTTATGCCTTGCGCTTCTCATGTTTTACGTGCACTCTTCATTTGTATGAAAATATTGGTTCCAATTAAATTTGTCAGCTCTAAATTACGTCCGTCTCTTTCTCGTTTTATTAGAGAGAAAAAGATAGCAATAGCCTAAATTTAGTTTAGTTTGTGCACAACAGAATCGACACCAATAGCGCACAATTCAAACTACAAGTCAGATCGGGTTAAAAGGCATGCATAGCTATTATTATGTAGGCATTCGCTAAGAAAAGATTGTGGAAAATTCACTCTCTGAGCGGGTGGAATAGGGGTTGAAACATTTGTATTGTACTCTTATTGTATAACGGGCTGGTGTCCGCAACTCCACGTCAAAGCGCGTTATTTGCGTATGGGTTAAAATCCACCACGTGGGCCCAGTGCGGGTTGGTGTGCTCGAATTTTTGGTTCTAGGACATGCCGGTTTCCTCACGATGTTTTCCTTCACCGTTTTTGAGAGCAATGGTGATGAAATAAACTACACAAAGTAATGTGCCTGCCTGGGTTCGAACCCACGACTTACTGTTCGTAAGTGTCGGGCCTGCCACCACTAGGCCAGCGCTGCTCGATGAATATCTCTATTTGAGTTAGCTAGAATACGTTTTCTTTGTGGAATAGCTTTTGTGAAAAAGCCTAGTCTTGGAGTAGGGTTATTTGAGACTTATAATTAAGTATATTTCATATTGTATCGTTGATCTAGTGGTCTCAATCGCGAATGCTGGGCATGAGGGTTCGATTACCGGATCGCGCAGGCATGGAAGCTATGGATTTGTGCCTGGTTGATGGCAATAGGCACGCTCCCGATTACATGAGACTTAAACATAACCTCTGCCAAACCCTTGGTGGATTACAGCCTTTACCAGTGCAATGTACCTTATGTAGCTACCTACTTAAGTAATGTAGGTAGTCTCACTGTTCCATTTAAGTTTAGCGCATAAATATTAATGATAGGCATATTACAAGGCTTGGCTTCGAATTTGAAAGGATATTATAACTAGTGCACCGAAACAACGGCGTCATAACATAAAATGAATATGGTATAATGTTTTAAAACATGTGGCTTTTATCCACGCCTAGACAGTGTTTTAGCTTGTCTTTTTTTTTTTATCTCGTGTCAATCGAAATTCCATAAAATAATATTTCTAACTTCATGATTGCAGAATTTTAATTTATAAATATAATTACTCGCCCCCTTGAAGAAATTCTATTGATATCTGTGTCAGGAATGCTTTACGTTTCGTAATTAACTAGCATTTAGTTTTGGATAATTATTTTTAACTAGTTACTGGCATCAGTTAAAGTTTAACGGCGAGCTAGTTACACTAGATCTATTAATTATTTCTACATTGCTTCACGTGAGCATAAACCGTCTTTATTTCGAAATATAAACACAGCTTAGGATTCAAGCAATGCTCTAGTTTTAGTTACAAAACAATAACTAAAATTTTGAAACACATTACATTAATTTGCTTCTTTAGCAAACCAGCATATGCGTATTGGATCACTTGCAAAATGGCAATATCACGGTCGAATAAAACACTTTCAATCTTAATTAACTAATATAAGAAGCTCTTAAGTGTTACAGATGATGACATGAGTTATTACTTTATTAGAGAGTAATCAAAATAATTTTGAAACTAAATAACTGGATCTAATTGAACAACTCATGACCTGATACAAAAATAAGACGGCATAATAAAAAGAATCTAATTATGCCGTTTAATAATTTTCGTAAGCATTTGTCATTCTAGAAATTATTAGGTCCTTGTGAGTTTCCGCTACTGTGCGAACAGTAAATAGAAAGAAAGATAGTAGACTGTTCAGTCTCCTAACTTTCTTTAATTGCGAACAGTAGCGGAAACTCACAAAGACCTAATAATTTCTAGAATGACAAATGCTTACGAAAATTGTTAATCGTTTATCATTGTGAGTTTATTAAGACATCCATGCAACTCCACAGTGCACAGCTGTACCGACTTTATTTCAATCAAAGTCCAACCCTATTAACTTTGTTAATAGTATAAGTAGAGGCGTCACGCGTCATCTTGAATCACATCGCAATGAACCAGACATTTAATCAAATACCGGGAACACTAACGGTCGCCTACTCTTCAACCATATTACTTAGGGCATAAGGGTTAAAACTGGCAAACCATCAGTAACTCAATAGTCCATAATCCTATAACTAGGGGTGTCAAGAGTCACCATTACTCACATAGAACAAACTACCGGCACGTCGATACATTGGGTGGTAAGTCTGATCACCTTGTCAGTGAGGAGTGACGAACTTTCACTACACACCACGGCTGACACTCCATTACTTTGTAACTGAAGTAGACATTTTAATGGACTTATCAAATGACAATTACTATTTAGCTCTGTAATTTGATCTCGAAGGAGATTTTCTAAACACTTTCACTGTCCGTGAAGCAGAATCAAATGTGTTTCAAGGAATAAAAAGGGCTGTAAAACTTAAGTGTGATTTACATACCAACCGGGCAACCCTGTGACAATATCTCATGATAATCTGAACCCCAACTATCACGGTAGGAGCAAATGTTTGTGTGATGAGCATGGACATTTGTTTCCGAGTCATGGATGTTTATATATATAATTATAATAAGTATGTATTTACAAACAAAAAAAGTATATAAATGTAGTATGTATATCAACTATCTGATGTCCACGACACAAGCCTTGCTTGGCCTTGGACATTAACACACAGCGCCACCTAGTGCCACACTAGCACTAGGTGGCGCTGTGTGTTAATGTCCAGCAATATTTATATTTTATTTTTATTTGCTCTATAAATACCAATTTCAGTAAAAATGGCAGACGCTGGTCGAAGTGTTCACAATTATGGCCTAACAGTCGAGAAAATCTTTCATCACGTAAATGAAATTTTCCTAAGATATATTAAACGTGATATTGAGTATGTATTTCGGTATGGTAACCAATAAGGCACAAGGACGTACAGTATGTCTAAACGACGGTGTCGAGTTACAACCAATATGCGCTGCAATCGTTTTTTGTCCTGTGAATAATGAATAATTATGTCCATCGAACGTAGAAATACCCATCGCTTATTTCGTCTATTTTTAAAACGACCTAAAGAAAACAAGCATTTTCAGAGGACTTTATTGTTGCTTATTTAAAAAAATAAAAAACAAGGCATACAACTCTATTGCACTTTTGATCACAGCTATGATTTTTCCATCAGTTTCTATGTCATAATTACCTGCAACCACGTTTTACACCATGAAGTAGATATTCATGGAACTAATAAGTACTAAGTCTGGTACTTAAGCAGCCTACTACTGTGTAATTATCTCAAATGAATCACAGAAGGTGCGATGCGGTTTGAAATACTCTTAGACGGTTAAATTGACCCAGTTTCAGTTAACGGCGCACGCGCACATGCCTGGCGCCTTCTGCAAAAACGTTGCAACTAGAATTTGTAAATCAAAACCGATGAAACCGATTCTATTCAATTAAGCCCTCTATGATTTCTTTGTAACAAAATCGAAAATCGTTTTTTATTAGAAATAATTATGTGCGCTTTGAATAGCGCGAATCAAAATCAATTTCAGATAAAATAGCAAAAAAATTGGCAGGAAATTAATGTGGCCGCTGTAGTTTACACAATTGTCATGAAATATAGACCTCCATTACGTGTTCTGGGCAGAACATAAATCTTTCAGCTTCTGAAATGTAGCTTAACATAGGATCAGCAATTACCTACATACCTAAGCTTGACTGCAAAAGATTTCTCTTATTTACCTGATTAAGTACAAGCACTACAAAACCTTACTTACACCCATATCTCTCACCTTCCAGGACGATAATAGCAGCGCTATGCTGCGCGTACGCAGCGGCGCTGTCACCCCTGGGTCCTCCTCACGGCGTGGGTGACAACAGCGATTGCGCCCTCTACCTCAACGGACCTGGCCGCTCCACAGCCTTCGACTACAGCATCAACCTACTCAAGGGCAACTTGTAAGTACTCCGGATTACTGCAATACTTTAATACTTTTCAATTAATATAACGCAAGAATAAAGTACCTGTTTTTTTAATCAGTTAAATGTTGTTGTAATGTTAATGGCAAGCCGGTGGGTGTCGTTTAACGTGCCGCCTTCGGGTATTATATTCTACCATCTGTATGTTAATTACATTGAAAGAAACTTGCTGCTAGTTCTCCAACTGATGGGCAAGAAAGCAAAGAAGTGAGGACGGGAGAGTTAGGACATCTTCTTCAAAGGAAGAGCTTAGAAAAATTGCAATGGAAAACAGCATGTCGCGTATCAATAGGCAAAATATAAACCGTTGCCTTTAGGCGAAGACCTGTTCCAATCGTTTGATATTGCAACAACAATCATACAATCAACTGAGATCATTAATTCATAACCTACATTTACGTACCATAATAATTCAATTCCGTATAATACAGTGTATTTCTCAATCCATATTAACATTAACGATGATAGATAGCTCTATTGCATGCCTATTAGGCCATTTAAGTGAGCGGCAGTACGTATAAAATCATTTACGTATACAGACATACTCGGAGACAGGTTAAATTGGTCTAAAATTACCATTGCCACCATACATAATGTATTGGCTTAAGTTAAACGACAACTTGAACGTATTTCAATCAGAATGAAATGTACTTGTCAGTAAAATTGCGTGGCATGCAATTTATTTCCTGTTTATGTTAAATTCTGTTAATTTTAACGCAGTGTATTACTAAGTGTAATAATATTGTTGGTCAATCTTATTCACATATGGTGCTGAGGTATTAAGGGGCTTATAAGGTATAAAGGGTCAACAAAGTATTACCGAAAATAACCTTTTTAAGTTGATAGTCTTTCATTATGGAAGTATGCGATAAGGTTCTTGTCTCATAAGCCATGCGCTATTCGAAACCAGGGCCTAAACAAGTGGCAATCGTTTCATATTTCTGCAAAGACTTTTAGCACCTCATTATCACACACATTCTCGCTTCATTCGCACATACATTTTTCGGTAGCTTATGTCAATCCACAGAGCGTCAGGTTGACGTAACCTGACTGGCTAACTTTGACCACTTTTTTTCTCGATTTGAAAATCCTCTGGATGTCCTTCATCCTGTGGAGAACGGAGTTGTCTGTCAGACTCATCATCATCATCATCATATCAGCCAGGAATCACCCACTGCTAGGTATAGGCCTCCCCTCTTTTCTGTCACAATTCCCAGTTCTGTGCGATCCTTATCCAGGTGTTTCCCGCGAGTTTAGCGATATCGTCGACCCAACGAGCTCTAGGACAGCCCTGACTTCTTTGGCCTACTCTTGGCCACCACTCGGTCAAAGCCTTGCTCCATCGGCCATCACCGCGTCTGGCCAGATGTCCTGCCGTGGTACACTTGAACCACACAGGGTGTTCCCCCGCACACTTGTGTCAGGGGACAGCGAGATCTAATGCGACTTTCGCTGCAACGGACCAGTGCCGACACGCTTGATATGCGGGCCTCATCCCGAAGGGGAGTTGACCATTAGCTCAAGCTAGTCATCGAGACTTAACAATTATTTAATAGTTTCGATGTAAGTTGCTAAAAAATGTTACCAAAGGAGAAACCATTGATGGTGTTGCAGATAATACCAACCAGATTGATCGATCGGCTCAGGCTCAGACATCCATCTGTCTGTATCAAATTACGTCGAGAATGTTGAATTTCACTGTCACTCGTCCCATTGAACATGCATCGAATGTCACGCTCTCGCAACCACTTGATCTACAGATACACAATAAGATCTATTGCACGATCTGTTTTATCATGTTGTGCATTAGGTTTCCAATAGCAGCTAGCTCAGAAAGTTACTACTGAAGGCTGTGTCTCGTCTGTTGTGTATGGAAAAGTGGCAATTTGTGAGGAATACTGAGCAATATGAACATTATATAATGTTGCTGGTACTTAGGTTAGCTTTCAAATGTTGCTGAGTCTGTCATTTCAGTTTTCAACATACATTAAACTTTAAGGTACTCGTATTATGTATGATTTACATAGATGGAATAAGTCGTTACTTTTCAGATCCACCAGCTTATGGTAGTTATACACTACGCATAGTTAGTAAAAGGAAGGAAAGGTAGGAATCTGAAAAAAATGCACATCACCCATTCCCCTCTGTTCATATTTTTATTACCAAGTACTAGAACATCCTGCCATGTTCTCTCATTATAAAAACTTACCAACTTTTCGGCAAGAGATAATCGCAACCTTCCCCAAAAACCTTTTTTCTCTCCTTCGCAAAGTCTTGCAAGCCCTACATCACCGGCCGGCACAATGTCACCTGCGCGGGAGTCTCTTTACTGTCGCCGTTACGTCACGCACCGGCGCAAACTTGACACACTTCCGCGACACACTTGACACACGGTTATCTTTCTCCGTGATACGTGATAAATGATCCGACAAACTTTGTTCGATCAACTGAAAATTATTTGCGATGTCAATGACCTGCGCGGGAGTTAATTTGTTGGCATAACAAGAGCCTTTTGTCATCCGGTTTTTATAATAATTTTATTATTTTAATGCGTTGTTATTTTTATAAGACTGCTGTGTTTTTTTTAAGTTTTCTTGGTTTTTAAAGAAAAAGTAACAGTTTTTTAAATCGATTTTATAGGCGTTCAACTGAGACATCGTTCGTTTCCAAAAGAGACAGATCATATCCACATTGAAGTAGTAGGCTTAGTCACCTATGTACTACAAGTGAATGAGGTTGGTACCAAAGCGTGGAGCTTGGCACAAGCAAAGAAAGGCCTATACCCCAGCAGTGGGTGAAGTCGGACTGTGGTAACAAAACCTACAGAAAATTAGAATTTCAATCCAATAAATTTCGACAGGAAACAGTCGCTCCATAAGTATAAAAATACTGGTATTCAGCTGCATCCGGTTGGGAAAAGGCTAGGCAGATAATCATGATGAACTTTCGACAGGAACAGTAAAAACAATAGCTGTTGCCTTTCTGTATATAAGGTTTACTTTCGAACAATATATTACACCGAGGAACAATCCACTCTATAATTATACCTAAACGCTTTTGTTCTGCGCACACCACGCTCGCTCACCGCAGTCCGCGGCGACCTCTGATGTCGTAACACAACATTATAACATAGGTCTCAATACTTTTGAATGCTTTCATCTCCACCAAGCGTAGCATTAGCTAACTGACGGATCACATTCACTTTCAAAATCCTTTCGCTTAATTTGTTTGTACCTTCGATACGGGTTACGCCGTAAAACCGACAATGTATCTCGATTTGAAGCGAAGTAATGTTGATACGTTCCGGAGTAAGTAAATAATGGCGAACTTCTCAATGTAACAATGACCCTGCCTGCCTTCAAAAGCCTTTTGTATCAAAATAAATAATGTTTGTACGAAATAAAAGCTTCAATTTATTTTCTCGATCAATCTGCATTCGTTCTCGTCGAATAACTTCATCAGTTTTCATGTACAAATGGTTATTGTATGAAATTAAATGATTCAAGACGATAGCCTTCAGTTAATTGGTCATTGACGGGTAGGAATGACTTGATTTAATTAAAACACTTAAATGTTTTTTCAATCTTCACAAATGTCTCTTTGATGACTGGTATTTTAAACTGAAACTACTTTCATAAAGCCTATGGAGGTCTTTAATGTCAATCAGGCACAAAAGCATTGATCACATCACAAACATTGTCGGAGAGTAGTGTATCCGTATAACGGTGCGGCCCGTTCCCGGTAACATATGATTCTGTGCCGGTAGGTACCCTCTCGTTTGTCTAGCAGTCGGTCACGCCTCTCCCTGTATTGACAATATCGAGGCAAAACGGTAAACCACTCGCGGACACATCATAATCACTGCTAAATGAAACGGCTATCGAAATACCACTGATGTTTACGAGACAAAAATATTATCGATTCTTAAAACTATGTGAGTTAATGTGAGTGATCTTACTACTGGTTGGTTTGCCTTTCACTGTTTTCAAATTGTTAGCACAAAGAATTTCTATCAAAGAAATAAAGAAAGAACAAGTCAATATCGACCATTGTGAAATTTTGAGAAAAAAACAAGTGGGTTTACAATAAATTAGTTTGCCTAGACTTGATGGCACGTATATAGCCTGCGGCTAGATACAAATTGAATGTTCCTAGACAGTTTAGTATCGATGAAATCGCAATATAGAATTATCAGCATCGAATTTTATTTACTTTCTTGTATTTTGGAAACCGTTAATGTAACTAAATGATTTTCTACTGTACCAATCCACTGTTGAGCGAAAGCCTACAGACAGAAGTAGTAAGTAGGGGCCCGTTTGTTGCCTAAACTATCCCTAATCGATTAGTAAATCAGTTTCTGGACAAGTAAGTATGCCGTTGTTATTTGTAAAAGATGTTTGTTAATATAACCTAAACAAAGTACAATGGTCCGTCCTATACAAGAAAACATTTACTCCACGTTATTACAAAAACACACAGCCCAAGTAAAACGCCTAGTCATTCATCTATCAGGTTAAGAAAACACATTAAGCCTACACAGAAGTTAAACAACCGCTACGCAAATATGTTTTATTTTCGCATATCACGCAAAAGTAGCGTAAGAGTAGACAGAGGTTTTTTTTTCCCGCTAGGCCACGACCTGCACGACAGGCAAACACAACGCAACGACACGCGTGTTGCGAGAGCAACTCCTATAATATCTGTGTCCTGAGGAAACAAATGAAAAACATCACTTCAGCCAGTCCACAGGTGCTCCGTGCTACAGTGAAAATTCATGAGGTGCGACGGCGAAGCGTCTAGCGATGGAAACTATAGTGTGAAATTACCAACCATGCCACGCATAGCGACGAACGGCGGGAAGTGGCGGCGCTTAGAGTAGTACCAGAATTCACGGGCGACGCGATATACACCGCGGTACCACAGTACACACGCGAAAGAAACATAAGTGACCGGCGCGTGTATACCACATGGCCTAAGTGGCATCGTCTGAAGACGTGAACAGGTCGTAAGAATAGACAGAAGGCTGTTGCAATATATATACCGTCTAGTGGCCCGTAGAAAGGCTTGATGGTGAGAATCGAAGACGCGCGGTAAACTGTATCGTGGACGTGGGAATTGGACGTGTGCCAACCGCTACTGCCGTCAATATACCTACGTGTTAACGTGTCGCCATTGCTACACGTTGTAAAACAACTTGTAATTAAACGGTTGCGAAGATTAGGAGATTAGATGTTTGTGTGTAGTCTTAAAATGAGGCCTATGTTTTATGGATGTGCGAACCGGCAAAACTGCTGCTTATGATTTGATGATATGGTGTGAAGTTCTCTTCTATAAAAGCAGAAGTACAGATTAGCGTAATTAGACTCATGTGGTTGATAAGCGTATTGCTATTTTATTTATTTTTTTCTTAACAAAATGCCTTCGTCCTCTCTCTTTAAAATGACTGCTGTGCCTGACTGGGTCCATAATTGATTCGATGTTTGAACATACCATCTGGAATGCGCAATAAAGGAATAAAACACATTATGGAATGCAATAAAGTATTGAGTACTTTCTACTCCTTATTGTTAGCGATTAGGCAATTCCTTGAAGCAGTAGTGTTATTATTATATCCTTTATTCAAATTTTTAACAAACTTTTTACATTTTTAAATATTAGCATGAAAAATACATACATAAAAAACATTTAAAAATATAAAAAATTGTAGCCCACCGGTATCGGGAACAGGGTCCAAGCTCAGGATCAGGGCTCCAGAGAGAGGAACCTCCTAACAATACGAGCCGTGTCCAGGAGTACCGCTTTCTGCCTGAGGAGGCTCTCGTTAGGCAGCTGGATCAAGGCCAGCTGCCTAACGAGAGCCTCCTCAGGTATTGGTCGAGGCTCTTGGCAATTAAGCCATGGGCTGACACGACTATCGGCACAATGATCGCTGAGTCCACTTCCCACATGTCGACAACCTCGCGAGCCAAGTCAAGATACTTGATTTGTTTATCTTTCTCGGCTTTCACGAGGTTCTCATCATGCGGGACCGTTATGTAAACAATCATTGCGCGCCGCTCTGATCGATCCATCACCACTATAACTGGGTCGGGCACATACCTATAGTAGGGCACTTCCGATTCCACAAGATAGTATTTTAGCGCAAGTTGCTGATGGATAATCCTGGCTACAAGGTTGTGTCTATGCAAGTACTCTCCGTTAGCTAGACGAGAACACCCGGAAATAATGTGACGGATTGATTCGCCTGGACGGTGGCATGCCCGACATATGTCAACCGTACCGTCCTCCACAATAAATCTCCGGTAGTTATTCGTCATCATCCATAATTGCACCGACAAAACCTTCGGTTTATTATAATTATTAGCAGTAGTTTTTACTACAATTTTGTACACATTATTAAACAAATAGGCACCTAAAGATGGATTGGAGATAGAAATGTGATCTCTCCGAAAATAAATATAAGAGCCTATCTCCAAAAAACTAGAAACTTTTCCACAGTCACCAGACTTGTATCAAAACACAATAAAAGTTATTTTCTAATAAATACAATATCAACAATTTGTTAGATGTAACAGTTTCGGTAATATAGCATATTTATGTAAAGTTATTCCGTCATGTGACTACAAACCGGAACAGATCTCAAATGATTATAAAAAATTAGGACTACAATCTGTATTTATAGTCATCGAAAGAATGGAATGGTTCCGTATACTAAAATGGTTTTTTTTTATTTATGCAATCGATCGATGCCTGTTGAAAGTTGTATTCAACGAAAAAATAATGATATTTATAACTTCCTTATGCCCGCGGCTGTGCCCGTGTTGAGTTCGATAGTTGTCCAGATCACACTAGCGGGATAAAAAGTATCCTATTTGTTAACCCAGGTTATAAACTATCTGTGTGCAACGTTTCGGTTGTTCGGAAAGTACTTGGCTTTCACATTTTGCAGTATTTTCCAAATGTAAACAGTTATATAAGGAGAGGATCTGCTGTTTTTTATAAAGGAACTCAAAAAGTTTATGATAACAAAAGCTTTTAATAATAATGAATCGTTTTAATTTCCATATAATTTTTACGAGCGCCGCTTCCGTACATAATTTACATAATTATGCGATTCGATTTTGTAACATGTTTGTGAGTGTGACTCAATGCTTTTCAAGCTAAGTTTAATTCATTTTCGCTAATTCTAGAGACGTTTATTAAATTTGTTCCAAGTGAACCTGTACAATATAATTGAAGAGTTTTCCAGTATTATAAGACAGTAACAATAATCTTACTACTGTTTTATTAATCTTTTCCTAGTACAGAGATAGACGTCTACCTCTGTCTGTCCTAGGACAAGATTGGGAGTCAATAAGATAAGCCCCATTTGATATAAAAACAAATCATAGATAACATTCATTTTAATAAAATATTATTGCAGATCTATAAAACGCTTCAATTCAATAATTAGTTTTGTTAACATCTCCTTTTCACACACAACTTGAGTCTAATTATTTTCAAAATGTATGTTCTTTGTAGTGATAATCACACCATTTCATTCGCAAAGCGAACAATTTAAATCTGTTTGCTGTTAATAATAAGTCTTAATTTCCCACAAGCTCGTTCACGTAACACGCCATTTGTTTCTGTATCTAGAAAGGTAATGAGTGCTCCGGTATCAGCCGAGCCATCTTCAACAGACGTTACCAAATTTAAGAACCACGTGAAAACACTTAAAACATGTTGGATAACCGCGATTACTATAACGCTGCTAGTTAAGTAACCGACGGCCTTAGACGTTTTACTTGCCATCAAATGTAGGCCACGAGGCCAATTGCGAATAAATATGTATCTTAGGTCTTATATTGGGTGAATTATTGCTATTAATTATGTGGAGTATGGTATGCGTGGATGAGCACTTGCACCATCTTTAAAAGATCATAGTATAGTACCTACATTATGCGTACTTTGAAGTTTTTATGAGAGTCGTAACGTTAGTTGTTACTGTTTGACCCAGCTCTGTCTTGAGAAATCCTCCCCATATATGAACACAATAAAATCCATAAGACCTTTTTTAAAAGTACTGAACTATATCGTTGACTTGCAAAAATACATACCAAGACACACAGCAACGTATTCAGAAATACTTGAAAGCGGCACATACATTCGAAGATTACATCAACGTTCGACAAATATGACCCAGCCTCTCCGATAAATGCCACAAATATTTATTTTACAATTTAATTATAGAAATATACTCAAGAATGCATAGAGTAATAAACTTTATGGCGCAAAGTAATTAAACGTGTTTTTGTTTGTTCCAGCGGCTACGAAGGACAGGCCAATTGCATCACATACGAAGCAATCAATCAAGCTTATCATGAAGCCAGAAACCGAATCTGTAAGTATTTTAAACGTTGAAATCCGCAATTTCTTTTAATGTTTCTTTTTTCGAAAATCTGCGAAGTAATTTGTTTGATGTTGGATAACCAATGCTTAAATCGTAACTGACCACCAAAGTTTTATTTAATTTAACCTTTTTTGGCTCTCAAAATGTATGTAATGTAAATACAAGAAGTCACCAGTGACATAAAAAGTAATAAAATTACTCACGAGCGCGATCACGCAAGTCACATTACGATGTCATCAAGTGCGTGAACCGGAAGACTTGTACGTTCGCGACTCGTTATGTTATCATCATGTTACACAGAACTTTCGATTTATTATAATGCAGCAACATTTTAACATTACTGTTTACATCACCATGTCAAATATTAAATGCTTCATCATCCTTTAAACGAAAGAATTTCTAATGTGACAGGGGCAAACGTTTAACCTTACGTTAACGTCAGTATTGAGCGAGCATACAATAAAAACACTTCTTCCTCGATAAATGCATTTGTTTCTTAAATAATGATGTTCTATTGTCTCCACAGTGGTCTCGCAACCGAAAGGAGACTGGAAGGCTGAACACTTCGCAAGCGTTGGCGAGCTGATTCTCGACATCTCCATCAACTTGGCGCGAAGGTAAGCTAAAATTGCAGTGACATTAAGATTCATTTCAGTGATTATTCATGCTCGAAACTACTTTCTACATACGTCTCGACTCCTTAATGTCAACAAAGGTAAACTAGACAGGATTTATTGAATACATAACGACCTTTGGGATAATGCATACAAAGTCATGGATTGTATTTAATTACGATTTGCAATGAACTTTCGTTCGACATTCACCTACTGAACTCTTATCATTACGAGGGGTTACGACATGATCTCATTACACGAGTTTAATTAAAAACAAAAAGAAACATGAACATCCAAGGCTGGTCTTCTTTCAAATCCGTTCTTTTGTCTTCTCTGTCAATTTCCTCATGGTCAGCGTCCGCTCACGACGCGGAAAGATATCAAAGAATCTATTGTCGCTAATCTTAATCAACTAACATTAATTCTTCACCTGTCATGGACCTATAGTGCTATTCGACCCCGTACCGAATCGCATGTTACTCGAGTGACACTCGACGAAGGAGCCGTAAAATGATCGTTTAATCTGAAACCTCAACCGCAACAATGTGTGCACTTGCAAAACATATCGAATTTAGTATGCCATTGAGTCATAAACATGAAATAGACGTAAGGAAGTTAGAATTGAATTGCACCAATTCCTTGATAACCTCTATCCTAATTGAGATTATAAATCAAACTACCTAAACATCAATGCTACATATGCACGCACAAATCGATTCTTTTAATAATTCGGCGACCATGTAGGTGCTCATTGAAATGGTGTTAAACCTAAACCTTGATCTTACGGTTGTCGCCTACGAGGTGTACTGACCTTTGTAGTGAATGTCCTGTGCAAATGTCATCTCGGCTCATTAGCGGTAACCGGAGCAATGGCTGAATCACCGTGAGTCGTGAATACGTCATCATGGGCACGGAAGAGAGCGAGACTGGACTGCGCCGGCGCTGCTCCTTTGTACACCAATCGAAGTAAGATGGCCGTTCACTTCCTCGTCTGATAGTAAAGGGCGATTATCGAATAGAGATTGGTGATTGCAGTCGATCATCGTTACTCGTTTGAAAGGTGATTTGTATTGTAAAACTGTAAAACTCTCAATAGCTTGTGTCAGGCTAATTTATATTAATTGGTAACTTATTGTATCGATGTGCGGTAATAACAGACTTCACTAGGTACTAATCTATTGAACTGGCTATCTACCGGAATTTGTCCATTACCTACAGCCTTTCTTGAAAGTTCTTTCTTCGTTAAAAGGAAGCTTTTTGTTCTAGTTCCTATTAGATTGTTGGTGTGTTACAAGCTTCAACTTAACGATCTCTTTGCATTAGCTATCATCAGCTAGCATCTGGCAATCTTTCAGTGTAATTAAAATTAAAATTCTTGCTTAGTATTATCTTACACAGTATTGCATAGAATCTGGTTCTTCTAACTTAACAGACAGGTGTGTTGCTGGGGAGCTTGTTTCTCCACATCTTCTAAGCTAAAACATAAGGAAGTGTCGAAGTGCGGGTGTTTTGGGGGACCGTATCTTGTAAATTTTGACCAAGTATCTTGTAGATTTTCAAAAAGTGCTGATTATCAGACTACTTTGTATAAATGACTTTTGATTTTGTATGTTAGCTAGAAAAAATTTTATGTCCTGGACTTCGTCAGTCGATTCAGGCTTTGCCATGTTACAAACTGCATATATTTATGTATGATCTTACTGCAATTTTGATTAACGATATAGGTATGGCTGGACGGTTGGCTTTGAAAAATACATAAATGCACTTTTTGTAAAATACAAAATTAGCAAAGTCTATAAAAAGTGTGTACACCCTCACTGCTAATTATTACAAAGAATTATTAACATTTTTTTGGCATTCTGTGTATCTCAAATTGTAATTGCAATGTTATGCTTATTTCAACATTTAAACTATTGTTTTATTTGGTGTACCTAACGCCAATTCATTATGCAAATGATTCATGTAATTTGTAGTAAGTAGGTAACGGATTTAGCATGTTTTAATTGTTACGACATCCGTGATGCTTATATGCAAATGTAAATTAGTACGAGTACATACTTGCAAATAAGACAAGGTCGGTTGATTCGGCATGCCATTTATACCTAGTTAGTATGGTATCTCTATATTATTATATGGGGAGGATAATGTATTGTAAGCATTTTTCAAATCTTTACCTTTTTTATAAAGAGGTATTTGTTTGTGAGTTTGTACTTAGGGGGTAATCTCCGAAACGAAATATTCAATTCTAAAAATTCTTTCAATGGCAGAAAGCTATAAATAATATTTTCAACACACTTGCTCATAAAGTGGCTATAATTTCACCGCAATTAGGCACATAATGACACCTGTAATCAAACTGTGACTTTTTCATTGCTATTATTCACAAGTGAGTTATAGGGTTTTTTTTTATTGGTTGAATTGCTTTGTTCTTAAATAAGTTTCGATACAAAAAAGATCGTGTTCAATAGTACAAATAAATGAATGTACCTATTGCTTGCTCATTTTATGCAACTTCGTATCTACATAGATAATTTCAACTAATAAGTTTTTAATAAATAAAACTTTCACTCAAATGTAACTTTTGTTTTCTCTGTATTAAATAAAACTTTGAATTCCCCATTTCGTACGTGGCTAAAACGCTATCCGCGAAAAGCCAAAAAAAAGAAACCTCATTCTTTTAGTCTATGGCCGATCGCCATTGTTAGATGCGCGCGCATAGGAAAACTGATTAATTATATTTCATCAATCATTATTAATATAGTTAGTTGTAATCCTACTGATCCTATATTATATTCCAAATTCCGTTATATTTCGTTTTTATTTGATAAATTCCAGTTTCCCTACCACCTTTAACTTTACCTTCCTAAACATGACATTGGCTAAATGCACAAACCGTGCGAAGCCAGGAAAAAAAAAAAAAAAAAAAAAAACTGATTAATTATTCCCGCCATTGCGAAAAAAAATTCACAACTCGTTTTCAACAAATTGTAGTTATTTTTAGTATTATTTTATTCTCAAGTGTGTTGAAAAACGTCGTATGATACACGTGTGTGTTGATGATTACCGTCCTTGGCTCTCTTAAGAACCTCGCCTAACGGCTCGGATCTCAATGGCGCCTCGGCGGTAATCACCAACATTACACACTTGTACCATAATGTACTATTATATCATGCCTATTAGCTGAGCTATCACAATTTCTGCGGACAAAGTCGCGTGCGATGTGCCAGTCGTTTGTAAAACTGGGCGTTATTATCAGTTTTGATTTTGATTGATGTTGTTCTTGAAGTCTTATATTAACTAACACCGAGGTTGCTTGTTTTAGTGACTGGTAATATTGTAACAAATCATACTTATAATATTGCATATAAATAACCTAGTGGGTGGCGATTTGCATGTCTTAAATACCGTTATTTGGGAACGAAGATGTTAGATTTATAAATTCAAAACATGTTTTTATTTCGAATTGACCAGACTAGGTTTGTTAGAGGCTTTGATAGGAAGTTGTCAATCTTTGTAAGGACATGTTATGACGAGGAATGAAACGCATGTTACTTAAAAAGCGATGGATATTAATACTGATGGATTGAGAGAGAGAGGAAGGCCAAACAAAAGATGAATGAATTTTGAGGAATGATATGAAAGAGAAAGGAGTAAATGATGCCGTGACGTCTGACAGGAGAGAATGAAAGAAGAAAACATGTTGAGCCATCCACAAATATGTAGAATGGGACAAGGGCAAGACATGACGATGAGTGTCTAAGCAATTTTACTTACCTTTCCACTTACCCATATCTTTTTTTATAGTTATCATTACGTATCATCTTGAAGGTCGCCGAACAAAGAATGTAATTCCACGTCTATCTGACCGTCTGATTGACAGATCTAGGTCGTTAATACTCGCATTGTTTCAATGTAACTTGTTACTTGTCAAACGGCTACCGAATGATAGATGTAGATAAGTATTTAATTACTGTTTCATTTTATATTACGAGAACGTATTTCTAGTATAGAAATTGGACGTTCTTGCTTGCGGTTGATTACACACCTTTCCTTTAGTAATAAGTGTTGCTTTTACTTTCTAGTTTAATCATCAGATGAATTCTAAAGAACAGAAGACTAAAATAGTAAAAAAAACTTTATTTACAGTATCTACTATCTGCAGCATCATTTAACTTAAGGGGCCGGCGGAGCGTGCGTCGTTCATACAAACGTAATACCAAAATAATTCGTAAACCAAACATATTCTTGAGGAAGTGTGTATTTATTTCGCTTGGATTACATAATATCTAGGTTCCCAAATAAACATCATGAATGGAAATTGATTTAAACAAGAGATATGAGACAAATAAGTTTTCTATAGAAATTTTAAATTCCTGATATCTCGTCTAAATATCATTGTCCTTTCAAAATATGTATTTGGGAACCTAGATATTATGTAATCCAATCAAAATAAATACACACTTCCTTAAGAATATGTTTGGTTTACGAATTATTTTGGTATTACGTTTGTATGAACGACGCACGCTCCGCCGGCCCCTTAATACATCATTCTCTCTGGTATGAATAGAGGAGCCAATAACCGCCTCCTTTTTAGTATTAGATTCAAAAACGAAATAACAACAATGCATTGTTTTTTTTTTATAATTCGTTCAATAACAATAAAATGGTAAATAGCAATTTTAGTTTAATGGAGAATGCGATTAAGTTATGTAACTAAATAACTTCTTCGGTTATACCGTTTTGGTTTTATATAGACGTTATGATTATTATCTAAGGCGCCATCCCATAATACATTAGTGAGGTATGATGTCAAATTTTGCTATTGCCCAAGGCATTATAGTCTTAAAAATGTGATCAATGTAAAAAAATGTCGGTACTAGGGACTCCTTTAAAGTCGATATTAAACAAATTAAACGTCTATTATTACCTACTGCTACTTTCGACATCTGAAATTCTACAGGATATTTCGAATGCCCATGTGTTAAATAGGCACTCCCTTAAAGTAAGATAGTAAATATTAAACGTCTATACGAATATTAAACGTCTATTGGAAACGAAGATAGCTTTGTAGCCATCTTTATTTTCAATGAACTTACCACAACAAACAACTTTCCAAAACCACGATCACATGATTCGTGAATTTCAGACGTTATCGTCCTTTCGCGATAGAAAATTTGTTGGGCCGGCCAGTCTCGACAGAGATAACGACTAAATCGCTAAATTTCGATCGCTGATTACTAATACATAAATTCAGTTGCAATAATGATGCTTGCGAATAATGAAAGTCTGTAATTCCTAGACGCGTTTCTCGTAAGCATAATTATTGCAACCGAATGCCAAGACATTTATTTGTATACTAGCTGACCCGCGCAACTTCGTCTGCGTCACATAAGAGAAAGAGAGGGTTACAGAGATTGGGTCGTAAGCACCTATAATACAATTTTCAAAGAGCACATCATACACATCCTTCCGCATAATGAAAATGCGCACCCAGTACATGATCATTATTTTGCTGCGGAGTTATTTAAAACGGTGTATCTCCTAAGATATGCATTGAAATCAATTTACGTGCAATACGAAACGCGTCCATCAATTCTGTTAATATTGTTGATAGCAAAATTTGAAGTAGATTGGACCAAGGAATCACATTTTCCCATACAAACTTTGCCTCCCACCTTTTCACCCCCTTAGGGGTATAATTTCAGAAAATCCTTTCTTATCGTATCATAGGCATACGATAAGAAATGATTTTCTGAAATTATTATACAAAAAATACACCCTCCAAGCTTCAGGTTTCTACAATCTGCGGTAAAGGCTGTGCGTTGATCCATCACAGTCCTTCAGGACAAAGCATTTTTATTATTTGTAGATAGTAGGATTTGAACTCGTTTGTATTTGTAACTTTTCGGGTTTTATGTCTGATGTACATTCGTACAGTCTACATTTTCTTCGTAGTATTATTTTATTTGTAAATACAGGGTGGAAACGATTAACCGGGCAGAAAAGGGAGCTTCCTTAACCGTTGAGTATTAGAAACAGGATCGATTGGCATCAAAAAATGTTTTGTGTATAATAGCAATTTTCTTGCTAATTGTACTTTTTTAAATCTGTGAATGGGGATCAAAATTTCACGAAAAATTACGGATGGTTTCCTAAGACCATTTTCATGTAGCTGCAACGGTTAAGGTTTATCATTATTGGCATCAAAAAATTAGTTTTATGTAAAATGGCAATTTTCTTGCTAACTGCACTTTATTTTTTAATTAAATCTGTGAATGGGGATCAACATTTAGCGAAAAAATTATGGATTGTTTCCTTTTTCGTGTAGCTGCAGTTCCCCTTACAGCCCCGTTTACAGTTTCCACCCTGTATTACCAACTACTTATACCGAGGAAAGCCGATTTTCTTGAGTTCCGCTATTTTAGGCGTATTCACTTCAAAAATCAAATTTCAAGAAAAATAAAAAATTATATTTACCTGTATTAGATTTGAAGTATTTACAGCAACTTTTAAAGGTTTATACTTCATTGGATTTTGTTCTATAGGTGTATGAAGTTTATTAATTTTAAACACAAAACCCTCTTTTTTACGTCTCTGGATGATTTTTTTTAAAAATGCTGAAACAGGTATTTCTTTATTTTTAATAATAAGTATTTACTCTGAGTTTCATGATTGTAGAACAATCTAAAAAAAATTTTTCATACAAACTTTACCCCCCCTTTTCACCCCCTTTTTCCAAAATTAATAATAATAATAATAATAATAATAATAATAATATTCCACAACTATCACACAACGCCATCTAGTCCCAAGCTAAGCAGAGCTTGTGTTATGGGTACTAGACAACTGATAAACATACTTATATATTTCTAAATACATACATATTATAGATAAATTACACCCAGACACAGAACAAATGATCGTGCTCATCACACAAACATTTGTCCTGGGTGGGAATCGAACCCACGACCTCCGGCATAGCAGTCAGGGTCACTAACCACTAGACCAACAGGCCTGTCAGATTATCCATAATTTCTATAGCCTAAATGTTATTCTGGGTTTATTTAAATAGATTAGTGAAGTTTTCATCAAAATCCGTCCAGCAGTTTTTAGGTACGTGATGCGCGTTCAAACAAACAAACAAACAAACGAAAATTTAAAAAATGGTTTTAATATGTTCAGTTACTTATTTTAAGTCACCCTGGGTGATTTTTTTTTTTAATCTTCAATGTACAGATTTTTTGGTCTCGACGATTTTATTATATGTATAGATGTAGCGGTGGCATGTATTGCTATGATGTCGATACTTAGTCGATATTTTTATAGAAAAAGGTATCATGCAATTCAATTTTATCTGTAAACGATTCTCATAGCAAAAATCTCTTCTTTTTTATTACAATCATGTTATTTATTTTAAAATACGGAACTAACACAAAAAAAACATACTCAAAACACAACCGAAAATAAGAACTACCAGATAACTGATTCAATAAATAAAGTTTACACCTGAAAATTATTCATCATTTGTGTGATAAAGGTTAATTAGGAAGTCAAACACTTACAAGATTTTTTGTCGTAGAAACATAGGTAATAATATACCTACCGTTATGCTATTGAAACAACCCATTATATATTTAAGCAAATGTAAGATAACACTGGGGGTCAGTGGGTTTAAAAATACGTTATTACAGTATTCGTTTTTAAACTCCCTGTTATGGAGATGTTAATGCTTCGCGCCATGCAAATTGGAATCATAAAAATAACATTAAAGGGAAATAACATTCACAAATTCGATTATGTAAGTTTATTGTGAGCTTAAAAAGTGTTATTGTGACGAAACTTTCCGATTAATATTATATAAGTCACAATAGCAATGTTAAATATATTTGTTAATCTTTATTTTATACATAACCTCCTTAGGAAAAAACCATTGCTCTCCATAGTTTTTTTAGTTCGATCTAAATCGTGCATAATCGCATATCTTTCGCGACTTGAAGGTCGATATTAATGCATAGTACTTACTATTGCTAACTTTTGTTTTAAATGTGTAGCCTTGAATTTTGCCATTGACTTGAGGTTTGCAGAGTAGCATATTTTTATAAGTACAATTAGCAAAAAAATTGGTATGAAGACAAAAAATATATTTACGCAAACAGTTTCATTTATAAAAGAATGTTACAATCGACTCAAATAATAACACATGTTAAAATTCCTGCCTGCAAAGCAACGCATTTTGTTGACAGTACATTAAATTGAGTGAAAAAAATCCTGCTTATACCTTTATTTATAGATAATTCAATTAAAATCAATTGGTACAAAATCTTCGTACAAAACTAACGTTACATCTAGCTCGACCTAGAGCACATTGTCTTACATAAAATTCAATTAAAAACTTGTACATGGGTGCCTTGAACTACATGTGGATTATATTTGACCTTTATTTATATATGGTGTAACATGCGTGTTGTACATGTATCATCGGACACACCCATGTTAATTTTCTGTTCAGATGTACTTAAAAGCTTTCATATCTTCACATTTTTTTTTCTGTTGAATCTTCGTAATTTTTTAACAAGATTTTAATAAAGGAACTTTTGTAACTTTATCTGACTCATCATCATCATCAGCCTATTAATGTTCCCTCTGCTGGGACACAGGCCTGCTCTCTATGAGAGGGTATGGGCTATAATCCACCACGCGGGCCCAGTGCGGGTTTGTAGATGTCACATGTCTTCGAATTTATGGTTCTAGGCCATGCCGGTTTCCTCACGATGTTTTCCTTCACAGTTTTGAGAGCAGCTGCTTTTTAACTGACTATAAAACAGGAAATACATAACAATAGACAATAGTGAGCTCTATTTCTATATGCATAACATAACATGATAACATAACATAACATGATGACTGTAATACCTGAAGGGTTAGTATAGGCAAAGGTGTACCGAATAGTAAACCCACATTTCACCAGTTATATTTAAGCCCCATGTAATAATAATTTACCTCGATTTTCAAAAAAAACCTATAATAGGCTGGGTTTAATAATAAAAGCTATTCAGCATTGAGTAAAGTACTCCAAATACCCTGGACAAATTGATAAACTTAACATATTAAAAAATGATCTCATAGGTACCATTTAAAATGCCAAATGTCCCAATTAATCCTACAACTAACATAATAATTGGTGTATTCAAATAAATCTTTGATCAAACTCTCGTTAAGTTTGTAATAAACCTTGGCATTTGAATATCCGTTACCGAAGCCATTGCAATAAATGTTTGTGAAGTGTATCAATCAATTACTTGTTGAACATTTTATGAAAGGTATTTTGTTAGCAATAAATGCCTATTGCTTCCTATGGATCGTTATGTTCGTTTCTAATTGATATTCGATATGCCAATTTATGTATTTTAAAAGATTCCACTGTTCTACATAAAGTATTTGTTTAACTTTTTCCTGGTTTTGCAACATTGTCATTATGTTTGATTCATAAGATTTTCACCCCTAAATAAGAGTGATTCGATGCTTCTTGTGCATTGAAACTACGGTTCTTTTGGCTATTGCTAATCTATACTAATATTATAAAGCAGAAGAGTTTGTTTGTTTGGTTGAACGCGCTAATCTCAGGAACTACCGGCTCGAATTGAAAAATTATTTTTGCGTTGGATAGTCCATTTATCGAGGAAGGCTATAGGCTATATAACATCACGCTATGATCAATAGGAGCGCAGCAATAAGAGATGTTGCAAGCAGGAAAAAAGCAGGCGATGCGTTGCTATATCAAAATTTCACGCGAACGAAGTCGCGGGCAGAAGCTATCTATTATAAAACATATGACATACGGGTATTAATCGCGAATTTACCTTTAATTTTATCCCGACGTTTCGACCAGATTGCACCAGCCGTGGTCGCGGGGAGACTGAAGTATTGGAGGTACCGCTACGGCAAAGTGAAGGCGTTTATTCAACTACCCTCACCCATCTTCATAAATGTTAATTAGAGCCGGTCCACACTAGGACAGCACACTACACTAACAGTGTCCGTATATTGAGGCGATTTCACTTGACGAGTACACTTAGTGATCACTGGATTCCACGCTGAAGAGAGTTTGAAGCCGTCTTCGCGATTGAAATTAGGGTACTTCTTGATCTCAAACGAGGGTAGGGGGTGAGGGGAGGGGGAGGGTGGGGGGTGTGAGGGTAGTTGAATAAACGCCTTCACTTTGCTGTCGCGGTAGGTACCTCCAATACTTCAGTCTCCCCGCGACCACGGCTAGTGCAATCCGGTCGAAACGTCGGGATTAAATTAAAGGTAAATTCGCGATAAATACCCGTATGTCATATGTTTTATAATGTGTTCTGATCGTGAAAGTTTAAAAAAGACTATTGCTAATCTAGTCTGAATAATTATCTAATATGGTCTATCCACATTAGAAATTAGTAAAGTTAAATGCTATGATGCATTCATCGGTTGTAACCATAATGTGCTACCTGAACTTCCTAATATAGACGGTTAAAAGGAGATTGGCAAATAAAATACTAATGATATGAATACGATTGAATTTAAATACTTCATGGAATCTCCAGTTACTTAGGTGATCTTCGAAATGACTTAGAAACTGAATTCACTGCATTAAATAAAAAACTGGAAATGAGTATGGTATAGTATATCGTATCAAGCTTTTAAGACCCAGCTGAAGTTCATTGTAACAACTTCAGCTGGGTCTTACAGTGGTGTTACTGATATCAGTTTGTTAGCATACATTTGTATGTAGTATCAAGAACAACATACTCAACGTGGTTTCATAGGCATTCGCTTTCAACCAAAACCCCTAAAATGTTTTTAGGACATTTTAACTTCCACTATTGACCCTAGAAATGAAAACTGTCTTGTTCTTTTCCCAGGTACGGCCTCACTTACGAAGAGATCGAGAAGGGTCTCCCTCTCATCGACACGTCTCGCACCCTCATCCGTGAAGTATGTCCTCCGGTGTTCTCCCACGTGGAGTGCCGCGCCGGCAAGTACCGAAGATACGACGGCCTCTGCAACAACCTTCAGAACCCGACATGGGGCGCTACCATGGCTCCCTTCCAGAGGTATTAATATTTAATATCTCACACTAGATAAATTGGCATTCAGTCAGCAATGGAAAGTCAAAATACTATGGATTCACTAAAGCAACAGAAAAATAAATGTCAATCTTGTTGGAGGTCAATTAGAAATACGAGACGCTTTGAAAGCGATCGTCACTTGTCCCTGGTCTTACAATGATAGATAGAAAGTTAGACGAGCTCTATCCAAAGCAGAACATTTGCTAGAATTTACAATTCATACCCTATTTCTCAAAGGTTCTCTCTCTTTTGTTCTATGTTAAGCTTAAGGCGATTACATGAGCTAAACGCGAGTTTTATAATTACTAAAAGTATATGATTCACTGCTAAAAACAAGACCAGAAAAATATATGATATTCTTCAGGATATACTCGTATGCTAGCATGATAGTGTTTTGAAAACACAATACAATTAATTTGACTCGATAAATAATCACGAACTTATCTCTAAAAATATCTTTCAAACAAAAAAAAAAACATACTAATATGCATGGGATCATTCTGATTTTTTGGAAAATAATTCTACAAGCAATATATTAGCATGATAGTGATTTAGTTTTTTAATCCAATCAATAGTTTTTTTGTAAATCGATCGAAACCACTCATTTCGCGCTATTTGGCCCGCAGTGACTGACGTAACAACCACCACAACAAATTGAGTTGCTAATTTAGCTCGTCTAATCGCCTTAAATATATTAGAATACGTAAGAGTTCATCAAATGGTAAAAATGTAAAAAGTTTAGTCCGTCAGCAAGATTTATATCGCAGCTTACTGGCCAAGGTGTGTCGTATAAGAGGGTTTATTAAACTTCGATTCATGTCTCACACCTTGCCTTTAATCATACCATAAACGGGACCACACAGTTCGATAGCCTCCATAGCACCTATAACTGTATGAATCATATATCTTCAAACGCTTAGAAACCCTAAACCGGTTTTGAATAATATTATGGTGAATAAATCTCTCACCAAAACCTGAACACCGTCAACTAATAATCCTCAAAATATTCTGCTGAGTTAGTTACTACTACGCTACTACGATAATCTTCTAAATTATTCCGTAAAATGTAAACGAAAATGGCTAATTGAAACATTTATTGCCCAAGTTTCTAAAGTGACGCCTGATTTATTAGACCTCTAGAATGAAACAAAATCAAGATTCAACACATATTCACATTTCTGGTTCACCGAGAAAGTGAAATTCGCAGTGCAAAGCCCTCAGTGAGCAGGTGTATAATGTAGCCGCTCACATATAGAACTTGTGTGTCATATATGTTTCCTCTTTTCAGATTAATAGGGCCGCTTTTCGCTGACGGTATCAACTCGCCGCGTATTGCTCATCATGGTAAGGACCTGCCACTCTCACGTGTGGTGTCCCGTACAATGCATCCTGATGAAGGCTTCCACGACCATGCTGGTACCGTCATGGTCATCGCTTGGGGACAGTTCATGGATCACGATTATACATTGACTGGAACTCCTCTTGGTAAGTTTCGCTTCTTGAGCAGCATTATATTGATAAGACCTTAACATAAGAGATTAATACAAAGGAACTCATCATCGTTAGATAGAGTAGATCTTCAGCATCAACTCAATGCCTGTAATCAGGCTAAACTCCGAGAATGTATGATAACTGACTCCAGTTAGTTCACATACCGTCTTGTGTTTTATTGTCTTCTCTTCCCAATAGACCCTGTGAACCGTAACGACCCCGAGGAGTGTTGCAAGCGCCCCTCTCACCTGAAGCATCCCTATTGCAATGAGATCCGCATCCCTGATGATGACTACTTCTACCGTCTATTCGGAGTCAAGTGTATTGACTTCGTGCGAGGTTTCCCGTCGCCTAGGCCCGGCTGCCGTCTGGGTAAGATACTATTGTAAACTATAAGTGGAGCTAGCTTTTACCCGGCTCCGGCCGTGTGGCAGGTCGAAAGTTACCCACCCCACAAGAACGTAGGTACTACTGTGAGAATACCATGTCCTTACTCAGATCCTTGTCTACATGTAACATGTGTGCCACATGTTAAGGAATGCCTCCAGCCATTAAGATGTGAAAAGATAACGGACAGACAGGCAGAGTTACTTTCGTATCAATATTATTTAATGTGAATACTAGGCATTACAAAGAAACTTGAAGCCAAAACCTTCGGGTTTTGAAAGTCTGGCAAACATTTTGGTTTGAGTCTATTAAAAATGAAAGGCCACAGTTAAGCTCCCCAAAATGCAAATTACAATTTGGACATCGCTAAGGTCAATTATAACCTCACAGTTGATTCACACGCCATTTGCATTTTCTTTTGAATTGCTCCCGTAGTTTTGTCTCGACCATCAAATGCGTTAACAGGCAAATCCAATTTGTCAAAATCATGGGCATTGTTTTCTGAATCCAAATCATATTAAATTTCATACAACGTATGTTTGCTCTTATTGTGGTTGTTTTGCGACACATTGAATGAAACTGCAGACACTTGAAACTCTCCAACATTGTTCTACAATTTACCGTCATCTAATTTAAGTAACCAATCTGAATAAATTTTCTCATTTCCGGAAATAACTTGGAGGATATTTTACTTTCATTTCACGATTACGCTTTGTATTAAGGAAACCGCATACAAAGTGCGGTATTAAGTCACATTATGTCCGAACCGGTGTGGCACGTAGACGGACGTTAACTGACCTCAGAGGCCATTGTTGTTCGTAAACATTTAATGTTAGATCTGATGGTTATCTTGAAATCTCGTCATCTGCCTACGGACAGGGAAAGTGTTGATCATTACGTTGTTCTTAGGTATATTGCGCAATGTAGTGCAGAACGTTGTCCATTCGTGTTTAGCATTTAAAGATAAGTGTAGGTATTGTGCCTTAAGCTTAAGTAGAGAGCACCTGATCTATCATTAGGGTGTGCCCTATCAATGGATTGGTAAGCGCGAAGCAAATGTCGAAATGGTAACTTGTAAGTTTCACTATTACCACGAAAAAATTAATTAATTCTAATAGATAGAAATGGAGAATGACTAACAAACCAGTCTGCGATCTAAAACCGATAGAGATCTTGTTACTCTTATCTTGCAATCTTGCCAAAAGCCGGACCACATATCGTTAGCTTAGCGCTACGGGGCGTCGCTTTCACGATAAACAAAACAAATGAAGCATACAATTAGGTACACATTATGCTCATGCTTATATTTAACTAAAATACACTTGACTAAATTGTTGCAATACTTTTCTGTTGTAAGCATGTTATTAAGAAATCGATTGCAATATATTGCAAACTTAATTTTATGATAATATTGTATGTTTAACGACTCCATGCGATAAATTCGTTACTTACGATACCGCATAATTTACAGACATTATGGGGAGACTGGGCGAATCTGGCGCACTAGCTGAAGGTTGACCAGTTTGCTTGATGGATAATAGACCTATTTAATATTTTGATACACACAACTGTTATACAATAATATTCGTAAGTCCATAATAATTTATGAACGTTAATTTATGTTTTAGGATCAAGAGTTCCTTTCAACACTCTGACAGGAACGATTGATGGAAACACAGTATATGGTGTTACTGAGAAATTCGCCAGGTAAAGTATTTTCTCATATCTACTTACGAAGAGATACTAGAATACGTTATAATAGCATCATAACTTAAAACATTGCTCAATATAATGCCATTGACTATTGGCCGATGACCGCAATCTGTAAATATTAAACTGCTAAAGGAAATTACCCAATAACTTTCGATTTTCAGCATTTATTTAAAACAGTCAATAAAAATAAAAAAAAATCTAGAATTGCAACACTCTTCTACACCGTGTGAAACTTTTTAGTAATGTTGGCATTATTTTGTCAAATTACAGGAAGCTGCGTACTGGTTTCGGTGGTCTGTTGCGTATGAACCCAGTGTTCAAAGAGTATGGTCTCAAGGACTTGCTGCCTCTCAAGCTCGACATCCCTGATGAAGGATGCACTAGGCCCAACAAGAACATGTACTGCTTCGAAGCTGGTAAGATATTGCACAAATTATAGATTTAACTCTTTAAACGAAAATTCTAACTTGTAGTTTTTACCTTTCATCCTGATTCTTTATTACCTTCATTCCTTTTTTTGCAGTCGGTGTAGTTTATTCTTTTCCTCCGTATTACTATTATTCGTTATCTGTCAAGGTTCCGTTCCATCCTGCCTTATTCTATATCTTTACATTCTTCCATCCATCGTTTCTTTGATCTGCCTTTTTTCTTATGACCGTCCACTGGACACTTCTGTCGTCACATGTTACTGTTTCTCTAAATCAAATGTGTGCTTGCAATAATAAACGATTGAATTATTAATTTTAATTATTATTAATAAGCATTATATCATGAATCTTCTTCATTAATTATTTATTCTCTCTTTCAAGGTGAAATCCGTGTTAACGAGCAGTTAGTACTCACCGTGATGCACACACTTATGGCCCGTGAACACAACAGAGTTGCTAACGGTCTGGCCGAGGTCAATCCTCATTGGGACGACGAGACCCTCTTCCAAGAAGCGAGACGCATCAACATCGCCGAGATCCAACACATTACCTACAATGAATTCTTGCCCATCCTACTCGGAAAGGACGTTATGGAGAAGTTCGGTTTAGTTCTGGAGAAAGAGGTAAGAATTATTGAAATTGTGAGGAGAATAACACAGGATTTCTCAAAAGCCAGACAAATTACAGATATTAAGGGCGATTTCTAAATAAACTGAGTAAGATTTCAATATTATTTTGCAAATTTCCTATCGATCGATGTTGGTCATCGATCACAGTGATGTAACAGTTTCACAGCTAGGTAATTGAACTTGTGTCATCTCGCGATGCTCTACTTAGCAGTTGCAGCGACTGATCGATCGATTTGTTTCAGGGTTACTGGGACGGATACGACCCAGAAGTCAACCCTGATGTCATCGCTTCGTTCGCCTCTGCTGCTTACCGTTTCGGACACTCATTGTTACCTACTGCTGTTGAAAGATGGTCCAAAGCACACAAATTCATCGGTAAGCTACAGCTTTTACTTATCAAGTTAACCTTACATAATCATTTTCTAACTATATTTAAATCATCAGCAAAATTCCTAAAATTCATAACTATATTGTTATTTTTAGCATCCAAGAGACTGTCGGACCTCATCCGTCGACCATACGACTTGTACAGAGCTGGTGTTCTAGATGAATACGTCATGGGTTTGATGAACCAGGTTGCCCAGGCTATGGACGACTCTATCACCCAGGAAGTTACCAACCATCTCTTCAAGAAGGTCGGCGCCCGTTTCGGAATGGACTTGGTATCCTTCAACATGCAAAGAGGTCGTGAATTCGGTATTCCCGGATACATGGAGTTCAGAAAGTTCTGCGGTCTCCCTGCTGCTGATACCTTCCAAGATCTGTTCGGATCTATGCCCAACGCCACGGTACAAAAATACGAGACTATCTTCGATCACCCTGTTGATGTGGATCTCTGGTCTGGTGGTGTCTCTGAGCGTCCTCTACCTGGCTCTATGTTGGGGCCCACTTTTGCTTGCATCATCGCTACTCAGTTCTCTTACTCAAGACGTGGTGACAGATTCTGGTAAGTTAACCTGTTGTACTAGTTGGTCTTCTCCAATTCAAATCCTCTATGACTGCTTTATGAATTGTTTCCTTTCTCTCAGGTTCGAGCTGCCCAACCAGCCATCATCATTCACTTCAGAACAGATGGTTGAGATCAGGAAGTCACGTCTAGCTCGTGTCATTTGTGATAACACGGACATCATTGACACTGTCCAACTATACCCCATGGTCTTGCCTGACCATGAACTGTAAGTATATACCTCTAAATTCTCCATTTTTGTAAGAGTATCTTCGTGTCAAGAACAGTCGAAGTCTAAATACATATTTGTGAGTTCAAAACGCTAGACCTTTCCAAACAGATTTGAACAACACATCAGCCACTCTGAACCTCGACATTTCAAGAAATAATCCAGTCTTACTTTACCATTTTTTTTTTCTTTTTTCAGAAACCCACGTGTCCCATGCAGGAGCGGTATAATTCCCTCAATGGATTTCAGCAAGTGGGCCGAGCCCGCGCCTTTCCGTGGTGCCGCGAAACAATTCGTGAGTAGTTTCACATACAACCCGTGGGGGAAAAAGTAGTCGCACCAGCACCTAGCTCCTAGAGTATTCACGTAGAGTAATGTCATAGTCAACGGTGTAACTGTACGTTTGTTCAAGCTGTATAACCTTTAGTAGTGTTGGCCCCGGCCGGCATATTTTTTCCTAAAGAAAAATATCATTACCGCGTTCGAATTTCAATTTAAGTCATCATCCTCAATGGGTCTAACTAAGGTCTCATCACAAAGGTTACTTAGCTTGAATTTTTAACATTGACCACATCGTAATTTTGTACTGTTTTCACGTTTTGGTCTTTGCTGTATAATGTAGAGGTCCTTGTATCCAAGACAGTTATAGTGTATCGTAGAATTATACACGAAGCACAACGATAGCTTTGGTTAGATAGCTGCCAATGTATAAAATAAAATGTCTGATTAAATCAAAGCTGTCTAATTTAAGTTATCGTAGTGTACTTTCAAGTCATCTGTTAATATAAACCCTAATTACATTTGCTTGTTGACTTCCGCATCAAGAAATGAAGATCGACTTTTGCCAAATGTGCCAAAATAGCGTCGAAGTGCAATCAATCGATCAAGCATGTTAGTTTTAAGAAAAAAAACTATTTATAAATAGAATAGGAATTTTGTACAAAACATAGATGATGGCTTAGTCGAAGTAAAAGTGCTTTTAATTGCCATATAATTAAGTTACGGTAGATTTGAGCTAAAATACGTATTCATATTTTATGTTGTAGTTAATAAAGCACCTGTAGTAGTAGAAGTCAATTTATGTCCACTGGAGGCTGATAGTTTCGTACATAAACTTTGGCCCCTGATATAGTCAATGCACTGATAATTTAATTACCTTCCTTCATTAGGCCAACTTGCACGATAGCATAAATCCATATTTAATTCAGACGATCTAAAAGTCATTCCATTTCAATCAATTGTGTAAGTTAAGATACAGAACTATGTTTAAAAAAAGTTATTTTAATTAATTATTTTATATCAAACAAGTTGTCCTAAATTCATTCTCATTGTTCTGTTCAATTATAAAGTGTAATTTACTTAGTTTTATCAACCCTCCAGTATCAGAATATCACATAAGTAAAGCAACGTAAAATATATAAGTAGACTTGATTCATGCTTATTAGTGTTTGATTAGACAGTTCGGTTCGGAGATATTCGAAATCCATACAGCCGACGGCAGAAATATAATTGTAACATCAGAGGTACGTCATATTAAAATGCACTGAACATAGAAACTTGCATTGATGATGTTATGTAGACCAACATCTATGCTGTCGTGAAGATAAGTGCTATTTTGTTAACAATTTTGGAGTGAATACCACAGAAGAAATTGAACGCGATCAGCACAAAACTCGGTTTAGATTATTGTGCTAACCACGTTCCATCGGAGACAAAAGCAACTGAGAATTAACTGAGACTCAGATTGTAAATTTAAAATATTAAAACCGTTAACGTAAAATTTTAAACCGACTCCGAAAACAAAATCCAGAGCATATTAAATTATTTATATGACTTCTCATTAGCATTTTTATCTTTATCGAACCCGGTGTTAATATACTACCTAAACAGTTTTGTTATTTTTTATTTATTTTTAGTTCAAGTTAAGTGTAATTTGTAATTGTGCATGGTTAATTTGTAGTAGATTGTGTAAATACAAGTATGTTGTAATAAATGTTAGAATTTAGCACTGGTTTTATTGAACACAACCTATACAGGTTTCGCAAACACACATACACAAAATGGTAAGTAGTTATTTCTTGTAGCAATAGTCGCGTAGCAATAGTAGAAAATATAGTAGACGTAGATAGAACACACAAAATAGACATATAATGTTTATCCCAATTTATTTCTCAGATGACCAATGCTACCACAGTTCAAAATAACAGCACAAGCCATGATCAAGTAAGTAAAGTGCCATGCAACCAAACCGCAAATTCAGACAAGGAAACACAAAATTGTGTTGTAAATACACTACAAACAAGGAATAACCACTGTTCTAATAATACCAATAACAACGCTACCACTACCGACTGCGAATCTATGACCGCAACCGAGAATAATAGTACAATCAATACAAAAGATAATCAAATTGTTGATAAAAATACTGTATTAAAATACGTGTTTAAGAAAGGTGAGGGTGGTAAGGGTGATAAGGTGGAAATACCTATGAAGGATAAAGGCCACTTCAAAAACAGCTTACGACGAAAACGATCTATTGACGGCATACATGACAAGAGCCCACGCCCAAGTAAGTTCCAAAAACCCGTTGTAATCAATTATGAAACTGTGCATGGCTCTGGAGAAATTTTGGCCCCTCTGCAAAATACAGGAAACAACATTTTGGGAGCTAATCTAGCAGATTTTAAAATTGAGACCCTTCATCTTAATCCTGATGTTAAGAAGGATGAAAATATAGATCTTAATCATAGAAAAGACTCCAGTGAAGTTGAAGACCTTAATGACGCAAGCAATGAAAGGGGGGACAAACAAAATGAACGCAACGTTAACTCCAGTAGCGAGAGTGAAGAGAGTGGTGAACGTGGAGATTACAAAAATGGGAAACCTCAGCATAAAAACGCAAGCAGTGATGAACGTGGAGATTATCGAAATAGAAAACTTAGCCGTGAAGAACAAGACAGTACTGAACGCGAGGACTATAAAACATCAAAATCTGCCAATGACAGAGATGATAGTGGTGAACGTGAAGATTATCGAAACCAGAAATCTACTCGTGAAATGGACGATAGTTCGGAACATGTGAATTATAAAAACAGACAATCAAAAGAAGATAATAGTGATGAACGTGGTGCCTATAAAAATAGTGACTCCAGCCATGAAAGAGGCGAGAGTGGAGAAAAGGATGCCTATAAAAATAATAAACCAAGCCGTGGGCACGATGACAGCAGTGAACGCGGAGACTATAAAAGTAAGAGAAATGGTTCTGGAGAGACTTCTAATAGTGCTGAAAGTAATGAAAATAATCCCAAACCAAACTCTAAATATTCTTTGCAAAATGAAAATAGTAACGAAAATTCCGAAAGCGATGAAATTAAAAAACCTGCTCCCAATAGCTCTGAAAGTAACGAGAGTATAGAAACAGTTGATAGGAACAAAAAGACACATGATACAGTTCATGAGAGAAGTAAAAATGCGAGAAATCATGTGGAAAATCCCAGAAAAAACCTTGACTCTTCAAACGAAAGCACTGATGAAATTAACGACAGTATAGAAACAATAAGGGAACCGCAGGCAAAATACAAAACTGATCCGAAAATTAACATCAAGAACAACTCACCAAACTCACCAGTTCCCTTACGAGATATCGATTTACGCGACTTTAACTATGAGCGAATACACGTAAACAATGCTGGAAAAGTAGAACCTCAAAAAGACAATCTTGAATATGCAGATCCCAATTCTGCGGTGGAAATATTACCACTTTCCACAGCTGTACCCGTCCCGGAAATAAAAAACTATGGAACACTTAACTTTTTAGCAGACGTTAACACTTTATCAAGCCCAGAAGTAGAAGGCAATGGTAACAAATTAGTACATATAGATGACGGAGAAGTTAAACCTGTCGTTGAAATTAATCCCGAAAGTGATAACGATGAAGAAAACATAAAATCAAACGTGAGTGACGAAGTTGAAAGTTTGGAATCAATTTTAGGGGTAAAACAGCCAGAAAATTCCGATGAAAATGATCAAAGTGACAAAATTGTCGAACAGAAAGAAGTTCAAAATGGAGATGTAAAACAACAATTTGAAAGAATCCCTGTAAATTATAATCATGCAAAGAAAACTGAAAACAAGGACAGCCCTTCTGAAGAAACTCCTAAAGAAGACACAGAAGTGACTCAAAGGGATGGTACACTTGATATATTTACCCCTGAAGATGTCAAATATGATGAGCATTTAAATATTAAATTCGACGATTTAGCTATTAAATTACCAGAAATAAAATTACCGGACGATATTTCTTACACCAGAGACAGTTCCCCGTATAGTTATGATGACGACAAAAAGCAAAGAGAACCAGATGTCCCAAGTTACAAACCAAGTTATTATTATAATCAAGATGATAAGGAAAATACACGTGGGCGTAATGATAAAAACGATGGCGATAATTCTGGCGAAGATGATGAGAGCGCACCTGATACTGGTTATTACGGATACTATGATGATGACAGCAAAAAAAAACAAAAGTATAAAAAGAAGAATGCTGAAGCAAATGAAGCAGAGAGTGACGAAGACGAAGATTTGTACGAAAAATTCGTACGAGAAAGATTTGGAAAACGAGGCACCTTTGAAAAAAGGTCTGAAAAATTAGAAGCGGCGGAGCCAACAAATCCTGAATTGTATAAAACTATTAAAAATATTCTAAAAAAGACTGCAGATATTGACGAACAAGCTAAAAAAAGCGGTGATCCCAACGCAGGTTACATGTGGACACTAGAATATGGGGAGAAACTCTAGTTTAATGAGTCGGTCAACAATCTGTTGGCAAAGACGATACAAGGAAACCAGTGGAACACTGCCACTGTATTTTAGAACCTCCATTGATTTACAAGAGGATTGATGTTTTCTCACTAGATAATATTAATTTATAGTCTGATAGTGCTTAAGTTAGTTGAAATAAGTGTTATAATTTAATCAATCATAAAGTTATTTTGCCTCACACAGCGGCTTCAGTGCACAATTAAATGTATTTTCTTGATCCTTCTTATTTCAGAGTTAGTATATCTCTACGTTATAATAAAACGACACAAAATCTACAGAAACGATATATTTCTCTTGATTGATCTTGATCAGACTATGAAACGCGCGGGTTCGATACCCTCCGGAAACAAATACTCATTATGGTCAACGGAAGTTCCTGGGATGGGTGTTTCTGCGAGCGTTGACCATTTTTGATTTTAAAGAAAGGCTTTGATAAATGGAGACAAATTACTCTATTAAATAAGATCTCCTAATGTGATGAAGTTATTTTGTAAATACCCAAGTACCAATTTTATTTAAATAAAATATTTTAATTAACTTGATTCCATTGTTTTAATTTTATTCTTTCCAGCAGTAAATAAAACTGCTACTGTACTTACTAGGGATTAGAAAGAAAGTCACCCAGCCCAGCTAGTTCGTGGAGTACTTCGCACAGAGCAACATTCATAAGTCACTCAGGGCCTGCAGTCTCGACGTAGATTGGTAGATAGTATTATAATATCTGTGGTAGATAGCGAGATCAGATGATTGACTCGGAACAAAATAATAAATTCGTCAATTCGATAGTTTAGCGTTTATTGCACACTCCGAACAGTTGTTATGATTGAGGATGATAAATCAATAATCTTTATACACAAGTGGTTACAAAATTATTTGAGATTCCAGATAACGGTGCTAAAAAAATAGTATAAAAACAAATAGTTTTTTTTTATTAGAAAAAAATCGTTACATTTGTTAGGAACATAGCTAACTAAACGTAAGACACAATGAATGACATTAATGACACCAACAACCAACAAATGTCAAAAACATAACCTCACTTTCCTCTTTTCAAAAGTAGATTTTGTGAATCAATCGTGATTTGAAAAAGCAGTATTTTGTAATAATAAAGGAAATTCTAACTATCCTTTTAGTAGTAAAGCAAACTTTTCGCCAAAATGACTGAAGAAATCCAAAGGAAGATGCAGAAAGAGCTGGAACAGTTGAGTGGTATACAAAAGGAATACCGTAGGGCGGTCGCTCAGAAACAACAATTAGATAGTCAGTTGAATGAAAACAAAGCTGTAAAGGAAGAACTAATACTGCTAAAAAAAGACGCAGAAGTATATAAACTGATCGGACCTGTTCTAGTGAAGCAAGACCTAGAGGAAGCCACTCAAAATGTTACAAAGCGAATGGAGTACATCACGAAGGAGATTAAAAGAGCAGATGATCACATATCCGCATTAGAAAACTCACAGGAAGCCCTACAAGAAAACCTGAATAAGCTTAAGAATAATCTTAACAAACTCAAAATTAAGGCTTGATGAAACTTCTTCTTGCATCTCCAGAAAACGCTTGAGTTTACAATTACTAATTTACTTTGCATTATGTGTATTCAATTAATTATACTTTAAATAACTATTGCAGTTTTTTTATCTATCCTTTCCAAATATCATCATCTGCCTAGCCTTTTCCCAACTATGTTGGGGTCGGCTTCCAGTCTAACCAGATGCAGCAGAATACCAGTATTTTACATGGAGCGACTAATCTAACCTCCACAACCCAGAATATCCTTCCCAAATTATGTAATATAAAAATTTACTGTACTTTTACTTCTTATAAGAAATTGGCCTATCTATCACATTAGGTTCTAGTGAGTGCTAACCTGTAATAATAGGTTTTTTTAAACATGTTAAAGGTATCTTGATTTACAGAAAGTTACATATTTTGCAGTTGCAAGTAACAACTAGTCTGCTCAGGCATTACTATTACAATGGGTGAAAAACAACATCACACATGTAAACAACATCACACCTGTAAACAACATCACACCTGTAAACAACATCACACCTGTAAACAACATCACACCTGTAAACAACATCACACCTGTAAACAACATCACACCTGTAAACAACATCACACCTGTAAACAACATCACACCTGTAAACAACATCACACCTGTAAACAACATCACACCTGTAAACAACATCACACCTGTAAACAACATCACACCTGTAAACAACATCACACCTGTAAACAACATCACACCTGTAAACAACATCACACCTGTAAACAACATCAAACCTGTAAACCCTGAAAGGTTAGGCAGAGGTGTATCTAATAGTACACACACATTTGGCCAGTTATGTGCAAACTACTGTAATTTTCATTCACATTTGAAACTAAGTATCAATACCTAAACTATTAGTAATATAGTTCAATTTAGTCTGCAACAAACAGTGCTCTGATGATCATACATAACTGTATGATCATCACACCTATACCTCTTGAGATATATATAGAATAATCTCAAGAGAAAACTACAAGATATTAAAAAAGTTAATCTCTAAATCTAATCAGTTTCTTTTCATAAACATTCATGACTAAAATGGAGTTGTTTAAGCCTTAAAAGATGTAGTTTCACCTAAAATCATGCCTATAATCCTCAAAGAGTTGTTTTTTGAAGTCCCAAATAATAGGAAGCGAGCCTATTGGCACAAATCGAGACTTCTTAGCAGCCAGCTACTGAGAATTTCCTAGTGGAAACACCCAACAATACAGCCTGACCTAGAAATCGAACCCAGAATCACGTACTCAGCAGCTGCACTCACAACCACTATAATAAAAAATTGATAAGCTGTTTGTTGTTATAATGTATAGGTATGTGCTGCTCTATTGTGTTGTGCTGTCCATTAACAAATAAATGATTATTCTATTCTATTCTAAAAATGAGTTTTACTGTATGTTTTTACTCATATTATTATGTTGCGATAACAACATTATTTCCACTGCTAGGTCAGTACATAGCAATGGAAATAATATTGTTAGCCTATCCCAGTGGGATAGGCTTCACATGTACAGGCAGACACTTGTTCAAGATTAAGAAGAAAGGGAGAATGTTGCCTGATACTAGGATAAGACAAACTATAAAATGTTTGGAGTTAGGGATCAATGTGTACACAACTAAAACAATGTGTTTTATAGAATCTTTATTGTGTATATCTTCCAAATGGCACTTTCTTCCTGTTCCACCCAATAGTACTAAATATAAATATACTTCATTCTCTACAATCATTTTAATCTAAACATAATTGACAATAGGAGCGCCATTTTCGTTTACAATTATCACATTTTAACATAAAGGACTAACTTACACTCAGTTCTTACTATACATACGAGTATATAGGAAAATCTTAAATTTTGCATTGGAATAACATGAAAATAAATTATTAATGAAGATGTGGTTTACTAACAAACCATTAGATTATCATAAATCTTTTATAAACATTATCTTAAATATAGCAACACAATGAAAATAAAGCACTGGAATGCTTATTTATAACTATCAAATATCATCCTATGTTATTGGTCCCAAAGTGGAGGAACATCAGTGAAATGACTGTGTAGTCAACCTCTTAGTGTTTTGCCACTTTTAGAGGTAAAAACTCGCTGTATATTGGGAATTCATTTCTGTTGAAATTATTTCAATGTCCCATTGGTCAAGCAAGAATAGACATAACATAAAATCACGCCTGCAATACCCGCAGTTAGGCAGTTATCCTTCGTCTGTGAAGCCCGACCGAATCGGTCTGACGCCATTGTTTAACTTCACTAACAGATGATGGGATATGTTTAAGTTCCAAGTAAAGGGGGCGAGCCTATTACCATCAACCAGGCACGAATCTAAAATCTGTGGCTGCTACTGAAAAAATCCTAATGGAAATAAATAATACAAGAATAGACCTTGACAATTATGAAGGGCAAGAGTCATTCAACTTAACATGCACTGCAAATGCAACTATGTCATAACTCATTTAGGGCTGAAAATGTGCATATACAAAAAGATGCCCCATTTACAGTCTGCACTTTAAAACAAGACTATACCAAATCTTTAACAATAAGTATAATAACTATCAGCCCATGTAGAGAGTTTATTCATCCCAAAACTTGTTTACTTACAATCTAATCCACAGGACTACACACACTAGTGTAAACTGTACTTTGTATATAAAATACTTTATATCAAAAATATAATAATGGCATTTATTAAAATGGAATAAAATATATACTCTTTGTTATCAAACATACATAGTAGAACACAACTATCTCATTCAATGTTCTACCCTACTAGATATATTATCCTAACATTTTTTGGATTTTATAAATGAAGTGCTTACTTAATTCTACTCTGAACGCATGGTACGCTACAAAATGGCATCTCTTGTTTGACGACAAAACGTCCGCTCAGTAAACTTTTCCCGCACATCCGACCAGAGCATATGAAGCATTCAGCGTGCCAGTGCATGTTGCCCCACGACACTCCCTGCTGCTCCGGCCCAATAACACCACTACAGGCGCGACAACGTTCAGCGTAGAACTGATCGTAACACTGCAGGCATATCGGGAGACCAGTCTTATCATCTGGAACGTACTTCTTGCCGCCAAGCGGGGCATCGCAGTGATAGCAACAGAAATGTTGCACGTGGAATGCCCTTCCTTCCGCAGCGGTATAAGGACGCGTAAATATCAGCTCGTCACATCCTGCGCAACGCGGGATCTCCAATGCGTCGGCCAAATCTCTGGCGCAGTAAAGCTCGCCTTTGTAGAAGAAGTACACAAGATCTGCGAGCAGCTCATTACACTTGCTACATGTAAAGCACTGTGGATGCCAAATAGCTTCGTGGCCAGCCCTCTCCGCCTTCACAGCGACTTCGCCCGCGAACATCGATTTAGTACAACGTTGACAAGGAACACCCTCATTATAAAGCTTCCTGTTGAACTCAACCTCAACAGGGCTGAGCGACAAGTCAGCAAGCTGGTCAATAATCTGATCAGGATTATCGCCATAGTTTTGTGCAAGAGCTAGGTAGTCAGCATTTTCACCAACTGGATGCATATTATCAAGGGTTTGGTTGTTCCAATCTGTGCCAGGAGGAGGTGGTACAGAACCCATAGGTGGAGGAACAGAGCCAGGGGAAGGTGGTACAGCGCCAGGATATGTGCTGTAGTTCGGCAGAGGCGGAGGCGGCAGGTCATCTTCAGAGTGACTTCTGAGATACTCCCTCAAAGGTGCAGTCTGTTGAGGTTCCACTTGGTTAATTGGCTTTGTTACAGTGGAGTACTGAGGATTGATCTTAGTAGAGCAAAGAGTGCCACTGTGTTCAGGAGTTACTGGTTCATGTTTCCAGCTCCATATCTCTCCATTTGGAGCGAATATGGTTCCCTTTTGTATTCTGCTGTCCATCAGTTTAGCTGTACCCATAACATTATTGTTGGTATTAGACCACAAGTCAGGCATTATTTGAACTCCAAGGGACTTGCTGGAGAACTCGTTAGTTTCGTCCTTGAACTGGGGATTATTGTTGTACTCTTCGCGGAAGAGTTTGATTGGTTGCAAATAAATATCATGTTCAACTGGCATGTTCAAATCTTCCAAGTTCTTGAACAGTTTGTCATAGACTGGGCCATGTTCGACTGCGCTTTTGATCCTGTCGGACTCAATGCGCATGATGTGAAGTTTGTCTTTAACGATGCGGCTAAGAATGGGACTGGACTTGTAATCCGGGAGATTGGCGGCGCTGCTTACAACATTTCCTTGCGTATCTAAGACCAACTTTTTATCGGAGGCATTTTTTGGGACGATATTGTACTTGACTCCTCTGGATACGTTGGATATTTTCAGCGGCAGAGCGTAGGATTTCGGAGCAGAGTGTATTTTGCTGCTCTCCACTGAGAAGACATCTCCATTCTGCAGAGGCGCCACTCTGACGACATTACCCATACCCACGACATGGTCTTTGATGCGCGTGATGTATTCCTGGAAAAGAAAGAGTTTATTTTAGTCAATTATAACCTCTTTGTTATAATTATAACATGAATTATGCACATAACATTCTATTAAAGGGTAAGTAAAGAGCACTATCTCTGCCGTTATCTCCGGCAGACTGACCTAAATTAAATGTCGTAATGTCGTAACTCTCTGTGCAACACAGTCTAAATGTATGCATATCCATACATCCATAGAGAAACAAGCAGGTTCTGTAGTCATCAATGAGAGCTCTATTGTGGAATGTAGGTCGGAATTCTGACAGTACTTGCCGAGTTTTTAGACTAGGCAACAAAAGGCAAAAAAAGATGCAGCTTATAACTGCAATTTTCTGGAAGTATAATCTCTAATTGAAACCAATACCAGGCCATAAAACTTGCTTTGAGTAATTACGTTCCCAGTTTCCCACTACTGGGACCCACACCCCACCCTCCTCTCCAAAAGAGGTAGCGGGCCATAATCCATCATGTGGGCCCAGGGTGGATTGTTGATGGAAACATGCTCTAATCATCCAGAAATTCTATAAATATAAAAAAACCGGCCAAGAGCGTGTCGGGCCACGCTCACTGTAGGGTTCCGTAGCTTCCCAGACCATTAAAAATACCAACATTTTTCGTCAGCAAAAATAACTTTGTTTTTCATAGTATTTGTAAGAAAAACAAAGTTATCATTTGCGTTTTTTTGAAAAAGTGCTATATAACTCAAAAACTATTCAACTCATCAAGTTGAAAATAATTTTCCTAGAAAGTTCATATAAAGGTCTACTTCTGTGATTTTTTTCATATTTTTTAAACTTATGGTTCAAAAGTTAGAGGGGGGGGGGGACACATTGTTTTTGACTTTCGGAACGATTATTTCCTAAAATATTAATATTATCAAAAAATGATTTTAGAAAACCCCTATTAATTTTTAAATACCTGTCCAACAATATATCACACGTCAGGGTCAAAATTAAAAAAAAAAACGCTCCCCACTTTACGTCTGGGGGAGGTACCCTAATAAAAATGTTTTTTTAAATTTTTATTTTTGCACTTTGTCGGCATGATTGATATACATATTGGTACCAAATTTCAGCTTTCTGGTGCTAACGGTCACTGAGATTATCCGCGGACAGACAGACAGACAGACAGACAGACAGACAGACAGACATGGCGAAACTATAAGGGTTCCGTTTTTTGCCATTTGGCTACGGAACCCTAAAAACCGAAGTGTGCCAGTACTTACAGTGTGTTCAGACTTCTCAAAGTCGCTGGCGTGTTGCCGCACGGCCGGCGCGACGTCATGCGGCGGCAGCTGCGTCCGGAGCTGAGCGCGCCGGCGACGGGCCGCGTCCGACCCAGACACCGGGGCTAACGGGCCCAGGCATGACATGTACTCTGATACCTGGTGGAAAATTATATGCGTGATAATGATCATATTTTACTAATAGATAGATAAAAGCGTCGATAGTCTGCAAGTGCGAGTTTTGAGGTCCTAGTCATGTATTAAAGGGGTTTCCCATTCTGAATTTATCAATAATCTGAGTACCAGGTTAACTTGTTCTGTTGTACATATTAACTGACAGATAATTTAAGTATTACATTAGATAAATGAACAAGAACAAAATAGTTAATTTCAGTTTTCTGCAACATTATGTGTGTGTCCTATCTAATTCCAACTATCTTATCAGTTATCACTAATTAAATTGTTATGAAATCCACTGTATGCTATTATTGTAAATAGATTATGATGAATAAGTGTTAAAATGACTTGCCAGCTCAGTAGAAGCATTTGGAGGCACCCAATCAAGTTTGACAGGCTTATCCGTTACTCCTCGTATTTTGATCAGGGGCACTGAAAAATAAAATTATTTTTATAAATATTGAGTTTTTTTTTATTTCTTCACCATAAAATACCTATTTCTCTCCCACTCTACAACTTTAAGAATTCTGCAGGATTTTATGCACCCTATGATATTAGTACCAAACAAAAGGGTTTGCCGAGAAGAATACGAAAAACAAATCACACTTATTTTCAATACAAAACCTTGTTTTAGAGATATTTTTTTTTACTCTATGCTTGTTACACACATAAGGGGTGGATCCGTGGATATCTCTTATGGCGACTACAGGAGCTAAACGCGAGTTTTACAATACCTGAAAGTATATGATTCACTGCAATAAACAAAATCAGAAAAATATATGATATTCTTCAGAATATACCTATGCTATTAATTTTACTCGAAAATAATCACAAACTTATCTCTAACAAATTCTTTGAACGAGTAAAAACCATACTAAAATACATGCGATCATTCTGTTTTTTTCGCAAATAGTTCTATTAGCATCATAGTGTTTTATTTTTTTAGTCCAATCAATAGATTATTTGTAAATCGATCGAAACCACTCATTTCGCACTATTCAGCCCGCAGTTGCCGCAGTGACTGACGTAACAATCAGTTTGTAGTGCAAGCTGATTAGAACTTTATTCTAACAGTATTTCAAACGAAGTTTGAACCAAAACAAATAAGAGTTGCTAATTAAGCTCCTGTAGTCCCCTTAATTACTACTACAACACCAATAAAAAGAAGGGCCCTTCAGAAGTTTGTCCTATCCACTGCAAGGATGTATTAACATCCTTAACAAAGCCAAAAGACAAGTGTTCTTCCCATCCATCATAACTATTATGATTTTTTTATTTTTTAGATTTGAATACCAAACAGCTCCCAGAACATACTAACGACGCGGACGTACAAACCTATTACGACATGTTAGAGAACATAATTACGACCAGCTTGAAAATAAAACAGGAAACCAACGAGAGAAAGGGTTCAGGAATACTATGTGAATCAACATTAAAATTAATAAGACGTACAGAATTGCTCTCAACTAAAAACAAAAGTAAAGATACAAAGCAAGAGCTAAAAAACCTTTTCAAAACAACAAAGAAGGCCATAAAGGAGGATTAAAATAACCACAGGCAAAGAATAATAGAGAAAATCTTAAATAACTACAGAAGCTCCAAGCGGGCCAACAAAGAACTAAACACACATAAAGACTGGATTCAGAAACTTAAAAAAGAAAGGACATTATAGAACATGCAACTGAATTCTACAAGGAGTTATACATATAAGAAACCACCAGAAGACACTTGCGATAAATAACCTATAATTTCTGATAAAAAACGAAGAAATATTAAGGCATATAAAAAAGTTAAAACCTGACAAAAGTCCTGGGCCAGATAAGTTAAGCAACGAAGCCATAAAAATAGGAGCCCCAGTACTAATACCATGCTTAGCAAAAGTATTCAACATGGCACTCTTAACAGGAAAAGCTCCTAAGCAATGGTGTGACTCTGACATTATACTTCTTTACAAAAAAAGGTAATCCAGTAGACATCGGAAACTACAGACCAATAAGTTTACTGTCGAGCATTTATAAACTTTTTTCCTCTATATTACTGAACCGGATAACATCAAGAATAGACAATAACCAACCAAGAGAACAAGCCGGTTTCCGCCAAGGATTCTCCACTACTGATCATATACACACATTAGACCAAATACTTGAGAAATATATAGAATATAATCGACCTCTTTATTCAGCCTTTATTGGCTACTGAAAGGCATTTGATAGTATAACACACGCCGCGATCTGGAAAGCACTTGCCTATTGCGGAATAAATATAACATATATTATATAAAGAACATCTACTCACAAAGCAAAAGTAGAGTAAGATTAGAAACTAAAGGAGAAGAGATAGTAATAGGAAAGGGAGCAGACAGGGGGATCCCATGTCACCGAAACTATTCATAGCTGTGTTGGAAAGAATATTTCAAGAAACTAATTGGACAAATAAAGGACTCAAAATGCAAGATCAATATCTAAGCCACCTCAGATTTGCTGACGATATCATCCTCTTCGCGGATTCAGCAACTGAGCTAGATCAAATGATACAAAATCTCGACATAAATAGTAAAAAAGTGGGGTTACACATGAACGCAAGCAAATCAAAAATCGAACCATACAGAAAAGGAAATACACGTGTCGGGAAACCAGATTGAATATGTAAAGGAATATATCTACCTTGGAAAACAAATATCATTTGATAAAAGAAATAACGAAAGTGAGGTGGATAGAAGGATCAACTGCACTTGGAAGAAATTTTGGTTACAAAAGGAAGTCCTAAACGGGGACTATCACATGAAGTTCAAAAGAATAATAATGGACACCTGTATTCTACCAAGTTTGACATATGGAAGCCAAACATGTACATACTCGTATACAAATAAATTAAAAAATAAAATCTTAGCATGCCAACATTCCATGGAAAGGAGCATATTAAAACTCAGGAAAATACAGAAAACCCGAAACGAAGAGATAAGAAAAAGGACGAAACTAATAGACGCCCTCCTGCACGCTCTACGACTAAAATGGAAATGGGCAGGTCATATTTCGAGATGTAGAGATCAGAGGTGGACATTGGAGTCAACAAAGTGGTCTGGACCTGGAGGCAAGGGGAACAGGGGCAGACCACGCAAGAGATGGGCGGGGCGGACGACATAATTGAAGTAGCTGGGCCAAGTTGGATGGAGTTGGCCCAAAACAGGGAAAACTGGCACGGGATGGAGTAGGCTTTTACCCAAAAGGGATCCATATCTAACTAATAGTACTATAACTAAACTATTAATTTGTAAAAACATTTGTAAAGAAAAATATGGAATAAATGAGCATTATTATTATTATTATAATGGATAACTATTTGTAGCTGGAACCTTCTAGTTTATAGAGATATTTAATTTTGAAGTTCCAATATTTGGCACTTTAAAAAAAAAACAAGTTTTAATTGTTACAACTTTGCTTTAAGTACCTCCATGAACCCCGTAGTATTCAATTTTTTTTTAAATCTTTATTTATTTAGAGGCTTTTACCTTACAAAGGTACGTCAGCCTCCTCATATAACTAATTATTACACGTAATTATAATATTATTAATACAAATGTTATTGCGTAAGCGAGGGAGACAGCGATGCAGCAACCATTTCATAAATTAGTTTCGCTTCTCCCGAATTAGGTGTAGATAATATGCTAATGAAAGCATAAACTGTGGTTTTTCACACCAAAAAAAAAAGCTGATTCACAGTGTTAATCACTTTGACATGCAGAATGCTTTGTTGATGGTTCCTTTTTCAACCTGTTTTATTATTTATAACCTATTTAATTTGTACAATAAGTTGAAATACCCACTTGAAGCCTTCTTAGGTCTGGCCGTGCCCAGTAGCTCAAACTGAGCCCATCCCGATAGGTCATCATCTTGAACATCATGGACATCTTTACTGCAGTGGCATGATCGGCACACCTTTCTCCAGAAGTGAAGGTCCAAGCCAGGACATGATGGTCCTGCATTGACGTAACCAAATAGACATTAGTTTTCATATTGACAAATAACGAAAAGGAAGTTCCTTGGGGAGAAAAGGACTTGCCCAGCAACAGTGAATCTGAAAAGGATAATTTGAGAGCCCAACTAATAAGTCATTTTGAATATAATTTCGCAGATATATTTAGTACCCAGTTTACAGGATGTAGCTGCCTAAACATTGCACCAAACGGAAATATATCAGTGACGATTGATTGAAATCATCACTGATATATTGATTTGATTAATATTGATTTGACGACCCAAATGGCGCAGCGGTAGTGAGGCTGCCTTTCGTTCTTAGGGTCCTGGGTTCGAATCCCGGTAGGAGCAAATGTTTGTGTGATGAACATGGACATTTGTTTCCGAGTCATGGATGTTTATATGTATAATAAGTATCATGTATTTACAAACAAAAAGTATACATGTAGTATATCAACTGTCTGGTGACCACGACACAAGCCTTGCTTTGTGTGGCACTAGATGGTGCTGTGTGTAATGTACAGCAATAAAAAAAAAAAAACTTTACACGGAAATGACGGAAATAGCATATTATGACACACACATTTCAAAATAAAATTTAACTGCCCTTCTTAGAACTATTTTGATTTGGGAAGGAATTTAACAAATACAGTCATGTGTACTTATTATCAATTAACACAGGAATAACAGAATACAATTAACAGTCATTAGGGATATTTCCTCACCTAGTAATACTACAGTAAATGAATCACCCAGGAAAATTATTTATAAATTCACGATAGCTTCCGGGAATCCTACTATAAATTATGACAAATAGACAGTTATTTATAAAAACAGATAAAACCTGCAAGAGGTGATTCAGGAGTCAAATAATTAAACTAACCTAAGTATACTATTTACAATAAATATTAATCATGTTAATAAGGCTTCCGAGAAATTATATACATTCATAAAATTCCAAACAGAATTATAGCTCCAAAAACATTTATAATGCTTAGGAACTATTGCTTAGGGCTATTGTAGCATTCGTACCTAAGAGCAATGATAACGAATGCATTGTTATGAATGACGTCATTCATAGCGTTAGCATGAATGTTCTAATGTTATACAGTAAATTCTAGTAACTATAAGCTAAAAAATACACACCTATCCGTAGAGCCAAATCTTAATCTAATGAAAGGCAATGAATTATTTTATTGTTATTTACCGCAAGAGTTGCATGGAGCACCGGCACCGCTATCATGGCCAAGTCGAGCTTTACTTAATTTCTCTCTTTGACTTTCTAACTTTGAAAGCCATGCCGGTGCTTCCGGAGTCTCCACACACGACCCACTCATCTGAAAGGGACATATTTTATGTTATCAATTATATCACAAAGTACAAAAGTTAGTTCTTTGTGTAAACACAAAGTTCTAAACTTTATAGATTACCTTTTTGTCTGGAAATTTAGACATCGCGCTTCAGGAAATCCTTCGTAGTGTTTTACATGAATATACCAACTTGTTAAATTGTGTTAACTTTTTAAACAAAACAGAAACTCTAACTAATTTATTAGAGGAAACGAGATAAATAATAAAAGCAGTGTTGCCAACTCTATCTGTCAAAAAGTCGTCAACTTACGCTTGAAAAGTCGCTAGATGTCGTTAGCTACGGACAAATATCAAAAGTCGCTAGAAGTCGCTAGAATGCATGCTTTTTGGTCTGTTGGAATAAAAGAAAATAATTTGATTTTCCAACTTATAATTTTGATAAACAATTGAAAATTATAAAAACCAACTAAAATATTATTATTTCACAAACAAAAAATCAAAAACTTAACACTAAAAACAGTTTAAGATGAAAAAGTTCAGATTATTAGCGATAGTTCGATTCATCGTCACGATTCATTCATCAGAACTCGCTAATGTAATGAAAATCTGAAATGGTTGATGCATCCACTCTGGAACTGACAGTAATTCCTGAAGGCTGAGGCTGCGATGTACGTTTGTTGTTGTTACGTTTTATTAGTCGTTAGAATAGTCGCTAGATTTTTTTTTGTCGCTAGATGCATAATTTAAGCCGCTGTAGAAAACGAAATGTCGCTAGATCTAGCGACTAAGTCGCTAAATTGGCAACACTGAATAAAAGTACTTTGCGAACAGGGTTGCCACCTTGAATTTTTTTAAGGCGCCAGATCAAGGGTAAAAAGTCGCTAGATTTCAGAAATTTGTACTAAGAAAAAACCACCAAATTCCGCTAACTTTATTGCATTTCATACCCAGACAAAAGATATTAAAAATAAATTAATATGTATGAAATGCTAAAAGAATTTCACATATTTTTTAAAATTTTGTATATTTTATCAGAGTGCATAGAATGGAGTTTCTACTAACTTACAATTTACCAAATATAAACATTACATTCGGTAAAACTTGACAAAAGTAATATTGTTAAGGGTGTAAAAAGACTTAATGAAGCCGAACGACACCTTGTTCTCCCCGCATTTGATCATTTTCTCGTTCTAGATCTTATTCAGGAACCTTCTAGTTTCGGAGATATTGGGCGTCAAAGCTCCAACTTTTCCTCGTTTTTTTTTCAAAGCATATTTTAATGCCAGATTTTACTTTAAACACGACCCCCGTTCTATGCAATCCGTCCATCAGCACAATATTTTGAGAGTTACATTGAGTTCTACCACAAAATATGTTTTTTTACCACTAAAAAGTCGTTTCCCAGCAATGTTTTTTAAGTAATTATAGTCACTTGGTTGATATTGTACGGATTCAGAATGCTTGGTTGACGGCTTTGTGAAGAATCTGTTAGTTATTCACAAACGCTCGATTCGATTTTATTTGATTTTGAGTAAGAATCAAGAGAAACAAGTTAAAAAACAATGTGAATTAAAGAAACGTAGGAGATTTCCCTCTCAAATATGTGATGCCAGTTTCCATATTGGAAAACCGCTAAACATCTCCAAAAAAAATAAAAGCGCTAAACGAATAAAAAATACCACCATGAGCCTTGAAAAAGCACCAGTTCTGGTGAGAAAACCACCAAGGTGGCAACACTGTTTGCGAAACTAAACTATTGATAAAAAACATCATGACATCATGACGTACGGTACGTGACAGCACCAGGGAGGGGACGCTTAAGCGCCAGACGGCTTTAAAAAATATCGAAATTTTTATTAATTTCCATACGATGGACTACGACATTTTTGATTGATTATGGAGAAAGAATATATTTATTGAAAATATCACATTTATTGCTTAGTTCTAAATAATAATTAAGTACATTTTTTTAATGATATCGGGTAGACCATCATTATTTATTAGAGCATTACCGCTCTATTCTTTGCATTGAATCATTTGTTAATGGGCTCTAATCATCACATACCTTAAAAAGCAATTTGTCATTTTTATCAGTAACTGACATTGTTTAGTGAGTTATATGTATTAGTTATGTAATTGAACTAATAATTTAATTTTCATTTTCAATAATTAATAATATGGATGACTAATAGCGACACTAAATAATGCATATAAATGAACGCAACATCATCCGTCAACTCAGTCATATTTTTAATCTGTATCCCTTCCGTAATGTCCCCATCCATCTTTCAATGCGTTTCCTATTCTAATTTGATGTAAAATTTTGAAAAACTTGCTCTTTCTATAAATAGTTCGTCAGTGCTTCAATTCTTTGTTATTCATATAGTGTTTGTAATTCAAAGGAAGTGACAAAAACTTTTTATACGGTAATATTAACTGATTGTTTTTAACATACGTTTTGGTTTTACAATGAGTCATAGGTTTGCCTTTATTTATCAATAATATTCTCTTCCATAGATGTCATCAGGAAGGCCGATCAAATGTGTGGTCGTCGGCGACGGTACTGTCGGTAAAACTTGTATGTTAATATCTTACACCACAGACAGTTTTCCAGGAGAATATGTGCCTACAGTGTAAGTTATGTTCACAATGTACTGTGAACTGTAAATAATGGTTGTAGCAAGTGTTTGTAAAGTTGGAATATTTCACATAGTGTTATGGTGAATGTAATGGTTGCAGATTCGACAATTATTCTGCACCAATGGTTGTGGATGGAGTAGCAGTGTCTCTAGGACTATGGGATACTGCAGGACAGGAGGATTATGACAGACTTAGACCATTAAGTTATCCACAAACAGATGTCTTCCTTATATGCTTCAGTGTGACAAGGTTTGTACTCATTTACAATACAAGCATGTTGCTATCTGCAATACAAACACAATGTTAAATGCCTTTAATTACTGTACAAATTAACATTAATCAGGTCATCTTAGATGGTCAGTGGGTATGTAAAGATCACAACTATTGTATTTGTGCTGCACCATTATTAAACAGACCCCTGTCTGGTTTCATCCAGTTTTTATACATAAGTTTGTTGACTCCCACTTAATCTGGCAATCCCACACAATGTCTATTTATCCTGTTAATGTTTACAGTAGAAGATAGACTTATTTATACCTACTGTGTTCTAAAATTCTAAATTATGACTAGAAAAAGTTATATTATTTATTTTTCTAATTTTAGCCCATCATCTTATGAAAATGTAACTTCAAAATGGTACCCAGAGATAAAGCATCACTGTCCCGATGCACCCATTATATTGGTTGGTGAGTAACAACACTTTAACAAGATTCTATATTGTTTTATGTTAATTAATTTGACACTTAGTACTACCTTAGTTGATTTATTAATTTATCCTGTCATTTATAAAATCATTATTATTGTACAACAAGCTATCTCCTGCAGACAACTTTTAAATGTTCTTAAAGATAGATGAGACATGAGACATTACATTTAATTTAAATTAAACAGAGAGAGCAATAGTGGCTCAGTAGTGGTGGCCCCGACTTACAAACAGTAAGTTGTGGGTCCTACCCAGGCAGACACATTACCTTGTGTTATTTATTTCATCACTGCTGCTCTCAAAACGGTGAAGGAAACATCATGGGGAAACTGGCATGTAGATAACCAATAAATTTGAAGACATGTGACATCTACATCCACACTGGGCCTGTGTGGCCCATTCCCTCTCATAGAGAGGAGGCCTGTGTAACAGCAGTGGAAACATTAATAGGCTGATGATGAAATTCAATCCTATTTGTTTTCAATTACAGGTACAAAGATTGATTTGAGGGATGATCGTGAAACCCTCAGTTTGCTGTCTGAACAAGGAATGTCGCCCTTGAAGAGAGAACAAGGACAAAAGCTTGCAAATAAAATAAGAGCTGTAAAATATATGGAATGCTCTGCATTGACTCAGCGTGGACTCAAACAGGTATACTTAATTTATTCAAAGTTATTTTTTCTGCTTTGACTGCATACAAATGACATAATTATACATCATAATACCGTCTTATGAAACTTAAATGTCATGACATTACATTTAGTTTTAAACAAAAAATTCATTCTTTTTCTATTCACAAAAAAAAGACCAGATTATCTCTGCTATAAGTACCGTTGGTATTTCAAAACAAGCTGTACAGAATAGGTCCCCTACAGAATAATTATATACTTTTGGAAAACACTTTATTGTAACTCAAGTAGAAACTTGAATGTCATTCGTTGTTGCGAATACCTTTATGTTGTACAAACCACACATGCTTCAGCTATCAATCACTAAAGGACTGTTTTGTTCTGAGTTAACTAACAGTGTTTTCCTTCACACTCAATAGCCATAACCTTTTGTTGTGATGAATTAATTAGGAGCTTATTGTAGACTAACTGTTGCTCTTGAACTTCATCCCCTTGAAATTATTATAAAAATATTATTTCTTTATTTAAGTAAATCGAATTTTGCTAACAATTTCAAGGGTTTCATTTTTTTGCACAGAATTCTAATCCTTATTCTACACTATAATATTATAAAGAGGAAAAAATTGTATTTTTGTGTGTGTGTGTGTTTGTATTGAATAAAATCAAAAACTACTATGCCGATTTCAAAAATTCTTTGACCATTGGAAAGCTTCATACACCCTGAGTAACATAGGCTACATTTTATCCCCGTACTCCGACGGGAACGGGAACTACACGGGTGAAACCGCGTGACGTCCGCTAGTGTAAAATAAAAGTAATCCTACTTGTTACTCTTTATAACATCAGCTATCTGCCAGTAAAAGTCTCATCAAAATCGGACCAGCCGATTTGGAGATTACCCAGAACAATATGCCTGACAAAACTAAGATTCAGTTGTTTATTTTGAAGTTCAAACAGACACTTAAATTTGATGTATTTGTCCAAAATAAAAAACTGAAGGCTAAATTGTAAAAGGCAACTGATTTGTTTACTATCCTCTGCTTAACTTTTATTTTCATGGATAATACCTATTTGTGTTTAAATTTTATCTATTTGTCAAAATCAAAAACTGAAGGCTAAATTGTAAAAGGCAACTGATTTGTTTACTATCCTCTGCTTAACTTTTATTTTCATGGATAATACCTATTTGTGTTTAAATTTTATCATTTGTCAAAATCAAAAACTGAAGGCTAAATTGTAAAAGGCAACTGATTTGTTTACTATCCTCTGCTTAACTTTTATTTTCATGGATAATACCTATTTGTGTTTAAATTTTATCTATTTGTCAAAATCAAAAACTGAAGGCTAAATTGTAAAAGGCAACTGATTTGTTTACTATCCTCTGCTTAACTTTTATTTTCATGGATAATACCTATTTGTGTTTGTGTATAATACAATTTTATTTTCATTGTTACACAGGTGTTTGATGAAGCTGTACGTGCAGTATTAAGACCTGAACCTCAGAAGAGACATCAGAGGAAGTGTTTAATTATGTAATTAAGGAAATCTCCATGACAAATTCGACAATTATTCATGCAGAAAACTCTCGACGACAGTAATAATGTGTTTCTATACCAGTATGCTCTTCCAAGATAACACTAATTTTTTATTGATCATGTTGAACAAAATTACAGTCATTGCATGTCATAAGTGCCATAAAACACATTCTACATACTGCATAGTGATATTTATATGTTAACTGCATCTGGTTTATCATCACACAACTATTTTAGTTATATTTTCCGCTTATATTTAAGCATATGAAAATGCCAAAGATTTTATAAATAGATGTAAGGCTCAGTATATTATTTAGTATGTTTTTGTAAAGAAATCTTGAATGGTTAGAAACAAATTGTTACTGTTATGTAAAATGACTATAATGTTATTTTTGTATATGCAACTGGACCTCAATATTCGAAGTTTTGAAATATATTCTTATGCAACTTGTGAATAACGACTGACCGTAGATGCTAGTTTTTAACATACTCAATTTAAACTTGAATTAGTTGCAGATATTTAAGCATTTATTATCCAGTGAATGACGTATTTGTTAAGCGGTATTTTATTTAGAAATATTATTAATATCCATGCTTATAATAATTAGTAGGTTTGCTTTATTCTGATTGAATAAAGTGCTATTCATTGATGCTGATTTCTCATAATCTAACAATTTGTAAAGGCAATAACTTACATTTTTATAGCCATGTATTACATACGTAATATAAATCTGACAAATACTTATAACGTATCGGCAGCTGACATGACTGTTGTAAGCTTTAGTGGTGGTGAAATTTAGTCTTATCACCATTATTTGATTGATTCTTTTCTATTCTCTATTTTTACTTATTTAATTATTTTATTTCGAATAATGTTTGTGATTAGATACAAAGTGTGTTTATAGTGATTTATTAGGGCGAAATATTTTTGTATGTGGAAATCTTAGACCTAAGGAATATAATGCATTTAAAAGATACTAATTTCGCAACGAAAGTCAAGCACAACAACTTATATAGTCTCATACGTTCTCGAACAAGCTGATGTTGGTCTACCTTCAAAGTACTCATAAATGAGGATAAAAAGTGGGATTGCAAAAGGAAGGAAAATAGCGTGCGTGTTGATAAATGCACCTTGAATTATTGATATTATTTTGTAGACTGCTTTGATTTACATGTAAAGCTTCAAAACTAATTCGTGTATATACCTATTTATGTAAGAGCTAAATGAAACTTGTGTATTATGCACTTCATAAATTATTGAACTTTATCATTCGCTTTTTATTTAAATCTTACCATATAAATTTAAATCTAACCGTAGCACGACGAACAGTAGGTACATCAGCAGTACCTGGCCACAAGTCTCTAACAAACACCTTTCTGTCATGGGTGCTTCTAAACTGCCCCGAGATCTTCCAAATTATACTTATTTAGTAATCAGGGTGCTCTCCTGATATTTCACGATAGTATTTAGTAATTCCAGATAGTAATTCCAGAACTACTTATATTAATTAAAATACTAATATTTTAATTTATAGTTCTGGAATTACTAAATAAGTACTATCGTGAAATATCATCTCCGAAAGATCGTCAATAACGAAGTGCACGTACATTCAATTTGGTAGATTATACAATGGAAGGGACACCGACGCACAAACAGACCACGTATTAATATTCTACTTTTCATTTCGAATTATAAGAAAAAAAAATAGTAGTTTTATTTTCCTATCTGCTCGCCATTTCATAAAGTCAGTACCTATGTATTTTGAAATATCTGGCAAAACATTTTCCTTAGCTGTATTTGCCTAATGATATTATACTAAAATTTTACTTCTATTATCATACATTTGCCTCGTCTTTAACAGAATCTGGGGGTCAACATTTCACAATCCTTAGTTGAACTCATTTTTAGAAAATGATTACCTAAGTAGATAAAAACCGAGATGTCGGATACAGCTTACAGAGTAAGAGTATCCCACCAATTCATACCTGTACAGGTTGGAATTTGGAAAATCGAAATACTGTAGATAGCAAATTTTACTCAAATGTTCTATTTAAAATTGTAACTATGGAACACACCGCGTCACTGCCGCGGTCGGCCCCGGTTTTTTTTAAATTAACACTGGCTGTTTATACACTCACTAGAGAGCCGATTGCCGAAGAAAAGTTCTATTTTTAAATTTATTCCCACCCTAGAGAGGGATAGCAATTACTATGGGTCTTTCCCTCCATAAGATGGGAAGTAGCATCTTCCACCCGCTACTCGTATCAAACAAACACTACTTTCCGAGTATGAGAAATGAAAAAAAAATGGTCGGCTTCATCATCATTTCAGCCCCAAGAAGTCCACTGCTGGACAACCGTTAACCGTTCCGTGTGACTCGCATCCAACGGATTCCTGCAACCTTTACCAAGTTATCGGTCCACCTAGTGGGAGGCCTTCCAACGCAACGTCTTCCGGTTCGCGGTCGCCACTCCAGAACTTATTGGCCCCATCGGCCATCCGTTTTGCGAGCAATGTATGTGCCCTACCCACAGCTGCCACTTCAGTTTGGCAATTCTTCGGGCTACGTCGGTAACCTTGGTTCTCTTGCGGATTTCTTCATTTCTGATTCGGTTACGCAAGGAACCTCCGAGCATAGAGGCCTTTTATGGGTGACTAAGACTTCTGATGAGGCCCAATGTGAACGACCACGTTTCAGTCCCATATGTAACTTTCGTCTTGAGACACTGCTGCAAGTTGGACGAGAAGATACTACGCAACTGCCCGAACGCGACGATTGACCAAGAATCCAAGAAGATTGTCTCGAAGTTAGACCTACCTAACTAGACTGTTTGTCCCAGGTACACATAATCGTCTACAGCTTCGAGTGTAGTGTGTCCGATTTTGATAGGAGTGGGTGTTAAATGAGCATTCAATATGACCTTGGTTTTGTCCATGTCCATTTTAAGCTCCAGTCTTTCGGAAGTTCTACTGAGGTCATCGAGCAGTGTACTGAGGCCCTCCATGGTCTCAGCCATGACCACTATATCGTCGGCAAGTACAGTACAGTGCAGCGGTGAACAGTTTCGGAGATATGACGTCTCCCTGTCTCACACCTCGCTACAGAAGGATAGGTTCCGAGGCCTGATCCTGAAGTCGGACTGACATGGTGGCGTTTTTGTACAGACACTTCAACACCTTGATACTCGTATACCGATAGTCAATTTGTCACCGTTGGAGAGACTGACTGCAGTCAGCCCAGTCACAATCGAATCGAAGGCTTTCTCGTAGTCCACAAACGGCCGGATTATTATTGTTTTATAATATTTGCTTAAAGTTTAAAGGAATGTGGAGTCGCAGATTGTTCCCGTAGTCTGCCGTAATTTCGTCAATCCATCCATGATCTATTACACCATCGCTTTGCGAAGTGAACCGCAACGTACCGGAAGTCGTCAGTCGTCATCTGACTGCAAATATGAACAATCTGCACATCACATTTTATGGGAGTGCAGTCTTTGGCAAAATGAACGCAATATTATGTTGGACTAGCTTCCGCCCGCGACTTCGTTCGCGTGAAGTTTTGATATCGCAACGCATCGCCTGCTCAACGGAAGCTTTTTTCCCGCTTGCAACATTTCTTATTGCTTCTCCGCTACCAACACACGCAACAACACGCTATGACCAATTTATCGAGGATAGCCTAATAGTCTATAGGCCTTCCTCGATAAATGGACTATCCAACCCAAAAGGATTTTTTCAATTCGAGCCGGTAGTTCCTGAGATTAGCGCGTTCAACCAAACAAACTCTTCTGCTTTATAATAATATCAGTATATCAGTATGGATACCAGGATAGTGTACAGCAGTCATGTCAAAGATACGGCCCGCGGGCCGAGTCCGGCCCTCGGGCCATTTCGATACGGCCCGCGATCACAATATTATCACAAATAAATGAATCTTGTTTTTTGCGCGCGCTTTCAAGAGTAGCGCCTGACTAGACGAGCGAGAGAGTGTTACTTATGCTTTTCTCTCTCTCGTGCGCGAGCGAAGTCGTCTTCTATTTCGTCCGAGCAGCTAACAGCCTGGCCACGGGAAATTCGCCTTAGCGATAAATCGCGCGGTGCGACCGGCGCACAGTGGGCCCATATTGAAAATTAGTGGACATAGGCAACAAAGTTCCAATATCGATGCGATTTTTTTTTATATGACGTGTTATGATATTCCTGACAACTTTTACTCTTGTGAAATTTCTTCTAAAGTTGATAGTTTGTCTGAAAAAAAAATAATTAGATTTTTTTGTATGGAGCGAATCACGTTTATTTTTTTTTCTTCAATTGTACGAATATGTTGGGTGTGTGGCGTGAGTACATGATAGCTAGGGTCATTCTCTATCCACAAAAATAAAAATCATCGCCGGCCATCCGCGGCCGCGCCAGTAATCATTCGGTAAAAAAATATATTTTGTATGAAGTTTTTTGCCATTTAAAAATGTTTCAAAGAATATTTTTTATCTCATTTGGCTGTTTTGACCTTCTTTTTAGTTAAATATATAGTTTTAATAGCACATAGGTACTTACAACTAGTAATTCTGGCAGAGATTTGGTTATTATTGCATGTTATCGGTAGCACCTGCATTGTGATTGATGACTCATTTGTTTAGGCACTCGGCTAAGCGCATAACAAACGAGTCACCGAAAAATGCTTGTCTCTGATTGGCTGTTATTTTTTTAACTACCTTTAGATTTTTTTGTATGAAGCGAATCACGTTAATTTTTTTTTTTTTTTCAATTGTATTAATATGTTGGGGGGTGTGTGGTGTGAGTATGATAGCTAGGGTCATTCTCTATCCACGAAAAAAAAATCAGCGCCGGCCATCCGCGGTAGCGCGAGTAATCATTCGGTAAAAAAATATAATTTGTTTGAAATTTTTTGTCATTTAAAATAAACTCAAAGTATATTTCTTGTCTCATTTGGCTGTTTTGACCTTCTTTTTAGTATAGTTTACTTTTACGTATACTTTTTAGTACAGTAACATATAGTTTTAATAGCGCGTAATTACTTAAAACTAGTAATTATGGTAGTGATTTGGTTATTATTGCATGTTATCGGTAGCACCTGCATTGTGATTGATGACTCATTTCTTTGTGCACTCGGCTAAGCGCATAACAAATAAGTCACCGACTTGCCCGGACAAATTAAAATAATTTCACCTATCATTAACAAAATTAGCATAACCTGAAACTTATTACGATATTTATTCAACAATAGATAACGTGCAGGTAGTTAAACAAATAACAGCCAATCAGAGACAAGCATTTTTCGGTGACTCATTTGTTATGCACTTAGCCGAGCGCAGAAACAAATGAGTCATCAATCACAAAGCAGGTGCTACCGATAACATGCAGTAATAACTAATTCACTACCACAATTACTAGTTATAAGTACTTATGCGCTATTAAAATTATATTTTACTATACTAAAAAGTATACTAAAAGTAAACTATACTAAAAAGCAGGTCAAAACAGCCAAATGAGACATTAAATATACTTTGAATTTATTTTAAATGACAAAAAATTTCAAACAAATTATATTTTTTTACCGAATGATTACTCGCGCTACCGCGGATGGCCGGCGCTGATTTTTTCTTTGTGGATAGAGAATGACCCTAGCTATCATACTCACACCACACACCCCCCAACATATTCATATACTTTTTTTTTCGCGGGTAGGTGTTAAAAAAAGACAGACGTAACTCTAATATACATTTAATATTTAAAATAATAATTTACATAATTTTCACTAGTTTTTTACATATAATTAGTGTGTAGCCTATAAACAACGGGTACTCACGTTTGCAGCAGGTTTATGTAACTTGTGTTATAATTTTACACCACCTGCCAGCTCAACATTTAGACACTATTTTCACTTCACCAAACACAAGTGGAAATCACTACACTGAAATGTCTCAACTTGACGAGATACTATCTGCACAGAAGACCCTAGAGGATAGCTTTACCCGGAAGATGAGTGAGTTGGAAGCGCAAATCCAGTGTGCAGGACCTGGCAAGGACACCGTGGCGAGGGTAGCCGACGAGTTTCGCACCTTCAGGGAGCTGATCTTCGGCATGCTGAGTATGCTCAGAAAGCAGATCAGCGAGTGTGCTAGGCAGGTTGACGGGTTGGAGACCAGGCATCGGCGGAAGGCACTCATTTTTCAAGGTATAGCGGAGGTTGAAGGAGAAGTCAGCAGTGCAGTGATCCTGGAGGTGATTAGCAAAAAGCTGTCCCTTAAAACTATCACAGCATCCTCCATAAAGGTCTGCCATAGACTTGGGGTAGCCAATAAGGATCACCAAAGGCCCATATTAGTCAAGTTTTCGAGCTATGACGACAGGTCTGCGGTCTGGAGAGCAAAGACAGGACTGAAGGGGTCATCCATCTCTGTCAAGGAGTTTCTGACGAAGACCCGACAATACATCTTTGGGAAGGCGCGGCTTCACTTCAGTATGCGGTCGTGTTGGACTCAGGACGGTGTCATCGTTATTAAAGCCCCCGATGGAAGCAAACATAAGGTGACATCATTTGAAGAGCTGAGTCCGCTGCTGGTGAAGTATCCCCGGGTTCAAACGTCTGGGAGATAGCCTGAAACACATGACGCGTTAGTAATGTTATCAATCCTCAATTATTATACAGTAACAGTATTCACGTATTACTCATATTTTTTTTTTACCTTAAAGTTTGCTATTTTCCATTGTTTGTTTGTTTACTTTTGTCTGGTATTTTGCATAGTAGTAGAATATTTGTTTCTGTTCTCCTTCTCATCGCTAGTCTCTGAGTTTCCAATAATGCACGTACTTACTTTAGTTTTTTACCCTCAACGGGACTTATATTTTTACTTTTGTTATCATTAATTCTGCTTTGCGAGTTTGCATGTTTAATGTCAACTGTCATTGTCAGTCAATCAATCAATGTAAACGTCACCATAAGTGACGTTTCGTAAGTTTGGATACGTTCACGATTAATGCAATGTCTTGAATGCTTGAATGGTGCGTTCGGAATAATTAATACTAGCGATAGATTTTTTTTTTTTTTTTCTAGATACTACTACTTTTCACTTTTTGTATGGTTGTAACATTTCTTGATTTTAGTTGTTTAGTTTGTTTGGATGATGTTAGCTGGCGGGTGGTGCAGAGATGTCAACGTCCTACCTGTATTTCGTGTAGGTCTCTTTTAATATAATCGTAGATTCATATTTATTTAGTATTTATATCTGTTTTATTGTATTTATATATATTTATATCCATGATGACGACATCTGATAACGAGTCTTTTCTCTCTGCGAACGAATCTACTGCCTCTTCTGATGATGATAGCTTTTGTTCCCTTACGGATACCCTTGGTGAGCTTTTACATAAAGAATTCAGCCAAAATCTTGGTCGGCAGTTCAACGTGTGTCATATAAATGCTCAAAGCATTCCGAGCCACTATAATGAGTTGTATGAAACTTTCTTGAATAATAACGTCCATGCCGTCCTGATTTCTGAAACTTGGCTTAAACCCGAACTTTTATCCACCTCTTACTCTCTCCCTGGATTCGTTCTTTTACGGAATGACCGAGTTGGCAGGAGAGGGGGTGGTGTAGCTATTTACCTTCGTGCTGATCTTCCTTTTAAAGTTCTCTCCACTTCTTCCTGTAATACTTCAGCTGAATTTCTATTTCTAGAGGTTTGTGTCAAAGGAGCTAAAACCGTTCTTGGAGTTGTGTACTGTCCCCCCGCACTTGATTACTTCATCGAATTCGAATCGGTCCTAGAATCTTTAGGTTCGGAGTATGCACACCACATAGTCATGGGGGATTTCAACACCAATCTCCTTGCCCAGAACTCCCATCGTTCCCGTAAACTTCTCCATCTGGTCGAGTCTGCTAATTTGCATCTGTTGCCTCTCCAACCAACTCATCATAACACTTCCGGTGACGATACTTGGCTCGACTTGATCTTCACCTCAAATCCTTCTCTGGTTTCGTCACATGGTCAATTTGACGCTCCTGGTTTTTCCCATCACGACCTTATTTTCCTGTCCTATGTCCTTAAACCTCCTAAACCTAAACCTACCTTCCAGTACAGGCGTGCCTTTGCACGGATGAATAGTGAAAAGCTTTCACAAGACGCTTCAAATATTGACTGGACACCCCTGGAGGAAGCCACTGCAGTTGACGATAAAGTTACGTATTTTAATAATGTTGTAGTTAAGCTGTATGACACCCACGCTCCTATCAGGAGAATCAAGCTAAAGCGTCCACCTGCACCATGGATGAACAGGGGAATTAAGATGGCGATGCGACGAAGGGACCGCGCGTTTCGGAAGTTCAAAAAGGATCGGTCGGATGATAATTGGACCCTCTTCAAAACTGCTCGCAATCGTTGTAATCAGATGATACGCAACGCTAAACGCCGCCACATTCTTGATAACATCACTTCTGCTTCTCCTGCTGATATTTGGAAATTCCTAGGAACTCTAGGTATCGGCAAATCGCGGCATTCAGACCTTCCTAACACATTTGGCTTGGATGATCTTAATCGTCATTTCTCAACTGTTCCTGCCCTTGATAGTCCAACCAAATGTCGAACCCTTGACTACCTTGCTGGTCTGACGCGACCCAACATCACTCCCTTTGCCTTCACCCCAGTTGATCCGGGAGAGATCAAAAAGATTATCCTCTCCATTAAATCCAGAGCCGTGGGTTGTGATAACATCAGTCGACACATGATCGTGACAGTTGTTGATCAGCTCCTTCCTGCAATTTCCCATATAATTAACTTCTCCCTTTATTCCGGTGTTTTCCCTTCCCTCTGGCGGAAAGCCCATGTTAGACCACTTCCTAAAATCCCTAATCCCACTCTTCTCAGTCACTTTCGCCCAATTTCCATCCTTCCCTTCCTATCCAAAGTACTCGAGGCCTGTGTACATAAACAGTTCTCCAACTTCATTCACACAAACTCCCTCATCAGCCCATATCAATCCGGTTTTAGGCCCGGGCACAGTACCGTTTCTGCTCTCCTTAAAGTGACTGACGATATAAGGCGAGGAATGGAAGACACTAAGGTTACGGTTTTAGTATTGATCGATTTTTCAAACGCTTTCAATACCGTCAGTCACGAAGTCCTTCTATCCATCCTCTCCTATCTTATGGTCTCTCCCGAGGTTCTGGAATGGTTTTCATCCTATCTTCGGGGGCGTCAGCAATCAGTGCTTGCTGGTGACTCTAACTCCAGCTGGTGTGATCTGGTAACTGGCGTCCCGCAAGGCGGCATTTTATCTCCACTTTTGTTCTCTATCTTTATAGATCTCATAACCACCGAACTTCAGTGTGCGTATCATCTTTACGCAGACGACTTGCAGCTTTACTGTCAGGCAAGTGTTGACAGCTTATCCGGGGCGGTCGAAGAGCTAAATCGGGATTTACGAGTAGTCAAAAACTGGTCTGATCGTTTCGGAGTGGCGGTTAACCCAACTAAGTGTCAGGCTATCATTGTAGGGAGCCCCCATAGCCTGAGGAGACTGAATGGTTCAACGGTGCCACCGGTTACCTTTGATGGCACTGTGATTCCATTTAGCTCTGATGTTAAGGATCTGGGTTTGCATGTTGACACTTGCCTTGACTGGCGTAAGCAGGTCGCGATTGTGAGCAAAAAAGTCATTGGAACGTTGCGGTCGCTCTATCGGTTAAAAAATATTCTCCCATCACACATTAAGGCAATGCTTGTACAATCCCTTATCTTCCCCATAATTGACTATGGTGATGTGTGCTACTATGACCTGAATGCAGATCTCCTCAACAAACTTGACCGACTTCTTAATAGCTGCATTCGATTCGTTTTCAATCTCCGTAAGTATGATCATGTATCTGCACATCGCTCGCTTTTAAAGTGGTTACCTATCCGGCAGCGCAGAGCGTTGAGGGCTTTGACCACCCTGTTTTCTCTTCTTCATAATCCCACTTCTCCTTCTTACCTGACTCCCCTTTGTCAATATTTATGCTCTGCACACAACAAGAATCTTCGGTCCGAGACCAATCGTCTTCTTCGTTGTCCTTCTCATCGCTCTGGCTTTATAAAGTCATCTTTCTTTGTCCAGGCGGTCTTTCTTTGGAATGCGCTCCCTCAGAATATCAGGACGGTAACCAATCGGTTTACTTTTAAAGTGAAAGCTCGAGAGCACATTCACAAGAAGTTGGCAGAGTCGTCTCAGTATTAACTTGTAGTTTTTTTTTGTTAATCTCTCATAACCTTTTTTATATTTTGCTTTATGTATGTATATATGTATTTATTATTGTATTTTAGTTTTATGTTTTAACTATTTTGTCTTCTGTTATTGCACCTACTATGTATTGTCTCTGCATCACCCTAAGGTAGACTGGTAGAAAATGCCCAAGGCATTAAGTCCGCCTTTGTACAGTGTTTACTTGTGCATAAAGTTTTAATAAATAAATAAAAATAAAATATTCATACAATTGAAAAAAAAAAAACGTGATTCGCTTCATACAAAAAAAATCTAAAGGTAGTTAAAAAAATAACAGCCAATCAGAGACAAGCATTTTTCGGTGACTCGTTTGTTATGCGCTTAGCCGAGTGCCTGAACAAATGAGTCATCAATCACAATGCAGGTGCTACCGATAACATGCAATAATAACCAAATCTCTGCCAGAATTACTAGTTGTAAGTACCTATGTGCTATTAAAACTATATATTTAACTAAAAAGAAGGTCAAAACAGCCAAATGAGATAAAAAATATTGTTTGAATCATTTTTAAATGGCAAAAAACTTCATACAAAATATTTTTTTTTTACCGAATGATTACTGGCGCGGCCGCGGATGGCCGGCGCTGATTTTTATTTTTGTGGATAGAGAATAACCCTAGCTATCATGTACTCACGCCACACACCCAACATATTCGTACAATTGAAGAAAAAAAAATAAACGTGTTTCGCTCCATACAAAAAAATCTAATTATTTTTTTTTCAGACAAACTATCAACTTTAGAGGAAATTTCACAAGAGTAAAAGTTGTCAGGAATATCATAACACGTCATATAAAAAAAAATCGCATCGATATTGGAACTTTGTTGCCTATGTCCACTAATTTTCAATATGGGCCCACTGTGCGGCGGGGCGTGTAGCGACTGAAACAAACACATAGAAATGTACCGATGAGGCCACGGGGAGCGGCGACCGGCGGCGCGACCGGCGATATGTACCGCGCGAATCGCACCGGCGACTGGCGGGGCGACCGGCGAGTGAAACAAATACATGACTCAGTACGGCGCAGGCCACGGAGTCGGGCGGCAGTCGCGGCGACTAGGGAAGTGAATAAAAATTTTTAGTCGTGGTCGCCGCGATTCCGCGAATATAAATGAACACCGAGTTATTTATATCGGAAGTTTTAGCACGGCCACCTATTTGGAAGTCTGGTATACTTAGATAGATACATACCTTAATGTCAAAAATAATTTTTCAGCGGCGCTTAAAATTCTATCTGCATTGACTTTTTTCTCCAATTCTGGTTGAATATTAACAAGAATGTAATCGAAGGTTTCGACACTCATTCTAGTATACTCGAAAAATTTTTCTGGATACATTCTGTATTTTTGGTACTTCTTGTGGAATTCTCCATCTATACCTCGATGCCTATTCAAGTAATGAACTCCACAATCTCTTCCAAATATTAAGTCTTGTACCAAAAAACGATTACTTTCTAAGCAATATCGCGATAACTTTGATAAAGACATTTCGGACTTCCTTACTGGTCGCGGCGGCGAACGCGTCTGCCCGTGGCCTGCAAACGCCGCCGCAATCGCCGCCGCCGTCGCCGCCGCCGCCGCCCCCGCCGCCGCCGATCCCCGTGGCCAGGCCGTAACGCATACATACTGCGCCCCTCCCCCGCGTACTCAGGTTGAAGTCTTTGTTACGAGCAGTCGCGTCAAGTATTTCGTGCGTACCTACCTACAGTTTAGTGTTCATTCGAGTTTCATAATTGTTGCTCAAAATAATTACCCTCTTTCTTACTTTTGGGATGATTTGTAACAACTATATATGTATAAGTACTTAACTAAATAAATAAAGGTGTTAAAATAATTCAGTATGTTTTAGTTTTTTAATTTGAACCTGGCCCGCCTACACATTCTAAATCTAATATAAGGCCCTCTGCAAAATTGAGTTTGACACCCCTGGTGTACAGGTTATAGGTATCCGGAGTTATTTATTATACGGACCTTGTAGAAACTAGAACAAATTTCCGTGCGTTCAAGCGTTTTTGCCATACCTATTTATTGGAATCAAATATAACAGCTCACAACTTAGGACCCATTCATGTTAATATCTATCCGTGGTGCTTATAGGCAACTGGGCCTATCCCAGTTAAGTAAACGTCTCTTTGTGCCTATTGGCCTTGTTTCATTCTGTCTCCTGCTGATATGGGGGAAGTGGAAATTACCATTTTTTCCTACGCCTCTGCTATAATTTCGTTGCGGGATCCAAGACAGTTAAATTCATTCTCTGGGACTTCGTCGAGCTTCATTGTCTCGGCGCTTTTCTGGTGGTCGCCACTGTTGATTCTGGCTTTCAGGAGTTACAGTGGTTTGACAATAGTGTGGCGAGCGTGTCCCATTCAAAAACAAAAAAATACCGGAAGTTGGAGAAGACAGGTAGAAACGCGCCATCTAGCGCTATGATTCCATGATTCGGTTTTAGTTCTGCTGATTTTCAAACCAACGTCCTCCAAGCTTTTAGCGATAAGACCGCCCATTGTGTCACCCCTGTGAAATGTTTTCTTTTATGAGCTTGTATGGTGTACCTACCTACACAATAAAGAATATTCTATTCTATTGCAATTCCTCCAATCTGCTCTGGATCTCAGGTCTATCTTCACCAATACTTTTCATTGTGGTGGAGATGGACCGCCGCCGCCGTCGTCGGCAAACAGCTTGCACCCCTCTTCATCGATGTTATCGCCGCCGTCGGTGGAGATGACCGTCGTCGGCAAACAACAGCATGCACCGGACTTGTAATGGATAGAATGATGCAGATAGGTATGCGGCAATTATTTCTGAAAATCAACTCCAAACCCTAAAACGACCCGCTGACCCACCTTTGGTAGCTACTAGATGAGACTTGCTGAGAATCAAGTTGAGTGACGTGCGATTGAAGGGTCCTATGTCCAGCAGTGGACTGCAGTAGGCTGATGATGATGGTGATTGCACCTATAACGTAGGTTTGATTCCTGGGTCAGACTAGATAACTTTACCTATTTATTTATTCAGTGGGGGAGGAAACAAAGTTTAATAATTATGAGTCATGCTCTAAATAAAATACTCACTACTATAATATTTATTTATTTCTTATAACACGTTTACATGTCACTGAAACATTGAATATAAACGAATACCTACACGCAGATCAACATTAAAATTAGAATAGGTTTTACCAGAGCGCTTAGCACAAGTTTAAACAAACAGCAGTCTGTTTAAGAATAATATTGGTAGGGTCAAATTCATAATAGCAGGTAAGGTAGGTATGTCATGGAATACATATAATCGCCTTAAAGAAATCAATTTTACTGTGACTAGACAACTATGTTATATAATCGTATAAAATATTAACATCGATTTTCTTTTAGAACTAGGATTATAAAAATTGTAAAGATATCATACATAAAAGATCCGTACATCGTAAATTAACTGAATTATGTGTGGACATCAAAACCTCGAAAAAATGTAGACACAATTCTGCACATTAATAAAGCCCAAAAGAATACAAAAGTATTTAACTTCTAAATAACATCGACTTATAAATACAGAAAATATTAAATGCAACTGATAGGAAACCTATAGTAAATAATGTAAATTAGTCATGATAAATGAGGAACTTCCCAGCATCGATAGCAACAAACAAATTGCCAAAGCTCCAATGAGATCTTTTTAAAGGTGTTCAATCTCTATTAAAATATGTAAAGTACACACTTAACTCATATAAAAAATTTCAAAATTTAAATTACACATAAAATACTGATTACAAACTTTCATGATTATACATAAATGATTTAAATCCCCTGGATGAAAATTATACCTATTTCTAAGAAAATGTCTTCGGTTACCTACGTAGGTTCAACAAACAGTACTACTACGTATTTTCCAAACAATTTCTTTTAAAATGCTTTCCAAATAATTTACTTAATCATAGTTAACTGGTATCTTATGACACTAAGCTCAAAAGATTGCACATACCACAAATTGTATCATCATTAGACAATATTATAACAATCAGAAATTAGAAGCTTTTTGACACTTGATATTGAAAGAACATTATTTGCTATTTATTTAAAAAATCCATGAAATGGAAAAGAATGGATTATATAATTTTTGTGCATTTTATATACAGCATTTTACAATATACTTTTACCTACTAACACTAATCAGTTTTGTTTTTGTGTTATTATAATATTTGTGATACCGGGTACCGAACAATAGCTTAAATTTTAAACATTGATTATTATAATATTGGGATCTAAACATGGTGGAAGGACAACACACAAAGGTTTACCACATATTCAGTGCATCATTTAGAAACACCCCACATAGAAATTTGTTATTTTAAAAGAAAATGGTTTTGCACTTTTGTAGGAAACAAAGTTCTTTTTGTATTGATGATGAGACAGTGTATGCGTTGGTGCCCCTTCCACCCTGTATATATTTATCAAATTGGACACAAAACTTATTTTGAAAAAACAAACATTAATAGACAGAATTATATTACTAAAACATTAATTTCTTAAATTTTTAAATTTACTTGCAGCATGCAACATGTTTATTATCTTGTTTTTTCACAACAGAAACTTTTGAGTATACATTTTCTGGAAAGCTTGTCATTTCAAGCATCTACAAAATTTACAAGTCCTCACCGGCTTGTAAATAATCATCTTCCTCATATCACATAGCTCTATATGGACCTTGGGACTTTAAGTATTGAATTACTAGTGATGGCCCTGATGATACTACTTCTGGTGGAATTTTTGTCAATGGGCAATTTTCAATGCTCATTATCTGTAAGCCAACACATAGAGCCAGTTCAAATGGCAGACTGACTAATTTGGCATTATCATTTAGATACAATGACTCTAAGTTCTCCAGTGTACCAATTTCCTCAGGTACACTAGTCAGTTGGTTTTCACCAACACTGAGGCATGTGAGATTAGTCAAATGACCAATAGAACGAGGTAGAGCTGTCAGACAGTTAGACTGTACTATCAGTTTCTGTAAATCATGTAAGAATCCAATTTCATTTGGCAAAATATCTATCTTGTTTTCCTCAAGGTCCAAAACCCTCAGTTTCCTCAAATTTCCAATAGCGGGTGGTATACGCTTCAAACAATTGTTGGATAATATAAGCACTTCTAAATTTTGCAGGCATTGTATGTTATCAGGTAATATTTGCAACAGATTTGTTCCTAAGTTGAGTTCCACCATATTTTGCCAAGTTCCAATGTCTAGTGGAAGACCTGTGAGTAAATTTTCTTTCATATTGAGTTTTGTTAGATTCTTGGCTCTGGAGTAAATCCCATATGGAATTTTATCAATTTGGTTATGTTCCAGGTTTATAGAGAAGACATTTGTAAACTGGGCTGGACCACCAGATGGATAGCTGCCAAATGAGTTACGAGAAAGAGTGATGCTTGTCAGTTCATTCAAACTGGCTAAGAGACCATCAGGGAGCTGAGATATTGAGTTTCCTTCAACATTGAATTCATCCATGTGCTTGCAGTTACAGAGTGTGGCTGGGATAGCAATCAGTCTGTTGTATCTGAGGCCAAGACGAGTTATAGCCTTAAGATTGCCAATAGTCTCAGGTATATCTAACAGTTCATTGTGCTGAAGGTCTAGTGTTGATAAATTAACACAATTTCCGATCTCTTCAGGTAGATGCTCTAAGTGATTATGTGAAACATCAAATGTTACTAAGTTCACCAGGTTGCCAATTCCAGATGATAATTCTTTAATTTTGTTCTCTCTTAAGCTCAACATTGTCAAATTTGTGAGATGTGATATTCCATTACCAACAATTCTGATCCTATTGAACCTTAAAAATAAGGTTGTCAATGATGTCAGTTTATAAACAACTTCAGGTATGTCATTGAGCTTGTTGTGACGCAAGTCTAATACTTTTAAACTCCTCAGGTTAGCAAGTGACTGTGGTAAACTCGTTAATGAATTTTCATTTAATGCCAATGTTTGCAGATTCACCAGGCAACCAAACTCAGCAGGCAGGTATGCTAGCTTATTTCCATATAAATAAAATTCCACTAAGTGAGTTAGATCTCGGACATTCGGTGGGAGACATGTTATGGAAGATTTGCTCAAATCCAAGCGATTAAGTCCTTCATCACGGCATCTTTGGAATTCTTTGATGATATCTAAGTCAGCTTGTATGGGTTTATTCTTCTTGGCAGTTGGTTTAGGCTTATTGGACTCCGGATGTTTGACTGTCACGACTTTCGGTCGAGCACCCTCAGAGCTGGTCAGCGATGCCGTAGATAACTTCTTTTCTTTCATGCAATGATATTTCATATCTTTCTGGTTAATACTAACAACAGAAACGGTAGAAACCGAATCTAAAGATTCGGAATCTCTCGAAGAGCTGTCCAGATTCATGACACTGTCTTCTAGTCGCTTGTAAATTCTGAAATATGTTGCCTTCTCTTCTTCTCTGGGTTATTTACTAAAACACACTTGACATGGTTTTGTCATTCATTTCATCGGATTAGACACAAATCAATACCTTACTTCAGTGGTGTGAATTGAACGACTTCTTGCATTAATCTTCGATAACACGAGCTTCTATACAGCAATTTTTTTCAAACACTTCAACTAGTAATCGAGTTCTTGGTTTATATATTAACACAAAAGAACTTTGCACAGTAATAATGATTTTCACAAATACAGACTCAAGTCAATCAAAAATGGATTGGAACACAGATTAGATAAGCTAGATTGGATTGAATGGAATAAAATTCCACAGAGTATATAATCACTAGTGAAATTCCACTAGACCACCACAGAGTATATAAGATATAATCACTACGCAGACCACACTCTATAGTCAGAAAACTCAATAGACAATATTACTGTAAAGGTTGCATAGCACCCTGTGATAGCACCCTGTCATACCACAGACGTATATTATACGTCTGTGTGTCATACAAGCACTGGCAGGCTAATATTACTCTTTATAAGTTGCCAATTATAATAAATTTTTGATGACAACATCAAAAATTTATTATAATTGTCTTGTCAATATTTTTCTGTATTAAAAACATTGCTATTTTCGTAAAAGTTTACGTTATTAATCTTCAACTGCGCTACTGCAAAGATGAAACATCAATAATTACTAAAGATAATAATAGGGTTTTGTGTCTCGGGCCTCTGGTGTCACTGACACCCTCTAGTATCAGTCTTCCAAAAATAGAGTAAAAAGCTCTGGAGATATCTGATTACAGAAAAAGGTGATTGGTGCTGCAAGGGTATTTTTGTGTCGTGTTCGTGACACCATCAGTTGAGTTGATGAAAATATCGTTCAGGATTGTTAGACGTATGCACTCACAGAATTATAATCATAAATTAGAATTCAGAATTTTTAAATCTAAATTTTTCAAGGTCAAAGTCGTTCCTCGACCTTTGTGAACGGGTAGTATTTAAACGCAAATCAAAAAATATCCTTTTTCTATGCAATAAGATTCCGAATTCCCATCAAAATTACTGATTGCACAGCAAAATTTTCAACTCAAAATATCACTAAACACACTACAATTTATTTTCGCAGCGTACAGCGATTTTTCCTAAAGTAAAAGCTTTTTCATCCATAAACAGCTAATAATCTTAATGCACATTATACATGTTAACTCTTTTTCTTTTAAATATAGCTTCTATTTTTATATAATTTACAGCAGTTTTTCTAAATAAAACAGCATTTTATTAGTCACAGTCTTCTTATTATTTATTAATTACCACATAATCAGCAAAAAAAATATAAAATTAGATTCAAAATTGTAATTTATTGAATTATTAAAGCGGGTCTTGCTTTCCCGGGGCGTCCACGCTTCCTTAAATTAAACAGATGGTCGCTCTGGGCGTACTTAAAAAAAAAGCTGCCGCCATATCTTCCGTCAGCCATGTCGTCGGGGCTCCGCCGCCCTTCGGCCTACGCCCCTCATGTCCCAAAGTCTGACTTCTGGGACAAAAAGTTGTAATACTAATTCGGACCAATCATGATGGTCGACCTATGCAGGGCAAGTATTAAAACAAACAACCTTTAAAGTTTAAAATTATCCGGATTTAATGTAGTAAAAGTAAAATGAACCTTATACTCGCTCGCGCCACTCTGCACTCCAGTGACGAAAAAGCGCGCGAAGCAGCGAACCTTTTTCAGTTAATTTGTTCTGCTTTTAGAAATAATGCAATGTGACAGGATTTTTTTTGTTATAAGCATGGCTTCTTGAAAATTAAGACAAATATGATGAACAGGTTTTGTTATACTTACTGGTTAATATGCGACTAGAATAGTTATTTTGCTATGAAATATGGAAAATTTGCTGTGCAGTCAGTATTTAGCTATGTATGTAGTATTTTTGTACAAAAATAAATTTAACTGTATTGCATTATGAGGAAAAAAGTAATGTCCTAATGATGTATAATTTCGAATTATCTGCAGTTTGAGTTTTGTTAAACATTTAGTTTACTTGTAGTGAAGTAAGTTATTTGATGTAAAAAAGAATATAAATGATGAGTATGTATTGATAGGCGATTATTTATTTGATATGCAATTTATAATATCCCTTTGTGAACTTGGAGGGTTGAATTGATGATTTTGATGATTTTAATTCTGTAACTGCATACGTCTTACAATGCCCGCATTTCGCGAGCTACCCTGGAGCATCAGCCTTAAGGATACATGTTTTTGTACATGATTAATAAATTGTATGTTGTCAAAATGGCAAAAGTTTGGAGATTCAATCCGTGCTGCTACGTAGCTTATTACTCTATGTGGGTAACCGATGTATTTTTTATTAATTTATATTTATGTACATCCACACAAAATACTTATGAGGACAATATATTGTCATAGAAGAACACAAAGGCAAAAACAATGGAAAGCACTATCATTAGTTGTCTATTGGTTGCTTTGTATGTCTTGTTGCATAATCCGCGCCACGAGAAGCTATAATATTTGTAAACAAAGAATTGCTTCCAAGATACGTAGCAATACTCCCAAATTCAATAAACTCAAATAATCATACGTGTAATACGAAACTAACGAGCAATTACAGTTGGTCGGGTTATATTTTGGCGACTTAAGAGCGCTGCCTGTCGTGTAATTTTTTGTGGTACCCAACCTGACGACTCCACCACCCTCTTGCAGGAAAGTTGTAGGGAAACCAGTAATCTTCGCAAAGACAAAAACAGATACAAACCGCGAATCCGGTGTCGCCGCAGAGGCCCCCCGTGACCCCCCTGTAACATCACCACTGTAAATAGTTACACGCGTGAGGCGCTAGATGGCGCGACTGAGCGCCTATAAACAGCAGCAGGCATCGTGCGGTGTCGTCATGCGGCGGCGCTGGCATCGGTGGACGGTTGTTGTACTAACGTCGTGCGATCGACCAATAGGAAGACTGAAGCAACACGCCACCTCTGCGAACCAATCGGTGAAGCTGGATGTGGCCTGATGTTGGATTACGAGGTGTTGAGGTTTTTGCCACAAGTTTCTCAGTCAGTGTTCTTTGGAAATCTCAACGAAACATAAGGTAATAATAACAGTTTATAATAATTATTCAGTGTGTAGTAGTCTTCGATCAATAATAGTACTAGATTCCCGATCAGCGCTTCAAAAACGGCCCGAAAAATAAGACCACAAATACTTTTGTGGTCTTATTTCAAATTAGTATTTCTAATCTATGTTAGTATGGTCCAAGCATAGCCAACATTAAGACGTCAAAATCCCGCAGCGCGCGTTCAAAAACTGTGTAAATAACCACCGTAACACCAAGGTTTTGGAAGAATTGTTTTTTTTCCGGTAAGCTCATATCATTAAGTATTTTTCATGAAATAAAAACCGTTAAATAGTAAATAAATTCAAATAGCTAATATTATAATTGTTTGGCCAATGTTTGCTACAACGCACCAACCATTGTATCAAACATCGACAGTTCTTGAACAGGGAACGCATGGAGTAGTGTTGTTAATTTTGTTTATAGTTTTTCTAGTGACCCATTTCGCTGTGCAGAATGGATATCTAGTATCGCGAAAGAAAGAGGGAAAGAAATATGCGACCCTTATAATGTTACTAATTAACATACCTACATCACTATTTCAGATACTTTTGTATAAAGAATACGCCGAAACCACGTTTCTTAACTCCCTTTATGTTTTTTTGCTTTTTTTATTTTTTATTACCTATTTGTTGTAATAGCGGCAATGTAAAATAGTATCTTTACCTTTTTTGAATCGGTCAAAAACATTTGCCACCATACATACGAAACTTAAAAAATATATTCTGCAACTCTACGTCTTTCAATACTTACTGTGTTCTGAATATTGAAATTTGACACCAAGAATTACGTTTAGTTCCACAAAAGAATATGCACGAAATTGTAAACAAAATGTTTTTAACCTAAACACTTAGACTTAAGATTCATTTTAGAATAAATGTTTTTGTACTTATGACTTTTTATTTTCAAGCAACATTTTAAATTTGTTCTTTTAATCCTTTCTTCGATGAAAGGACTTAAATCAATATATTCTGCAATGGTAATTAAACTTTACGTTTAAGCATTAAGGTTTATATTAAACTGTAGGTTGTTAATATTATTAAACTTTTTGCTATGAAATATAGATGTTTGCGTGTGTGCAAACGTGGCCACTTGAGCGACGTATTTTTGTTCCTGATCCTTAATCTAGTACTATTATTGATCGAAGGTAGTAGTACAGTGCAGGAACTTTCTGATTTTAAAAGCTAAGTATTTATACGTTTGGAATTTATTGTTGCTTTAATCATTTTAAATGTGCCTATAACAGCTATAATCAATTATTTGTGTATTCCTCTGTGGCAGCTTTATTTTAACTAGACCTTTGAATTATGTACTGTTTATTGTGTTTATTGGTAAAATTATATCGTTCAACGTAATTTCAAATACTATCATACTATACTGCTTATACCATTGTATATCCATGCTTGAAGAAAGTAAATACATGCCTAATAAACTGTGTTACCGTTGTTTAATTAATATGATTGTTTTAATGGGTGTAACACTACTGCCCGACCCTTGCTTGACGAGCTAGCCCGCGACGTTGAGCATGTAACGATAAATTCTCTAAATAATATTCCGACCCAGCCTGTCCCTTGCTGCCCTCCCTTCAATGACGCACTAAGTCGAGGCCCGAACCCCACAGGGGGTGCCCTTAGTGACTGTTCATTTAAAATGTAATTTTTTAGTTTAAAAGCCCTGGCCAAGCCCTGGCTGGGGGCCTTAGAGTAATTTTTGGCCACCACAGGATAGTCCGGTTAAGTAGTTAAGCAACCTTAGTGAGTTGCAACTACGAGTGGTCATATAAAAAAAAACAGATGCTGTAATTTTTTATTTTGATCCAAAGGTTGCGAACCCTAATGTGTGTTTACAAAAGGAGATCACCCAGCTTTCATACATTTTTGGGCTATTTTCAAAAATAAACTATTATTTGGATAGAGCATAACATATTAAACATTTTTTAATACTACACCTAAGTCGTATCTCAATACACCGAGAAGTTATTCAACCACAAAATATCTGAGATTACCCGGATTGAGGTGTTTTTTTTTGCCGGCCAACTAAAATTAACGCAATAATTAAAAAAACTTATAGATATTTAATTTTTTTATGATGCCACCTAAATTCTGTACCCAAGTTTTAAATAAATAATAATGATTACAACATAGTAAAAACGATACTGGTCGATGATCCAGGGAGATCTAGACAAGACACAACAACGAGATCAGAACGAACTGTCCCTGAAAACAGATAATCAGACCATTTCTGACAAGCTAGAGGTGGCTGAGACACTATAAAGTTTCTTAACTAATATTCCGCTAGAAGTTACAAAATCTCTCCCTTCCTCATCTACATTAGCTGAAGCTTTTCTTAAAGAAAATTTTATTGCGGATATTCCAAACTTTAAATTTAATTTTGAATTGCTACTGCATATTATAAACGCGATCGAAAGTCTCAACATGAAATACTTCCGTCAGGGTTCTTGGAGATATTATTGAATCAATCACTCCTATCCTAACAGGCACATTCAATTAATGTTTGATAGCGGCAATTTTCCTGATCTAATGAAACATAGTAAAGTACTACCAATTTTCAAATCGGGTTGTAAGAGTGATCCTCTAATTATAGACCTATATCTGTGATTTCAGGATTGAGTAAAATCTATGAAAAAATCATGCTGGACCAGATGTTATCTCACTTTAACTCAAAAGGGTATTCTGCATAGTCAGCAGGTCGACAACGGACGCGGGAGTAAAACTCATCACTCACATTTTGGAATCCTGGGTTCTCCCAGGATGCCATTGGCATTTTCTGTGATCTCTCTAAAGCATTTGACTGTGTCGACCACAACACACTGATGTGTAAATTACACCAATAAAGAATTCGTGGTCAAGCTGCTGATCTGGTTCTTTCTTATTTTTTTTTTTGCTGATGACACCTTGCTAATTATTTTGAAAATAAATAGAAATGATACGAAAGTCTAACTGTTCTCTCGAAATGGTTCGCTGCTAATAATCTTTTATTAAATGCAAGCAAAACTAAATGTTTAAAGTTCTCCTTACCTAATGTACCTATCTATTTATCTATCTTAGGGATTACTATCGATTCAAAATTGCAGTGGGGCGCTCACATTAGAACTCTTTCACGTAGGTTAAGCTCAGCTGCATATGCAGTAAGGAAAATAAGGCAATTAACGGATGTAGCCACAGCTAGGTTAGTTTACTATGTTTATTTCCACTGTATTATGTCTTACGGCATCCTGCTGTGGGGACCAGCAACAGACGTTGACTCAATTTTTTATACTACAAAAGAGAGCAGTCCGCGCGATCTCTAAAATGGGTCCTCGCGAGTCACTAAGAGAAAAAATAAAACCGACTCCAAAAAACACAAAAAAGTGAAAAATAACTTTAGCTTCAGAAGTCGGTGACCTTTGTTTGATTGATCTAGTTTGTTTGATCTAGTTTGTTTTTTGTCACGGACTTCTGAAGCTAAAGTTATTTTTCACTTTTTTGTGTTTTTTGGAGTCGGTTTTATTTTTTGCAAAAAAAAATATTATTTTTCACTTTTTAGTGGTTCACTTGTGCTTAGCCCTTCACAGCATAGCGGCGTGATGTTATGTTATGAACTGGTGTAAACAATAGATAGACATGAGATTTCAGCAATCCCAGTCATTCTTCATCAGATCTTCACCAAATTGAAATGGGACTACTATAAGAAAGTATTCTTCCAAAAACTACCCAAATCACATCAAGTGTGCCTATAAAATTTGAAGAGTTCTCTCAATTTCTCCAAGATCCCATCATCAGATCCCGACTTGATGATTATGGGACCACCTGGAAAGTATACCCTTTCAAACAAAAAAAGAATAATATTTAGATCGCTGCAGCCATCTTCGAGTAATCGGGGAACATACATAAAAAAAAAAGGTTCCGACTAATTGAGAACCTCCTCCTTTTTGAAGTCGCTTCACTTTATATCTTTGAATGTATTTTATATGTCCGCAAAACTCGAGGGCTTTTCAAAATGAGGGATTTTCTTTTTCAACTCTTCTACAAGGAACAGAACATTACATAATTTTACTTGGACCTAATGGTTGTATTTGGAAGCTTATGCAAACGAAAGTGTCAGTCAACGAGCGTATGTGACGTGTGTTTTTTCAAGCGTTTGGGCTTTGGCACCTAGTAACGTAGTCGGATCAACGCCATATATCGAGTTCATGGAAACCATTTCTTTTTTTAAATTCTCAAAAAGAAAACGGTCCGTCCCTTCTCGAGTTCTCGTTGCATCCCCTCTACCGACGATTGTGTCCAAGCGGTAGGGCGCGCTTGCGTTTCCGGTATTGATATTATCAGTTTACAAAACGAATTGTTAGATGGCACTGCTTGTTGCACTATGGCGCCGCCAATCCACGACATACTTATTTTACAAGACAAGGACTTTCACCGTCTAAGCTATTTCGCAAGGAACGTATGTCCACGACTGATAAGTCGAATATGGTGAGACTAAAATTATTTTACCATGTATTGTTAGCAGCTATATTCTGGCAAATAAATAAATTTCATTTCATTTCTTTTCAAAGTAGGTCATACAAAGTCTACGCATTTGAGAGAAAAGTACCATTTTTTTGTTGCCATTCCAGTCGGTCTAAAAGCTCCTTGATCTAAGTTTGTTTCAAATACAGTGTACTCTGTGGTTTGTCGTCGCCGCCGCGCCGTCGGTCATATGGGCATTGAGATAGAAAATATACATTTGGGTCATATACTCTGTGGTCGGTCACTCGGTCGGCGTCAACCAAGGGGCGTCAACTAGCTAGCACAGAACAATATTACTCCTAGCGGAGCTAGCTAGCTACTAATATCTAATCTGTGGCGTCAACAGCAACTGTCAAGAGTGTCAAGTCAACATTTTAATTTGGAAAGAAAGGTTAGATTCCTAACATACTGAGGAGTGAGGCATTTTTTGTAAATACTACAGTGTACGAAAATATATCAACCATGGATAAAAGCAAAGAAAAGGAGGAACAAAGTATCATGGACAAATCCATGAGATCGGTCTTCGGTAAGATGGAATCAACAAAATGTCATAGCTTAGAATAACAGTAAATAAAATGAATAGCAACAGATTGTACTATATTGATTGATTGTACTGTATTTTTAGTCGGTAATATACCTTACGAAGCTACAGAAGAGAAACTGAAAGATATATTCAGCGAGGTCGGTCCTGTGCTGTCCTTCAAGCTGGTATTTGATAGGGAAACCGGCAAACCTAAGGGCTATGGATTCTGTGAATATAAGGATCAGGAGACTGCTCTCAGCGCTATGCGCAACCTCAACGGGTACGAAATCGGAGGGCGATCCCTTCGTGTCGACAATGCTTGTACTGAGAAGTCTAGGATGGAAATGCAAGCATTGATGCAGGGACCTCAGGTAACATATCGACTATTATTGTGTTCTGCTGCCTAACAGTAGAGATAATAACAGTAGGTACAAACTAACAGATGAGCAATAAGCTTTAATACTATTACACATTCACTTAAATGAACCTAACAAAATGTTCTTACAAAAATTTCATTAGTGAAAATACACTTGTATTAAGTAAAAGTCTATTTTCATTCATTAGTACTAAATAAGTTGCATTTGTAGTAGAAAACTCAATTGATAATGCACCTGTGCTTGTTAAAAGGATTGTAGGCATAGTAATTGTTCAGATCTTTGCCTTTGCTTTTTGTTAAGCCCTTTGGCAAATATTTCAGATAGAAAATCCCTATGGAGAGCCGGTTGAACCAGAGAAAGCACCAGAAGCTATCAGTAAAGCCGTAGCCACCCTACCACCTGAACAAATGTTCGAACTGATGAAGCAAATGAAGCTTTGTATACAGGTAGATATTACAGTCTCAAGTGTTTATTTTTGTACTAAATAATACAATGCCTGCTTAAGTCTGGATCAAACTTTAAATAAAAATTGCAATACGTTAGGGAAATACTGTGTCAATCATTCTTGTTACATATTAAGGTAAATCATAATATTAATTAAAGGGGCCAAGTGCGAGTCGGACTCGCCTATGATGGGTTCCGTAGGAGATTGAATTAAAGGTAAATTGCTGTTTACGATTAATGACGTATTAACAAAAAAAACTACTTACTAGATCTCGTTTGAACCAATTTATGGTGGAAGTTTACATGGTAATGTACATCATATATTTTTTTAGTTTTATCATTCTCTTATTTTAGAAGTTACAGGGGGGGGGGGGGGACACACATTTTACTACTTTGGAAGTGTCTCTCTAGAAAAAAATGATGCTAGAAACCTCATATCATTTTTGAAGACCTATCCATAGATACCTCACACGTATGGGTTTGACGAAAAAAAGAAAACCCCCAAAATTTATTGTTTTTTTTCTATTTTTGTTTGAAAATCTTAATGCGGTTCATAGAATACTTCTACTTACCAAGTTTCAACAGCATAGTTTTTATAGTTTCGGTGAAAAGTGGCTATGACATACGGACGAACAGACACACAGACAGACAGACATGACGAATCTATAAGGGTTCCGTTTTTGCCATTTGGCTACGGAACCCTAAAAGGGGTTTAACACCAAGAAAAGTGGATGGAATGGAGGGAGGCCATTGCCCCAGAGTGGGACAGCTCAGGCTAACCAAAAAAAGAAAACACTTCAATAATAATTCCAATCACTATTAGACCAATATAGTATGTCCAAGTCAAACTATAAACCTTGATTTAGGCCGTTTAGGTGTTGGTAAATTACTTAAAACAAATGTCAAGCCTTGTGTAAAGTTTTTTTTTTGGTCTTTGAGTTAGGTTCTGTTATACTTGGGTTTGCCATTGACTGCCTCATTGGTCTTGTGGTTGCAAGCGCAACTGCTGAGGAAGAACTCCTGGGTTCGATTCCCAGGTCAGGCCTAGTGTTACAGCATTTTTCCAACAGGGACTATTACATAAGACTTAAACGTAACTGCAACATGTGGTTGGCTTTTTAGAAACACCTCTGCATAACCTTTCAGAGATTATGGGCGTGATGTTATAATATGTTATTATTTTTACAGAACAATCCCAATGAAGCAAGGAATATGATGTTACAAAATCCCCAACTGGCATATGCATTGCTGCAAGCACAAGTTATTATGAGGATTGTGGACCCAGCTACTGCGGTTGTAAGTATTATAATCTTCTAAAACTATAGACCAACTGAAAAGCTTGTATAAAACATTATTAAGTTATAAAGAAATCATCATTTGTTTATCCTTTTCCCAACTATGTTTGGGTTGGCTCCCAGTTTAAACACCGGATGCAGCTGAATACCAGTATTTTACATGGAGCAACTGCCTATCGGACCTCCACTACCCAGTTAGTACTGGATAATACGATACCCCTTGGTGAGACTGGTTGTCAAACTTTATGAGCCACTGACTACCTGTAATGACTGTCAAACTGCTTAGCGTGCTTACAGAGGCACGGAAAAAACTCGTTATGTAATGGGTGGTCTTGTGTGACCACTGGTCACCCATCCATAGACCAACCTTGGCAAGCAGAGCTTAACCTAAAGGTCGACCCGAACAGCTGTTATTATTTAGACTAAAACAAATGCTTGCATAACAAACTGATATAAATCCTTAATTGTGCAGAGTATGTTACATCCCAGTAACCCACTGCCACCACTGATTCAGCCAGGAGACAAGATCCCTCCTTCAAACCACTATATGCCCAACAATTCATCACGGGGTAAGATGTGTCCTCATTCTAAAATAATTTCTACTGCCACATTATCCCACTAATATTAGACTTACATGCGAAAGTTTGTGAGTATGAATGTATGGTTGTTACTCTTTCACGCAAAAACTACTGAATGGATTTGGATGAAATTTTTCACACAGATAGTTTATAACCTGGATGTTAACATAGGATACTTTTTATCCTGGTAGTAACATCCCATGGGACAGTTATCAAACTGCACGGGGGCGAAGCCGCTGGCAGAAGCTAGTTTTTCAATACTTTTTTACAAGACAGCACTTTGTTTTGGCATTAATCAGTTATCACCATTGTGGTGTAAATATTATTATGTAACAATAAAATTCTATTTCTCTAGAACCACCACAAATGCCTCCATTGCTCGCGGCGCCCGTGCCGCCTCCAGCTCAATATACGCGTAAGTTTTTATCTTTGTTAACCAAGTTTGCCTGTTTGACTCAGGGTTAGGTTAGGTAACTACTATAAGTTAGTTAATTATGCACGTTTAAATGGTTTGACAATTGTGGCGGTATCTTCATCGCCACAATTACATGGTGACAGACTCGCTACGAAGCCGTCAACCTACCATTCTGTACATCAAACTAAGTAATTATACGCAAAAATTATTGCTGGAAAATTACTTTTTTTTAGTGACGTTTTACGGTAGGACTCCAATGTAACGCACTCAAAACATTGTGCTGATGGATGCATTGAATAGTACGGTAGTTGTTGAGGTATTTAAAGTAATTTAACTTTAATTTAAATACCTTCACAACTACTGTAATAATCAACTTGTATTTAAAAAAAAAACTTGTGAAAAAGTTGGAACTTTGGCCCCCAATATCTCCATAATTAGAAGGTTCCCAGGTATAGTCTAGCTAGAAAAAAAAATGATCACAACGTCGGGCATCACCTAACTTCACACAAATAATATATCGCATAAACGCGTACGAACAGACTGACAACTACTGTCTTCTGGCCCACTCCACCTGCCCGCGTAACATGACCACTGTTTCTTCCAAAAAAGAATTGACAAATCTTTTGTTCATCTGTCGTTGAATCGACAATTTTTTTGTTCATCTGTCATTGAATCGACAAATCTTTTGTTCATCTGTCATTAAATCGACAAATCTTTTGTTCATCTGTCATTGAATCGACAAATCTTTTGTTCATCTGTCATTAAATCGACAAATCTTTTGTTCATCTGTCATTGAATCGACAAAATGACAGATAAACAAAAGACTGGTTCATTCTTTCTTCGAAGAAACTGTTTCTACGGTGGTCATGCTACGCGGGCTGGTCGGAGGGTCCTCGCTATTCAATGTAGGCTGGGGAACCTTACAGCTTATTCCTCATACCCTTATAAAACGGTGTCTGTAGCTCGTCCGGCGATGGGCGACGTGGACTTGCGCGGGCGCGGCTCGGTCGCGCCGCAGCTGTTGGACCAGGACATGCGCAGCTTGCCGCCCGTGCCGCCGCACCCTGTGCCGCCGCCGCCGCAGCATCACGGACAAGACTCGTACGTCTACATTTGTTGTTACCTTATTATACCCTACAGAACAGATAAAAGAGGCTAGAAGGGCCTTGTGCTTGAGCTCGTGGCAAAGTAATAACAGCGGCTCGGGTCGATCTTTAGGTTAAGCCGTGATTGCCTAGGTTGGTCTGTGGATGGGTGACCACCCATTACATACCGAGTTTCCTCCGCACCTCGGAAAGCACGCTTAGACGTTGGTTCCGGCTGTCATTTGAAAGTCTTTGACAGTCGTTACAGGTAGTCACCTCTCATTGAGAGGAGGCCGTGTCCAAGCTGTATGTTCCCACAGTTAGTCAGATAATGACAGGTAGTCAGTGGCCCAAAAAATATAACAACCAGTCTTACCAAGAGGTATCCCCGATTACCCAGATTAACTGGGTTGTGGAGGTCAGATAGGCAGTTGTTGGCAGTAGCTGGTATTCAGCTGCATCTGGTTAGACTGGAAGCCGACCCCAACGTAGTTGGGAAAAGGCTAGGCAGATGATGATGAGAAGGGCCTTGTGGGCGGGGCGCCTGCCCCGCCCACAAGGCCCTGCTCATATAAGTGAACGCTCATATGTCAATCGACCGACAGTCGCGCTCTTATTGTGACAACGTACGAAGCGTGTGTGAGTGCACGTCAAGCACAGTTTTAGCGTTAGTGTGACAATCAATAGCAAGTTCGCGATCTAAGTGTGAGTAGTTTATTTGTGTGAGTAATGCACGTACGTATGGGTCTCTTGCTTGTAGTGGAGTTAAGGAGTGGGAGACAAGCAGCGACACGCGTTCTAATACAAATCAGGAACTATTTCCTTTCTAACCTCTTTTATCTGTTCTTTGCCTATACCCGAGGTAATAAGATGTGGTACGTTAACTATATTAAAACTAAAAAATCCTTCTCTCTCTCTCTATGTAATTGAAATGAGCTTCAAAAATATTATGTGTTGTTACCAACCTTCTAAATACGGATTAATTGAAACAAATTATTGGAAACAAAGAAACATTATTTTACAAAAAATCATAATAATGTCGCCCAAAATGTATATGAATAGGAGTAATAGCAGTTCAATATATTGCTGGTATTAAGAGAGCTTTACTTGTTTATTAAAGGTAAATTATTGCTTGACACAACAAATTGCGCAATATAGCGAGATAATAAAATAATATTGACATATTGCTGTTTCCACATAATTTCACACATAATTCCTGGATATCTAATATAATTACAACTGTCATGTAAAAGCAGCTTTACATACTTAGCTGTTGCAAATAATTTACATACTTAATATTGTACATATTGCTGATGTTTCGCTTTTTCTCTCAAGTATTGCTTCCCCAGTGGATAAACCAACAGAGCAGATGTAAGTGACATATAATGATGTAACTTATAGATAGGTGCATTATGTCTTTAGTTTTTGTTCGAGCTAGTCTGTGGTGTTATACTTGACTGTATACACTGACTTATATTACTGTCCTTTATTGCAGATTCGTCTTGTTTATTCGAATTATTTTGTTGTTTTTAGAATGCGAATTTGAAAGAATGTTCATAGTTGTGTTTGAATTGTTTTTTCTCTTTTTTAATAAATAAAATGTTAGCCTCAAACACGGCAAAAGAATTGAAATTGATTGAATGAACAATAAAACAAAATAATATAAAAAAGTAAACGAAAAAGACAAAACAATCTAATTCATCATGCTCAAAGCTTCAAACTTTTTTAGGAATCTCAGCATGCTGCATGGTATAGTGACAATAAAAAAAAGTCACACGCACACACAGCTATTGATTCATAATCATGAAAAGATCAGAATCATCTGTAGATCTAAAGAGCCACTCATTTTAATTTTATTTTTCTCTCTTATCTCGCATTCACTTATTTTTGTGAATGCTGGTTAACCTGTAATTGGCAACTGTGTAAGTAAAACCTTTTTATACCTAAATGCTGTACACAGAAGCAATTGGTGAACCTAATAAATAAATAAATGAATAATTCTGATGAGAAAAGTTCCATTATAAGCTATCCTGTAATTCCCGAAGGGTTAGAATTGTACCTGAAATCCTGAATAAATGATTGCTACTTATGCTAGAACATGCTTTAAAATGTTTTGTATGTAGCAGTGGTTTCCCTCGCGACCCGAGGCTAGCGGGCATGCAGACGCAGTCGTTCAACTCGGACCCTCGAGTGCGGTCCAACGACCCACGCACGCAACAGAAGATTCAGCAGCGTATGTATCATTTATGCTATTTCAGAGATATTGGTACTAGCTCATTTTTAGACGTGGCGAAGAAAACGTGCGCGGGAATAAGTTGCTTGAGCACTTCGTTCACTTGGCATTCGAAAATTAGCCAACGGGGAGTCGGGGACATACTGAAATAAGACAGTTATTTTGGCATTTATATTAGCAGTATGGATGACACACAGGTAGATTAAATGACGTAGTACATAGCATACTCTTTATCCCAGTACCCCGCTAGTACGACCCAAGCGATAATTTTCGACTTCACGCGGACGTACTCGCAGGTTAAACCTAATTAGGGTGATATCATATTTACACGCACATGATCAGCATTTTCTTGCATCTTTCCCCTTTCTATGAAACACTAAGACTCATCATCGTCATCATCATCATCATCATCATCATCCCCATCATCATCCGTCTTGCCCTTATTCCAATTCATTTGGGGTCGGCGCAGCATGACGTCTTCCTCTTCTATACTTCTCATACTGGTCATCACATCAGACAACTCCTTTCTTGCCATATTATCCCTATACACAGTCCATACATCGGCATCTTGAGGACTTCTCGCTTCAACAAATGAGGCCTTTACTTTACAAAATGAAATTGAGATACTCTAGAAAACGCTGGTCCGTGCAAATGAGATCTCACTCTAAATAACCCACGACTTGGGTCTCTAAAAGTTCGGCTAGAGCAGGTCACCTAGCACGTAATGTAGCGTTTTGCCTATGCGGATGCTACCATCATCAATTGTTTTTGTATGACGCAAGCCGTTGATATATACATAGATTATATATTGTACTCATGCTTTGTTTTAAAAGCCATGATAAAATCATCGTGGGTCAAATTTTACAATTTATAATTCTGCTGGAAAGATTAATGTTGAGTTCAAAGATAAAGCATGTTTTTGTCAATGAGTCGTTCTTTGAAAACTGATGTAATTTTCAAAAATGACGCCGAACAAACTGAGTCATAGTATGGTCAATCACCTCCTTAGGAAATATAAAAAAATGTAAACAAAAGTATCTAGAAAACTAGTTTACTTTCAAGTAAGGTTTCGAAGGTGAAGTTACAGCGAGTTTCTAAAGCGAATTGTAATGTAGAATGCTTTCACTAAACATGTTTATGGGATCAAACCAAATAGTTCTAAGAATGCAAATAAAAACAACAAAATTATCTTAGATCCAGCAAATCTGCTGTGATTTCTGGTGCTAAACTAATATTTGTTTTCAGAACAAATGCCACCCGGTATGCCGAGCGCAGCGCAGGCTAGGACTATCCAGGGTATTCCTTCTGGTGCTTCGGATCAAGAGAAGGTCAGTTCAATATTATTTCTTCACCATATTTTGGTTATAAAGGACTCTTTAAAGTGAAGGAGAGCTAATAATATAGGTTGTAAGACTTTACAACCTATATATTATTAGCTCTCCTTCACTTTTATAACTGCATCTCGGGCGGGGAGCTCGAGTCAACAACATTAAAGGCTTTCCCAGGCTACAGACAAGACTGTCTTAAGACAGACTATTTTTCTACTGGTGCGAGCGAGACTGACAGTTTATTCCCTTTAGCAATAGTCTAAGACAGCCTTGTTTCTAGTCTGCGAAAGCCCTAACTATCCGTCAAAAGTTTGTAGCCTAAGAGCTAGTACCAGAAAACTTCAATACTTATTTTATTTTTGTAATACGTACTCGTATTATTAATCAATAGAAGTTGCTAAAAATATAATTTTCCTGTTCCAAGTAAAAACAGTGTGGAATTTATCCTTGTTTATTCAAAAAGTAGAAAACGTACACTTTTAAAAGTAAATGATAACCTGTTCTCTGTCCAACAATCCTTTTTCTTCTGTCACAGGCCGCTCTCATCATGCAAGTGCTGCAACTATCGGACGAGCAAATCGCGCTGCTACCACCAGAACAGCGAGCCAGTATTCTGATGCTCAAGGAACAGATCGCCAAGAGCACTCAACGTTAATTTACTTTAGTACTTTTTCGCTACCTAGTGTAAGATTGAATTTGTGTATTGCATTTTTGAGATGGATGAATTCGTACATCGTTTCATGTTTCTAATTCTATATGTGATTGAGTATAAAGTCATATCATTCAATTTATCGATCCAATTTGCGGTAAGTATGTTTTTAAGTAATTTGATATTTCAAAGTCAGTTTCATTAAAATGTCACTTAGATTCGCGATCAGTGCTTGTGCACCAACTAAAAGATCTTACTCCCAGTCGTTCATAGATATACCATAAGCCTTTGTGACATCAACTTAATCATAAATACTTTGCAATGTCGTCAAAAAAAGGATAAAATAAAATTTCATAATAAAATCTTTGTTTATATTTCCTTGATAACCTTATCTTTAGATCCACCTTACAAGAAGCATTATTAATCTTTTATGCAAGATAAACAATTACTCTGACTATTATTAATTAGGTGTTGTGCTAAATCACGTACTTGGGTCAATTCAAACGGCCTCTTATCGCGTACGTGATGTTTTTATCGTAATTTAATTAATTTTGTAGATAAAGATGATTTTTGCTAGCTGTGTGGTAAGCCATTCAGTGCCTTGCTGTTGGTCGGAGCACGTTAGGTAGGCATTTTTTACTTATTCAACAGAAAAAATACGGATCATCCTAAAGTTACGGCGATATACTTAGTAATAGATAATTCTAAACTATAAAAATATTCTCAGTGCATTATTAAGTAGGGTTATATATCCACAAAATTATTTAATTTAAATAGTACTAATTTACATTATTATGGGTATCTACCTAAACAATTATTTATTAAAGAGCAACTGCGTTAGGTAGTCGTCACGTGTCCGTCTCTTCTTGAATTATAATGGGAATCTTAAATGTCAAACACCTGTCTGACTGCTGACTCACTTCACAGTTGTTGTTTTGTTAGGAATGACTTTCCTCTTTCTGTGCGTATTTACGACGCATTGAACCCTTAAATATTGGTTTAGTTGTGGTACATACGCTAATTAATAATTATGCTCCTTTATCAATATGCACTTATTTGTTAACGAAACTTATCCGTAATTTGTTTTAGGCTAATTATAATAAGTACTAAATTATTTCGTGTGTTTATCTGCACACTCATTCAGTTCAGTCGCGGTCTGGCGACGATTGAAAACGAACGTGTCTACTTGTTTCGTACGTGATTTGCTATTATTTGCGCATAATCCGCCTACTTTGTTTAAAAATAAACATACACAACGTGACTTGTGTTTTTGGCACTGTATTCAAATACTTATTAAGCATATTGACGTGAATAAATTCAATTTTACTTTTTATAGTCGGAATATTTTGTTTTACAACAGTTTGTTTTGTTTTTCATGTGTATTAGTCTATAAACCAGTAATATTTTTATTGTAGAGTAGCAAAATGAAGTGGGAAGTTATTTTATTTGCGTGCTTGTGTTTTTTGAATTCCTACGCGGAGTGCAAATGGAAAAATGAGCGTCGGGAAAATAATTGGCGGGAAAATGCCAATGAGATGACCACAAAGGCAAACTATAGGCAGGATCCTCCTGACCACACGAAGATTATTCCTATGGCTAGATACGTGTTGCACAACGCAGGTAAAGAATTTAATGATTTTATTTTTTATGTTTTTATTACATAAGTACACCAATCAGAGAAGAATAAGAAAAAAACATCACGCCTGCATGTTCAGGATGTAGGCAGAGAGAAACCATGATTTCTATACCTTTTTCCTTCATCATATGGCACACTATAGGAATATTCCCCTAATTACATTCCCTATTTTTTGGATTCGGCTCCGAGAGCCAGAAGTGGTGGATGTGGCAAATGGCGCACCTACCAGAAACTACAGAATGCCACCATTGCCACCTGATAGGTACGGTCCTTTTCCTTATGCACTTGGAAACCATATAATTCTTTCTAATAAGGGTGAAATTCAGTCCCATATTGTGCTATCTATTCAACTGTAAGCTGTAAGTACCTACGTAGGTAAAATCGTCCATGAAAGAAGCGGTACAATTATGTAAATTACATTAGCAATGCTCATTCAAATTCGTCATAATACCTAGCAAGCGAGTGCTTACGTGAAGTTTGTCGCGTATATTCTTTAAAAGTATACTTAGGTACATACTTACGTCAATTTACCTTATGTGCCTACCTCTGTTTACTGCCTCGTTTGTCTCGTGAAAACGCTACGTCTAAACACGTCCAGGGTTCGATGCTCAGGTCGAGCAGTGTCAGAAATTTTTCAGTGTCAGCTCGGAGTTCGGATTTGTGGTCGGTGGATGGCAATAAGCTCGTCTCCAATTACATTGACTGTTACAGAACCAATGTAATGGTACCTATACATCTCTACCTAACATTGGAAAGAATTACTGTTGTCATGATAATATGATATGTATCTCGTCTATTTACTTGACCCCCTATCACTTTCACACACTAACCACAAACACACACCTTCACACACTCACATCCACACCACACACAAACACCCCTGTCACATTTATCCACACCTTCCTCAGAACGCATTGAGTGTGACTCAATTTAACTTAATTTTTAATTTATAAAATCGCATATCCTTTTAATGTACATACTTATTACCACATAGATATATAATTTTTTGTCTACTTTTTACTTTTTAATATTTATGTTTGTAAATACTTCTAATGCATGCCAAATCTTATAATGTACCTAATTTTTTTGTCTATCGTCTTTTTTTTACATAATTCTCTGTTACTTGAGAGGTCTGGCTCTTGTGATACAGGAACGCCTAGTACAAGAGCCAGGGCTACACTGATGTTTGAGAAATAATTTGTCAATAAAGATTTATTATTTATTATTTTATTTGTCACCAGACTGGGCGTCATTGGCCACGATATCAATTCTGCCAGCCATCGAAGGGTTCCCGTTCTCAAATGTCAAGTCCATTGTGGATGGATCCCTTGCTAACTCCACCGGTGTGCCTTACTTCTATATGTCGCCACTGGACTTCAGTGCTCGGGATTTATCGGTAAGTTCGATCATCCAGGATGGATTAAGTAAGTACCTAACGGCAGAATACTGATACGTCACTAAAAATTTAAGTAGCACTAATATTTAACAGATAATCAAAATATACTTACGAAAACAGTTTAGGAGCTGCTCAAATGTTAAGCAGCCCGTTTTGAGTGACGTTTCAGTATTCGGGCCGGGTCAGTCTGGTACAACGCGCATTCTGGTTTTAATACATCAGCGAAATGATATAGTTTTTACTGATAAGCGTCAAGAACATCGTCATTCTCTAATGCCAGCTACAGACGTTACGAAAAATCGTTACGATCGGACGGTACAGGTTAAACTGCATAGTTTCGTAGTGCGGTAGTGTTCTAAAACATCGGACTAAATGTACAGTGTTTCTCATACACACATGTAGATTTATCGTCGCAGTTTGAACTGTACCGTCCGATCGTAAGGATTTTTCGTAACGTGTGTAGCTGGCATAAAAGATGCATCACCTTTCACCCATCACCATTGTATTATCACCTACATAAGCAAGTTGTTGCCCCTTCTTTTTGGCTAATGCAGCTCCATCAAGCTAGACCCTAAAATTAACGACTTCAAGTAGTTTCTCATCACCAAGGCATATATATTATACTTTCTTAGTTCTGAAGTTATTTTAAGCTTTAAAGAATAGTGCCAGTACCGGAAGCTGGATAACACCGTATCAAAATTTGTTAATTTAGAGTTTTCCTCCTAACACCTTATCAACTTGAGGATATCCAAGACTATGTTATAACTAGCTGACCCGCGCAACTTCGTCTGCGACACATAAGTGAAAGACAGGGTTACAGAGAGTGGGTCGTAAGCACCTCTAATACAATTGTCAAAGAGCACATCACGTCACATCATTCCGCATAATGAAAAGCGCGTCCGGTACATGATCATTATTTTGCTGCTGAGTTATTTAAAACGGTGTATCTCTGATATTCATTGAAATCAAATTACGTATCCAAGGGCAATTATGTTTAAAATTAAATACTTGTGATTCACAACGTATTTATTTTGATAAGGATAAATTACCATGTTTATAAAAACAGTTTAAAGGGCTTCTCTCGACGTCCTAACGTCTTCATCCTTAGACACTCGATGACAGTCTCATACTCCAGCTAGGTCTGAAGTTCTCATCAACGTGTATGAAATGAGCCGCGACACGATATAGCTGCTGTAAACTTACTGATGCGGACCTCTTACAACTTTAAGCCATTTCAAATTTCGAACTCTACGTGCCTTATGAGGCCGTGTCCTAAAGTGCACAACCTTAAACCTTCAAATGCGGTGTTAATATAGTACGGTGACTATCGGGACATTCCAATTTTAAAGAGTATTAGCACCAAGTTTTTATGTGAGTCCAACCTTTTTTGAATAAAATAGGATTGAGTTTTCAAACATTTATCAAAATAACATGTAGTTTAAATCAAAAGCACTAAGGAGTGTTGATATCAAACTCGAAACAAATCACCGCCAAAATATCTTTCTACCCCTTTTTTCATCAATTCAATTTCAATTAAACACGTCTTCCATCAATTCTGTTAAAAATTTGAAATAGATTGGACCATTAGTTCGTTGTATTATTTTATTTGTAATATGTAATAAACAGGGTGGAAACGGTTAACGGGGCAGTAAAGGGAGCTACCTTAACCGTTGAGTATAAGAAACAGGATCGATTGACATCTAAAAAATGTTGTGTAAAATAGCCCTTTTTCTTGCTACCCGTACGTTTTTTTTTTAATCTGTGAATGGGGATCAAAATTTCACGAAAAATATCGGATGGTTTTCTAAGACCATTTTCATGTAGCTGCAGTGACTTTTTGAGTACTCTAACCTGGATTGGTCTGGAAGAACTTTTTGATCAGTGTCGGAAAGAAGATCGATTGGCATCAAAAAAAATATTTTATGTAAAATGGCAATTTTCTTGCTAACTGTACTTTACTTTTTTATTAAATCTGTAAACAACATTTCTCGAAAAAAATACGGGTTGTTTTCTAAGACCATTTTCGTGTAGCTGCAGCTCCCCTTACTTCCCCGTTTACCGTTTCCATCCTGTATTACCAACTAAATATACCGAGGAAAGCCGATTTTCTTGAGTTCCGCTATTTTGGGCGTATTCACTTCAAAAATCAAATTTCAAAAAAATTGAGAAATTATATTTACCTGTATTTGAAGTATTTACAACAACTTTTAAAGGTTTACACTTCATTGGATTTTATTCTATAGGTGTATGAAGTTAGTTAATTTTAAACACAAAACCCTCTTTTTTACGTCTCTGGATGAGATTTAAAAAAAATACTGAAACAGGTATTTCTTTATTTTTAATAATAAGTATTTACTCTGAGTTTAATGATTCTAGAACAATCTAAAAAATTTTTTCATACAACCTTTACCCCCCCTTTTCACCCCCTTTTTCCAAAATTTTCCATAATTTCTAAAGCCTAAATGTTATTCTGAGTTTATTTAAATAGAATAGTGACGTTTTCATCAAAATCCGTCCAGCAGTTTTTACGTGATGCGCGTTCAAACAAACAAACAAACAAAAATTTTAAAAATGGTTTTAATATGTTCAGTTACTTATTTTAAGTCACCCTGATCGGTTTTTTTTTTGAAATCTTCAATGTACAGATTTTTTTGTCTCAACGATTTTATTATATGTAAGTATATGTCACCGTAAAATTGTCAAATACGTTATATTACAATATAACGTGTATCTCTCTAGCGATATTGTAAAGTCTCGAATTATTGTCAACTGAACATACGGAAGTATCTCTTGCCCCCATAAACGGGACTTGGGGCACCCCCCCGTTAGGTTGGTTAGGTTCCTTTAAACCCTGCACTCGGAAATAGGGGCCCCGTCGACTACGCTTTTTAGGGGAATATGAAGTGTTTTAAGGTTAGGTTATATTAATCGATATTTCTCAGGAATGGTACAGTATCTTTTCATGAGAGTGGTACCACTGGGCAAGGAGGACCCCTCCTTCTCTCCACACCGCGTGAGTTGACTACCATCGCATGCATTTCACGAAAAATAATGCGTTTTATTGTAAGCAGTAGCCTATGTTCATTTGACAATAATTCGAGACTTTACAATATCGCCAGTGATATTACAATATAACGTATTTGACAATTTTACGGTGACATATAGATAAGCAGCATAGTAGTATGCTTTATGAAAACCCCGATTTAAAAACAAATTCGTTATCAACAGAAAAACAGTCGCGCTACCGTTCTCGTATCGCTCGAAGAGACGAGATACTGCGAGACCCAGAAGATTGACCCTGAAGACCCAAGATGCACCAGGTTGATGCTGTCAGGAAAGATGAAGAAGGTATGTGAATACATTAAAACTTTTTGTAGGTAGGTAGTCCTAAGTTAGACAATGGGACTGGCCATCGGCAATAATTGGCCAAGTTACCTCTGATTTTGTATCACAGTCAAAATCAAAGAGATCTCTATGAAGATACAATCGGCTGGTAACAATCATATAACAATAATTATAAAAGGACTGTAGGTGTTGGCTGGCGGACTGACACGTTAGATTCTATAATTATTCGGTTTTCTGAAAGCCTGAGCATTTAAAATTGACGGTTAAATTTATTTACTTTTATTCAATTAACACGTACCTAACGTGAGTAGCGACTACTCTATCCAATAGAAAATTTTCCTGATTTAGATTGTCCGCCGGGAGTTAGACAAATCGACACACACATATTTTATCTCCAAACAGCAATACCCCGAGCGGGAAGCTACATCACCATTATCCTGTTCTAAAATTAACCTTGATTATACTAGCCATACGAAGCGATCATCACTAGTCTAAATGTAAGGACCGGAAAGGGATTTTTATCGGTAAACAGACAATTTTAGGAGCTTGCTAAAGCTTTTAAATGTATTTTACCATTAATATCAGCGAAGTGTTTACAGAACAACGATATATCGATAATCTATGTACCTACTTTATTAGATAAGCTTTTATATAAAGTATGTACTGTATTATCTTTTATCGAAACAACAGGATGCTTTGCGAAGCACTTGACAATGATCGGTCTGTTTCTATAATGACTATTATATACTGATCGAAGTCTTTAATGGTCTAATTGTCTCTTTAGATCAAGGAGCAAACACCAGAGTATCAGTTCGCAAAGGCGGCGTTGTTTGAGAGGCATCCGTCGATGGCTGACTTCCCTCCGGGTATGTATGTCTATCTGACCTAGAATTAGAAATTAATGATTTTCTTGCAAATATTTCTACCTTTTCGGCTGGTATAAAAGGACATTTTTTTCTACTAAACTATAATGGATATGTACGGATATTCAGATACTTAATAATGTGGTTTAGAATCAGACATAAAATCACACCTATATTGCAAGAAGGTAGAAATATATAGTTAAACGACCGTATTTCTACAGGTTTTGTGAAAACTTTGGAATTTAGTAGAACACCCAATTTTATTTTATTTCAAATTCCAACTTTTGAAACAAAGATGATAGACCTACTACCGAAGTATTTTAAGTAGGTACAGTCACGTCTAATAAAATGTATACACTTTCCTAAATATTATAGCTATTTTCGCGAGAAAGAACGATTGTAACTATAGGAGATTGGATCTTTTTAATAAAAATACGAGTTCCAGAATACTATGTACGTAACAACATTAAATTTTAATCAGTACATTAGGAGAAACACAATTTAAAAAATTCTTAAGTGTTTACATATTATTAGACGTGACTCTACCTACTGTGAAAACCCAAAAAAAAACTACTCTAATTATTTTCCTTCACCCGTTTTCAGATCACAACTGGTTCGTCGCTAAGCTGAAGATCGCTCAAATCGCAATGATCGATTGGTTCGGAGGCGCCAAGTACATCCCTGTCCGAGATTACCTAGCATACAACTACACTGGCACAGAAATGTTGCAGTTCCACAATCAGCGTTTGCAGAAAGCTATCTTACCCTAAATAAACTGCGAATAGAAGAGCTTCACACACTGGGCGGGACGATGTGCTTTTGTTTCATATACAGCTACCTAAAGCTGACAAATTTTCCTAATTAACCTTGAACCTAATGATTCAGCTGTAAAGTTGAAAATCTATTTAAGAAATTTGTCAGATTGCAGTAGCTTGATAAATGTTGCTTCATATGGATTAGGCCAAAGAGGCAGAAGCTGGTGGTTTGCGGTAGTTGCGGTAGTGTGAAGATCTTTTGCCTGAAATATTGTGTTAATAAAAATAAGTGTGAATATTAATGTAGGAGACCCTATGATCTACTTACATCAAGACTGCATTGTACTGGTGAAAAGTGCAATCGTTTTTTGCTGTAAGTTTTTCACATCCGGGTTAGTCATAAATATTCTCACTTTGTTCTAAAATAATAATAATAAACAACTTTTTGATAAGAGTATGAGTTACATATAGGTATGTAACAATAAAATAGTAATATCAAAAACCTGTGATATATGCGAAAATACAATACAATTTTTATACGTATTATACTTAACATTATATCATAATCATAACAAAGTTTGTTATTTGTACGAAATAAAAACATAACAGTAACAATAAATAGTTTTATTATCAGGATTATGTACATTTTTACACAAAAATGCTTTTTTGGAATGGTGTTTAAAAGTATTCAACTCAATCCCATATTTTTATTATAAAAAGACAATAAATATTATTTTTACAATCTAAAGTAAAATCATTAAAAAAAGAATATCGATGAAACGGTAACATAAGGAAATCGTATTTTCCTCTTACTTATATGTTTCGAATTATGTCATTTCCGCTAATTGGCACAAAGTAGATCTAACATGTGTCGATAAGGTCAACATAACTTCGAGAAAAATAGACTGTTCCCACACAAAAATGTGTTCTAAGGAATAATAATAACAATTTTGTAATGTTTCAAATAAAGTGTTACAATAAGATGTGACACTGGATCCCGCACTAGGAAACCCTGTGTCGCAGGATCCAGTCTCTCTCGAATCAAATGCAGCGGTTCCAATCATAAATTATAACTACACTTACTTAGAACTACGTTCTTTTTTTTCAACGCCTTACAAAAGGATTTATTTTATTTGATTAATTGAGTGAAAACACTATTATGTGAATAATGACTTGCCAAGAGGGATTGGACCAAGATATACCTCTTTACCTTATAAAAGCTAAAACTTTTTCTGTGGAACTATAACTTCCTTCCATTTAATAATCGCCTAAAATCGCATCACGTTTGCAAATCGGGTGCTCATGGCGTAGAATAAAGTGATTTTGAATCTGTTTTTTTATGACGTCTTTGATGTTGATGACAGCATGACAGCTGACACTGACATTTATTTCATGGACTCTGATGACGGATGGGAAGGAAAACGAACCAAACCAAAACTTTGCGAACCGTACCTAACTTGAAAGCAAAGCAAATCAACAAAAGGAATACTGTAATTTACTAGAAACTTGGTAGATTATATATTTGATTTGATTTAATTTTCCTGACTTTCTGTCTTGTACATATGGATAAACAATATACTTACAACCCAAGTATGCACATCCGTAATCAACCTATTTCTTACTGCATTCGTGTACTTTGATTTAAGTATCTTGCTGATTGTATATCTGTTATCTTTATCTGATTATTATAATAGTGTAATTAACCATTCCATTGTAGAAATAATGAGTAAAACGAGAACAGCGGGCGATGGAATGGAATCGGACGAAAAGGCATCAGAAAGGGTTCAAAATGTGGATTCTAAAATTACCGCTAGCCCAGCTAGAAAGGATAGCTTGTTACCCACTCGTTTAGTGCAAGTTTACGCTACTAAAGTGTTTAAATCGGATAGAGGGCAATCATTGCACAGCAGGACACCCAAGTTTGTACCTTATGAGCCATATCCTGCAGCCGTGAATCCAATGAAACCTATACTTATTACAAAAGACTTGAAAAAGTCGAAGAACAACATGGATATTAACACCTTGATAACTCAAATGTCTCAGATGAATACAAACCTGAATGAATTTAAACCTCGTCCAAAATTGAACTCCACTAGTGATAAGTCTGGTCCGGATGCCAATAAACCAAGTCCTGAGGCTGTTGAGATGAAGAAGAAAGTTGATAGCCTGACACATGAAAATGAATCTCTGAAAGAACAGTTAAAGCAACAAGTTCAGGTATGTCAGGAATATTAATATTATGTACTTTCTATTGTCATACTTATTATTAAGTGGTTCTATTTGTGAAATTTGTGTATAAATATGCATGGCATGATTTTACATTTCATCATGATCATAGATTGGAATAGGTAGAGCTGTTTTATGCTGTACAACACTACCCTGAGCTGTCTTGTTTGTAAATATAAATAATCGTCATGCAGGCATCTTATCAAGTTATCTGAATCATAATAAAACTTGACACAAGCCCCAAAAATACCAGAGTTTGTTAAAGTGCTCTAAACTTGTTATCATCCTTAAGGCACGCACACACAGCAGACGGCAAGGCAGAGCATTTTATCTTTACTGAAGTAAATTCATACATAGCTAGTGGGAATAAGATACAAATTCTAATGTTTAGAGATCGAGCCCAGGGCATCAAAGGCAGTGTTGTGTGCCTAGGGGCCAAAAATACAGCAAACCCATAGGGCAAGCAGTCTGTTCTGAAACCCAACATCATGAATCGTAGTATGTTATAAGAACAAGCCAAGCTTGTTAGAAAGTACCGCCACTAAATAATTGGGAAAAAAAAAAATAGAGAAATTTCCCTTCAAGAAATAGAGCCCCTAAGACGACCCACTGACCGAGATTTCAACATGTTAATGTTTCACAAGTGCAAACACACCAGTAACTATTTTATCAGAAGCTGCATTGCATCATAGTATGATTTAATATAATATGTTATCTACAGGTCAACAAAGAACTGAAAACAATGCTGGTGGCATCTATGGGTGAAGACCTTGAGATTCAAGTACAATCTCTGAATGAAGATAAAAAGCATTTGGCCAATGCTTTGCTCAGTTCTGCACAACATTTGTCTACTCATCAGGTATGTTAATATTCAGACTAAAAACGAATATGAAAGCAGGTGCCTGGATTTAACAGATGAACACATTTAAATGAAGGGTGTGGAAGATTTTTGCATGAAGCATGGCCCATCAATCAAAGCCACAATATTCGCCATCAGTGCAAGTCTGAAAGTTTCAATGTCGGAAACAAGACACTTGAGAAGTTTCATTTTTTTCTCAATAATAAGAAATTAATTTAAAGCCACACTGGCACACAGGTAAATCAATACCTAGGTCAGAACATAGGCTATACTACTACAATTGGGCATGCAGCGCTGCAGTAAATAATCCCTAAAGTTTAAATGGGCCTTCTTTCTTTAGAAGTTGCAAAAAGATCATTGATAAATTATTATTTGACTTCCAAAGTTTGTATTCTAATTTTATTTATTTTGTTTTTAGGAGCAAACCGAATGGTTAGCAGGACAGTGTGAAGTATGGAGGAGTAAATTCTTGGCAAGCAGGTAAATCTATACATTAAAAATAAATTTAAGTCAAATTCAATTTATTGCTACATACAATTGTTTACACCACTATATATTCATGACGCAAAAAAAACCTATAGAAAACATGTTGTTGTTAATTCATAAATAAATGGTAAACTATTGACTCATATTGTTTTCAGCTTGATGGTAGAGGAACTAGCTCAATGCAAGAAATTATTAAACGAAAAGACTGAAAATTTACAACAAGCAATAAAACAATTACTTGACGAGCGATGCCGGGCGCGGGACATGATGCTATGTAGTTACAAGAACTTGTACAGTCTCCACGAAAAGTGGCTTGAAAATATTGCAATAACAGAATATGTGGGCAACAGTAAGATGTACAACCGTCCTATCGGGAACCTGAACTTTAACGCGACTATTCCACATTCTACAAACATATTGGATATGTCATCAATCAATATGAAACTATCTGAAAATATCAGCAGTTCCGTCGAAAAGCAAGATATTAGCCATTTAAACAGCTTACCTTCTGTCACTGAAGGGGAAAAGAATGCTGAAAATGTAAGTGAATACTTGATATTTATGTGACCCCTGCCATGCGCGGCTGCGGGACTGTTCGAAAGAGATACCGCGGCCCTGGAACACAAAAGGCTAAGAAGGAACATGAAGGGGTTTTAGTCAGTAAAAGTCTGACACTCCCTTCCGCTCCGCCCAGAGCGGGAGAAGTCATTTTGATGATTTCCCATCCGAAAAAAACACTAATCTACAACATTAATCTTAGCTTGTATATGCAAATTCAAAATAATGATAAAAATCGCCGCGAGCGCAGCGTCCTGCGCGGTCTATGATAATAACAATTCACGCATCCTCGAAAAAACTGTCATATAAGTAAAACACAAAATAATTAGGTTTTAACATAATACCCCACTCAACTTCAATCGTTGCTATAGAATTGGAAATAACCGTCCTAAGTGTACAATGTCACCGAATGGCACAAGCGAGTAATTTACGGAAAGTGTAAGCAAACGAAAATCTTGAAAATAAGTTCAATTACTACTGCTGAAATAAGGTCCTGTTTCTCATTTCAGACAGTCTTAGCTTTTTCCCTCTGAAATTTCTCAATAGCAACCACGGAGTATGGAGTCTTGTCTGCTTGATGGCAATAAACTTGCCTCCTTATTACATGGGACTTAAGCATAACTACCAAAATGTAGGGGTACTTAGTTAATGTAGGGGTACTTAGTTCAGCATAACTACCAAAATGTAGGGGTACTTAGGTTACTTTTCCCTAACCCTTTGGGGAAAACTTGCATGCTATTATGTTTATATTTTATCTATAATCCAACAGATAATGGCAACACCTGTCGACGTCAGGAAGGTGAGCGAGGAACCAGTGAACGCGTTAGTCCACCACGCTTACAGCAGCAGCGGCAACACTCCGCGACCAATTGCCTCCTGTGTGCACTGCCACGGCAAAGTTCAGCTGCTGTGATTGGTTGAAACGTCATAACGGTGAGGAATGCGTAACGCTAGGGGATACAGCACAATATTAGATATACAGAAACGACGCGTTAAGAACTGTAAAGCTACTGGTTTGACTTTGCAAATTGCCTTTACGGCACTAGTTTAATTAAGTTGTGTAAGTGTAGGTAGATTGTTGACGATATTCTGTAATAAATAAAACGGTTATCTGTAGATATAAATAAAAATCCAAAACTTGTAAAATTCGTGGCTAAATAATAACAGCCGCACAGTTCGATTTTCAACGGTGCTTGCCAAGGTCGGTTCGAGGATGGGAGATCATTCATAACATGCGGAGTTTCCTTCGAACTTGCGAAAGCTCATAAGCCGTTGGTCCCGGCTACCATTTGTAGATCTTTGACAGTCATCATCACACGTTACGTAATCATCATCATTTCAGCCAAAAGACGTCCACTGCTGGACATAGGCCTCCCCCAAGTGTCGCCACATTGACCAGTCCCTTGTGACTCGCATCCAACGGATTCCCGCAACCTTTACCAGGTCATCGGTCCACCTAGTGGGAGGTCTTTCAACACATCGTCTTCCGGTTCGCGGTCGCACCTCCAGAACTTTTCGGCCCCATGGGCCATCCGTTCTGCGAACAATGTGCCCTGCCCACTGCCACTTAAGTTTGGCAATTCTTCGGGCTACGTCGGTGACCTTGGTTCTCTTGCGGATGTCTTCATTTCTGATTCGATCACGCAAGGAAGCTCCGAGCATAGCCTTCTCCATTGCCCTTTGGGTGACTTTAAGCCTTTTGATAAGGCCCATTATGAGCGACCACGTTTCGGTCCCGTATGTAATCACTGTAACATGGTCATAGACGTTATCAATGAACTGCATGTCGTGACCACCAACGGGTATCGTAGTACCCAGAATTAGCTATATATTTTGTGGAGGTCGGATACGCAATCGCTCCATGTGAAATGCTGGTTGAAAAAAGGTTAGGCAGATAATGAACTCCGTAAATCGGTTGAATAAACAGGCAAGCAATCCGATAACAGTGGCGAAAGGATACCATTCTGCCTACCCCTTCCGGAATACAGGCGTTCTGATTCAGCAAAGCATAACAGCGTTGAGTCCTGTAAACTTATAACGGTATTTCACTTGTTCATAAGATTGGAAAAGAAGGTCACCTCCACTTAACATTATTTGATATTTGTTGCAGGAGGCTAGTGGTAAATAATCTAAAGTTATTCAATAAATAAGTTTATATTTTTAGGTATAATGGTGCTCTGTATTATTAGCAATAATATTTAAAAAATTAAATGTTACCTAATTTAATTTGCGTGTTAAATTTGTTAAGTTGTAAAATTACTCGGACGTCGTCAATTTGACTGTTGTGTATTTTTTTTGCGTCGTAACATCTAAAAACGCAATATATAATAATGTAAATTTGGGTATTTTAAGTGTTTTTATTTTTTTATTTTACTTGTATTGTCCCACTGCTGGGTCGAGGTCTAAAATATTATTTTAAACTTAATAAAGTAGGGCCAAGATAATAGTTCACATTTGAAACTTCAGCAAAATACAACAACGTAACCTTGTAACGGCTGATATAAAATATTATTGATTTTTTCGAAGTTAGAACTGCACAATTGTTTAACATTTTTTAATTAGTTACGCTTACATAATTATTTATTGTAATAATGGCAAAAAAGGTAACCTTTACTTAGAACTGACTGATGTCAAGTGTGATCTATTAAATTTGCCCTACTAAGGTCCAGTTCACTAAAAAGATGACAATCTGATTATCTAAAAACAGCTGTTTAGATTCATTTTTTTATTATTACATTTAAAATATAAAAAAATTGTAGCCCACCGGTATCGGGAACAGGGTCCAAGCTACCGGCGCGGCGGTCAGGGCTCGAGAGGAACCTCCTAACAATACGGGCCGTGTCCAGGAATACCGCTTTCTGAATCAAGCCCTTGATCCAGCTGCCTAACGAGAGCCTCCTCAGGTGTTGGTCGAGGCTCTTGGCAATTAAGCCATGGGCTGACAATACTACAATGATCGCTGAGTCCACTTCCCACATGTCGACAACCTCGCGAGCCAAGTCAAGATACTTTATTTGTTTATCTTTCTTGGCTTTCACGAGGTTCTCATCATGCGGGACCGTTATGTCAACAATCATTGCACGCCGCTCTGATCGATCCATCACCACTATAACAGGCATAATGGCTATAACAGTCCTTCCTGCCAGTGATGATGGATTGATCCCAGTACAGTGTGATACTGCCATTAACGAGAACTGGGTCGGGCACATTTCTTTAATAGGGCACTTCCGATTCCACAAGATTGTATTTTAAAGTAAGTTGCTGATGGATAATCCTGGCTACAAGGTTGTGGCTATGCAAGTACTCTCCGTTAGCTAGACGAGAACACCCGGAGATAATGTGTTTAATTATTATTATTATCTATCCCAACTGTTTTTTTCGCTCACCGATCCCAACTCATTGTCTTCCGACACTGTATACAATTGGAGATACAAACAAGGGTTCCTACTATTGGCCAAAGCTGCTTCTCAAAACATAACCTCATCAGTTAGACAGAGGTGTACATAATAGTGTATAAGTCACCGTAAAATTGTCAAACACGTTATATTACAATATAACGTGTTACTCTCTAGCGATATTGTAAACTTTCGAAATATTGTCAACTGAACATACGGAAGTATCTCTGTCCCCATAATCGGGACTTGGGGCACCCCCCCGTTAGGTTCCCTTTAAACCCTGCACTCGGAAATAGGGGCCCCGCGAAGCGGGGCTCCGTCGACTACGCTTTTTAGGGGAATATAAAGTGTTTTAAGGTTAGGTTATATTAATCGGTATTTCTCAGGAATGGTACATTATCTTTTCATGATAGTTGTTTCACTGGGCAAGGGGGACCCCTCCTTCCCTCCACACCGCGTGAGTTGACTACCATCGCATGCATTACACGAAAAATAATGCTTTTTGTTGTAAGCAATATGTCCGTTTGACAATATTTCGAGATTTTACAATATCGCTAGAGATATTACAATAACGTATTTGACAATTTTACGATGACAAAGGTATATATCATTTTGTCCGTTATGTTTATGGCCTACTGCCATCTACTGGGCACATTATACAAACTCCAGGCCTGCTACTGAGAAAACTTTGTTATAGAAGAACTCATAACCCAACTTATATGGAATCGAACCCGGGACTGCATGCTCAGCAGTCAAGCTAACGACCACTAGATCAACGAAATACTAGTTTTATTAAGAATACAAGATACTTAAATTAAATATGTTGTCAGACTTGCTACACACGGACGAGATGTTCGTTCGGTTCGGTATTAAATTTGCATAGCCAATTTAAGCAGTAAAATCGTATTTATTTGGCATGGGCTTAATTTTCAGGGGAATAGCGCTCTACAACGTGCGGCTAAGGGTCAGTTCAGACCGAACGGATAATTTTCTGGTTGCATTGAAACATCATTGAATATAGGACCGAATCCACCGGAGTTTGCCGATCGCAATCCGAATGAGAGCCAGTATTATGCTAAGCATATATAAAAAGTACTATGTGTGCGGACAAAGCAGAGCGCAGGCACGAAACGCTTCAACTGTGTATTTTATCGTAGATCTCGTTTTGCAACAAGCCGAAATTAATTTGTAACAATTAAGCCAAAATCTTTCCACTGAAACTACTTACCGTGTGACTTGCACAACTCATGGTCATCATAGCAACAACAATCTCGCAATCGTGCAAATAGATTACATAACTAGATATTATAAAAAATAGAAAATGATAACAATTATTTATTAAAAACCATTTATTGCAATAAATTAAAGTATCTACAATGGCGTGAACCATTTATTAAGGCTTCAGCGTAGCATCTAGTTCCCCACTAGATTGTAGCTCCTTGATGATGTCTAAACCTCCAACTAGTTCACCTTTAACATAAAGTTGGGGATAGGTAGGCCAGTCTGAGTACTCCTTAAGGCCTTGGCGTACTTCTTCATCAGTCAGTATATCAAATGTATCATATGGCACCCTAGAAAACAATTACAAGTTATGATTATGTTTGTATTTTAAGGAGCAGAACAGAAAACAATTAGGAGCATTGTTATTCAAAACATTTATAAAACACTGGCCGATGCCCGCGTAAAATTATATACTAAAACCTTCCTCTTGAATCACTCTATCTATTAAAATCCGCATCAAAATCCGTTGCGTAGTTTTAAAGATCTAAGCATACATAGGGACAGACAGACGCGGCGGGAGACTTTAGTTTTATAATATATAGTGACTTGATTAAGTCATAGAGTTTGCCAGCCTATGCTATACAAACACTAGATTTTTATAAGCTAGTCACAAGACAGCTAATCTATTTGTACATTTTTAAATGGACAAATAGATTAGATGTCTTGTGCCTGTTCATATCCTATAGATTCCCTAAACTGCTGAACCGATTTTGATGAAAGGGGTTTGAACTTTTTGGCCCGATTTTTTTCCGTAATTTTGTTTGTTTTCAAAGTAGCGGCCACGCATAAGACCTATAATAATCGATAGCTGGTATGAATCAAGGAGAGGGCTATGCTCGGCGTTTCCTTGCGAGATCGAATCAGAAATGAAGACATTCGCAAGAGAACCAAGGTCACTGACGTAGCCCGAAGAATTGCCAAACTTAAGTGGCAGTGTGCAGGCCACATTGCTTGCAGAACGGATGCCCGATGGGGCAGAAAAGTTCTGGAGTGGCAACCGCGAACCGGAAGACGATGCGTTGGAAGACCTCCCACTAGGTAAACCGATGATCTGGTGAAGGTTGCGGGAATTGCGTTGGATGCGAGTCGCACGGGACCGGTTAATGTGGTGACACTTGGGGGAGGCCTATGTCCAGCAGTGGACGTCTTTCGGCTGAAATGATGATGATGATGATGAAAGTTTAAGTAAATTCATTGAGCATCTTCAGCACAACTTTGCTAATGGCGGAAAAAAAACCTGCCAAGCTTCATACAAAAATGTTCCAAGCCTTTTTGCATAGTTTTTTTACATCCGCCAGGGAAGGTTTCCGAAATAAATTATAGGCATTGCAACACATATGGGCTGGGGCACAACTGGTATTTTAATAAATAATCTACTGTTACTATGAGTCACTTTAAAATTAAAATTAATGTTCCACCTTTAAAATGATGTGTAATATTGTGTCTTATCACTCATAGTACTTTGGTAGACAGTTAAAGAAAACCTCTACCTATTTTCTTGACTTTCCTGTCATCATTCCTTACTTAAATTATTTATGTGTTTTCTATGCTATCATAATTATTTTAGATTAAAACAAAACATAAGTATAATAAAACAACGTGGAGGACTCTGTCTGTCTGTTTCTCGAGGAAGATTTTAGTATTTATTGTAAAGTGAAGTGTGGAAGTGAGTATTTATTGTGAAGCATTAGCTAGTTCAAGATAATATTCTTACCCAGTTCCATTAAGGATTTGAATTAAAGTCTTGCTGAAACCGCATCTAGGTTGCTCTCGGTTGCCTTTCATGAACACCATTACATCATGTCTATTAATCAATGCTTTCAGTCTATCTTCTAGTTTGAGAGGAGCTGCGTCCCCAAGGGCAGTCTTATTTGTACTATGGGTCTTAACTTTGGACGATATTTGTGCTGCATCAGCGCCATCTACTCTGTCTAGTTGTGTACCATTCTTGAATAAAATTACTGTTGGTACAGAGTCAACCTGGAAATCAAATAAAGTTATATATTCAGTAACTTGTTCTTATTCAAATCAAATGTATGTTTTTGATTCTGCTACATCATTGTTAATTGTATTCTCAGACACATTTTTTTTAATGTTATATTTACACAACTGTTTCTTTTATAATTAACATTATCATTCATTTACATGTTCATTGTATTGATTTAAATTGAGTATTCTTTTTACCTTAAACTGCAATGAGATTTCAGATAACTTCTCAGCATCACATAAAGCTATTTTACTACCACTAGATTGTACTTCGGGTAGCTTTGAGAGTTCCTGTAACACCTCTGTGACCTGCTTGCATTGTTCTGCCCATTCAGCCGAAAAATGAACTACTGTTAGCACAGGTGTCCTGAAAATTCAAGTAGTTCCGTGTTGATCATCGGATTTGGAACACAAAACTTCTAGATAACAGTTCAGTAGGGTAGAATGATTGCTGTTATCATAATTTTTATCTATACATATCAGTGTTTTGTTTAGATTGATAAATCTGGTTATATCAGAATAAACAAAGCATGTCACAATGCCATGAGGTAGACATGGAAAAATTAATAGCAATTAGGTAGTTATCTTTGGTGACCTTAGGAAAAGGTGAAACAGATTTGACAATATTCACTGTTGAAAACAATTATTAACAGATAATTTTGCTCAATAACAAAAAAATATGGTGATTGTAAAACGGGGTTCAAAATAGACTTTTTATTCATTGAATACTTGAGAAAACTACAATTATAATTACTGTAGGTACCTACTTAAATTCTACAAAAGATCTAAGTAAATTGATTGAGTAAAAAAACAAAGCTAGGTCGCATAATTTTAAAGTTTTAACTGAAAGAACTCAAATAGAAGTTTCCGATAAAACGTAATGGAAATGGTAATTGAAATTCATTTTCTTACCTAATAAAATTTTGAAAATTCTCGATTGTATCTAAATTGGTGACAGACATGACGAGGTTGGATTGGGGTTAAGTTTCACCGTAGAACAAAATAATAAACGGAAACTGTTCACTACGTAAATAAGCGGCACTTTTATGAAACGTGACACGACAATGATATTTCGTGCTATTTGCACAAATTCCAAAATAATCTAGAAAACCGCTGTCTCCGGTCTCGAATCGCCGAATCGCAAATAAATTCTCAATTTATTGAAAAATGAAGTTTGGTAGTGTTGTTCAGGTTGTTCTTGTTGTCAGAATCAACTAAAACTGATAGGTGGCCTTGTTCTATTGTTGAAAAATCTACAAGATGTGTGTTCGCCAAGTTCATGGGACCTGGTTTTCTGCATTCAATGTTTTTTTTAATAATGCAAAAAAAAAGTATCTTACTTTTTTGAAGTCGAATTTGGAGTTGTACACCAGGAAACAAACTCAAATGAAATTGAATAAATAAATTAGGTACATTTTTTGTCAAGCCTATAGAGAAATTCAACTTAGGAATACTTTTATAATTGGAAAACTGATTGAAAGCGTAGTAAAATTCCAACAGTCTATCGACTCGGTGGAGAAAGTAAATTAATATGTTTTAGTTCTACAGTACAACCCTATTCGACACTGAAAGTTTGACAATTTTATGTCAAAATTATAGGACTGTCACTACTGTCAGCCTGTCACCTGTCTTTTTGCTGAACCCTGAGGCAAATATTTGAGGTTACCTCTGGCGAATAATGTTGAGAAATCTTGCATTTATTTAAATTAGTAATTTTTCTCGGTGTGAAATATCAACTTTATCAACAATGGCTACCGTATCAAATGCCCCCGCGCCAGGAATGCATCAGATCGATTTATCCAAGCTTAATTTGCAGCAGTTGGCCCAACTCAAACAGCAACTGGATCAAGTAAGTTTAAAAATATACAATGGTAAATGGAGTGCCTACGGAATATGACTTAATTTGGTTACTTATGCATTCAATTACCAACTAATAAATTTTTTGTCAGATATGGTTAGGATATATGCGTGATCCGCCCCTAAGACGACCCACTGACCGTGATTTGTTTCAGAGTTATGTATTGATTTTAACCTTTGTATTTTGTAGGAAATGACTGTATTTCAAGACTCTATACAAACACTAAAGATAGCTCAAGGAAAGTTTATGGAATCGGGAGAATGTGTTGAGAAGATGACTCCTGACTGTAAAGGCAAAAGCATACTGGTACCACTTACTGGGTCCATGTATATCCCCGGTGAAATATCAGACACAGAACACGTGCTGATTGATATAGGAACTGGATATTATGCTCAGAAAGTAAGTTATGTGTGTTCTTGTAGGTGAATAGTTACACACCGATTTCTCTCTTTCAGGTGTCAGTAATTTGACATTCAAAAGAAGAAGGCAGAGCGTTGTGTAACTTTATGTACAGGCGAAAATACGATTTTTTTCATATTATCACTAATTTGTGATTTCGAGATGAGATAATTAGTGGCATTATTTTTCTCTGTTTAGATTAGTTTTTACATCAATATTGTTTCTGATGAACTCAGATGAGTTTGTTTGGTACAGAAATTAACTGCTATGATTTGTGGAAGTCTTTTTGCTGTTAACTTGTTTGGAAAGTCCATTTGATCTCGGTTTTAAGAAATTAATTATTATTTCAGGACATACCCGGTGCTAAGGACTACTTCCAGAGAAAAGTACAATTTGTAACGGAACAAATGGACAAAATTAAAATGTTAGGCATTGAGAAGTCAAAGGTTCACAAAGCTATCTGTATGATGATCGAAATGAAGCTGCAAGCCCAGATGCAAGCAGCAAAGCCATCAACTTCATAAAATATTTGAATACTTTTTAAGTAACAATTGCTTTACTACATTTTAAAGTCTTGTGACAAGGCTTTACTGAAGTATGCATTAGAATCTTGGAATTTACACTACTCTGTACTGTACAAGGTTGTCCGAATCACAATTTTATAAGGTACATATAATTAATATTCATCCAATAATTGGGAGCTTCTGGGAACTTGATTGAATTTTATTTAGTTGTACTGGATTTGTCCTAAATATTCTTTGTTGAATGTAACCTTATTTTTTTAAACTAACCAGGTTCTAATGTCTTTATTTCAAATAACTTTACTGTTGCAATTATGATAATGCATTTCTGTTTCTGAATAATAACTGATATTTATAAAAAAGTATATGGCATTGTTTAGTTTAATGATCACAAATTTGTAATTCTCTCTCTATTTCGCATGATCTAGTTTGATATAATAAATTAATATCAGTATTCTTTTTATATTTTACTCCAATGTTAGTTCATTTATTACCTACCCTATACTTTGGTTCTGTTTTCATTTAAATCAGTTCTAAGGGATCCGTACTTACTGACACAATTCTTGCAGAATATAAAAGCGAAATAGACGTCATCCCCTTGTTTATGTACGGACGACTCAGCATGACACGCATTGAGTAATTCGCTTTTGTTGCATAGACAAAAAGGACTAGTATAAGCCTAAATAAATAAATAAACTAGCACATCATACCACATAAATAAGACTAGTGTGCTTACTCCCTTATATTTAGTAGTGATAATTTAGTATTACTCTATTTATGAGGAGTGATGCATGCTCAGAGTCAAGTGCTTGAAATTCATTTATTCATTTATTATACTATTTAAAGCTCGATTACCACTGACTGACTGATTGACATAATTGTTCTCCCAGATGGTGAAGGGGAAGGTGGGTATATTTTGACAGATTCGTAAACAAGTGACTCTCGTGAGTATGGGAAAAGTGCCAAACCTCCCCTTTTCACCACCCTTCCTCCCCCTCCCTATCGTATCTCGGAAACAAAGGGATAAATGCTCTGTTTTTTTTCGAATTCGTATAGAGGAGGCTCGGGGAAGTAAAAATCATTTTTCAAAGTTAGTCCCCTTGCCCCCCTTTTCCCCCCCTTTAGGCGGATCTCGGAAGTTAAGAGACTTGGAACATTTTTTTTTTCAGATTCGTATAAAGGGGCCATAAATTAGCCAAAATCATTTTTCATAACTCCCCCTTCTCCCCCCCTTCACTCCTCCCCCCATCGTATCTCGGAAATTAGGACACGTAGAGGCTTTTTGATTTGACTGTATACTTTATTATTGAGGGGCATTATAATTTGTATACCCTCCCCTCCCCCCCTCCCCTAAAATTGAAAGGGGTGTAACTTCATAACGGTTAGGGATAGCCATTGGGTGTTTGAACGAATTTTATAGTAGGCGTCGGAATCTGTCCGGTGGTGGTAAGGGGGGAGGTGGCGAGCGGGCGAGGCTTTTTGTTTGACTATATACTTTATTATTGAGGGGTGTCGAAAATTCTATACCCTCCTCTCCCCTCCCCAACCTCCTCTAAAATTGAAAGGGGTGTAACTTCATAACGGTTAGGGATAGCCATTGGGTGTTTGAAGAAATATTATAGTGGTGGTAAGGAGGGAGGTGGCGAGCGAAGCGAGCCGGCGACCTCCGTAGCGCAACGAAGATTGAGTGGGTGAAGCGTAACTCGGAAAGAAAAAAGCCATTCTCAAAGTCGCCCCCCTTCTCACCCCCTTTAGGCGGATTTCGGAAGTTCAGAGAATTGGAACATTTTTTTTCAGACTCATACTAAGGGGCCTTGAATCAGTTGAAACCATTTTTCAAAACTCCCCCTTCTCCCCCCTTTCACTCCTTCCTCCATCGTATCTCGGAAATTAGGACACGTAGAGGCTTTTTGATTTGACTACACTTGATTGTTGAGGGGCGTTGAAGTTTGTATAACTTACCCTTCCCTCCCCAACCTCCCCTAAAATTGAAAGGGCTGTAACTTCTTAACGGTTAGGGATAGCCATTAGGTGTTTGAACAAATATAAAAATAGGCGTCGAAACCTAACCGGTGGTAAGGAGAAGGTCAGGATATCTTCCGGTGGTACGGCGCGACTTTAGGGTACTTAATATTTTTTTATAGAAAATATCTGAGAATTTTGTTTTTTTTTTTTATTTTAATTCCCATGTTTTATTGAATTCGTTTTAAAAAAATTTTAGGGGATCTTGAGGGGTTTCTAAATCTTTAGAGTGCTCTAATGGATTTTAAAAATCTTTTAATGATTCCACTGAATTTCCAAATTTTATGAGGGTGAATACTTCTCAAAAACACGAAACCTAAAACGCGAGCTGCGCGCAGCTCGCGCACCACGCGAAAACTAGTTTATAATATATAAAGCTCGATTACCACTGACTGACTGACTGACTGATTGACATAATTGTTCTCCCAGATGGTGAAGGGGAAGGTGGGTATATTTTGACAGATTCGTAAACAAGTAACTCCCGCGAGTATGGGAAAAGTGCCAAATCTTCCCTTTTCACCCCCCTTCCTCCCCCTCCCTATCGTATCTCGGAAACTAAGAGACCCGTATTTTGTTTTTTTTTTACGGATTCGTATAGAGGAGGCTCAGGGAAGTAAAAAAATTTTTTCAAAGTTGGTCCTCTTGCCCCCTTCTCCCCCCCTTTAGGTGGATCTCGGAAGTTAAGAGATTTGGAACATTTTTTTTTTCAGATTCGTTTCAAGGGGCAATCAGTTGGTCAAAATCATTTTTAGAAACCCCCCTATCCCCCCCTTCACTCCTCCCCCCATCGTATCTCGGAAATTAGGACACGTAGAGGCTTTTTGATTTGACCATACTTTATTGTTGAGGGGCGTTGAAATTTGTATACCCTCCTACCTCTCCCCAACCTCCCCTAAAATTGAAAGGGGTATAACTTCATGACGGTTAGGGATAGCCATTGGGTGTTTGAACAAATATTATGGTAGGCGTCGAAACCTGTCCGGTGGTGGTGGGGGAGGTGGCGAGCGAAGCGAGCCGGCAACCCTCGTAGCGTAGGGATAGGGTCAAGATAGCTTTTCGCTGGTAGGTAGGTTGAGTGAGTGAAGCGTAACTCGGAAAAGAAAAAAGCCAGTCTCAAAGTCGCCCCCCCCCCCTTCTCCCCTCTTTAGGCGGATCTCGGAAGTTAAGAGGATTGGAACATTTTTTTCAGGGATCCCGAGTCAGCCAAAATCATTTTTCAAAACTCCCCCCTCCCCCCCTTCACTTTTCCCCCCATCGTATCTCGGAAAGTAGGACACGTAGCGGCTTTTTGATTTGATTTTATACTTTATTATTGAGGGGCGTTGAAATTTGTATACCCTAACCTCCCCTCCCAATCTTCCCCTAAAATTGAAAGAGCTGTAACTTCATTACAGGTAGGGTTAGCCATTGGGTGTTTGAACAAATATTATAGCAGGCGTCGAAACCTTTCCGGTGGTGGTGGGGGAGGTGGCGAGCGAAGCGAGCCGGCGACCCCCGTAGCAAGGGGTTAAGGTTACGACAGCTTTCCGGTGGTAGGTAGGTCCGGAGTGGAGCGAACCTGCGAGACCGAGTGGAGCGTAGGGGGGAGTTGGCGAGCGGAGCGAGCCGGCGACCTCCACAGCGCAACGAAGTTTGAATGGGTGAAGCGTAACTCGGAAAAGTAAAAACACTTTTTCAAAGTCGCCCCCCTTGCCCCCCTTCTCCCCCCCTTTAGGCAGATCTCGGAAGTTAAGAGACTTGCAACTTTTTTTTTGTCAGATTCGTTTCAAGGGGCCCAGACTTAGTCAAAATTATTTTTCGAAACTCCCCCCTCTCCCCCTTTTCATACCTCCCTCATCGTATCTCGGAAACTAGGACACGTAGAGGCTTTTCGATTTGACTATACTGTATTGTTGAGGGGCGTGGAAATTTGTATACCTTACCCTCCTCTCCCCGACCTCCCCTCAAATTGAAAGGGTTGTAACTTCTTAACGGTTAGGGATAGCCATCAGGTGTTTAAACAAATATGAAAGTAGGCGTCGAAACCTGACCGGTGGTGGTAAGCGTAGCGTAGGGATAAGGTCACGATAGCTTTCCGGTGGTACGTAGGACCTGAGTGGAGCGAAGGGGGGAGGTGGCGAGCGAAGCGAGCCGGCGACCTCCGTAGCGCAACGAAGGTTGAGTGAGTGAAGCGTAACTCAGGGGCCACGACGAGCAAACTTTAGTGTAATATTTTTTTTAATAGAAAAATGTCTGAGAATGTTGTTTTTTATTGTAATATCCATTTTTTATTGAATTCGTTTTTAAAATGTTTTAGGGGTTCTTGAGGGGTTTCCAAATCTTTAAAGTGCTCTAATGGATTTTAAAAATCTTTTAACGATTCTAATGGATTTTTAAAAATCTTTTAGCGATTCCACTGAATTTTCAAAATTTTATGAGGGTGAATTCTTCTCAAAAACACGATACCTACGACGCAAAAACTAGTCTTAGGTATAAACTGTAAACCTATCTCTTAGACATGTGGTGCTTTGTATAAAATAGAATAGTCACAATTTTGATTTGTTAATCATTTAGGGCAGTATAGCTTCATGTGAAGTTGTCTTTTGTTTGTTTGGGTATTAGGAGTAAAAGCAGAAAACTTGTGACACCAAATGATTTATTTTTTTAATAGGCCAAAATGATAGAGCTGATGATATCTACAATAATAATGACTTACAATAAACTATCTTATAATGTATCTACAGTATGTCTTATAGTCACAAAACAATATTAACTAAATAAGGCAACGACTATTCCTTAAGTTTGTAAACAATTTCTATTATTAAGTGTCGTAAAATGTTTTTTATTCAAATTTCTCTTATCATGAACACGTGAAAAGGTGTTTGGATACAAGATAAACTTTTTAAATATTATTTTTGTAGAAATTTACATTGATACCAGTTTTAATTACAATTTATTTAAATTTTATGTCAACAATAGATATTTATTGGTAATCCGCGTAAGTTTTGATCAAACAATAGCTTGTAAATTGGAAAAACTGCTTTATTTCATTTACAGTAACTTTTAAAATATTTACTCGAATAAGTGTTTCGCAACTGTGCATTCGCATTTCTTTAAATCAATTTCATTATCTATTCTCTATAATCTGTATGCATCAGAGTAAAAATTTAGTTTAATTATCTATTACAATAATTAAGATTTATGTATTTATTTACAATTTATTACATTACCATTTCTTATAGCAACTATAATATAACAAACTTAAATTGCATTAGGATTAGCCGTGGATAGCCATCTTATACGTCATCGCCTTGGGCGAACACTGGAGTGTCAACACCGTAACCCTTATTATATTAAACGTTCCATACACAGTATTATATAAGTAAGCTTACACGAACAGATCACTCGCCTGCTCGGCGAGGTCCTTATCTCAAATGGTGTAATATTCTGGAGCGAAGTCGTTAGCGAGATTGCTGAGGAAGTGGAAGTCCGAGGAAGAGTTGGAGTTGTCTCCGGCAGGCGCGGCGTGCGTGGCCTCGTAGAACTGCTGGAAGGAGCCGTAGCCGTCGGCGCACTCGGCGCCACTGTAGGCGTCGCCCGCCGCGCCCGCCGCGCCCGCCGCGCTAGCCTGCGCGCCTGCCGCCGCGTACCCGGCCGCCTGCTGCGAGTATGCATTCCCATCGTAGTAGTTCTTCGAATAGTCTGTCCCATGTGCGGTTTTTTGTCCGTCAGCAGCATAGTAGTTGTGTCCATGATCGTGTTGCGCACCTTCATGGTAGTGGTACCCATAGTGGCTGTTTGCATATCCCATATGCTCTGCACTGTAACCCTGCGATTGGTCATATCCCGGATGCCCGTAGGCTACTTGATCTTTTCCATACGCGGGATATCCATAGTTTTGATACATTTCATGAGGGTAAGCTTGCCTTGACGCTACACCGTTTGTCGCTCTCGTGGCGGGGGATCCTTCCTGTCGTGTGTGCTGATTGCGCACATATCCGTGTTGTTCAGCAGACTGAATTGCGGTACCATACCCTTCATAGTTTCTGTTACCTTGGGGGTATTGCGCAAGCTTTCCGATGAACTGTTTGGAGTCCATGCGGAAGTCTGGGTGCGGCACAAACTGTCCAGGCGGTGCGTTACCTCTAATGACGTAAGGTGGCATTGCGTTGGGCACAGCTTGAGGGTGCGGCGGTCCCGGTGGGGCGTTAGGAGGCGATGGTCTAGGATAATGGCCCAGTGGACTCGGATGCATACTCGATGGAGTGCCCGGCGTCGAAGACGGCGTCAAGTTGACTGATGAGAATTTTCCACTATCCGAAAGACCAACTACTGGGCCAAGACCGTCTTTAGAGGAAGATGGCGATACCTTACATGTCGCATCCAATGACGGTGATCTCTTTCTTGATTCTTGTTTAATCCTTTTTGTCAAGTTCCTAGGAGCAACGGTCATTGCTGTGAGGGGAGGGTGTCCGTCTCGTGAGTCATCTTCGGCGAGTTTGTCCAGGGAAGACGAGGAAGCTACACTGGAAGCTCCATCACTCGCAAAACTATTGTTGTTGGTGGCACTCGGAGTATTATTATTCCGTGTGCGTGACGCAAGTTCTGGAAGATCCTCAACTGGGGAACAAAGTGCGCCAGGCGGTAGCTCGCAACCCTGGCAGCTCTTCTTGCCGGATAGAGGACCGTCGTCGTCCAAAAATTTGTCAAGCCCTGTCTTAGAGCTCTTGCCACCTTCTGATGTGGTGGAGTCCTTGTCGTCACCATCTTCAGTCTTACTGAGTGTTTGTCTCTTGTGCTTCATACGCCTGTTTTGGAACCAGACTTTTACCTGTAACAAAGGTTAAGTTTGTTACTAACAGATATTTATGGATAGGTAGTAAAAGGGATTGGGAGAAATTAAAAAAAAAAGCCACCGTCACGCGGTGTTCCCAGGCGGTCACTCATCCAAGTACTGACCGCGCCCGATGTTGCTTAACTTCGGTGATCGGACGAGAACCGGTGTATTCAACGTAGTGTGGAGGTTGGCGATAGCGTTACCGAAACAACCAAACTATCAACAAAGCTACGCGTGTGACGTTTTTATCAACACTGCGCCCGCCGCCCCGCTGTAGCACATAGAAGTGGGTGGAGGCTTGTATTGCTTGCTATATTGCTATTGCTTGGCGCTGCCTTTGATATCATCATGGATTCAATTTGCCCCTTCTATTCATACAAAGGCAGACATCAGCTATTATAAATAAAAAAAATATACTTTGTGCAGTTTAAAATAAAATGAATGGTTACTGTTATTTTAACAATACTTAACTGGACTATTTTTCCAGTAACCTACCTAAGGTTACTGGAAAAATATCAAAAAGCGCTTTCAATAATAAGTTAAAAAGCTAACGTCACGCGGTGTTCCCAAGTGGTCACCCATACTTCGTGGAGCACTTCCGACATTTGGCCCCGAACTGGAACAGACCGAGGCTGCCTTCAGGCGGCTTCTGCCCAACCTGGGAGGGCCAAACGCCTCCTACCGTAGGCTTTACGCGGAAGTCGTGCGGTCATTGAAGTGGCCAGCCACCCATTACCTGAACGCGCCCCAAAAGGTGGTAGCCGTAAAGCTGGTCCGTGGGTACCGCACGATCGTCCGCGAGGCGGCGAGCCTGCTTACCGCATTACCGCCATGGGATCTGGAGGCGATTCTGCGAAGCAGTCATGCTAGCGAAGGAGGTGGCGGAACGCGAGAGGGAGAGAACCTGTGAGCTGTGAGCTATGGGCTAGCTCGCCGTCCGTGTCGACGGCGCGTTCGCATTCCACGCGCGCCTCAAAGAGATGTCAGCATAATGGAGGGGCCCGCGAGGGCCGAAGCCTGCCGGGGCTGCGGGACTGTTCGAAAGAGATACCGTGATGGGCCCGAAACATAAAGGACGAGGAAGTTACATGGATGGGTTTTAGTCAGTAAAAGTCTGACACTCCCTCCCACTCCGCCCAGGGTGGGAGAAGTTTTTTGATGATTTCCCATCCGAAAAAAAAGGCGGTCACCCGTCCAAGTACTGACCGCGCCCGATGTTGCTTTACTTCGGGGATCGGACGAGAACCGGTGTATTCAACGTAATATGGACGTTAGTTAGCGATAGCTCCACCAAAATTAACGAAATATATCAAGAACTATGCGCATTCATGAGGAGGTTGTAATGTATGACGTTGTAATCTATCGACATTGGTGGTGAACATTTGGTGAATACAGTAGAATTCGATTATTAAAAATGATTTCATGAAATAGGAATGTCCTTTCTCTATGGTATGTGTATGATTGAATGAGATGGTAGGTACTTAGACTTTTAATATTTTGCTAGAGATGATAATAATATCTTTGTATTTTGACACGTACCTGTCTCTCAGTGAGATCTAATGAAGCTGCGATCTCAATTCTTCTCGGTCGGCACAGGTACTTATTGAAGTGAAACTCTTTCTCCAATTCCAGCAGTTGTGTGTTCGTGTAAGCAGTGCGCAGTCGTCGGGGCAGTCCATTTTCTGTAATGAAAATAATCGAACTTAATAATTGCTTGAAAGTGTGTTTTAAATCCATTCCATTAATGGTTTACAGCTTTAACTTTTTTCTATAAAATATGAACGGCCGATTTCAAATTAATGTTATAGAATGCTATTCCTGGAAGCTTTCAATAACACAAGAGGCGGGCCGGGCTCGCGGGTACGCTTTCCTTTAATGTAATAACTTGATCGCATGTCAGAACACCGCCCTTGACGCCATTGTGTCGAAACGGTGTTCTTTTTATTTTACCACAAAATACGAATTGGAATTCGAAATTCAAATTACAAAAGGGCGGCGAATAATGGGGCGATCGCGTTCGCGTGATGGCTCGGCCGCGGGGCTCGCGATGTCATCTGTGCACTGGTTGTGGCTCTTATGTCGTGAGCGATAAGGGTTATTATGTAGTGCTGATAAGGTGGGGTTGGTTCGTGTTTGATTGACGTGTTCGTCAGGTCTTGCCATTGCTATTGGACAAGGGCAGCTGTCAATCAAATGGTAACGCAGCCCCTGGTTCCGCTTGGTTGCACTCAAGTAAATGTTGTTTTTAATTTGTACAAATAACAACTCGCCCTTATTTACTTGTGACGTATGTAGGTATGTACATAAACAATGCCTTGCTTGGTGGCGCTAGTAGTTTCACTAAACTCAGTGCAAGTGTAATTAATTCACCTAATGTGCATAAGTTCGTGGTCAGTACTTGGTCAACATTCCTAAATTATCGGTTTACTGAACCTGAAACTCGATAGCCCTTGGTCATCCAACAAAATTATTATGTCTTAGTATAGAGAGGTACGAAAGTGTTTACCCTGGTATTCAATACCAGATTTGAAGGTACCAACTTTAGGTAGATTTATGAAATAGACACCTTTGAGTTAGGATTAAGAATATCGCTTTGGTTTGATCAAGTTGGTTGGACATTGGAGCCAAAAAATCCTGATGAGGATCTTGATGTATCAGATAATTTCAGAGAATCTTTCAGAACCTACACATCTTCAAAGCGTTTGTTTGCATGGCAAAAATAACCGACATACTATGGTGCAAAAGTCTCAGATTTTTAATGAATACAAAGAAGTAAGATGCCAAAATAAAATAATTCCCGGCATCCAGTCACCAACTAACCACCCAACCAACACACACACATAACACACACATACCTGCACATACACACCATCAGCAATTTTCATACTATTTCTACGTTGACAACAACTATTTATATAATAAATAAATACAGGCCTAGGCTTAGTTTAGACTCCAGATCTTCCACAGATTACAACTTTCTGCGAAATTACTTGTCAACCTATATATGTATAACAATGTAACTTGTGGAGATAAACGTTTTTATTATTTTTATTAACTTGTGTGCACGCATATACTTACCAGGATGAATGTGCGAAAGATGCAAGTTGGTAAGTTTTTGCTCCACGGCATAATAAGCACGATTATGCGGGCTCGAGAGTTCGTATAATGTTCGCATTATCTCCGTGTACACTTCCGAACCACTGAACAACCATTTTTGATGTGGTTGTGGTCTTCCCCTTATATCTACGGGCCGATTTAGGGACGTTTCATGAATATTTGGTAGAATTCAATCGTTGGTGTTAAATAGATGATTGATTTTGGTGATCAAATAGTGTCAAAGTATCTTCTGGTGCGTTTATTTTTTCTTTTGATTTTATTACAACTTGATCAACTATGCCAAGCAGTAGTATACTGCTAATGGCGAAAAAGATGGGTTCATGGAGCTCAAACATAAGATCCTAATCCTATCCTTCATTTTTTTATTCATATTTATAGCGTTACAATATTCCAAATTAATAAATATCCAAGCATGAACATCAATAACAGGTACGAGTAGCTCAATCAATCACGATGAACTATTCCGATTTTATTTTCGCATACTCCCACGATCCTGCGCGGGGCAATCTAAAAGGTCGGGTGGTATTAAATTATGAAGGAATGTAAATATTTCTTTATTGCGCACCCCTGTCTTGTCTACAGCATGTAGGTAACAAATGATTGCGAAGTAGGTTGTTTAACCCTCCGGCCGCGGACAGGGTATGTTGGTCCCAAGATTTACAGCGGATTAGGGGTCACTACATCGGTCAAGTCAAGAGTCCGCTTGTCCGCACTTAATTTGATAATATCACTGTACCCCGTGTTGGAATTGAATTATTGCTTTGTAAATGAGTGGTTACTTTTGTAAAAAAGTTAAGTTGAAATATTTTGCTAAATTTCGAAGATTTTCAATTTGATTGTTGGCGTTAATGCTCGCTCTCTCCGTAGGTTCTGCATATGATATCTCTCAAACAAACAAATACAAATGAATCTTATGGTAAAAACTACTCGAATTTTTGACAATCGAAAAAGTTAAGTAGTTCAGCCTAATTATTTTTTTGACTCTATCTACTATCTCGATCTATAAAACCATTCCTAAAAACAGGTAGCCAGCCGTAAACCCGCGCATTTGATCCCCGACGTGTAAATGTAATGTAACAAGCAGTTGTAAACAATTTGCGGAGTTGCCGAGAGCGCTCCCTCGGGCAACTTTAAATAATTAATCAAGAGCCAGTAAAGGATTAATGCGGTGGCCAGTTGGTGGTTGGATGCCATTAGAGATCGTTCGATGCCCCTACGAGGGCCGAGAGACTAAATGCTGCGGTCACATTATTTGTGTCAGAGGCGCGAGGAATCGAGGGTTGGAACTGCTTAATTGGTTTTCTTAACATGTGGATGTGACATGGAATTGCTGTAAAATATTTTTATAAGCTAGGTGTTTTGGTGGACTGGATTGTCCTTGCTTTGCTTAGTGATGAGTTCAGTAATGCTACAGTTAACAAAACCTTAGCCGTGTGTCTAAAATCTCTTGAATAGAGATTTGTAAAGAATAGCAGAGATAATGAAACACCTGAGAGTGACTTAGTTCACTGCAGTCAATATAAATTTTGAAGTAAGGTGAGGTAAAGCGTGGGAGGGAAAAACTAACTTGAAGAATCCGAGTGAAGGCATTTGATTAGAATACCGATTCACACACAACTACTAACGGTAAAGTAAACCCAAGTTTGACAATAAAGTGAGTGCAGACGCAAGTCGCGTGCCAGTTGCCAGTGCCACACACTGACGGTCGTGATAAAGTACCAAACATTTATTTTGAATGTTGCCGCTGCAACGGAAAACTTCCACGAGGGGCTCCAAGAATTATTACGTTATGAGGTGTGAAAGGCATAAATGTAAAATTCAATATTTCATAAGAAAAAAAAGCGAATTTTTTCCACAATTTCTTGCCAGTAACAATGTCGTTTAGCGCGTTATGGCAAATAAGTGATCCCGGTGTGATATTTTGTTAACTTGCAAGATTTAAAATGCTGTATTGACACATATAGCTCTCAGGTAACTCATGTTCTACTCCATGATTGACAATCGATTAAGTATTAGAATTACAATAGAACGTAGAACCATCAATGTCGATGATACCTACTTAGCTTGTATCGAAATCTAATGAAATCTCGGAATGAGCCTCCAAGTTTGTCTTCTGTCAAAATAAACGAAAAGCAATCGAGTCTGTTATCAATTTGTACTTGAGTGTGTCAGTGTCGCAACAATCGATCATGTTGTGGCGGATTTGTATTTTTCCGATTAGCCGGCTGTATCGGGGCCCTGTTTGACATTGTCGCATCAATTATAAGCGTGGATTACGCTGAGACAGATCTAAGACGGTTCAATTTCGTTTCGGTGCGGGGAAGAAGCGGGGCTACGTGAAGGGTGATATCAGGAAGTGACTCGAGATTGCCTTATCAGAGCTTGATGAAGGCCTGATGTTCCCCATTATGCACGCTTCGGAAAGATCCGCTCGTGTTTCGATGTTCTGGGGTTTTGCGATAAGTTTTTCCAAAGCTGTTGCGACTTGCGATGTTCGCAAGTTCCACCTGAGTAAGTAATTGTTCTATTTTTTCAAATGTGGAGTTATTGTATGTTATAATCACGGAATTCTTTAGCTCTCGTAGACCTTTGATAGGCTTTAAGCAAATTAAATAATGTTTTTCACAAAACTAATTTTATAATGCCTACGCCGTAGTCACAGCGCGTAGCAAAGTGCTACGCCGTACCTGTTTGGATAATTAAAGTGGTATTCACAAGCAGGTACTTCCACCCTTTTATGAAAGTTGGCGTTCACGTTAAGTTTGTTAGAAACGTAACGAGTGTCGGATTGTGCTGGGTCCCAAATCCATTTGGGTGATACAGAAGGTTATTAAAAGTTGTCGCAGAGACAGGCGGCGCGAGTTTGGAGCACTTTGACAGCCCGTCCCGGGGGAATGCGGTTCGATTCCGACGACTAGGAAATTTCATTAATCTCGTTATTAAGAAGTTATATTTTCCTAATCGTTTGTTTTAAGTTTAGAGACTGTTTCCCGTACCTACCTTGGTGTCAAGGTGTATCTTAGATTCAGTCAAGTGCAGTACAGTTGCCTACCTTCCAATGACCTATGTATTCTATGATTTATCTGCAACATTTCGCAAGGTTGATAAATGTTGCCCCCTTAAAGACCAAACAAACATCCTGCGACATTTTTCCGTGACTTACGGCGACATTTACTAGCTTTATTAGCAGGTCGATAATAAACTCTACGGAATATGCAAAGCGTTTTAAGACTGGTGGTATTTAATTGCCCTTGAAAGGGGCGACAAAAAATAAACGATGGTGGGGTATAAATAACGGTGCACTTTTCATAATCGCAATTGTCGCCGGGAGAATATTTAGTGCGCCGTAAAACCGGCCGATTGCGATCCTTGGGGACGCCTAGGGTAGGTTAATAGTTGAGGGGAAGACATACATTTAACGAGATGCAAGTGTAAGAACTTATCGACTCCTTAAAAATGACAGGTGGGTGGGATATCTTGTTAGATGGGGTGGCGAAGTTTTCGAGGCCGGTATTTTTTGCAAACGAAGTCAAAATAAACACAAAATTGACATTGAATATGATGGACAAAAAAAAACAAACAATTAAACAACGAAAGCTATTCAGAAAGAAAACCGGCAATATCTAATCTAATCAACATATGATGACCGCAGATAAAGAAAGACCCAGAAAAAAGAAAAGCTCAATACTTGGTCCTTTGAGAAAACATTCGTTTACCTCCTCACTTATTCGTATTTTCCATAAACAGTTTAGAAACAAAGACAGCGGTTTATAGGAAGTTAAAACCCACAAAGAAGCGGGGAAGGCAGGCGGCGGGGAATAAATTTTATTTATCAAATAAAAAGGATGGTCCGCTCGTTTTTCACCGCGCTACAGACATTATCGCTTCTTTTTAATTATTATCCCGCCGATATTTATGCGAAGTACACTATGCCTCCTCTTATACTTGTGCCCGATGCGTAAAGCAAAAAATTAGGGTACCGTAGTACCGTTATAAATCCCACCCTTAAATGGTGCGACTATTAAAAGTAGATTTTCGGCGGCAGCCCTCCATACGATTTTGGAAAATAATTTAAACGTAGCTTTGGTAGGTACTTGTTATGATTGATATTTTGCCATACGCGCTGCAGATAAAGTGTATAATTTAGCATTAATTTGCATAACTTATTATGGAAATAAAATTCGATGGATAAGAGAAGAGATTGAGGGCTATAAAATCTGGTTTCTGTTCAATCCTTTCATCACAATCGATTGAAAGGTACGAGTAGATTGCGAATTATTTAGGTCAGTGCCTACTTTTGTTTTTATATGCTGTTAGTTTACTAATAAATGTTGCGTCATTCTAACTATTAAGTGCCTTTTTGCATGTCTGTATGTACATATAATTATAAAAAAAATAAACGAACGTTTTAATTCTGATAGGGCGGCGCCCTAGCCACGCGGCCATAAGGAAATGAAGGAAAAAAGCGGCGGAAGCTGCGGCCCCCTCCCCTCCGCACTTCCTTCGTTCCCCGCAGACACCTTGTGGCTTTTTAAATGGAAATTTATTGTTAAACACTTCGTCAGACGAAGAGCCGAACGCTTAACAATATGCCCAGTCGGCCTCGCTTCGTTCACAGCCCTTTGTTTGATTATGCTGACCTCACAGCTAAGTTAGCTTTTCATTCCCCATTTTGCCGCGATAGAACTATGTGGCTTATTTCGAAGTCATGTTTACAGAGAAACCTTGAAATTTTCTGCAAAGTTTTGACTTGAGTAATTTTTAAAACTCTAAAAAGTACCTAATTACGAGTTTATCGCAGCTGGGTAAGTGAACTCGTTCAAAAGTCGCAACTCTTGGCGAGTTCATAAAATTCACTCTAACCGAAAAGCTGGTCGCGTTCCCCACAATTGAAAAGCGCGGGGGAGCTCCGGCGAGCAGATAGGGCACTTACTGTAAAAGTTAAAGCTAATTGCCCTTAAGACATATTTTTAATTTCATTGCCCATTCCTTCTTTCTTAGTGTTTGTCGGAGTTCACTAACTCTTGGTCCCGACGAGATTGCAAGGGTAGCTGTAATTGCCATTTTTACGAGATAAGGTCACAACTTTGAATGTCGAACATATTTTATGTTGCATTCGGGGCGGTTTTTCGTGATAAACGAAATATTTATTTCACATTCCAGAATTTTAAAGCGAAATTTGAGGAGCATTAAGAAATAAATTCCAGCTAGATTGCTGCAATAAAAACGTAAACGGTTTGGCTGTAGACGTGACGTGTAAGAATAGTTTTTGAAAGAAAGTTGGTTTTGTCCTTTGATTTTACGTATTTTGGACAGACCGAGTACTTCGATCACTAAAAACGGCTCAACGAAACTATCCTTCAAACAAAGACCTTCAAGAAGTCCAAAGAGGACAGATACATTAATGAACGACCAACAGACAACCTTTTACAATTATCTGTCTTCGTGCTCCTCGTTTTTGTATCAGTTGTAAGCTGGTCTCTACATATATCTAGAGCTGTTTCTTTAGAGTAGTTTCTTATTGAACGTGGCATATTCAGACTTTTTTTTTTATTGAATGAAACCCATCCATGTTCCTTCCTCGCCCTTTATGTTCCGGGGCCACGGAATCTGTTTCGAACAGTCCCGCAGCCCCGGCAGGCTTCGGCCCTTGCGGGTCTCTTCACTGTGCTGACATCTCTTTGAGGCGCGCGTGGAACACAAACGTGCCGTCGACACGGCCTGTCGTCATAAGACGGACGGACGGCGAGCTAGTCCATAGCTCACCGTCCACAGGCTCGCGCCTACGGTGGCCCCGACGCCCGGTGCGTCTCCCGTGGCGGCTGGGGCAAGAGGTTCTCTCCCTGTCACATTCCGCCGCAGAAGGAGGTGGCGGCTTCCCATTCCGTCTCGCTCTGGACCATGGATTGAACCAGGGCCGGACGCAAGAGGTCGCCGCCGCCGATCACCGCTACGAGGACACGGCGGTGCTCCGTCCACGCGGGGCAAACGTCCATCGTATGCTCCACCGTGTCCCCCGGTCGGCAATGGAAACGTGTCCCTGGTCGATCCGGGCGTTTCCTCCCGCCTGATTCGATGCAGGAACCTCCCGAAACAGCCGTGTCCAGTGAGGGCCTGCGTCAGGCAGAAGGTGAGGACGCCGTGGCGTCTCTCGAGCCACTCCTCAAAGAGGGGACTTATCCTTATCGTGCCCTGGCATATTCAGATCTTACGTCAACATCTTGTTTTTACCCCACTACGGCAAAGCCAAAAGGAAGGGTTATGATTTTAGTAGTTTATAATTATAATGTACTTATGTTTGTATTTACGTATGTATGTATTTTGATGAGTAAGGTGTCAATAAATTCGTTAGTATGGCCCGAGTAACATAGGCTACATTTTAATTCATTAGTCGGGTTTTTAGTGGTAGTATACCACACAAATTCTTGTTTCCATACAATTTTCACAGACAACAGCGCCCCGACCTGACAAAGTCATTCAAGCGCCAAAGAGCTATGCAGCACTATAGCCCTAAGGATACATCACATAAAGCAGTTCAAACTTATGAAACAGAGTATACTTAGGGTCTGGTCTTCAATTCCCAGAGCAGCAGTCGTCGGGAGCACGTGGCACAATACCACAAAGCGGTGGCCAGTAGCCGCTGTCCTTTGTACTCGTCTTACCATTCATTCAATCTGTCATTTCATTTTCATAAATGAATCATTCTTCATTTGAATTCGGAGGTTTTTTCTTGGCTGCTGACCTGCCCACCGCGGGGGTCGCCGGAGTGACTGATGATATTTTAATGGTTTATTTTTCTTTAACATTGTTATCACCAACTATTGTAGTTGGTAGCTAGCGGCGTGTGTGGAGCTACAAAGAGATTATATTCTTGAATTTCAATTTTTGTACCGCTTCGTTGGTGGGGGATGTTTTTTTGTTAAGTACGGTGCGGTCTCTAACGATTCTCATTGATATAACTTAAGTTTTATTCATGTTTCATATGGTTCAACGGTACATTCTATGGATATTTCAATTTAAAGCACAGTATCTAATATAAAGCCTATAAACCAGCATGCTTGAGAGATATTTCTTGACGGCATGTAAAGCAAAAGTCAGGGGCTCATGGGCGGCATTAAAACTCTTACACCAGGTCCATGTTGAGCATTAAACACGCGACAAATAAGAAGAGCATCTGAACTCATTAAATGAAATAAAGTAATTAATTAATAAATGTATTTGAAAATTAATTCAGAGTACCTGTATTTAGATATGTACTCGTAACATCCTGTATAGCATCTTAAAGCCCATTAAAGTCATAACATTTCAGTAAACAAAACATATAACTTGGACCGGCAGCGTGACACAGAAGCAACAGAAGTCAGCTGTCAATAGATGTCGCTGACAGCGCTGATGAATGAGCGCAACCGTTACGTGCGTCTGCGCACTGCGCAGTCGTGCCGGGCATCATTAGCTGTGCTTATCATTAGACTGACTATGGTGAGGGGCAGAAGGTTCACATCAGAAAGTGACAAGAAATATACAGCGGGCGATCTCTGTTTACTTCTACAATTGCTGTCAACCCAGCATTCTGTTAGTACATCAAACTAAGTAACTATACGCTAAAATTTTTGCTAGGATACGACTTTTTTTTGGGGTGAAAAATCATGTTTTGTGGTAGAACTCAATGTAAAACACTGTGCTGATGGATAGATAGAATAGTCGGGTATACAGATACAGGATACAGGGTCGTAGAGTTATTTAAAGTAAAATCTTACGATAAAAACTTGTATTAAAAAAAAAACTTGTCAAAAAGTGTAGATATAGGGGGTCAACACATTGGATTCCCGATCAAAAAAATGATTGCAATGACGTTGCTTCTGCTTCGTTAAGAGGATTTTTACATCCTTTAGATATTAACTTACAGTTGAAATGATATAGGCCCATAATTAGGGCAGTTCGAGACACTACAGAAAAACATAATTCTGTAGCAGTGTCCAGAATGTTTGGTGTGGTGACGCAGCATCATGCAACATGTGTGGGTTATTGAGTTCCAACTTCTTGTTCTTTCTTTCGTTCGTGTTGTTTCTTCATATAAGCTTCATGAATTCAGTAGATGATGGTAGACCCACCAGTAGAAATAATTCGTCGAAAACATGGGGGGTCTTGAATCATGTGCAAAATTCATGGCTTAGCATAGATGTTACTTATAACGTGGGTTGGCCACACACAGTTGGCCCAGTTCTTTGCTACCCTGAGTGAGACAAAAATAATAAGGTGCGTTGGTTAATTATACCAATCGGTGAAAAGGACTGCAAGCATGCCTGTAATCTCCAAAGTACACTCACAAATCGCCAGTTATGGTTAAGCCTCATATAATATGGGGTGGGCCTATTGCCGTCTACCGGGCGTAAATCCAAGCTCCGTGGCTGCTATTGAGAAATTCCTGATGGAAAACACCAAAAACACTTTACCCGAACTGGGAAGCGCAGTGTGTCCATGTTCAGCAGACGTGCTTTCGGCCACTAAACCAACAACGAGGCAGTAGTATTTAGAAGTTTTCGGCCTTCAGTGTTCTATCTGCTCTTTGATCATCGGAGGCAGAGATTAAAAGAAACAATCCGACCGCTGTCCGAGACAACGGAACGGAAGTCTATCCAAGCGTCGGCATTCAACGTTTTATCTTTTTTTTTTCCTTGTTATCTTTGTAATTGTTGAAAAATATTTTTAGTAGGTATTTCAAAATTGTTGTGGGTTGATAAAATTATCGCCATAGTCTCCTTTATTATTCTAGCTCTGGAATCTCGTGTAAACCTTGAACAACTCAGATGAGACTATCGTTAGTTTGGATGCAGTTAAAGGGCCAAGACAAACTAACATGGTATCAGCGATAACAGAGGAAAAGTCAAAAATTTAAGGGGATTGATAAAAGCGACCTAAATGCCTATGACACCCTTGTTGAAAGTCAATAGAGAAATATCAGACGTTTAAAAAGCACATGCCACATTTGTCTATGGCCTCCGGTATTAAACCGCAGGCCAAACGAGTCTCTTTGCTTCTTCATTTCAGTCTGTTCGCGATGTGAATCAAAGAATGGAAAGAGTCGATACGATGCCTCGCCTGGCTCGCTCGCTCACTCGCAAGCTGGTGATGTGGAAAGCGCTAATTATACTGAAAGGTATACGTTTACGTTTTCAAGCTTGAAATACCCATTTAGCACTTCAAGAAGAGCATCACCCGAATCACCTATCGCGATCGACCCAACCGTCTAAAATACAACTCTAAACCGTGCAGCAGTAAAATGTGGTAGGTAGACTAATGACAGGCCTTGATTAATTGATTTCATTATTCCACACTTTGTTACTGAATTATTCAGCTTTGCCGTCTTCATTCATACGCCATACTGTCAGTTTTCGAAGAGAAGTGAACCGAAATAAAAATTTACTTTATTTTAAACGCTTTGACATTTGTCTACACACAAGAGAACTATATCCGATCTTTTGTTTTTTTCTAGACGGTAGTTATTTTTGCGTCTGTCATGAGAGTTGTCGATAGACGCGTTCGGGAGGACTTTCCGGACACAGAATTGTACTGGCGCGGGCGAAGTGTCACCTACACATCAATGAGACGAACTTGTTTGTATTAAATGTCTGCAGTAAACTTCACTACATACAGAACTTTTTATATGAAACTGTATTATTTCAAAGTTGTGGTTTTCTTTTGCAAATTGTATTACGCCTACGGTCTACGAAAAGTCTACGCTGTAGTACTGACGTAGGCGGTACCATTAAACGAATCTGACAAATTCAATGCCATGACATCTACTAGTGCGTTGTCCCATATCTTCAGTAGACCCTGTTGGATCACTAGATTTAAAACCCGATAGCCTGTCTACTCGCATTACTTTAATAACGCATTAGCTCAATTGACACCTACGATTTACGCAGAAACAGAAATTTTTTCATCGCCTTTGGGGTCATTTTTTTCGCATTACATCTAATTTTATTTATGAATCCATGCTGTTAACACATGAACTTACAGACTGATATCGCAGTGACATATTGTTTTTATTTGTTTAGATGCGAAGGGCTAAAAACACACACGGCACGACTTGTCTGCCATCGCAGGCGCAGCGTCGGACGGAGCGACGATTGATGCGCTGGCGACGCGACGCGTCCTGCTGTCACAAACACACACACACGATTTTCTAATATTTTATTAAATTCGAAAGAAATACGTCAGATACGTCAGCGTTGTTACGACGTTTTGTGTCAAAAATAACATGCGTTGTAGCAGTTTTTGATCGCTTGACAGTTGGGCGGATTATCTGTTTCCAACTAAATAGAAATTCTCACTGAAAATATTTTTTACACAGTTAGACGGCAAACGTTTCTACGTCACTTTATGATCGTTGTAACAGTTTTCTCGACGGTTCATAACATGCAAACGGCTGAAAATATTTGGAAAGTTGATTCTTTGCTTTAAAGCTTAACGAAACATATGGTCTTAGTCTTAAGTCCGTATAAAACTGAGAAACAGATGCATGACCTACATACACATAAGTTAAATCACGCAATGATTTTTCATTTACTATTGATACGCCAACATCTAATTAAACATGACGTAAAGGTGTTATAAACCATATTCAATATCCATTACCTCAACAAACACAAACACGTAGTCTTTCTGCTTATAGGTAGGTGCCTATACGTTCCCAATGTGCTAACAAAACTTTTTATTGCAGCAAATAATAGGATTCATATTCACAGTTCGGTCGTATTCGTATAAAGTTTGGCGTGGTCGCGCCTGTGCGCAGTGTGCGACATAGTCGGAAACTTTCCAACATTCGGTTATAATGCGACTAACTCGAACGGTCGCACCGTGAATGGGCAGCATGTTTTGTTACTTACGTAGATAGTTAAATTCCTATATCCTTTGTAGATAACATTTCTTACTTCGGAGTATCCATTACAATATACCTAAGTTAGAAAGATAAGGAAAAAATGTTGATAAATGGTGCGTTACAAGTTGGTTAACCGATAAAGCGCAATAAACCTTTAACAGTGGTGTGTAAGTAATAGCTCCTTTACTACAATTTGCCTAGAATCTTTTACATTCCGCCTTCATGTAATATAATGGATGTCTTAACTAAGCATCACAAGTACCTACTATTTTACAAACTTACCACGTTATCATGTACAAAATATGTAGTTTATAATGGCAAAAGTTAGGCAACTATTAAGTGGTGGCAGAACATTTAAGTGGCCATCAAACCGTGCTTAGATGGCAATAAGTTAGTATCAAACTTGTTTCGGGACAGGCTTCATTAAGGGGACAACGGGGCAATGCATGGCGTGACGTACGATGGTCAACTGGGCCCAACTCGGCCCGTTAGATGCAAGTGTCGCACATTGAGTGGACGCGGGCTAACTGGACCAACTTTCCTCTTGAATATTCCTCTCGCGCCGCCTCTACTTGTTTATGGAGGCAGTTTCACCCCCGTTTTTGTGGTTTCGCAAGTTAGTGCCGATGGCCAGTTGGGTGTCGTCCCTTAAGATTTAGTTACCGAATTATGGGTGAAGTATAATAGGCTGTTCTGAAACCAAATATTGGAACTATAGGTTGTGTTTTATCGTTCGTTATAAGTAAACTACACTAGAAATCTACAAGATGTCGTAATGTGTGGTGTTCAAATGCCGACTACCTCTCAACACCTAAATAAGTAAAGTCCTAGAAATAAAATCGATTTGCTACATTTTTCTCCTATCATTTATTCAATAATCGACGACAATTCAACGGATTAACACATTATTGCCACACTTAACTAAGATTACGACGTGAGCATTGTGTTTGTAAAGACAATATTTGTTAAGCAAACATTGGGGGTCGAAGGGCGCTAGTTGTCCATAACATCGAGCGATGCGATGGGGGAGGTAAGTGCAAGTCACTCATATCAATATCAGGCCGCTCGGGGCACTGGGGGCATCGCCTCGTTTTGTTTCACCACTTTTTGCGTAACTTGTGGAGTTGTGGCTCCGTTTTAAACTTTGTAACAAGAGTTATCGTTACAAACTGATGTGCTCTTCTGGGATAAGGGTTATAGTTTATTTTCGGTTTTGTTAAAGTTGTGGTGGTGTTATTTTCACAGCGTCATTTACACGACTTTTGCAGCAACCGAAACTAAACATTGGTCGCTAACAATGACGTTCAAAAACTTCAAATATTTACGAGCGATAGTCGGGACAAGGCGAAGAAAATCGTAATCATACTTGTTACTACTTAGTCACAAATCAGTCTGTCTCGAGTGTTATAAGACCGCTTATCAGTTAGCATTCATGTGTCAAAATAAAAATTAATCGGGATCAAAATTGTTGTATGAAACTATTCCCAATGTCCGCTCTATAAGTCTTTTAGATCTCTTTGATCGCATACTAATTACTTCAATTTTTCGACGATGACCAACTTATGAAGAGCCATATTTCAAAAAAGAAAACAAACTTTCAAAGTAGCCACTATATTCTCAAATTTATACCTATCTACCATGATTACAAAGAAAAAGATGTTTCACATCAACTTTCACCTCGATATTAGTGGAGTAATGACGTCGGATGGCATACAAACGGTACACAGCGCGGCCGGTGCAGCTCTCGACGTTTTTTCCTCTATTTGTCGTAATGGCGGGTAGGTAAGGGGGGTGAGGTATGTTAGGGGGAGGGGTACCTTCCTGCACTACTTCTACTCGTGTAAAGTTCCCGCTTTGACGGTAGGCATCCGATTGCGGTGACGGAGCACCGTTACATTTGCATTGCATCACTGCTGGTATGGTTGGCAGAAATATCTTTGTTAGAGACGAATAGTTTTTTTGCTAGTGGCTCTGTTTAAGAATGTGTGTTTTATCTTACTTTATTTAATATAGGTACCGGTACTAAGTTTGTATTTGCATCTGAACTAATATTAAAAAGAAAAAAGATTAGATTTTTGTTTGTTACGATTTAACTCAAGAACTACTCAACCGATTTTAAAAATTCTTTCACCATTAGAAAGCTACATCTTTACCGAGTAACAAAGGATATTAATAATATATTTGATATAATGCAAATTATAAAGGAGAAATAAAAATGAATGGATATTTTCAATGCTCAAATGTAATTAATAATATTAATTACATTTGAGTAATTTGTCAATGAGCTCATGACTAGTCGTTTTGCTAAAAGAAAACTAAGGTATTGGAACATTTCGGATTCGCCACTGTGTGTCTAATCTACTAATCTACATAACTGATTTAACCCAGACAGTCTCCTACTGAATCTTTATTTCACCACAGTCGATTTTTGATGCCATGGTGACGAAAAACTCGCAAAGCGTATGTTACTAAAAAACGAATAAAATTAGTACTTACAACAGTCTTTTTTATAACCGCTAAAAAGTACTTAATAGTTTTTAGTTTAATTTTGCTTGCTGTCTTTACTCAGTCCGCAGTGATTTGGCACTTTTGACCCCAACCTACTCTAATGTTTCTGTCTGTTTGCAAAATAAAAATCAAACGTGGTCTTATTTCTCTGTATTGAATTATTATAGCGTCATGCTTACGAAATAATTATTTATTTGGCAGAAGTTTAATTGAATGTTTTAAAACCTTCAGAATAAAAGTGTCCGTTCATTTTTATTAAATAAAACAAAGCATCATTTCAGTTAACATTTACTGCAGTTGTAAAATAAATAAAAAAAACAACAAATAGATTTCAAAATAAATCACCAGATTAACGTCTTCCATATTTTCTTTTTATGACTTATGTCTGCGAGTGCCAGCTTTTAATTTCGCCCAGTGAACGACTTCGATTTTCCTGCAGTTTAAAAAAGTAACTTATCAGTTAAAAAGAGCGGGACAGCTTTATTACGTTTCTGTAGCCAAAAAGAGACGGAAGAGTGCACAAGAGGGAACGAAAAATAAAACAGGGGAAGAAAGTTAAGCGTCCGTGACTTTTCAAGATTTTTTCGGCGTTTATTTTTTAAACTTTACGCCCGGCGCAGTTCTGTAGCGAGTATATAAAAGCGAGCGTTTTCCGATTTGTCTTTTGTTTTCCTCTTTTATTTATTTCGTTCCATTTCTTTTTATAGACGCTACGGGAACTCGACGAATAGGTTCGCTTTTTGTACGTTCGCTTCGTAATATATTTCATTTCAGCGGAGAGACCGGTGCGCTGATTACTACGGTCAGTGAAAAAAAGAATTAAGTATTCAATATGGGGTTCAGACACCCTTTACCACCATTTCCAGGGTCGGGGGACCAGGACCGCGGTCCCGGCTTCCCACTTATAAATATTTTTGAGTGGTATTTTGGGACCACAAGAAAAAAATGTTAAAGTACAATCCCCGATGTTCTCACGTTCACAATAAAAATAGTCCGACAGCAAATGAAATCTATATTAGAAACAGTAATAGGTTCATAAGCAATAATGAAAGTAAACTTCCGAACCCCCTAATTACTGTAGAAAGACCGAAGGTAAATAGTACGAAGGCGCTGTTCGATCATCCATCACTGATAGAGAGCCGCTCTTTGTGGCCACCGACCAATTACTGGCATGAAAATTAAATTCACGAAATCTAATTAAGAACAAATTGTTTTATTTATTATGATGCGTCGGGGTCATTTGTTCTTGTCGCGGTGTGCGCTGCGCGGCGCCCGGGGCGGGTCCCCGGCTGTCCGAAGCGCCCATCAAACGAAGCCCGAGTTTTTTGGACGATCGAGTGATGCGCCAGAGACAGTCAACGCCATTGGGTGATGTAATGAAATGGCCTGGGACCTTGAACTCGCTGAAGTAAAACATCGTTTAACGCTGAAGTAAGTATCCGTATATGGCATATCGAGTTTTCAGAAAAAGTCAGCTTTGTGGAGTGTTGTCTCCGTCACAATACACGTGTGCAATAGCCTCTTTCAAACGTTTATAAGCTAGTAACTGTTCTTGCTTGCGAGCGGGAGATTCGAGACCGTCGATGTACGATGGGCTGCATCAATTGGGTACCCCAGCTTCGAAGATAGGTGGTTTCAAGAGGGGTGCCCACATCATGAAGCTGACTGTACTACCGAGTTCATTGACGTTTTGTCAGTAAAGTCGGACATACAGTCGCACATATATCGCAAATCGTTTTTTTTTTAACGTCTTTGTAAGGCGTCGCCTTTGTGTCATGCTTGTCCAACATACTCTGTCTAAAGTTCAATGTGTCAAGTTTAAGCCCGGATAATACACCTATATAGTTCAATTTTACTATCATATTTCCGCACTTCCCCATGGGTCGGTATGACGTATATGTGTAGTAGAGGTTCGACCAGTAATGCCCTCATTTGTTATGTTTGCAAAATGGCCGTATTACTGCCCGCCGACAGCCGACACAAAGACTGACAACGTTTTATTGTGAGATTGCCTACAAATGGATCGTAAATCTATTATTTATTTGGCCCCGGCCGTGTGGCTACTTTGTGTTTTCGGAATAACTTCTGAAAATATTGATAGGTGTGTTGATTCAATGTTTCTGTAAGATTACATTTTCATAAAACTTTCTTCGTAGTACCTATATTTTATTTAGTTACATTAATTCCCATTTGTATCCACGTCCAATTTTTAAAATAAATTGTCTATGAAATTTTAAACTAAAGTCCATTTCTAATATTGTTTATTGATTGAACGTGACAGTTAGTAAAAAGCCTTGAAAAAGTTATTAAAAAAAGTTTGTAGTTTTTCACCTTCACTTCACAAAAGTTTTTATTGATCTATCTATTTTGAAAACGCGGTGTTGCGGTTTTGTCTACTATCTGGAGTAAAATACCAATTTAGATTAACCACTGTATTAAATTTTTGCCGAAAAACATTCACTTTGCCAAATGGCTTCGAAATTCGCAAGCGGTGTTACACATCCACATGAGTTAGTACAACAAGCGCGATATCGCTCAGGTGATACATCATTCGCTCGGAAGTCGGGGTCAGCACCGGCCCAGATCCCGAGATATCGCTGACCCACTGATCACCCTGTATCAACAAGGTCGTGGACCTAAGGGCCGGGTAACGAACGAATTACTACAGCAGCGTGTCATAAAAATGCTACTAGCAAAAACTGCCCCCATCCCACTACACTGACCTAATTCAGCATGAAATTATACTAAGATTGAAACAGTGGCCCCCGGCCGATGTCGTATTCACGTTCTGCTCTGGACAGTTCATTTTTAATAATAAATGAGACGAAATCAAGACATGACGAATAAATGAATCCAGAACTTGACGAATAAATGAATATGGAATATGATAAATGGAAGGCTCGGATCCCTCGCGAAGATTTTTTCTTTGGCTCCGGCCGAACGGAAGACGGTGGCTTTTTCCTTTTGTAGCGGGACAAGTTAAGCGTTTTTTGGACGGCCGAGGCTGGCGGTGTGATATTTATCATTTGATATAAAAGTCGGATCTCCAATTGTGTTCTTACTTTGATTTCGGCCACTGGGTTTGGAATTAAATAGTGAGTTGGCTCGATTAATCGTGTGTGGTTTCTCACGCATCATTAGAGGTATGAATGTAATATTTTAGTTTTGAAGTTGTGTCGAAAGTGGTAACATCGGCTGCAGACGCGTGATCCGAACGACCTCGTTGCTCGGCGACGGGAGACGTGTCGATTTAATCCGGCGCGCGTAATCCGCGACTGCACTAGTCACTGCCACGTGGTTCTATGATAAAGTACCCGAGAAGATTATGCAAATTCTTCAAATTCAATCTCTGTCCCTCTCTAACTCACTTTAGACGTGTATATCTCTCCCTTTCTACGACGACGTTACGTTCACCCCACTGACGCGCACGATGTCTGATGGATGATGCGTTATTCCAATAACAATTTGGATATCGTATGGTGAATATTTGAAAGTCAGAAATGTGTTTTATATGAATGGATACTGCTGTTCTGATGCGCTTTCTACGTTTCATAATATATCACATTGTTGAAGTTTAGCACTTTGTCAACTTATGTGCATAATACCTACCTATGTAAAGTGCTCAAGCTGACAGTTTAAGATGAAGAAAAGTGTAAAATTACTACTGATACATGTTTACCATTATTCAACTTCAACAAATGCAATTTCCTCAGAATAGTGGCCGTGGTGTGTAGTAAATGTAGTAATCAAGCATGGGCGATCGGTAAGTAGATGAGGCGAGTACTTGTACGTTAGTTCCCAGTAATCGTGCGAGTCCGTGTGAACGGGCCTTTTATAGCTGTCACACATTCGCTGCTAAATGAACTGTCGATGCTATCGGTTTTTATTATCACGAACTAATATTCACTCGTTTCCTTCAATGTTTTAACGTGATTACTTTGTCATATAGGTTGCATTTCTTGATTGAATTTTGTTACGAGTTTTACACAGAGCAGATTGAGCTGAGCTTATTTAGATTTTTAAGTAGAACGATGTGAAGAAAATGTATGTAGATAAGTACATACATACCGAATGCCTAATCAAATCTCTGATAAGTACACTAGCTATACAACTTCGCAAATATGATTGCCGTCATACACTGGAGAGCAAAATAACCTCCTGTTCCAGCTAAGTTGAAAGACGAAACCCTGAGTCAGAGCAACCTTTATCGAACTAAAACCAACGCTCAACCCGAACATGTAAAATTCAGCACATGTGCTAAACACTGGGTTGACTGTCCATCGAGATTTGACACAGGGTCAGTGAGTCAGCATTACTGCCGACTTTTGCCCGCGAGTTCTAACACATGCACGGAACATGACTGGCAAGAAACTCTGACAGGCATTTTTTAATTGCTTGTAGCATAGACAATTCAATGCTACTGGCAACGAACGACTCAATTCGACGTGTGTTGAGTAATTCTCTTACGTTACGTCTAAAACCAAACCTTGTATTTTTTCGTACACATTTTTTATAGAGTCATCGCTCTAGGTAAATGCTGGTATTTATTCTCATTGCGAGACTCCGCAGTCTAAATAAATTGTAACTGTTATAAACCAGAATAATCATCCAAAGCCTCTGTTATTAAAGATAAACCTCAGCTATAAAAACAAAAAAATAGACTCCATTTACCGAAAAAGCATTAGGCAGTTAAATAAAATCATCCTAATTAGGAATGTAACCGGTTTTCGTAATATTTTCCTAACGAAATATACCTTTGTTTTGCAAAAGCGTCGTGACTCGTGAACCTCGCAGCGGACCGCAAGAGTGTCGGTCAGAAAAGAAAATAGTGCACGTCGGAATAATAACTAAAAAAAAACAAACCTTGGTGGTTTGTCTGTGTGTGTAGCAGGAGTGTGGGTAGGCAGCCTGCTAAACGCAATATAAAGTGTGGTTGTCGTGCCATGTGTAGGTATAGGTAGATATTCCCTCTCCCCGCGCGGTCATTAGTACCGCGGGCCCCCGCGCCCGCCAGGAGAAAGTATGATTTTACTCCTATAAAGCCGTATTTCTACTCCATACAGGAATTCGAATACGCGTCGAGAAGTTCCCGGTTTCCGAGAAGGACATGTGGCGGTTGCTTGTACATAATATCCAAGTTTAAACAATCTCAATATGGCGGGTGTGCGTTAATTTTCTCGTTGTTTGATGTTAACTTACAGGCGGTGGATTTGAACAATGTATTAAAACAATTTGCGTTGGAAAATGTTCCTACTCATTTGTTCACAGCGTAGCTAGATTTTCACGAGTCTACCTTGGCCAAATTTACATGATCCCAGAGATATTTCGGGTGTGAGATGAGATACAGCTAGTAGGTACTTGACCCCCACACATATTCATTTTATATTCTGAAACTTCTACTGTATTTTGCCACAGCCCACAACGAAATAAAGAAAAAATTTAAAGGTAACATTCATTTAATTATGAGCCAGTAATTCATAGAGCGTCCTTCCCTTCGTAATTAGAAGCCATGTATGTTGGAGTAGGTAATATGAATGAAATATATGTATTTATTTAAGTGGAAAACTCACATTTGGTGGTGTGGGTTGTCCCAGCTGTGCAATTAGTGGGACCACGTGTCCCGGGGGAACAACCGCGTCTACGGAAAAAAGGTACGCCGTTGCTGACCAAATTATTGTGAGGTCCTATTGTAGATTATAGGTTTCAACAACTGTACCATGTACACGATAATTACTGTAATAGTAGGTACATTCAATTTTAGACGTGTAGATATGTTACATTCTATAATATATTTTCTGTACTTGAGTTTTTTATTGTTGTTTTTATCAATCGTTGGAAGGTCATATGAGTTTTTTCGGGGAACCCTGATGTGTCATTTTCAATCAAGAAAGGTGAATCAGTTTTTACAAATGACCGAGGTTTTTACCAATCAAGTTTTTTGTCTAAATGACTTACTAAATCATCACGAATACCGGATCCGAAAATCTTTATTGAATATATTACTTTTCTAAAAAACATTTCCCTCACATCCACAAACATTACTATGCCGACAGCACACGTCACACAAGATGAACTTTCATCATACTATGCATTACCCATATCAAGTAAATACATTGTATTTTATTTCTTTATTTGCAGATCACGGCAGCCTCCATCGCTATCACAGAAGGCGAGAGGAGCGCGAGAGTCACCAAAACACGAGGGTCGTTGCCATATCGATTCTCGATTTACACCCGCTGCACCCGAACTGGGTCAAGTGCTGAGGATCACGATGATCTGATCCTGCACGCAGCCAGATATACACAAGATTCATATTATAGTGTATTTGTGTAATTGTATTAGTGGATAGTTTTGTTCTAGAGGAATGGGGCAGGAAGGTTTTAGTGAAGAAACAAGTGTAGAAAATACGTTCCGTCTTTTGCAGAGGGTACTGTTTAAAAGTTTAGGAAATAATGAGATACATACTGTGACGAAAAGGGTGTTTGTGGGGTACGTAAATTAAACCACGAAACACGAGGTTTCGTGGTTTGTTGTCAACGTAAAAATATAACCAATACAAAAAATTAATAAGGGAGGTAGGTCTTGTCACTGAATTAAAGAGTAAACAAGCTTACTAATGTCACACAAGTACCTATTACATCATTATAATTAAAAAATATACGAGTCGAATTAAAAACTTCCTCTTTTGCTTTGTCGGCTAAAAATGTAAATGAATAAAATAAATAAATAAATAATTTGTTTATTTATTCTTTCAAGTTACAAAACTCAAATTATAGATGTTAATGCATTAGGTGTCCAAAGTTGTTTTCTCAAATTGAGTGATTAGTGACTAGATTTTGTTTGAGTTACAGTTCGCGTGTGTCGGCGTAAATAGAAAAGTTATCGATACTGAAATGAGGAGGTTTCCAGTTTTCATTAGGGTGCGATCGGGGCAGTTAGAGCCCTTTTATTATCTGCTCGCCTCTAAATTGCCGAAAAGAAATTCCTCCCCAGGAAAAAAGGGGAACCGGGGACAAAACCTTGTCCTCAACTTAGCTACCAATGGCACACCGTTATTTAAAAATCGAACACGATAAGAGCCGAAATGTTTTTATTTTTTTAAATGGAAAGAATTTATGTTCGCCTTAAAAGTAAATATTGCAATCGATGGCAGTTTACAATGGCGAAGCTTCGATAAGGAGTTTTTATTAGATTTAGGGACAGTTAGGTTTCGGACTGTGCGTGCCTAATGTAGCATTCGATTTTCGGTAATGGTCAGCTGATAAGCAAATGATGTCATTATTGAGTTCGCCTTAGTTTGTATCGTTTGCGTTCCATTTCACTTTCGCGAAGTGAGAGCCTTCTCGGGACCAATAAAAATATCTCGTTATTGGTTGACGAAAATAAAATTTTAGTGTTTTTTGAGTAGTTAAGTGTGATTTTAATTAAATTTCAATGTTGTATCGAAAGAGATAATCAGATGGCTGTCGTCGAGCTATACATTAGAACGGCTGGAGGGTGAACCCGACCCAGTGTGATACACCCCCGGCGCTCTGATAAAGAATTGAGGGTATTAAACGATTACAAATGCTTCGCGGTTCAATAAACAACCCACTGGAGGAAACCAGCGTCTTAGACGAATTACTTACCGTCTAACGTTATTCACGATTCCTTTAAAATAAGTGAGTATTTGTAACAGTTTCTAATGTGAGCGTTGTTTGTGTCTACTATTTATCTTTATTATGCAGAGTTAGTCAAGGGAAATACCTAGTCAATTATGGCAATTGCAGACAATGGGTGTAGTTATGCAATATTGATCATTTTAATTCGTTATATTGCTATGTCGACCATAGGCGAGAACATAATACCCTGAGCAAAAACTAGTCATTAATGAAAACTCATATGTATCACTCCAGATTGATTGTTAGCCATAGAAACATTCAAATTCGTTTTATTTGCACATGGCTGCTCCATACCAAAACATAATCATCTCTTAAGGAGAAAATAATTTGTTAAGGACCACATCATTAGGTACACGTTCACAACTAACAACGGAAACCCTTTTAAGAAAGCAACACGTTAACAACCGCATTCAAACCTAAGAAGTGAGGCGACAAAACTGTTCAGATAAGAGACACCTTCATCCACTCTTATTTATGTAGCCCAGCATCCGATTGAGAGCTCGACGAAAGAGGCCGGGCATTTGCACGGGAACACTTATCTACCCTCCGACCCTACATTTATTTCCGTTGAACTTCCCACAAGCTGATTGTGCATACCTTTGCCTAAAAACCAGTGACTTACAAAATAGCGAATACAGTTCTTTCAAAGTTATTTTACCGACAGCTATTAAGTTGGCTAACCTGGGGTTTGTGTAAAAAAAATGTTCTGTACATTCAAATTCTTAATAATAGTTAGCGGTAAATTAATTGTGAAAGAACTGTAGTGTTCGAAAATACGAATTACAAATTGGTCCGTTTTAGATTTCAAACGTTTTAAACTTTAATCTCTTTGGTAAATTAAATGAATGAATAAAAGAGGATAGAGAACAATAAAATCGAAACAGGGAAATATATAAGGAGGTATTTTTGAGCGGGAGTTTCGTAAAGTTAAATGAGTTTGTTGGCATCGGGTAATCGCGTCTTTGTTGCGTTACTGGATCTGATAAAAAATGTCGATACGCTCCGCTTGATTTTGATATTTATATATTTTGGAAATGTTAATTTTAGATACTTTGGGTTAGATAGTAAAGTAGGAACATTACGAAATTCCCTTTGAAACTGTAGTCAAAACAATTCAATAGAGTCGAATTGTTTTGACTACAGTGTATCTGATCTACTTTTTTCCTATTGAGAGAAGCAAGAAAACTCTTGTCTGAAAACCACAATGAATCCCCCATGTTTAAAAAATTGCAATGCAAAGAAAAGTAATACGTCCCAAGAATCTAATAATCTTAAGTGTATTGTATGTTGAACATAACATTTGAAACCCCTAGCTTTTTTCACGACGATTTTTACACTTCCGTGTTTCCATAGATAAGCAAATACGGGGACGCGTGTGATGGATATTAAGGGCACACCTTACATCATTTGCGTTATTACCCACCGTTCGTCCCCCGTGCGGGGTAGAGGGGGGAGAGGGGCCACAAGACGCGCTCCTTATATCTAGATGTACACCCCCCTTAATATGCTAAAATCAAATTAGTTCCAAAGCGGAGTGATTCCCTCGCAATCGATCGACACTCTCAATATTACGAGCTGAGGGTGGTGAGACGTGCTTTATTTGAATAACATGCGTGTTCCGTTTAATTAAACATTGCATTTTTGAACTATAAATAAGATATAATAGTGTGATGTAATCGGGAGAAGTTGGAGTTGGTTCAAAGCGTCAATTTCCTGCGGGATTCTTGTGAGCGTTTATCTTGGCGGGGATCGGTGTCAGCGGTAAGTCGCGGGTTTCATTAGCACGGTCTTAGCAAATTAACACCCTCGTGACGAGACGAACGAGGCCCGCGTACCCGACGTCGCTCGCCCACTTACCAACTACCCTCACGTTGACGCCATACTTAATGGTTATTTTGGAACTATACGTATCTTCATGGTGACATTTGTCTTGGGTTCGTCTTTAATTGTATTTTGGATGATAGTTTTTGTTGGTCTCTTAAAAAGAAATTCAATGTTATTCAGGAGATAGATTTCTCAAACTGTATTATATGATCAGATATTGAAAATAACTAGTACATTTACTAAGTGAATAAATAATGGTGCCGATTCTGTTGTGCACAAACTAAACTTAATTTAGGCTATTACTATCTTTTTCTCACTAATAAAACGAGAAAGAGACGGACGTAATTTAGAGCTGTCAAATTTAATTCGAACTAATATTTCCATACAAATGAAGGGTGCACGTAAAAACATGTCGACTAATAACACGGTGAAGCGCAAGGCATAAACTAGTTTGACATTTCTAACTTAGTGCATAGCTATAGCCGTCCTTTTCTCGCCCTGCCTTTTAGTAAAAGATAGCAATAGTCTAAATTAAGTTTAGTTTGTGCACAACAGAATCGACACCAATATGTAACTAGGCTTAAGATTGTAACAGATGTGTTACAGTTAAAGAGCTTGCTTTCAACACCAAGAGTTCAACAACATATAGGTCAGGAGCAGGGCACAAATATTTCACAAAATCCAAGAACACACCACACGTCGTACTCGTAGGTACACTCACAAACCAAATTGTAACAGCATCAAACACAGCTACACTCGCCCCAAGAGATGTAGTTGTTTATGCAGCGAAGCTCCTGCGGCTAAACGTAGCTCTGACGGTGACTAATGACGGATGCACTAATAGTTGTGTCGCAGTCGCCAGCGCCATATATCATGCCAGGGTAATGGGGGGAAAACGTCCTATCACCCTCGGACGTGATAAGGTCAAGAATCGTTTGTCCTCACAGATATTTTAGCGGATTTTACCGAATTTTCGCTTTATTGACTGTAATGTGTGTGGGTGAAAAAGTGTGAGAGTTTTTCTTGGATAAAGGCAGATGTAACTTGGATAAGTTCAACGTATTATCATGTAAAAACAAATAGTTGGAAATATAAGCTAATAAAAAAACAAACAACAAAACATCTATTACTCCGAATTGTCATAAAAATAGTTCTCATTCAAAAATAATATGACGTCCATCTTCACTTCATTTACACAGAGCGTAGTAGTAAACAAAATTGATGCAATAAAGTATTAAACACGAACAGCATTAAAATAACGACACGCATCATATAAATGACATTCGTGTCTAAACAAGTCAGCGGTCACATTAGCATTAGCATAAATAAAGCACTTTTGTGTGCGTTCATACTTCATGAAGTCACCATAGAAGAGAGCTTTTTGAATATGAATGATAAGGATTTACAGCGTTGTCATGCCGGGATGTTCGTGAAGTGTCGTAGTGTGTGCGTGCACAGGGATCTCCCTCGGCTACGGCGTAGCGGCGCTACGAGCTCGCTACGTCTCAAGATTAATACATCGTAGAGGCCGTGTTAGTGGTGCAACAATTTGTCTCTATAAATGTTGACTCAGCGAGCGGTTGGCTTGCGGTCTCGTCGCGCGATTAGCCCCGCTAAATTTATTGTTTAATTTCAAAGGCGTTATTAATAACTCGCGAGGTGATTAAACGGATTTCGCGGCTTAGCTTTAAGATGTTCGCATTTGATTTATACGTTAGAGCTTAATATGCGGTGTCGAGGCTTTGTTGAGATATGTGTCGGCGTGAATGTTTTATATCGCAACTAATTATTCGCTGTCTAGCTGTACAGTTATGAAATTTAAGTTTATTTCTATTTCGTGTACCTGTATTTATTATAATAATAAATCTAAAAAGTCAGTCACAGTTAGTTTGAACGTGACGAATAGGTATCGTGATTGTACTTAGTTTAACCTGTCAAGATCACAGCTTTCATTTATCATACGATATGGCGGACTTGATACCAATTCAAGTAAAACCAACCTAAGGTACAGAAGTGTACAGTTACTGTTTTATCAATAAGCACCTATGCTTTGGAGTACAGAAACTTAGTTAATTACCCGCGACCAAGCAAACTCGTGTCCGGAAACCGGACAACACGATACGTCGGGTGTCGCACCCTCGTCTCAGACATGCTCCTGTTTGTCGACAGCCGCGGCGCTACCAACAAAACAACATCACACGTCACACACGCCAATCTCAACCCTAGAACCCACCACGAAGAGTTTAGATTCTGATGACTGAGTAAACAGAGTTACGACGTTTTAAATTAGCGCACGAAGCAAAGATGATCTAGCAACGTTATCCAAATATGTGCTTCAAGTTTTAGTGCATATTGTCGAGAATGTTTTGTAGCCGGCAACAATAGTTGCCGACCGCGATACCACGGTTTATGCGTGTAAGATGATGCTTGTTTGGAACTCTCGCTGATATGATAAATCAGTTTAGAACCACCGAACAGCTCACTCGAGACTCATAGAGGGGTGCAAAATGCCAAACAATCTTGTGTTAAATGAACAAATTGATTATGCAGAATTGTTTACATTGTGGTGTGAATAGCGGGTTGTTAGAAACCGTTAAGTTTTAATCATGTTCGTAGGACATTTTTCATTGCGACGCCGATCAATATCAACGATATGTGTGGTCACACGGTACGACATGAAAGTGTACAGTCGAGCGCCGAGGAGTCGTTTCTTTATATCAAAACGATTCAATAGAAAATATGTTAACAGAAGCCTTAAATCCTCACCGAAAGCGAGTATGAGAACAAATGAAGATCAAACAACATACGCTACCCAACCAGTCCAAAAACAACAATTTCATCGGGGTGTTCATTCAAAGTCTTACTTTCAGAAAAGTGCTGAGCAATATCTCCGTCTTGCACTCACGACCGCCCACGCAGATCTTCTGTCTCTCTCACCAATCACCTAATAGGATTACACTGGACCGTGGCAGGTAAGTGTTTCTAATTGCTGTAAAAATCGGCGCCGACAATGCGCCACAAAGAGGCGCCCAGTGTGCGCCGGGCCTTAGCGAGAGTGATTTATTGATTGGCGCGTTCTTTATGTCGGCTTAGGATTATGTTTTGTTTGTTTGTTTGTTAGTTACTCAGCGGCTCCCGTTTCGTTTGTAGTCGAGTTTTTATTTGATATGTTGAGGATTGCTGGTGGTGTTAATTGTTCCGAAATGAAATATTGTACGAGAATCATTGACTGCTAAAGAGAGAGAAAACAGCGAGCATAATTTTTTTGCAGGCTTGTTAACAGGTCATGGAATGGTAAACCGTCATTAGTTAACTCACCTTTTTTATAACAAAAACAAAAGAAACTTCAAGATTGAATAGATTAGCAACCATAAGAAGAAAAGAAAAACTGAAAACCATAAAATAACTAACACGTAAATCTATGAATCACTTAACCCTATAAAACACACACTTGAGTCCAAACATCGATTTAAACAGTCAAATAAATCCTAAAACATATCGCATTAACGTTTTAACCTTCGGGTGTCGGGTGTATTATTTGGAATCGGCTATAAAGGCACAAAGGCCCAGTTGTCGCCGCATTGATTTATGTCGCAGCGATGATAGCCGGTGCCCCGGTGGCAGCGAAAGTGTTGAGGCCCGCGTAAATCATAGCCGGGAATGTATTGACAGCCAATGAATACGGTTGTTATGGCCGAAAATTATTATATTTTTGTTTTAGTTTCACGGTGTTTATGATTTGTTAATAGTAGATTAGGGTTGTTCAAAGAAAAGGGGTTTTCAAAGAAAATGAATTATCTCAAGGTAAGGAGAGCTTTGAACTAGGAATTTTAAAATTCAACATAAAAAACGAGTGTGTTTAAATTATACATTTACAAGACCGCGTGGTGAATTAATATACAACGTAGGACTTGTAGCCTAGTCAGACTCTCCATGTAAAATACTGGTATTCAGCTGCATGAAGCTGAATACCAGTAGGTATTTTACATAGAGCGATTCTTTTTTAAACATAGTTAGGAAAAGGCAGATGATGTAGGACTTAAAGCCTACCAAAACTTTCAGAGGTTATACTCATTACAGAAGATAAAATCTGCGAATTTAATTATATTAAAAAAAAAAACACACACACAAATGTAAAACGAAATTTGCAGATAGATAAAAGATACTATTTGCTGCTTCAAAACTAAATTTCATAGTAAAATACTTGACTTATTCTAGTTACTATTATAAACAGTGCCTGTTAAGCATACAGCGAGTTATATAAAGGACCTAACTAATGATAAAATTACACATAGAAACAAGCCGCAAATGGCTGCTGTCCAAGCAGCAACAATCATTTGACTCTAAAGTAGAACCTTAACCTAATAATATTAAGTGGAACTCAATAAAACATAATAGGTAGTCGAGAGGTACCTTAAGTGGTGACCAAGAACGGCCCGCCTTTCGGATATCATTCTAACCTAAAATTTACGATCATTTTTCACATAAATCAAAGAAGGCCGACCTCAAGATTTATTGCTATATTTGCGAGATGTGGTCAACTGTGCTAGATAAAAGACTACCTGAGCTTTGGCGTTTGTTCCAACCGTGGCTAATTTTCACAATTTACGACATATTTTTGCATTGAAATTGAAAGTGGCGCTATTTTTGCGCACCTTGCGCGTTTGAGGGTTGTAATGGATAGTGGCCACACATTATGTAAGTACTTTCGATTATTTGTATGGCCTTTTGTCATAAACTTAAATAAAAAGTATAATAAAAAACTATAATAATATTGGACACGTTCTTGACTGATGGCCAGAGAAGGCAAAACACCGGAAGAGTTGGAAAGTAATGGGGGAGGCCTTTGCCCAGCAATGGGACAGAAGAGACTAATTAAAAAAAAAACATAGGACTCAAATAAAACAGGCGAATTAAAGTTGTAGGTACGGTCGAACAAGCTATTTGGTTTAAACTTTACTATGTAATGTGTGGGTTAAACTGTAAACCTAATGACTTGTTCGACCGTACTATAGATAAATCTCTGTCTAAGCATTTAGGCTTTATAGGCGCGATATTATTTTAGGGTAAAGTAATTGAAAATAATTGTCTATAAGACTTATTTTACAAAAAAAAACACGAGCTCCAAAAAATTAGGAGTGTTTCTGATTGATTTTTGCAAATAAATGTTTGCCTAATTTTGTCGTATGTCTTCTAGCACATAACGACCATACTTTAAAAAGATTGCACTCAAAAAATATTGTCTGGTTTGAATTTCCTGCATATCTAATTTAAAAAATAAAGACTGTGCCCACAAAAAAAATGTTAGTTAGCGGTAAGCAGGCAGAATGACAAAGTTCCCATGCCATCATCATTACGTGTAATAGGTTGGTATTACAGTGAATATTTCAGCTGCTTATTTACAGAACGCGATACCTCGCACGCGATTTCGTTAAAACTACAATACACAGACTTGGTACCCATCAAGTTCGTGTGTTGGATTTTCTGTTTTAGAACTTAGGTAAAGTCCTAGGTATAATAAAAAGAGTTGGCTTCCAGTTTTGTTTTGGTAATAAAGTAGAAATTTAATTTGTACCTACATTTTGCTGGTTTGCATGCCTGAGAGTTATTTCGACGGCATGTGAAGCCAAGTCAGAGGCCTAAGTATATGGGTGGCATAAGAACTCTGACACCAGGTTAACCACTCTATAAAGAAATACTGAAACTTGGAGAAGAAGACTGAAATACTCCTATAGAACTATGTATGTAGTTGGTACGATAGAGTGTTTCGGAAGTTGTGTTTGTTTTTATTAACTTTAGTAACTGTCATCGAATCTAGCTAAAAAAGTGTTGGTTTCATATTGCAAAGGTAATCTCGATCATTTTTAATTACTCGTAATATTCCTAAAATAAAAACAGAATTTTAACCATAATATTGATTGACTCACACGATATTCCTCACATCTGGCGTCTTGATATCTCATCCTTCACATTTCGCGAACCCTTCAAAAAACCTTGGTTACATTTAATAAAACCTTTTGTTACTCAAAAGTCATTACATTGAACAAGGAACGTGAAATCGCGAGTGCCTCCACGTCACTCACGATCGTCTGAACAAATTGAGACAGTGCAGGAATAACGCGGCATTGTATTAAAGAATCGAATGATCGATCGTGTCAGGGCGTTCATTTTAATTTCGATCTCCTCCGAGATCGGCCCGGGGCGTGGTAGTGCGAACAATTTGTTTCATGTCCCTAATACGTATATCTATCTCCTCTCTCGATTCTATTGAGAATTGTCTTCTATTCGACGTGTTCGTGGTCGCTGGCTGTCAGTTTTTTTTGTGAAACAACGTTCTCGAACAATAGAAATGTTTAAGTTTCTGGCGAAATCTTTTGTGTTTATAAATCCTTGAAATATTCGCCGCAAATAAGTAGGTTTCCAAAAATAATTACGGAATTTTCAGCAATGTTTTTTGTTGTCTTGTCGCTGCTGTCGTTTTACATAACTGTTCTTTTGTGTCTAAAAATATTCTCAGAGACGTAAAGAAAAAATCAGGAAATGGTATTGAAAATGCCGGATATGCGGCATTTGGAAATAGACGTGGAGTCGGGATGAGTCAAAGTTGGTGAAGGCAATATCTAAGTTTAGGCGCAGGGCGCACAGGCGCGCTCGGCGGCGGCGCGGCGCGGCGGTGCATCGCGCGGGCGTGCATCGCTCGATAGCGCTGACAGTGACGGATTACCCCGGTAGCGCCGGTTCACGGCCGGCTCTGCAGCCCTTGTGTACTAGGGTTGCCGACAGATCTCGTGTGACGAAAGAAGTGACATTTTGGTCGATACATTTGGAAGTAATTGGAAGTAAGTATTTATGACATTTTAAATATAATTATTTGAGTACGAGTAACATAAATGATCTTCGATTAAGTAGTAATATCATACTTGCTACTGTGACGTCTGTTACGAACTTTAATTATAATTTACTTTAAGCATTTTTCTCATGTAAGTGACATTGTGTCTTTTTTGAGAATAAACATCTTTAAACCTTTATCTTCAGTCCAAGTTTTATAATTCAGATGAATTTACCACTCGACTTAAAGAGCGTAAGTAAACTATCTAGACACATATAGCATGTGTTTGGTTTCATCATAATCATTGTCATCAGCCTACTAATGTTTCCACTGCTGGGCTACATGGGACATGGGTGTTTGGTTTATATTAGTAATATCTGGTGATAAGAATTAAGAGTAGATATCTACAGGAGCTTGCGTCTGAAGAGAAGTTTAAAAAATGCACAAGTTTTCAAACCTTTTTCTCTTCTAGCTCATGCAAGGAAAAAATGTGCAACATAACAATTTGAAGCTGGAGTGACCAAAAGCAAGCGCATATTTTTCTCGACATTCTTGTCATTTTGGTTTGGATAGACACCTCTTTTATCTGTTCTGTGGGATAGACTAACGATTCTATCGTTGGCTCTACCTTAGTTAACACAAAAGATAAGTGGGGCTAGAATGTTAGCACGCATTCTCTGGTTTGGTCTAAACTAACCTTCAGAGAAAACCTTACATATAATCGTAACAAAATATTTTTGCAATATACCTACTAAGTTTAGAGTTGAAACGATATGTTGGTAAAATCTGGATGTTCAGAGATTTCGACAACCCTACATGTTTGTGCAAACTTATATTTGGAGTGGTATCATCAGGGTGCCTATAAGCAAGTTTGTGTATAATAATATCTGCAATAATATAACAGCGTACTGTTGTACTTTGTCATTCTTGTGATATTTGTATCACTTGCTTTTGGCAGAGGCTTCTCTCGCTTATAGGTCGAGAATTATTTCATGGGAACGTACTGGTGGGATAAAAATATCCTATGCCCTCAGGTCAAGGTCGCCAAATGTTTTAGAAATACATAGAGACACGAGTCAGTTATTTCAAAGGGGTTTGATTTTTTTGCCAGATGTTTTTCCGCCATTTTGTTTTTTTTTTCAAAGTAGCGGCCACGCATAAGACCTATATTAGCTGGTATCAATACCTACAGACAAGTTTTGTATGATGCAAAATGTTCTAAAGTGTAACGTTTCAGAGATATGAGCTATCAAAGTTAAAATCCATTCACTGATAGTATCTTTGTTGGGAAAAGGCTCGGCGGATGATGACAAATAGTGTCTTCAGCACTACTTTGAATTGATCAGACACGCATAGAACGTGTATCAATCGATAGCTGGCATCACTACAAACAACTTTTGTCTGAGCCAAAATGTTATTTATTTATTTATTTATAACAAACACTACTAACATTACAGGGCAATCCTAATGCGTTAGCGTGGTCCTTAATTAAACTATCTTATAAATAACTATTTTAAATAACATAACACATACAACATTGTTTTTGTGAATTCATTAAGAGAGCAGGTAAATAGATCGATCCTTTCAGCAGTGTCATTCAGTGCGTGCAAGGCGCGCGTCAGTGGCGCTTTGCTGAGCAAGTTGGTTCGTGCTTGAGGCACCGCTAGTAACCGTGGCTTCCGGCGCCGCGATACAAAATTGTCAGGCACATTTAGACATATCTCCTTCAAAACACCGGAATTGAAGTGTCAGGAGAAGATTTTAGGGGTAGGTAGTCATAGGCTCTTCTTCTTAGCAACCCATAGCTTTTGCTGACTTTATTTGCTTTTCTTTTGTAAAACGTTTTTGATGTAGGTACGATCTGCTAGCACTTGATTGCGATCTATTGGCAGAGGAACGCAAAAGTTTAAATATTCTAGTTTTGGTCAGGTGCCAGAAGAAGGTATACACACATATGCAAAGATATATTTGTATCAAAGATCATTTGGCTCAGACACCGTATTGTGTAGTGTTCGGTACTAGTTGAGCCATGTGGCTTCGTTCGTCATAGACCGTGTAGTATTGAGAGACTTCAAGACTTAGGGTACACTTGAAGCAACGTCGACCTTCAAAGTCCTGACATTGATTGGTGATATAAAAGGCGTGACGAAAAATGGCACACTGTTAAGGAGATAGTGATTATTTAAGATACGGGCTAGTCCTTGTTACCTGTAGCAACCAAAAACATCAGAATTTCATTCCCAATGTTTCACCACCATCCCAGATCAGAAAGGAAATCGAAAGGAAGAGCGCTGATTTCTTAACAGCTCTTCCGAACTAATTCTTCAAGAACCGCTTAGCGAAGAAGTAGAGTCCGTAAATGATGTTAACGCGTGCGTTTTGTCGGCGAGACCCCCCGTCGAGCCCCGCGGGAGGCCGCTCCTGTGCACCACGCGTTAATCGCCTCAAATATGAAAATATTATCTATTACACGTTGTAAAACTGCTCAACTTTTATATGAATAGTCTACAAAAAACTGGGAAGGTCGCAAATGTGAACCGACCGAGACGAAAGTGTAGAATCATCGCGTTTGATTGGTCTTGTGATTTATAGAAAGGTGAACGGGTAATCAGTTCATATTGCAACGGTTCCTAGAATTGGAGGTGTCGGTAACCTATACCGCTACACCGGTAGGCTGTGAGCTGTGAGCTGTAGTCCTCTTTTTGTCCTGACAGACGTCATCTCGAAGATTGTGTGTGTAAGTGGCTGTTTTTAGTTTCGAGGATTTACAATTTCGTGATTCGGATGCGGAGTATGAGATGATGAAGGCAAGTTTTTGTATGTTGGCATGATGCAACTATATACCGTATGATATTCACTCAAAAGCTTACGAGATATATTCTTTGACCCTGGTCAGTCTTACTGGCACATATCCATTGGAACTTGCAAAAAAATGTAGGTTTAAAAAATCACAGTATCGTAATTTCTCGCTAATTGTATCAATATTTTCCCAAGCTCAGGCTCGGTTCAGATATGTCGCAATTTGTATCGCTTCCTCATGATGTATCACTCGCCAGGTGAGGGTCGGTTCACACGACGGATGGTGATGGATCATCCACCGCTCATTGTTCTCCCTAACACGCGTTTTGTCCCAGAGACAAATTTGGGGTCACTCCGTCTTTTATCTATCGTTTAATTGTACAAAAAACGAATGTCTCTATCAGATTTAAAATGAAAAAAAAATGTGATGTATTTTTTGTTATGATAATAAAAAAAAACCTTTCGAGTCGTCTGTTGGATAATCTCATTCGTCCAAGTTAATTGGGATTGGATTTAAAATATTACATATATAATTTATATTTGGTAACTAAAATATTACATTACCATTTCACATACGGATATGAATGTAGCTACAGACTGATTGTATGCGCGTTTTAGCACAAGTGTAGTGTGGCCAATAAAGTCAGTGAAGCTCAGTGACGGTTCCCACTCAGAGCTCCGTTCTTTGATATATTTACCTACAAGCTTGTCAGCATGTAAAAATTATGTTCTAAAATGTTCTCACTTATAATTTGTGGTTATAGTGCATGTCGGGTATTCCGTTCCGTTACACGGCATGTTGGAGCGGGTCGGTGGCTCGGATAATACGACTGCCGACGCGTAGCGATACCACTCCCACACCACGACCAACTACAGTTACAGACACAAAACGTCGGCATCGTCGCGCCACACAATTCAATATATTTCGGAGTAATTTGATGTTCATTAAAGAGACTCTGGGACCGTGAACCAGAATACAATGGTTGAATAGCCATTTGTTGTTGCTGTTGAAAGGCACAATAATAATTCCGAAGTTGTTATTCAAGCGGCAGTTAGGCGCACGAAAACGAAACGAAAATGTCCGCGTTTGATGGAGCAGCCATTTTCTTATTGGTGGCCTCTACGCGATGGTGGGGCTTGATAAATGTTTCTGACCGCTATTCGCAGTTTCGAAAGCCTAATTCTGATTACCTACTTCTATTTCTACAGATATGACCACGTACCTTGTTGACTGTTCTTTCTTGTAGTTTTTTTTTCCTTCATCCAGGGGTATTCGGGTACGTTGAGACCGCCACCGGGTGACGGAAGGTCGGGCGCGTAGCCTGGGGGAGTGTGTTGGGGACTGAGTTCTCCGCCTCCTAGTTGAGGTAAGGCGGTCATGAACTCGGCCATGGAAGGTTGGCTGTTGATGAAGCCGGTCTCGGTGCAGGTCTCGAGCATGGGGTGCGGCGCGCCGGCGGTGGTGACGGCGGCCAGCCAGAACCCGTTGCCACCATGCTCCATGCGCGGGTGCTCCTGCCCCGGCGCCGGCCCCATCGGTGGCGTGTTCCTCGTCTTCACGGCGAAGTCCTCCTCCATCTCATCGCGCACCCCCATGCCAACTCTCGTGTGTTGCTTCCCTCTGATGGCGGGGAACTCTTCGCATTTTATCTTGCGCACCAGTGGGTTAGTGTCGAGCGGCAAGGCAGCGGTGTTGCATATCTCTTGCATCGCTGTATGTGTGCCACGCTGCCCAGCGCCTGATCATTCACGTGACGTGTTCGCCTTACGTTTGCCCGCATGCGTCATTTTTGGTCACACATCGGGTTTATTTAAAACGGAGGTTCTTGTTTATGATTGCTGCACTGGATGTTGACAGTAGCAGCATGGTATCTGGAAAAAATGATTCGTTATTTAATCTGGGGAAACTGAGATGACGATCAAGGGGTAGGTAGTGTAAAATCACATTGAACTGACAATGTTGCAAAGCAAACCTCGTGAACAATTTGTCATCATTGGCTTTAAATCACAAATTTTGCTTACAGATTGAAATCAAACAGAACAGAATAAAGAAAGAAGGACAAAAAGTTAACCTACTGAAAAGTTCGCAAAACTTGACGTACTACCAGCCAGGGCTGATTTATTTTAATCAAGAGAACTAAGTACACAATAAGCCGGAGCGATGCCTCATCGTCCTCAATTTGACGCAAATAGAGAGGCGCCAAATTAAATGTAACGGGAGGAGGCTGTCTCGCGGTTATTTCGCAATTATCCGCGGACATTCGACATGACGCGGCGTTGTCGAATCATTTGTACGTGAAGCCGTGATGAACCCGCGAATAATGAGCGAACCAAATTGTTTATTGTAATTTAGAGGCCTCATGAACTGTTGCACGTGACCGACGACAATGAAGCTATTACATTTTTATGAACACCACTGAAAATTATGAAAATATAATGCTCAGAAGTAGATAGAATGAAAATTATGTAATCGTATATGTTTATTTATAGTCTCATTGGTATGTTACCTACATATTGTGCTGTTACGTAATTTCAACAGTCAGTATTAAATGTGATACGGTACATAATGTGGGATTCCACAAAGTACAGCTCAGTTTCACTACATGTCAAGTAGGTACCCAACAGATGATAAAAAGATCCTCTTTAGCACCTGCGAGATACTCTTGATGTCTTGACGTTCAAAAGATTGACAAGCGGTATCTACTTTTACGTGCAGCTACGCAACGCTAAAGGGAGGTCGAGGTTGCGGACGTGTGGCGTCACTTTTATAGCGCACATGTTGTGGGCTACCACCAACCAGCCCCAACCGAACGAGATGTAAACTCGAAAATGTTCGCAACGCCGATCGCGCTGTTGGCTCAACGTCAATTAAAATTCAAAACGCGTTCGGAATACGATTTTTTCCACTGGAATTTGCGGTGCGGCCCGGAGAAATGGCGGGAACGCGCCTTTTTGTTTTATTTTATTTTTTTGAAAATGGAACGGCTGGCGGTTAAACCTATTTTAATGCGTATGGGTTGCTGTGTGTTTTGAATTAAAAATGTTGTGTCTGTTCTCTTTGCGCGCGGATGGACAATGAAATGTAATTTCCTTTTCGAGAATGGTGTTTTAATTTGTACGTGTATAGGAAATTGTACATGCTGGTGACTGTGTCATTCATATACATTATTTTCTGACACAGTTTACTTTCAAGTCAGCAGTGCAAGTACGTAGGATTCGATAGGACTCGATTAGATAAATTTGACAGTCATTCTCGATAAAATGAGTTTTTGACTCGATAAAACCTCATTTTATCGAGAATAACTGTCAAATTTATCAACACGAGTCTTATCGAATTTTACGTACTTGCACTGCAGGCGAGAACCTGATTCTTTTGCATGCACTGAACACCAACAAAATTTAAATCTATTTCTCCCTCTCAAAACTCAATTTACAATTTCCACAACTAACTCTTTCACTAAACCAGGGCTTTTAAGAAAGCAAAGGAAATTTTAAAAGTCCCCTTTCCCCTTGTTTCTCAGCAGGGTTCCGCAGGTTTTACGCCGCGTTTCACTTTACCGGCGCCCTCAAGGGGCCCCCTTAAAAAAGCATAAAACGTGAACAGAGCCTACTTATGAATTTGTTTATGGCCCCATTTTTAGAAGACGTCGACTTCAAAATCTGGGAGCTTACGAAATAACAATATTCCTAATTTAATGCCTCTAAATCTTTATTGATACGAGCAGTTTATGTTAGTAACATAAATAGGTGAAATGAAAAATCTGAGAAGGTTTTTTCTTAGGCTACTTTTCAGACTTTTAGGAAATCTTATGCTCTAACTAATTGCTAGACCGTTACAACATTCAACCGGTAACATTAATGATTAGTCCATTAATTTGATGTCTGCCAATTTGCCAAAACTGATCATGCTAAATGACCGTGGATGTATAATTTTATTTAAGAAATTTATTTATTTTATTTTGCAAAAAAATACAATTTAACCTGACCCAGTCAACAAGAGTCTTGCAATCCAACTACGAACACGAACCTCAGAAATCAGTCATTTTCAAAACTACAATTAATTTCCCTCTACAATGTACCTAGGTTACAACAAAAAAAGTCATGTAATATAGGCAAGGGATAAGTAGCTATTATCGTCAATTTAGTTATTTATACATGGTGTGGAGTAAATAAGCCAACATCTGCGTGTCGGCGTCCAAACTAGTGGTTAGGGTCCAATTTGCTGGCAGTAACGATTTCCTCTTCAGGGAATCGAATGGCGTGCGTTCGGAGGCCGCCCACCTACATACATACATACATACGTAGAAATATGTATAACTGTATAGCACAGTAAAAGAGGCTTTCGTTGTGGTTCAATGTACGGTTGCTCGAAGAAAGCTCCAATTATTGTGGATTTAGCATGTTCGAGGTTGTGAAAGACGGTATGTAATTCTGGTTCGTGCATAAGCACAATGGAGTAAATAGGTTTGTTTTCTGAGAAAAAAAATCCTTATTTTTTATAGGTCTGGGTAAAGTGACATCTGCAAAAACAGAAGTATTTATTGTGAACTGTGACAGCGACACTTACAATACTTAAGTTCAGATAAATCCAAGCACTGAAAAGGCTTAAAACGACGAAATACGAAGAAAGATATTGACTAACTTATATTTCAATTCCATTTTGTTTGTGTGGCGAATCTTTTCGTGGTTTCAAGCAACAGCTTTTTATTACTATACTATACTTACTTATAACAAAAAAAAAATCTGTCCGTCCGCTTGTTCCGTCTAATCTCCGAAACGGCTGGGTCGTTTTTGACGGACATTGTTAAAAAAATCAGATTCAAATAGGAAAGTAATCTTTTTAAAATAATTGAATGCGGACGATGTTTGCGGGCAACACCTAGTTATTTATTTTTGTGTCTATCCAGACACACCGATACGTCTTTCTTTGATACTGTTTCTGTTTCCATCTAACATTGTACTAAAACACAAACAAATACGAACGGTCTCTCAACAGCTCAACAATCTGCAGTACATCCATCGACAACAACACAAGTACATCTCGGCCCGTTATTGCTGATTATTAGCCAGTTCTCACGCGACACGCACGTACAATCAGCAACAACAATTGACCGGCCGCTTGCTTATTTGTCAATCTGTATTATTGGTCGTCATCAGTATGGTTGTACTGTACCTTGTCCTTTAGTTGGAATGCAGCCGGCATCGGCTAAGTGGTAGGGCTTTAGACAATTGATGCGAATAACTAGGTAGGTTGAAAAGGAAATGTGCTGTATTTATTGTGGGATCCTATCATGCAATGGATTGTAAGTAGTATTAAATTACCATGGACTATGATCACGCAATTAGAATAGTATCTCTGAGTGACAGTACTTGAGATTTTCGTCAAAGACATTGTTGCCTGACTCATTCACGTATTTCTTTCATTTGATTTTTGAAAGTGAATATTCTGTTAAGCACTTTTTGAGTGAAATAAAATCATCGAACTCGCGTGACCGTCACCTAACGTTTCGCGTAGCCGTAGAGGATCGGCTACGAGTTTTCACTTCTATCGGTAGTCCCCAAAGATTGCTTCGCATGCATGTTTGTATTTCGATGCAAAGAAAATGGGAAAAAAACATGATGATCTTTACATGGTGTACCTATGAGCATTTTATTTAGTAGCTTCGTTGGGTATGTTTCAGGCCTCAAAATGATTTTATGATGTAACCAAGTGAGTATAGTTCCTCCACGGTAAAAACATGATTATTAAACCAAAGAGATTCCCTAGAGAGATGAGGTGTATGGTGTATGATACCATAGGATTTACAGTAAGATTTAAATCGACCAAAAAACCAAAGGGAACTTTGAACATAAGTATGTTCTAAAAAAATCTCACGAGTGATAATAATTCTCAAGTCGCTAAAAGAATAAGAATATTAAACATAAAAAATAACGTGAAGCAAAACAAACAATGTGCGCTAATAAGCTAAAAACATGTAATTTGCAAACGGAAGCTTTGTAATTACAGTGTTATTAAACAAGCTATTATGCGTATGCGCAGGATTTTGTGAGGCGTAGCGTTAACTATGATACTGGGAACAACGTGGGCAATGATTTGTTGAAAATATGAAATGGAATGGCAATAAGCAAACTATGCAACTAAGCATAACTATATAGCATCATATTACCCAGAATTAACTGGGTTGTGTTTCGCTACATGTAAAATACTGGTACCTATTGAGCATCCGGTTAGACTGGAAGCTGACCCCAACATAGTTAGGAAAGGCTAGCAGATGATGACGTTCCCAAACTTCCTTTTTTTCGGAATAATCGAAGAAAATTAGGTGCTAAGGAAGATTTTTTGACAGAAATGAAAAAATTGACTTTGCAGTGAAGAAATACGGGTTGTTTGAGGTAGAGCAGTGTTACATACATAAAGCAGAAAAGTCCAATGTTTTGAAATCAGCCAATGAATTTGACACAGAGATACTGACCAATGAGTATTTAGAATTTATTATAGAAGTAGCAAAGTCAAGGCGAATTATTGGGAAAAAAGCGCAAAGAAGCAAAAAAAGGAAGAGAATAAAAACAAGTAAAGATAAAAGTGAAAAGGGATCATATTTAAATTACGCAACTAACACTTCGCCGCGATTTCGTACGCGAAAATTGTTGTAACTAGATTAATTTGTATGATATCAATATAATTTATAGCTTATGTTACTCGGTAAAGATGTAACTTTTTAAAGGTGAAAGAATTTTTAAAATCGGTTGAGTAGTTCTTTAGTTAAATTGTTACAAACAAACAAAAAAAACTGTTTTTTTCCTCTATATAATATTAGTTTAGATTGGTAATTGCTTCTTCAGTTCAGTCTTTACTGTTAATTTCTGTAAGAGCTAGCTTGGTTCGTAGATCAATAATTTTATTGATCTACAAACCAAGCTAGCTCTTACAGAAACTAGTTACTCGAACTCCTATTTACTCTATAAAATCCCGCCATATCGTTGACACTTATTTTCAAGAAAAACATAGTAATTTAACATACGACATCAAGTGAAACTACTCGTAAGAAAACTAAAAGATAGTGGTACAACACCATTAGAAATTTCCCTATTCCACGTGGTATTAACTTTCTATTTTCTTCCGATCTGACCATGGCTAATAGGCAAAATAATTATTATTTTTTTGTGGAGTCTGCTTATTATACTAGTTATGTATCTACTTAAGAGCGTGAGGTGAGGTACAACAACCGGTTGACATGAAAACCGACTTTGACAGCTGCAATTTCTTAGTAAATGCATAGTACCTAGGTTGGGTCACAAATAACTGTGTGATGTGGCTGTCGTTATAGAAGTGAGACTGTCAGCTGGACTGGTAGAGATAAATAAAAACTTTTTTTGCAAAAAATAAAACCGACATCAAAAAACACAAAAAAAGTGAAAAATAACTTTAATTTCTGAAGTTTTTTGTCACCGACTTCTTAAGTTAAAGTTATTTTTCACTTTTTTTGTGGTTCACTTGTGCTTCTGGAAGGGGTCTTCACAGCGTACCGGTGTGATGTTATGTTATGAACTGGTGTAAACAATAGACAGACATGAGATTTCAGCAATTCCAGTCCATTTGCCATTATTTATTGAGGAGTTCCGTTGCCTATCTCCGAAGTTCTTCATCAGATCTTCACCAAATTGAAATGGGACCACTTTAAGAAAGTACTCTTCCAAAAACTACCCAAATAGCATCAAGTGTGCCTATAATATTTGAAGAGTTCTCTCTATTTTTTCAGGATCCCACCATCAGATCTTGATTTGATGATTATGGGAGCACCTGGGTAGCATACCCTTTCAAACAAAAGAATAATAATTCAAATCGGTACCGCTGTCTTCGAGTAATCGGGGAACATACATAAAAAAAAACCAAAAACAAATTCCGACAAATTGAGAACCTCCTCCTTTTTGAAGTCGGTTAAAAATAAATTTCGCTGGACATTACAAACAGCGCCATTTAGTGCCACACTAAGTAACGAGGCTTGTGTTGTGGACACCACATAGAGTCGTTACAGGAAGTCAGTGGCCCAAAAATCTTAACGTAGAAACTAATTCGCGTCGCCCCACGCCTACGCTACTGGAGCCATCCTGTAGGACCAACCTGAACAAGTTTGCCCCCTTGTCACGCGCCATAAGACTCTTAAATATTATTTCAGTCGAGGTAGATATATTTCACTGCAGCCTGATGCAGTTCACAGGAGTTACACTGAAGTGCATTGAGAATGTATAAAGATGATTGTTTAATTGTAGGTATTTTTTAATGTAAGTCTGTTTATTGTTTTTTTATTTGTAAGTGAGTTAGAGGTATCTTGATAGTAACATCGCATTGGCGTTATAGCTGTTAAGGTGTTATTTGTATAATTTTAAATAAATAAATAAATAATTGAATACATATTTAATTAGTAAATTTCTTGGTTTTACAGGTTGACACAGCAGAATAATCTATCAGAATGCACCTAAGTTCAATAATAACTAGTGAAAAGCTTTTATAAAGAACTTCAAGGTTGCGATTACATTATATCATCTTTGATACATATATTAAATAAGAATAATATGAATCCTTCAGATCTACACTACATTATCATCTGATTACTAATTAATTGTGAGTATCATTGTGGAACTGACAATTATTGACCAAGGTATGAGCTTTGCTTTTGTTACATTACAAATACATGGCATTTTTAAAAGCTCATTAGTTCTGAGTGATCCGATTTTAGAATAAAAGGTAGTATTGTGATGAACATCTAATTCAGGATTAACTAATGAATTCAACCTGGTATATATGATTAAATGTGTATTGGCAATAGAATACATTTCAGAAAAAGCTTATGGGTGCTTTTTCTGATGTAGCCTAAGCTTTCTGTGAAGTAACACAATAGGCTTGTTTCCACCATCAATAAATTGCAAATCTATTTAGTCCGTCAATTAGAGTATTGGAAAATAATGGACACGTATTTTTTGTTTTTGTAAATCAACGAATATTGACAAAGATAAAACGCATCAAAACTCGGAGTGGGGGCTCGTGACGTCACTGTTCGGTATCAACTCACTAAGAATGATACCGAACAGTGACGTATTGGGAATTTTAAAAGCGTCGTATCTTCGTCAATTTTGGTTTATGTGACAAAAGAAAAAATACGGGTCAAATATTTTTTGATAATCTAAGTGACGGACTAATTAGATTTTTTCAGTTAACAAGCCTATTGATTGGTTGCAGTTGAAGCTGAAGGGAGTAGAGTCAATTGTAACTTTTCTAAATTACTTTCATAACAATATCTTTTTCAATATACTTCCTCGAAAACTGGTTCTTTTCGCACTACGATTAGGTTCAAAATGCAGTGTATTTCACACGCGTGCATTTTTCATGTTTCTTCCACACATGTGCAGAAAGCAAAATTGCCACAGATAACTATACATATACTAAGTCCAAATTGGTTCATTGCATAATTAAAAAAAACATTCACCTCTGACTATAGAGAGTCAGAGGTGAATGTTTTATTCAATTTCGGAAAAGCGATCTACGTCTTTCTTTATAACATTTTTTGAATATTCAAATTGTGTTTATAAATTCAATATCGTAGATAAACATGATTATTTATAACTAATATTTACTTTTATAAACAAATTAACATTTATTTGTGTTCTAAATATAAAAAAAATACTATTTTTTATATTAGGCTGTATAATAGCTTCATACCTTTGCTTCTCCTTCAACCTGGCGAAAGCATATCGCGGAAAAAAAAATTAAATCATAGTCTTGTAATAATTCATGACACAAATATATTAAGTGCATTCTTTTATTTTATTTCTTCAAAAGAGTATTGAAAAACACTACGTGTATTGTCATTTTTGGTAGCAGTTCTCGGCTCAAAAACACCCTCGCCTTACGGCTCGTGTGTTAATACCGCCTTGAACTACAATAACAAACTTTCTCCACTTGTATCAAAATGTACTATTCTTCAAAAGTGTATTGAACAACGTCGTTTGATACACGTGGACATTCGTAATAATTCATGACACAAATATTTTACAGTCATTTATTTTATTTCCTCAAAAGTGTATTGAAAAACGTCGTTTGATACACGTGGACATTTGTTATTGCAATTCTCGGCTCAAAAACACCCTCGCCTACGGCTCGTGTGTTAATACCGCCTCAAACTACAATAACAAACGTTCTCCACTTGTATCAAAATATATTATTTCTTTTTTTGATTATCGTTTAAAAAGTAAAGATCCCGAATTTTGTATCTACCTAGAGCACTCTTTCTGATATTCATATCACTTCAATGGACATACAATTTTTGTGAAAGGATCATTGTACGACAGCGCTTTACATTGCTTAAGCATTATAGTTGAAGTAACATACCTAGCACATTTTAAGATTCATTTATTTGACGATAGAAGAGCAAATCAAAGGACCAGAAAACCTAATCCAAATAAAAAAATACACTAAAAACAAAGCCAGAAGGATTCTCTTCCAAAACCCATGATCCCGATATTAGGTAATAAATAAAGTTTAACAAGGCCAATATGAGGGTGTATTGTGACAAAGTGTGTGGAGTTGGTGTGGCGGAAGGTATGCATCATAATTCTGCTCGTAAACGTCGCGGGAACATCAGCGGGACCGCGGGACTGGGGCAGGCTGTGATTCGTGATGGATCGCGGGAAGGGAAACTGTAATACATTGGAAAACTGCTGCGGGAAAATCATATGAGGTCGTGATTAATGCACAGGAAACACGTATGTTGTGTGTGTGTAATATGACTGTTTGGTCTTTTTGGCATGATTACCGAAAGGACCAAAATTATTCGGAAACTGTTATATGGAGGTAGTATGTTTCGTGGAATCCATTTCAAACAGTTTTTTTCATCATACTCACATGATTTGATGCTTCAACGTATGAGAGAAATTCCAATTATTCTGTTTGTTTGTTTCTGTTGGACACTCGATGCAGACACCTCTATTGCAATTCAAAGTAGGTTGAATCTAGCATATGAACAAACAGTAATGATTTTAATCCATGGCTGGTTTAATCATGTTTCTAGGATTTCCTTCAGATTCCGTAGTATGGCATGCTCATACGATACGAAATGCAGAAAAAATATGTAACAGATACTCATATATTATTTTAGCTTCACGAGTCGGAAGAATTCAGGTCGTGATTTGTGATGTGATCGATCTTGTAGTTTCTACAGTAGAATATTTTCCATGGGGAATTCAATCTTTCTGGTTAATGGATTAATACTTTCATTCATTTAGTTCTGGAGAGTTCTGCACACATAAGAACTGTACACACTGCAGATGAGCATCCAGAAAGCGAACCCTGACAAATAACCTTCTGAAGTGTGTGTCAGAGACCGCTGTCAGGTCCACCATCTCTCCATACATTGTTCATTACATTTAATTAAGAGCTCATGCCTAAATAATAACAGTCGAGGGTCGATGTTAAAGTTAAGCCGCGCTTGCCTAATTGGTCCGTGGATGGGCAACAATCCATTACGAATTCACCCATACCGAGTTTCCTACATGCTTCAGAAAGCGCGTAAAGCCGTTCCGGATGTCAGTGGTAGATCTTTGACAGTCGTTATAGGTTGTCAGGCTGAAAGACTGACAACCAGTCATACCAAGGGTTACCCGGTATGTACTAACTGGGTTGTGAAGGTCAGATAGGCAGTCGGTTTTTGTAAAATACTGGTATGTATCCATGTATCTGGTTGAACTGGGATGCGACCACAATATAGCTGGGAAAGGACTAGGCACATGCTGATTAGCATTCATTACATTGATGAACACAATCCTGAAAACAAGCAATATTTTGAAATTGTAACATAATTTTCTGCATTTTCGAAACCCTTTTAAGATAGGTTTATTCGAATCCAGAAAAGGACGTTTCAAGAGTTCAATGATTCTATATCTGGAGCCAGTTAATGTACCACATATTTTTAGAGACGAATATTTACAAGAATACTTGGTAACGTTATTAAGGTCGATGTCCTTTTAATTACTGTGCAAGACATTGAAATTGTAGGTAAGTACGTCATGTTTATTTGAGACGGTTTCATTTACCTGCTTAGTATCGTCTGTGTTGTAACAATTATGTTTTACAACCATTATAAATACATTACATAGGGTTGCTACTATACTCGTAAATGAGATTTTCGACAAGAAATATTTCAGTAACGTAAACATATATATACGAATCTACCTTGATCAAAATCGTCTTTATACCTCGAGGAAATCAAGTTCTTCAGAGGAAGAACAAAGTCAAAGGAGAAGATTTCTTGAGGCAGTAAACATATCAGTTTTGGACGAATTGTATTTCAGAATACATATTATGTATTCTCAGGCACATGACAACATCCGTACAAAGTAAATTCAAAACTGCATTCAAAGATAGGTACTTACTTAACGTTGTCCTCCATATTTTTTTCAAATACTTTTGTAAATGTGTGTGGAAGGAATCTCCAAAATTATACTACCAATTTAATTATCGTTTACAAAAAGACAAACAAATACTAACTTCCCTTTTTCATTAGATTATACAAAACTTTTGTATTACTCTCCTAATTATTGTAAGAGTCGTCGGAAGAGTTCCATCGTGATTGAACCGGTGATGGATCACGGAAGGGGTGTGAGCGTCAACCCTCAGTTATTACTTAACATCGGTATACACTTACAAGTACTGTCTTACTCTTTATACTGTTGTGGGAATGTTTGGTGAAATATATGGGGTGTTTTGGTTTTCAAAAACTAGGAGTGAATGGATCTTTTTTGTGAAAAAGTTGAGAAACAAAGCCGGAAATTGGAGTAGTTGGTAAATTACAGTGAAATACCAATTATCACGCATCTATTGGTTTGTTATCTATACTATCTATACTAATATTCGCGAGAGCAGCGGTGGCCCAGTGGTGGCGGCCCCGACTTACGTTCAGTAAGTCGTGGGTTCGAACCCAGGCAGGCGCATTACTTTGTGTAATTTATTACATCACCGCTGCTCTCAAAAACGGTGAAAGAAAACATCGTGAGGAAACCGGCATGTCCTAGAACCATAAATTCGAAGACATGTGACATCTACCAATCCGTACTGGGCCCGCGTGGTAGATTATATAGCCCATTCCCTCTCATAGAGAGGAGGCCTGTCCCAGCAGTGGGAACATTAATAGGCCGATGATGATGATGATGATACTAATATTATAAAGCAGAAGAGTTTGTTTGTTTGGTTGAACGCGCTAATCTCAGTAAATACCGGCTCGAGTTGAAAAATTCTTTTTGCGTTGGATAGTCCATTTATCTAGGAGGCTATAAGCTATATAACATCACGCTATGATCAATAGGAGCGGAGCAGCAATAAGAAATGTTGCAAGCGGGAAAAAAGCTTCCGTTGAGCAGGCGATGCGTTGTGATATCAAAACTTCACGCGAACGAAGTCGCGGGCAGAAGCTAGTTTAGAATGAAAGAAATAATATGAAGAATATATAATGAAATGAAAAGAAGTTTAGGAACGCCTTTTAAAATAAGTTTTATTTTTTATTGAAATACGGTTTTGAATTCATCGAGAAAAAAATATGGCATCTTTATGGTTACATATCGAAAATAGTACATTATCAGGCATTCGTTCATTGTATTAAACCTATTTAGTGATAAACCTAATTTGTGATCATCGTCTTCCTAGCCTTTTCTCATCTTTATTGGGGTCGGCTTCCAGTCTTACCGGATTCAGCTGAATACCAGTATTTTACACGGAGCGCCTGCCTATCTGACCTCCATAACCCAGTTAGTACTGGGTAATACGAATCCCTTTGGTAAGACTGGATGTCAAACTTACAGGCCACTGACTACCTGTAATGACTGTCAAAGATCTACAAATGACAACGGAGGCCAACGGCTTAACGTGCTTTCCGAGGCACGGAGGAAATTCGGTATGTGATTGGTGGTCACCCAGTTACAGACAAACCTAGTAAGTGCGGCTTCACCTAAGATTGATCCAAACGGCTGTTATTATTTAGCCAAGAGCTCCTAAATAGGGGATAATCCTAAAATAGGTATTTTAAAATCATCTTTAGGTTCCTTTTCTCATTTTTCATTTTAAATAACAGTTTAGGATATATAAAGATTTAAAGTTGTTTAACAAAACAATCATTTTCGCTAATTTTCTTACTTATTGATTTAAGTTTTTATTCGTAACTAAAAAGCATAAAATAAAATAAAATAATTTAAAGAAAAACAAAAAACCCGACTGCGTAAAAACAAATTTTAAAAAATACTTGAAAAAATTAACTTAAATAAAAACTAAAAAGAAAGAAACAAGCCCAGTAGTTTAGAATTCTGTAACAAATCATAAATTCTAATGCAGAACAGAACGACTCACAGTCGGGGGCCCCTTGGGAAGATTTGATTGGTTAAATTTGAATGGGCCCCGACTGTGAGTCGTTCTGTTCTGCATTAGAATTTATGATTTGTTACAGAATTCTAAACTACTGGGCTTGTTTCTTTCTTTTTAGTTTTTATTTAAGTTAATTTTTTCAAGTATTTTTTAAAATTTGTTTTTACGCAGTCGGGTTTTTTGTTTTTCTTTAAATTATTTTATTTTATTTTATGCTTTTTAGTTACGAATAAAAACTTAAATCAATAAGTAAGAAAATTAGCGAAAATGATTGTTTTGTTAAACAACTTTAAATCTTTATATATCCTAAACTGTTATTTAAAATGAAAAATGAGAAAAGGAACCTAAAGATGATTTTAAAATACCTATTCAACGACACCCCACTTGACATAGTTCATCGACTTTTTTTTTTTTCATTTTGACAATATGGCGTCTGGTTGTCGCTGTGGTGAATTTTGATTACTGTCATGTCTTTAGTGACACGCGCAAGGTTAAGACGAATCGATTGACGTACGAATTATCAAAATCGGCCTACGCATTTGGTCTCTAGAACGCCACATAGAAACAAACATACATACATACATAGACTGATGAACACATTACCCTCCTTTGCGTCGCGCAGTCGGGTAAAAATCTAATTAGTCCGTCAGGTAGATATCCAAAAATATTGGACACATATTTTTTCTTTTTTCTCGTAAAGAAAGCATGAAGACGGTATAGTGCGTCAAAAACTCGTGTGACGTGACATGGAGGTACATGATGCGTTTTATCTTCGTCAATTTTTATTGATATAATAAAACAAAAAATACGTATCCAATATTTTACGATAATCTAACTGACGGACTAAATAGAATCATAGTTTTTTAGTCAGGAGCATCCCCTATTATATATATGTGTTGCGAGTGTATTATTGTCATTGGTTTTGCATAACTCCAGTTAGTGCAGTTTTATTATTTATATTTCATTCGTTGGTCATCTTTAACTAAAAGGAGTTCGTGGCAAAATAATAACAGCGACTCGGGTTGATCTTAAGGTTGAGCCGTGCTTGCCTAGGTTGGTCTGTGGATGGGTGACCACCCTTACATACTGAGTTTCCTCCGTGCCTCGGAAAGCACATTAAGCTGTTGGTCCCGGCTGTCATTTGTCCATCTTTGACAGTCGTTACAGGTAGTCAGTGGCCCAAAAAGTCTGACACCAGTCCACGTGGTATCGTATTTCCCAGTATTAACTGGGTTGTGGAGGTCAGATAGGCAGTCGCTCCATAAAAAATACTGGTATTCAGCTGCATCCGGTTAGACTGGAAGCCGACCCCAACATAGTTGGGAAAAGGCTATGCAGATGATGGTCATCTTTAACTAATACTGTAAGTAATACATTTACTCCTCTTTACAACCAGAACGCAACAAAAGCTACTCTACAATATTCTGCAACGCTACAACACAACAAAAGCTACTCTACAATATTCTGCAACGCTACAACACAACAAAAGCTACTCTACAATATTCTGCAACGCTACAACACAACAAAAGCTACTCTACAATATTCTGCAACGCTACAACACAACAAAAGCTACTCTACAATATTCTGCAACGCTACAACACAACAAAAGCTACTCTACAATATTCTGCAACGATTCAACACAATAAAAGCTACTCTACAATATTCTGCAACGATACAACACATGGTTCACATGTACAAGGTTCAATATAAATTCGGGGCACGCACTAACAGTTGGTAGGCTTGTTATGAACATTATATTAGCTGTTTTATTGAGGTTCTGCACTGAATATCATAACGATTAAGTGTTTAAACAATTTGTTAGAGTTGCCGGTTTGATTGAGTATATATATGGATACAAGGTTAAACTGTATGGGTAAGGTTGTTTAAAGATAATTTTAGTAAAATGCAATGGACCAAAAGATCATCTAAGTTTTATCTTGAGTGTCCAAGGGCTCATCTACATGGACTTTTGTATACAAAGGGTTTTTTTGATGTCCCATACTCTAGGCTTATAAAAACACCTTGTACAGTGTTATTATCTAAAATATGAAGCAATGGAAAATAAAAATAACAATTTAACAATGATTTCAGCAAAGAAAAGAAAAATGAAGATGAGATTGATCAAACAGCGAGTTAACGGAGATTTGACATACTATAATAGTTCTATTTGAAGAAGCCAGATTTAAATATGAATGTAGTTACCAATCTACAAAATGACAAAGGTCTGAGTTTCCTTAGCGTTAAAAAAAGTCCGTTTACACACTCATTGATGACCACTTTTCACTAAAATGGAAGAAATTAAGCCTTTGGTTCATATGGATTTTAATGCACACACAAAAAACTAAATAGTCAGACACAAAATAACCTCATCATAACAAGCTTTTACTACGTATTTGAAACTTACAGAATAGTGTATCTCGTAAATTTTTAAACAATCTAGGAATAATTGACACATTAAACGTAAAACACTCCCGATTTGATCTTTTTGGACCTTTTACCATAAAAACCACCCAAAAGCACACAAAGCGAGATAAACAAGAAATCATCACAAGCTAAACAAATACACACAATTTCTGACTAATCCCGTGCTTCTATGCAGCTCACAAAACACATATATACTTCATAAAACTTGGAATACATTCACACGTCGGCAAGGCGTACCGAGTAGCGACGGCGGGTGGGCGTGTCTGAACTACGACCGCCCAGAGAACCGCCTACTAGCATCGCCTAGATACAAAGCCTTGGAATATTCAGCTGAATTATACCTAGGATAGGTGGGAATTAGTTTTGAATAGATTATGGTATACTATTGGTAGGCTTCGCAAGTTTGCGAAAATAATGATACTTTTTTCGCAGATGCAAATTTGACTTGCTCATTGGCTATGGATATTCACGGATATATTTCATATAAAAAGGGTAAAGAAACTACAATTTCATCTTATTGTATGTTTGGTACGTATGGTTATATTTGTAGAACCATAATATATTCATTAGAGGAACGTGAAAGTATTCTTTAGAAGCAAGGGGACGATGCTTTGGAGTACCTAAACTTTTCAGTGTAAACCTTTTGACAGTAATACTGAAAACTCTTCAACTCTCAAGAAGGTTTTTATATAAGTAAGGACCCATTATGCACATTAATGTTGAAAAAAACATATAGGCGTTATGTTTATCTAAACCAATCTGCTACGCATGTAGTAGGTGTGGTAGGCACAGGACCAAAATCAGGATGTTAATTGAATAAATCATCATCATAATCATCATTATCTGCTTAGCCTTTTCTCAACTACCTTTGGGTCGGCTTCCAGTCTAACCGGATACAGCGGAATACCAGTATTTTACATGAAATGACTGCCTATCTGACCTCCACAGCCCTGTTAATTGAATTAACAAAAAGTAAAAATAAAATATTTTTTAACCTTTTATGTAACTTCTTATAGCGAATCTTATAAAAAAGTGAAACAAGTATTGTTTGAATAAATAATAATAATTTAAGAGAAAACGGTGTCTACGTTTTTTGCTGCGTAGAACTTTGCTACGAAAAAGCGTAGAGGTCAACTGCTACGAAATATTGATTGAAATATTGATCTATTAAACTGATTTTTTTTGTTGACTTGTTATAAGTATGTATATGTATACTATATATTTTGTTACCATCAGTATTAGTCCTTGGTAAAAAACCCGTTTATTCTTATCCCTCAGAACCTGAGGTTCATGTAGAAAAACTTTTAATAAACAATCTCAACATACAGATATTTCTATCTTGAAGATTTAAAAGGAGTATACCTGTACAGGTGTGTGAATAAATCATAATATCTTTAAACCAATTAATTAAATAGATACCTAGATTTTATTTTGAATATAATTTACCTAGTAGCAGGTAGATCATCGACAATACAAATAAACAAAATAAATCTAGAATTGTTACACCAATTCAAAATAAAATACCTACATAGGTAAATATTAAATAGGATTAACTAAAAAGGTAGGCAACTCCAATACCTGACGCGTAGGTACTTACCATTATGATAATCTGACATTATATACCTAACCATTAATTAAATATGATTTATAAATGTAGGTACGCTAAATTATAACCTCAGGTTAAAATATTATCACATCCGTAAAAAAAAAGGTTAAAATATTATAATAATAATTTTCTAAAAATTCTAAATATTTTTTTCTAAATAATTTTCTAAATATTATAAAAATTCTTAATACTTGCATACTTTAGTGACAACTAGATAACTACATTTACGATGACCAGGAAAATAGTGTAAAGTAAGTTGTATTCTTATTAATGGTGCAAACGAATCTAATTAGTCTCATCTGCACTATTGATGGTGCAGGTCAATGGTGCATACGGTACGACGCGAATCTTGCAACTGTTTATTATGGAAAGGTAGGTCTATTTCAAATTATCATAATTTTTCTACCCTTATCCCAATTTAACCGGCTTATCGGTATTTTCCTTTTGTTTGATTTTTGTTTTGTGAACGGGTCATTGCATGAGAAATGCAATGCAACAATATGGCGTCGTATTCATCTTTACTGTACGTAAGCAATTTTCATGGATTACTGAGCTTTGTGAAAGATGAATACAGATAACGATACGAATGATTCCGTATTCCGTTGCGATTTGTATGAATACTGATTTATTTTATGCTCTATATTTTGTTATCTTCATCCTCAGTGGTTGATATCTGGTGGGTGCAAGTAGTGGGTAGGGTACAAGAGGTTCGTCTGGCGTCTGTTCGGCGGAAATAGACCTATATTTGTCTAATGTCTTCTTCTTTCATACTTCTCAATTAGTCGTCATCTCATCAGTCACCTCCTTTCTAGCCATATCTTCCTTCACAAAGGTATCTATTTGATATATAGCTCAGTATATACCTAGCTATACTTAGGTATAGCTATGTAGGTTGTCTATCAAGAGTAATACAACTTTGAGAAGGTACTGCCATGCAAATTATTTATAAATAATTATCTTAATGATAAAAACGTACTTACACCTCAACACGACGTAAGACCAGTATGTACAGTCAACACAAAAATCTTAGTCATTATCCAACAAACACAAAACACAGCACTACACTTCAACTTGTGTATTATTACATTTATTCACACACAGTTTTCTTCGTCCATAAAACACTAGGCACGAACAGTCAGCAAAAAAAGTGATTCAGTAGAATTGTTATCAGCGTTACTATCGGAATGTCAGTGTGGCGTGGCGACTGTCAACTGTCTACTAAACGAATCGTCACTGCTTGCTTGCCGCCATGCCCACTTCCATACAATATGCACTTACCATACAACGTATCATACGAAATCACACAAACTAAATTCTACCTCAGTCACTCGGCAGAGAGCTTCAAGTTCCTCTCCGCTCGTTTGTCTGTTACGTCAATATGAATAAGCAGCGCTTCTATAAAATATATTTGCTACACTGCTCGCACTATAGCACAAAGTAATGTTTCATCTCTATCACACCATGTTTGGAATGTTAGTTTTAAAATAGAAGATTGTTTTTAATTTCAGGAATATTTTTTTGGGATATTTCAGATAAAGCATTTATTAATGCAGCTTATGTGGTACTTCGATTTTGGGTATTGCAAGCAGGAATATGATATTTTAAATAAATAAAAGTTGTTGTAGAGCGCATCACCTACCGGCCGAGTAGCGCCATCTCAGTTACTCTCATATTTCTTGTTTGTTTCACGTCCCGCGATTGGGCCAATAGCATTTACGGAGCAACCCACCTTACGGCATATAAACTAGCGCGGAATATTGTACTCTATCGCTTGTGAATAAAGTTTAACTTTTTACCATTTAATTCCGAGTTACCGGCGTTTGTCACGCAAGAGTTCTAATTTTAAATCAAGTGTAGGCGGAGCTCTCGTGTCGGAGCTTTTATATTGAAAAACAAAATGTCTTTAACGAAAACCTGTGAGAAACTTAAGCCTTTTATGTACGGAAGTTTTAAGTTTAGCGTTGGAAGAGAGATAGAACCTTTTGGTCCGAGCCTGTGCCGAGCTAGTCCCGCTGAAATAAAGTAAAAAACTTTAGTAACCGGCTTGTCGGTATTTTCCTTTTGTTTGATTTTTGTTTTGTGAACGGGACATTGCATGAGAAATGCAATGCAACAATATGGCGTCGTATTCATCTTTACTGTATGTACGTATGCAATTTTCATGGATTATTGAGCTTTGTGAAAGATGAATACAGATAACGATACGTATTATTCCGTATTCCGTTGCGATTTGTATGAATATTGATTTCTTTTATGCTCTATATTTTGTTATCTTCATCCTCAGTGGTTGATATCTGGTGGGTGCAAGTAGTGGGTAGGGTACAAGAGGTTTGTCTGGCGTCTGTTCGGCGGGTGAACTCATTACGGTTGTCGGTCAAGGCCTCGAGGTCGCTGCGGTGGGTGGCCGCCTTAATTACACCCTACGATTTAGGACTTCTTTCTCGTGCATTGTTGCTCGTGGCTTCTCGTACATTCTTGTGGCCACAGACGTGTGACTATCAAGATGGGCATGGTTTTTTGAGTTACACAACTTCATGTCTGCGCAATGATCATGGAGATACCTATATTTTTTTTTGAGAAAGTTTGAACCTTGATTTGAATTCCTTCTTTCTTTTCCTAAGTCAATATTTGAATTTATTTAGAAGAATTATTCAATAGTTGACATTTCAACAAGGACTTCTGGAAATTGAAATGTAGGTACAAAAGGTACAAAACGTAAATAAAAACATGAAAGTATGTTCTACAAAAATAGTGCCACAAAGTTGAAAGTTTTTTTTCATATACAATTACTTAGACTTACATTTTTCTATAATAACCCTACCACAGCGCCATGTTTTATATGGTCGCTTACCATATAAAATTAATGTGCGTACACCCAGCATAGCCTTCAGGCAGTGGCTTTGTGTATCGTTGAATATTCACGAGGAGTCTTAAAAAGGAATAATTAAATGACGTTAAAAACTTATTTAAATATTCTACGGAGCTACAACCGCGGTCATCAGCTATTCAAAACCTGTTTTACTCATTAGTTGAGTACGTATATTCGCTATTATTATATCTAGTTACTGGAGAATTTTTATGGTATGCCTATGGCTACTACGTGCTAGAAATTAATGAAGAAAAGAGGTTATTATATCATCATCTGCCGAGCCTTTTCTCAACTATGTTGGGGTCGGCTTCCAGTCTAACCGGATGCAGCTGAATACCAGTACTTATTTTACATGGAGCGACTGCCTATATCATCTGCACAACCCAGTTAGTACTGTGTAATACGGTACCCCTTAGTAAGACTGGTTGTCGGACTTTTTGCGCCACTGACTACTAGTAACGACTGTCAATGATGAACAAATGACAGCTGGGACCAACAGCTTAACGTGCTTTCCGAGGAAACTCGATATCTAAGGGTGGTCACCCATCCACAGACCTACCTAGGCAAGCACGGTTTAACCTAACGATCGACTCGACCGGCTGTTATTATTTAGCCACGATCTCCTGAAAAGAGTTTATAAAAGCCATTAATCGGCAATTCAGTTGTACTTAACTTGTATATCATAATCTATGTAGCAGTTTTTATAGTTCGATTGACCGTTCTTAAAAGGACCAAGGTCCCATGAACGCCAAACCTGCATCGTTTAATAAAAGCTGAAACGTTCTGTGGAAGTGGGCTAGTATGATGATTTACCTCCTCCGCTGACAGACATTTTGTGTGGTGAAAAACCCCCGCCAGACACCTTCAAAGTATCATCATCAACATCATCATTTCAGCCGAAAGACGTCCACTGCTGGACATAGGCCCAAGTGTCACCACACTGACCAGTCCCGTGCGATTCGCATCCACCGGATTCCTGCAACCTTCACCAGGTCGTCGGTCCACCTACAGTGGGGGAATTTCAAAGTATGTCAATTTGTAATTGAACTTATATCATTTCATTCAATCTGTATTTTATAGATGTTACTTGGACTACTATTTGAAGCAGTTTGTCGAGCCGCCAGACAGCTTAAATGTGACAGTTTAAATCTTATCTCAAAGTAGAAACTGCTATTTCACGAGAAAATCGCTTTTACATTTTGCTAAGAGTATACATAGGTATTGGTGCTTTGACTGTACTTCGATATAAAAGTAGAAGAAGCAGACGTTTATTAGTAATTCCTCCAAAAGACAAGTGCGCTACTAATGACAGTTTTATGATCAAGAAATCACACCATCAAGTTCTCTATACTAAGTAACCAAACCAAGAATACATGTACTTAAGTGAAAAAACGCATCAATAACGTTGAACGTTTATAGTAATTGTAAGTTAGTGTTAGATCGTGATCAGTGAGTGTCAATGATTGATGTTAGTATCGCGATACACACTTAATTAGAGTGTATCAAACACTAATATGTTGTAATTATAAACTCTATGTCGGATTGTGGGAAAAGTGAGCGTTAATTTGGTAAGAATTATTTGAAAAATAAACTTTTTCTCAAACTTGGGTGACCCCAAGTTTATTTTTCAAACTTGCACAACAATATACTAAACATCGTTCCATCTCGAGCATCAACAAACGAATGACAGAAACAGAGCCGTATGTTAAATACGTTTAGTGTTGAACGCAGTTAGTGATTTGTGATTCATCACTCGGGCTTAAATCTACGTTGTTGGGGATAAAGGATGATGTCTAATTGAAGACTCAATTGGACATTATGTCACCTTTTCCATTGGCAATACCTACAGGGAGTTCCTATTACAAGTTCTAAATGTAGAAACAATCCTCTTTCCTGAAGTGAGACAATCTTCGGTTCGATTCGGTAACATATTTTCAACGATATTTTCCTTATTCTATCCGTGTTTTTTTTTTCAGTTTCCACGAACTTGATAAACAACTTCACACTCATAGATAACGGTTTAACCACTGATGCAAAAACAAAAATAGAAGGCTTCCAACCCGTCAAGTGATAAGGTATAATTTAGCCTCATATTACGTGACATGTGCATGGGACTTCACGGGAGGGTTGGCTGTCATTAGTGTCAGATGCTCTTGGTCGGGGCGACCGTCTGTCAAGCGTTGACGAGGCTGCAGTCAACGGGTTACGTCTTGCTTGCACTGAGTCAAGGTGAACGGTTCGTTGACATTATTTTCAAGATAAGTTCTTGCTCTAAATATTTACATAAGTTAAGGTAACATCAGGCAATTTTGAGTTTATATAAATATAAACAATGATGAACTGCACAGGTTATACGCATGTGTAAATAACGCATTTAAAAACAACGAAAAAGTTATCATTGTAGCATGTGATCATTCAGAGTCTGAAGACATAAATGAAAATCAGTTCAACTAACTAATAAACAAAAGGCTTCCTAGCTTAATTCTTCAAAACCAATCATTGTTTTACAAAAATAACACTAAAACTAATCCAACTAGGCAAATAACGGTAAATTTAGTAGACCCCAAGATCCGTTGTTTCTCCGTCTAATTAGTCGGGGTTTCCTGTACATTTGCCGCCACCTGTAGTGGCGTGCCACTGACGTACCTAGCGCCTACCTCTCGAATTAATTACCGCAATCGATTAATACCCGCCAAGCCAAAACTTAATTATGCCGAGAAATTATTTCGCGCCTTTTTGTGGTGCGTGAGCGGTAGTTATTTTGGGATTTGGACATAGATATAGTATATATAGCTCAATGGATTTGGATCAATAATAATATTTTCGTTTTGATACCTGTTTGCAGAGGTTGCTCTTTTGGTTCAAATGTGGCACTTTTCTAGGAATTTACTTCTTGCTCTTTCATTATCATTACCCTTCTTAGCAGGTGGACGGGTATTTGTAAAACAGGATACAGGTGTACTACATACCTGACATCTACCTAATAACCACAGAGTTGCCCCCTACATCCGTTCCTGACTACAAATTAATTCTACAAGTTCTTCTTTCCATCAGCGTCCTTGACTAATTGTCATCAAACCTGTCCAATATTTAACACCAGTACTACAAGCTCCACACGTCCTTCCCAACATATTTCTTCGTTATTGTCAGATTTTAAATGGTTACAATGTATCAACAGTCTCCCGGGGCAGTTCAGTGCTCCTCGGCCACCGCTTTTTGTGGCGTCGAGTTCACCCGCTTATTTGCCATCATTAATCATTATTTCGGCCCAGCGATGGACCGCCGTATGCTTCACAATTTGAGAAAATAACCCTTTTTTGTGTTTTAAGTAAGTTGGTTTGCAATAACACCGGGTCCTCAGAGCGTGGCGATCGCATGCCGTGCACATTATTTAAATTACGTACCAAGAAGGTTGCTTCGGTGTATCATGTGCTGTGCTATGGTTATTTATATGTATTTTATCTTGAATTACTTGGTGGTGTTCTTCAGAAAGTTTCAGCTGGCGTGCGTGTGGCTATGAACGTGAACGAAGAAAAGAAGGATGTAAGAATCGAAGCTGATAGAGTTCTATAGTGTCTACCGTCATAAGAAGAAGACAGAAGTTTTATGACGTTGTGAAATCAGTGCGAATAATCGTGTGTTAGAATTTGACGTCAGTTTCTATCATTTGATGTACCAGGTCCTGTTTTTACTTCCGTCGTGTTGATTGAATTACGTAGCCTCGAGTCGAACGCTAATGACGTGCATCCGTTTCGTTGGTTCAAGGATGACATTAGTGAAACTCTCATCCGTCCGTTTTTGCATTGTTTTGTGGGAAGCAGGTAACTATAATGGTCTAGCTGTTGTTTCTCTTTTGGCAGTTATTGTTGGTAATAGGTAGTTCATAAGTGCATTTTTTTAGTACCAATGACTAAAAAACTAGACGAATTGGCTGCAATGGTTGACATTATATGATAAAGATGTTTGACAGGCTTGAGGAAGTTTGATAGTCAGGTAATTCTAGTGGAGTGATGAACCACTCAGTGCCGCTGTTAAGTAACTGAATGTTATAAATAATATTTTAACAATGAGAAGAACCACGGAGTCTTAATTTTTGCTCGATTAATCGGGCAATAACACTTGGTCCGACCCGGGAACCGGACCCAGGAGCTCATGCTCAGCAGTCGCCCTTGCCACCACAAGACCAACGAGGTAGGTAGTCATATCTAGGGAATGACAACACATATTGAACATGGAATCGGGCAGGCTGCAGCCGATCATCGTCATCATTTCAGCTGAAAACGTCCACTGCTGGACATAGGCCTCCCTCAAGAGTCGCCATATTGACCAGTTCCGTGCGACTCGCATCCAGTGGATTCTTGCAACCTTCAGCCGATCACCTCCTGCCATATTCCTCGCGTCTAGTCACGTCATGCTAACCGAAATGAGGTGAATGACGATTTTTCGGGTGGAAGAAAACTCGTTATTACCAGCTCAAATTCTTAGTCTTTAAGGGGCCGGCGGAGGATGCGTATTTCATACAAACGTAATACCAAAATTATTTGTAAATCAAACATATTCTTAAGGTAGTCTGTATTTATTTCGATTGACTTACAGAATATCTATGTTCCCAAATATGTTTTTTGAGAGAATAGTGATGCAAAGACGAGATATGAGGAATTTAAATTTTCTATAGAAAACTTATTTTTCTTATAACTCTTGTTAAAATCAGTGTCCAATCAAAATATATATTTGGGAACCTAGATATTCTGTAATTCAATGGAAATAAATACACACTACCTTAGGAATATGTTTAATTTACAAATTATTTTGGTATTACGTTTGTATGAAATACGCATGCTCCGCAGGCGTCTTAATGTATATATCTATGGGCCAAAGTGGTCTTCTTCTTCGTGTCGCTGGGACGACAATACTTATATTTTGTTAGCCCCGAACTTCGCCGTTTCACTAGTAAAGTTCAAAGTTGCCTGAAAATAAACGAATGTTATGTCATACCACATAACCAATGATTCATCATCATCATAATTTCAGCCGAAAGACGTCCACTGCTGGACATAGGCATCCCCTCTCAAGTGTCGCCACATTGACCGGTCCCTTGCGACTCGCATCCAACGGATTCCTGCAACCTTCACGAGGTCATCGGTCCACCTAGTGGGAGGTCTTCCAACGCAACGTCTTACAGTTCGCGGTCACCACTCCAGAACTTTTCGGCCCCATCGGCTATCCGTTTTGCGAGCAATGTATGTGCCCCGCCCACTGCCACTTAAATTTGGCAAACAACTACAAATGCAAACTACAAATGATTGAACAGCGAGTATTTTTACAGTTTTTCAACCGACTTCTAAAAAGAGGAGGTTCTCAATTCGTCTGTATTTTTTTTTTTTTTTTTTTTGTGTTTGTTACCTCAGAACTTTCGACTGGGTGAACCGATTTTGATGATTGCTTTTTTATTTGAAAGCTGGTGCTTCCCGTTGGGTCCCATTTTAATTTGTTGAAGATCTTACGCTGATCTTCGGAGATATAAATGGAACTCTTCAAAAATACACGGCAAAGATGCAGTAATTGCTGCAATCGCTTGGTTGTTTATTGTTTATACAACATCATGACGTAACATCACACCTTATGCTCTGAGGAAGTATGCAGAAGTATACAATACACCCAGATTTCGACAGTTAGACGTGTAAAGTTCCATTCAATGGGATTCCGGAGAAATAGAGGTAACTCCTTAACTTTATAGGCACACCAGAAGCGGTTTGGGTAGTTTTAGGCAGAGTACTTTCTCGGAGTGATCCCATTTCGATTTGATAAAGATCTGGTGACTTCGGAAGATAGGCAACTGAACTCCTTAATAAATGATAGCAAATGTACTGGGATCGCTGAAGACTCACGTCTGTCTATTGTTTACACCAGGGGGTCTAAAATGGCCACTTTTGCAGAACATAATATGAATCACGTTAAAAATTTAAAATTCTTAAAATGGACTTTAAGGTTATGACAATAAAGTGCATTTTTAGAATTTAACATTTTTTACGTGATTCATATTATGTTCTGCTAAAGCGGCCATTTTAGGCCCGCAGTTCATAACAAAAAATCACACCGATACGCTGTGGAAGGGTAAGCACATGTGAACCACTAAAAAGTGAAAAATAAAAACTTTTTTGCAAAAAATATAAAAATATAATTCACTTTTTTTGTGTGAAGTCGGTTATATTTTTTGCAAAAAAGTTTTTTGCTCTTGTACTCTTACTCATTCTTTTTAACTTTTTACGCTTTGCCTGCTTTCATTGACGTAATATTCCATTGTGCACACGAAAACGATGTGCACGCGCAGATACGCTCATATTAGTTATTGTTCGTCTGATCATATCAACGGGGGCTGCAACGTTCTTGCAACGATGGTGTTTGGATACGCAAATTGATGTGTATGCATAATTTTAATTAAAATTGCAAGTTTCTTTAAATACCTTAGTTTAATTAAAGATTTTTTGCTGCGAGGGGAACAGGTAAAAGCAATACTTATATTTTCAAAAAGGCTTTCCTTCGTTATAAACAAAATCCATGCATTGCTTAGTTTTAAGTTTTTTTTGTCATATCTGTGATTGTTTTACGTATGGTAGTGATGGTAGTCAAAAATTTTAGATTTACCAAACTACGTCTCAACTAGCCAGTCGATGTGGGAATTTCTGTAGAAACCTAGAAGTTAATGACGAAAGAAAAAAAATGACGGCACTATTGGCGCAGTGGCTAAGCGTTTGGTTGCTATGTCGCGTAGGTATAATGAGTTCGATCCCCGAAATATTTGTATGACCTACAGATAGGTGTTTCAGGACTGGTCGTTTGTGAGTTTAAATGTTTGTTAACGCACCCACGATACACCAAAAAAGCCTAGTGAACAACGTTTCTAAAAAGAAAACGAAAAAATGCTTTATAAAATAAATTAAGATAAGAAAAGAAAGTTTAGCATTTCCATTATTGATAATAACAGTAGTGCACAAGCTTCATTATGAACATTTCTTTGAAATCGTAAAAGCAATCACACAATCTAGCCATATTGCTTTCAGTATCTGATGAATTCATGCCACTGAAAATAATTACGATGCAAATACACTTTAAATTACTAAGGTGTGAATCATTCGAACTATGAAACATAAATACAGTACAACAAGATTCTACATTCTTCTTTGCATAAACTAGTAATAGTAGCTATAGTCTAGTTTACCAAACTTTCAGAAAAAGACGAAAGGAGAAGAAAATTACGGGCAAAAGGGTTTCGACTCAAGACGATTTTATGGAATTTTGTTTGAGTAAGAATGCATGGCTTTTCGTTTGACAATTTTCAGAAAATTATGTTATAGTAAAGACTGCTGGTCATACCTATCTACATACTGTAGGATACGTATAGGTACTCAATAATAATGTTTTAAAATACCTGGATGAGGTTAAGATATAATTGTATAACTCACCGTAAAATTGTCGAATACGTTAGATTGTAAAATAACTAGAGAGCTTGTAAACTCTCGAAATATTGTCAAACGAACATACTGCTTACAATAAAACGCATTATTTTTCGGTAGATTGTAATCTATCGAAGTGAAACCGTAATTTTGTGAAATGCTTGCGATGGAAGTCAACTCGCGCGGTGTGGAGGAGAGGGAGGGAAGGAGGGGTCCCCCTTGCCCAGTGGTACCACTCTCATGAAAAAATAATATAACATTCCTGAGAATTATAAAAAGCGTAGTCGACGGAGCCCCGCTACGCGGGGCTCCTGTTTCTGAGTGCAGGGTTTAAACGAACCTAACTAACCTAACATGGGGGTGCCCCAAGTCCCCATTATGGGGGCAGAGATACTTCCGCCGCATGCATTTCACAATATTACGGTTTCGATAGATTACAATCTACCGAAAAATAATGCGTTATATTGTAAGCAGTATGTTCAGTTGGCAATATTTCGAGAGTTTACAACCTCGCTAGAGAGATTGCAATCTAACGTGTTTGTCAATTTTACGGTGACATATACGCAGTGTATGAACTTGGCGACACAAACTTTAACCAATGTTTCAACAGTGCATGATTCTAGAGCTGAAAGTCGTATTAATTTCCATTTCAAAATCTGTTTCATCAAAATAGCAATACCTGCTCGGTCAAAATATTTAACATTGCCGATTTTTTGTTAAAAAAATTAAATTGCTTTGGTTCATGTAGATACTGAATTCTTAATATAATTTGTCACTTTGTCCTATATAGTAATCAGTAGCTCTAAGAAATATTTCAAGTATGAAAACTTTCCTATACATAACAGTATAAACTCAGTATATTTTCATAAAGGTGCAGACGCCGCAGGTGCGATGTGTATGGAAACGAATACCGTCTTTACGGCCCGTGCATTTGGACATCACATCGCCTGGCGCAATAAACTCCAGGTATTGCATGTACTACGAAGATGAAGTGTCTTCGTTGAATTTAATCTGGATGCTTGTTCGAGTATTGTAGCATAATCCTTTGTTGACGGATGTTTGTTTTTATCAAATAGCTCCGGTTGTTTACAGATATTTGCTTCATTAAATCTTCCTTGCCATTCTGAAAAAATATTGCACTGTTGACTATTATTTTTGCTAAAGGTAATTTTACATTTTCTGAGTACTCAAGCTCTGCAACTACCAAGATGCTCACTATTATCTTTACTGTTGAGCAAATAAAATAAACCTATTATTTCTACTTGGACTTGTCCTCATTCATATTCTTCCAGTACTCTCTAAGTTTTGCTTTCTCCGGCCAATTTGTCAGTAACAAAACCAGTATCTTTTTTTTTTGCGACATGAACGTACTCCTTCAAATCCTCACAATCTTCCCCCTCTACCTTCGTTGAACAATAATTCTCGAAGGTGTACAACACGCTTAAAGTTGCGTAACGCTGCAAGCAAATGCTTAAAACACCCAGTTTTGCAGCACACTGCTGTGGTGCTGCAAGATTCGCAGGTGTGGTTCGGGGCGGGAATTGTGTGGAAAATGAAGCGCTGCACTGCCTCCGGACCAACTTCTGACGAACCCCCCGTCAGTCCAACTGTTGAACAAAAATCACCATCAAATTCCTCTAGTCGTCTGTTACGCCTTCTGTGACCATTCTCGTGTCCATTATCTATGTTTTTTCGCATGATAAAGATGTTCACTCAAATCCTATTCTTTACTTCTGTCGTACAAATCTCGAAGGTGTACAACACACTTATAGTTGCAGGGTGCTGCAAGAGTCGCGGGTGAGGCGCGGGTTGGGGGGCGCGCGGTAACAGATGCGCTGCATTGCCGCCGCGCCAACTCCTGACGGCGGGTAGGGACGGACTTGGGTTACGAGAATCTTTTTTATTTTAGTTCGAATCCATCTTAGACAGCAGAGGACTACATTCTGTCATGAGTGAGTAGGTACTAGACTGAGGCTTAAAATTATGACGATAGACTATGAATCATTACAGTTGTTTGTCGGTAATTTTTTCTCCATTTTTTTTCATCTTTTCCAGCGATTGGAGGTCTAACCCTGTACCTCCTTATTCTTAGCTGTGAGGGTCGTCGTACGAATGCTCGAAGCTAACTTAAGTTGCTGAAATTTTAGAATGTCTATGAATTTCAGAAAATCCTCATACACCTCATTCTCTCATACATGGAGTCCAATGCATATAATGGATGGTTCAGATTTCAAATGTGTTTTCGGCGTTTCTCCAAAGACAATGGCTTATCTTCCAGCTTGCGCTGCATGCCCTGAAACCTGCTCACCTGACGATCTTATGACTGCATCAGCGAAAGGAGTTCGAATAGCTGAATTTTGGGCGAAATATGTATATTTAAATAATTTGCCATCGACTGTCTTAGAAGAAGAAGGCGGAAACATTAAATTCTGCATTGCCTGATGTAAAATTCTGTAAAATTTGATATGTAAAACAAGATGTATTTATGTTGAGAACACAAAAAAGCATCTAGCACTCCAAATCCGTCCCTGCAACAAAACGCTCCCTCGCGTCAATGACAAAATACAAATTTTATTTTATTAAATTCAAAAAAAGCCTCCAATGATTGATAGGAGCGCGCCCTCTCCCGTTGCATAACTCTTGCTACTCAATAAAATGGATCATTGATTTCCCTGGAATACTCTCTTCTGTGACGTGTGTAGGTACGAGTACTACTGTAAGTTGATGTCGTACTTCCGTAGTACGCAGTGTCGTGGAACTCAGAAGGGTTGTGGTTCGGTTGTGTGAGCTTTATCTGCAGTTTTACTGTGCTATAGTTGTTGTTTTTTTAACTGGAATGAATACCAGTTAAAATAATCAGTTGGAGAAGAAGAAGTCGTGGAAGTCAGGTAGGCAGTCGCTCCATGTAAATACTGGTATTCAGCTGCACCCGGTTGGACTGGAGACCGACCCCAACATCGTTGGGAAAAGGCTAGGCAGATGATGATTACTCTCTGAGTGCTGGGTAGAGGTCTCTCTTTTAGTTTTTCACTACTCACTGTGTAGACTATCTCTGGTCATCTTCTTCGAGACTTCCTAAGCTTCCCTCGCCGAAGGTCCATTTTTTACGAATGAATGTGAAGAAAAAAGGAAGAGTTTCAACAAGACATACACTTTAAATATTTCTTTACTACGAGTATACTTGTGTGCCAAAGCTTGCATTAAAGATTTTGCAAGCAGGTCAGTGATTTTCGACTTTATTATCTGGTGCAGCATTCCGGGCTTCTAGCTAACGTATGTGTTAAATTCTTTATTTAAAATTCCTCTCAGTTTTCTTTTTACAGCGAAGAGTGACGAGACCTATACTTTAAAAACTATCTTAAGCTTCGATACTAAAGCTATTTTACACATGATTGATGACAAACTTATTCCCAAGCGAATAGCCAACTTATTTCATACGCCATACGCCGAAGCTGCAGTAATTATTTACTTATTTACCGATTTGCGTACCCACTAAATTATGATACGGGCATAAATATCTCGGTAACCGGTATAAGGCTGTAAGGGCGAGTACGCACTTGCAATCAGACTTTAATACGGTGAACGGAGATATATCAGCGACAAGTGGTCGCGAGCTGTTTACAAGAACGCGACATAATGGCCTCCGTGTAAAATATCGGAGTGTTCCGCACGGGTCCCTTGTGTCGGCCGGCGGCCCTTAGTTTGATAAGGGAGTAAGTATTTCTGTAAAGCGTTATGAGTTCATGGGATAGGTTGAGATGAGATTTTAAGGTGGTTCTAGTAAGAGTTGATTAATATAGTGATTACAGGTAAACAAACGGGTGTGTAAGAATCAAGCCATGTGTATTAGGAAGTTGCATTTAGATGGCCAATAAGAAACTTTTATTACTTCTAAGATAACTATTTACTTCTTACTCTTCTTTTGCTCCTTGAGTTCTTCTTTTTGTCGTATCGATATTACTTCCATTATACAGTTTGGGCCCAGTAGGTGGCCACGTTTATTGTCCTTCATTAATAGTTCTGCTTCGGCAGGGTCACATTGGTCCTTTAGATTACAGCGATGCAAAACTTTCAAATCATTTATTTAAAATCTATACTTAATATTATAAAGCAGAAGAGTTTGTTTGTTTGTTTGTTTGTTTGTTTGTTTGGTTGAACGCGCTAATCTCAGGAACTACTGGTTCAAATAGAAAAATTCTTTTTGTGTTGGATAGCACATTTATCGAGGAAGGCTTTAGGCTATAAAACATCACGCTACGACAATAAGGAGCGGAGCAGGAATGAAAAATGTTGCAAAAACGGGTTTTTTTTGCCTTTCGTTTCTCTCTCTTATTTATGTGACGCAGACGAAGTTGCGTTGGTCAGCTATAAGCTATAATTTATCTTGGAAACTTGAACACCTGATGCAGAACCGCAACAGAGCAGCTAAACTATAAGAGATACAAATATGACACCATAGCAAAAATTGTTCCACGTGATGAGCATTTTCTGCTGAGAGAATAAATTTAAAGATCTGGAACACCTGATGTGGAACTCCAAGAGCCTAGCTACACCATAACACATATAGGAATGACGTCTTAGCAAAAGTTGTTCAATCTGATGAGCACTCTCTGTTGACTCATAAAAATCGAAGATCTGGGACACCTGTTGTGTAACTCCAATAGCCCAGCTACACCATAACACATATAGGAATGACGTCTTAGCAAAAGTTGTTCGGTCTGATGGGCATTTCCTGTTGAATTAGAAAAAATCGAAGGTCAGAAACATTTGATGTGAAAATTATTGCAAAGCTATCACTAACTTTACTGTATAAAATAACATAAACTGGGAGTACCTCCACGCGGTGAAGGCTGTAACAGTTTAGGACTGATTTTCGATGACGATTGTATATCAATGAAAATTTGACTCGACTGGCCAAAACTCCCATTTATTATTTAATTTTATCGAATAAATATGTCTTAGGGTTTATGTTATTTGAGTGTTTATGTTTAATTTCCTTTTCCATTTATCTTCGTGACTCGGTAGCCTACCTGGTAGCGCAGGGGAGCAGTCACTAAGATTTTAATTGATCAGGTATCTTCACAACAAAACTATAACCATGCCTAGAAAGAGGTCAAATCTTTTCTAAATGTTCCAAAGGAGCTACAAGATTGAGGATCATAAGATCCCAATAATCTACCGAAGAGCGTCAGGAGAGACTTGATGCTGTTCGAGAACACCAGGCTGCAACTTGCTCCTTGGAAACCTCTTCGGATCGCGAAGCACGCCTGCGTTCTTAGCGTATTTACGCATCTACATCCAGATCTCTAGAGACCAGTGAAGAATAGATGCGCGAGTGGCTGATCGTGAACGTCATGCATTGTCTCGCGAGTCGGAAACGTTTACCGATACAGAATCACGCTTGAGTTCTCAGTGTATTCGCACATCTACTGACAGGTCTTTTGAAACGAGTGATGAACGTGATGCGCGACTAACTGCTGCTCGAGATTATCATACATCCCCGAACACGCACACAAAAAAATATTCGTAATCAGTTAGAAAGTGAGAGAGAAAGAATTGCTGGAGTACGGTATGAAGAGACAGAAGAAGAGCGCAACGAACGTTTGAATTCTGATCGAATTCGACATTGTCTGAACAGAATGTCGATATCATCTGAAGAATCGGATGTGTCTCAAGATATCGCCGTAGGGCATGGCGACCTTCCTTGGGTTGATAAGGAACGGCGTGCATTTACGTATATACTCCTATGATTGAATACGCCACATATTATGGTTCAAAATTGTACTTTTTGTGAAGCTGTTAAGTGGCGAAAAGAAACAAACGGTATGTGTTGCTCAGATGGGAAAGATCCGCTTTTCCCTTCCCCGGGCTCTTAGTATTCATTCGACATCAGACGTTTCAGATCTTCGCTTTTGACGACCCCGTTGTCGCTGGCATAAGCAACAGGATCCGCGTACGAAGTCGCGGGCAGAAGCTAGTTATAAATATATTGCATTTTCTTGAACACAGGTTGTAAGCAGAACACAACCCGCAGGCCGGGTCGGCGCCATCCTCCGGGGCAGCGGCCGCTTACCGGGCCCTTGGGTTGCACAGACAGTTAATTTAAAATTCCCACTCGGATAAATAAGGAGGGTAACGTTTGCGTTTTATAGCCAACAATGTGCGAATGCAATGTTTGTGACGCTCCTTTGCGGTTTTAGACGTATTTTAATATCGTTAATTAGGTGTTACGAGCGCCGAGTGCTCGTTTAAAACGTTTTGTATTTTGGATAATGTGAACATGAATTTTGGTTGTAAGCGAAAGATCTAATAGGAGTAAATCTGTTTAGAATGTTATGTTTTGCTAGAATTTTAAAATGTGGCTGTGAATCTTTCTTTGTCTGACGAAACCGTAAAAATTATAAAACTCTTGACCTCTGTGTGAGAAGAGACCTTTGTCCAGCTGTGGGATAGTAGTAGGCTGGTATTATATTTCATCTATTGAATTTTCATTAGTTAATTAGAAATAAGTTGTGGTCAGAGGTTTTGTCTGGTTGAAGCAAATTTCTTTTAAAATAATTCTTTGAACCTGCAGTGCAAGTACCGGACATTACAAACTATGCTTTCAATTCACGAAATAGGTAATGCTCAAATCAGCCGACTCCCAACAATTTTATGGTCGGCCTTCAATTTCACCGGATGCAGCTGAATTCAGGTATTTTACATGGAGCGACTGCCTGCCTATCTACCCTCCACAACCCAGTTACTACTAGGTACGGACAAGGAAAGGAAAGTCTGATGATTTTCAGGCCACTTTTCAGAAGCTTTGAAGAAACCCGATATGTAATGGGTGGTCACCCATCCAGGGACCAACCAAGGCAAGAGCGGTTGAACTTGTAGATCGAACGGAGCAGCTCCTTTTGGAGCCCGTCACTTTACCAGAAAATAATACGATAAAAACCAACTGAAAGAAAAGTAATTCTCATTGATTCGAGTTCGAGGAACAGCAATGTATCTAATTTGCTTAGTACAGAAAACAAAAATCCAAGACACGGCGGCAAACAAAGGCGGCGTCACGAAATGGAGCGAAACTTTCTTACTAATTAATTTAATCCCTTCGAGCCCTACCCCATTACCCTAATTGAACTGCGGTGTACATGTCAATTCTTTGCTCTTGTTCTACTATACTAAACTTCTGATAACAACCTTAAATTGTGAAACGTAGAGTCTCTTTTACTTTGTTTAAGTCGCTGCAAAGTTTGCAGCATGTTAATGATATGAGGGGCATACTTTGTAACGCTTTGCATAAGTGTCCAATTCCTATAAGCCTCCTAAAATATTGTCTTTGCAAAAATAACTTCTGAAGTCTTCGTTTTCAGTTTCCATTAAAAGAAATCGATCATTAATTGAGTAATTGACTTCAGAAAATAAAGAAATCATACAAGAAAATTATACCCAAGCTTCTGTTTGAGTGAAAACAAATAGAAGACAAGTAGGACAGTGCCATAATTATGATAACTTATTTTCAGGCCCACTCTAACTTTTTATGACTAAATCATTGTTTGTATTTGTTTTACTGTTCCAATAAGAACACACCTACTCTTATTTACTTCAAAGAAAGTTAGAGTGCTATAATTATATGAAAACATTGAAAATGAAAATCATCATCAAGACAAAATTATCAAGTTTTATTTATTTTAAGAAAAAATAATATTGACGTTATTTTATTACAGAACAATAATTATTATTTAAAAAATGATTTTATGGCAAGAAATTTTGTGTCCAATGAAATGACGGGTCATAGACAAGAAGAAGACGTCATGCTGCGCAGATCTCAAATGAATTGGGGTAAGGGCAAGAGAGAAGATGATGTATTATTCAAAAAGTGCGGATGAAAAGACCATACTAGAGATAACCTCAGGAAAAAAGAAGGAAATGAATTAGGTATGTTATTTTCAGTTTCAATTTTCAGTCTCACAGTCTCTGAAGCCCTCTGTAAGAAGCAACCTATAAGAAATTCGAATCTGGCGTCGTAATTATAATTTTACGGTTTATTTGTATTTAGACAGTGAATTGAGCGATCAGCGTCAATAGCGGACCCCCTGCAAACACGAGTTTGGTTCACCGTGCCACTATAAATGCAAATTTCAGTAGATTCAGGTTACATTTTATCGTATTAAAAAGGGCATATTTTCAAAATGTTTTGACATGGCATTGAAATTAATAATAAAATAAAATTATAAAACATTAATTAAGTAAAAAAAATGTGAAGGTAATTTTAAAGTAAGAAGAAAACTTGCTGTCTTTTCTACTAAACGTAACGAAGAACTTATTTGGGTGTTCATACAGGTGAACAAAGACATTGATGCCACAGGGGAAAATTGTTTAACTGACCATTAGTTACAACGTCGCTAACAGACTTAATATTCTGACAGAACGCTTGATTCAGCGAGCTGTCTTCATGAGCTTAGATGGCCCATTGGTTCGAACCCAGGTAGGTGTATTACTTTTTGTGATTAATTTCATCATCACTGCTCTCAAAACGGTGAATGAAAACATCGCATCACATCTACCAACACCGGTACTGCCGGATTACAGCACTCTAGCACTCATAGAGAGAAGGCCCGCCGCGTGTCCTAGCTGTGAGGCCATTATAAGCTGAAGCTTGATTGTCCTTCTGCTATCTAGATGCATTGTGACTGTATTGACAAACACGTCTGCTGACACGCACATCCTTTTCATAGACACCGCCATTGGTTCACACAAAGAACCTTCTAAATTCGGTCGCTTAAACTTTAGACTATTCACTAAAGATATTGTGTAAACGCTCTTTATTGAATAATGTTATTATGCTAACAATTTTAAAAGCATTTCATGTTTAAATAGCTGTAATGGCTAACTCGGGACGTAGAGCTTCAATTTACGGTGGGCTGCATCAATTGAGTACTCCGGGTTCGAACGTAGGTGCTTTTAAAGGGGTACCTGCCTGGAAGCGGGAAGCTGACTGTACTTCCAATGGACAATTAATATCCCGACAAACATCATCCTATTCGCTAGTAGTTGTTCCAAATTAACATTATGTCAAGATTGGCTTTATGTGTAAGTACTATGGGTCTATAACAGATGCTTTTGGATTTCTCGTAAGAAAACTCGGAATTTTACAAACTCTTCCAGCATAGACATAAAGGATGTATTAAAATCTTAAAGAAGGCGAAAGGTATTTGTTCTCCCGGTTGATTTTCTGTCCACAAAAATAATTTTAATTGCTTTAATCAACAAAATAACGCTCAAAGAACCGCTCATATAATTATATTAAAATACCGTCAGTTATAAGCTTGAACCATAACAAAAGTTCCGTGAAATGGGGTAAAACTAATTCGGGCCCGGTCAGTGCAAGCTTGCCATGTGTCCCGGGTTCGATTCCCGAGGGTGTTCGTCTGTAATGTCACGCCTATTATTCGCCGATATATCTTCCGTTCCCGTCAATATTTTCATTTTCGTGGATTTCTGTCCATTTGGGAGTTCATTATGTCCCTCTGTGTGCGTTTGTGTTTCATCTTCATGTGTCACTAGAGTAGCGCAGTCGCTTACTGTATCATAGGATTATTTTGTACTGTATTGCGAACTTTAGTAGACACAGAATATGTCTTGTTTTCATAAATAAGTAGTTAAGATTACGTAAGACATCTTAAAATTGTAAAAAGCTACTGAATACCTTGTTGGTCTAGTAGGTCGTAAGCGCGACTGCTGTTACAACTATTTATTCAGTATCATCTACAGCATAAACCATTTACACTAAATTAAATAATCCTTTTAACATGAGGTTCTGAGTTCGATTCACAGGACGAGCAAAATGTTATTGAGTTTTTTCATAAGGAATTTCTCAGTAGCAGTCACGGAGCCTGGATTGGTGGCCGGTTGATGGTATTAGGCTCGCCCCCTATTAAATGAGATATAACTGGGGTACAAATGTGGGTAAACTATAAGGTACACCTCTGTCTAACCCATATCAGGAATTATATGCGTGATGTTATGTATTTAAAAAAAAAACAAAAAAGTGAAAAATAACTTTAACTTCAGAAGTCGGTGACCTTTGTGTGATCGATTTACTTAGTTTTTTGTCACCGACTTCTGAAGTTAAAGTTATTTTTCACTTTTTTGTTTTTTTTGGAGTCGGTTTTAGTTTTTGTAAAAAAGTTTTTATTTTTCACTTTTTAGTGGTTCACTATTGTGCTTACCCCTTCACAGCGTAGAGGCGTGATGTTATATTATGAACTGGTGTAAACAATAGATGGACATGAGATTTCAGCAATCCCAGTCCATTTGCCATCATTTATTGAAGAGTTCCGTTGCCTATCTCCGAAGTTCTTCATCAGATGTTCACCAAATTGAAATGGGACCACTTTAAGAAAGTACTCTTCCAAAAACTACCCAAATCACATCAAGTGTGCCTATAAAATTTGAAGAGTTCTCTCAATTTCTCCAGGATCCCATCATCAGATCCCGCCTTGATGATTATGGGACCACCTGGGAAGTATACCCTTTCAAACAAAAAAAGAACAATTGAAACCGCTCCAGCCATCTTCGAGTAATCGGGGAACATACATAAAAAAAAAGGTTCCGACGAATTGAGAACCTCCTCCTTTTTGAAGTCGGTTAAAGAACTAGATTTTTAAACACAGCACTGGGCGTGCTATCAAGTAAGCCCTCTATTTGTAAAATAATCAATAGCCTACAAAGGCACTAAGAATATTTCATGAATCTAAAACAATCTGTTACCCTATATCTCAGTATAAGCCAATCCAATTTCAAGACAAACATGATTGAAGATATAGGTTATAGTTCCGTCATCGTCGATATTTGTAACCAGGCTGGCCCATGCATCACCAGCTTGGAAGGTACCCGACAATCTTATAAAGTACCCGGACCATCACACGTCAAGGCCCGCACCGACCGGCCATCCTTTATTCAAATAAACCCTATTTTTATGGAAAACCTGCCCTTTCCACATCAATATCAATTTCCCAGCGATTGTTGCAGAAATAAAGGGATGACCCTTTGGGGACGCTGGTTATCTGCCCAACTATATTAGAGGAGCTTTTAAAAGGCAGTTTTTTTCCTACTGTATTATGCTATGAAGGATTTCTCTAAAGGTTTTTTCTTTAATAAAGCGTGTAGGTGACCGTAACCTTCAGTTTGGTATAAAACAAAAACGTTGTTGTCCTATCACTAATCGATTTATGCAGAGTGGGTTTTTACACAGCGTATAAATTTTATATAAATGGACCAACAGAAAATTGAGATTGCCGAAAAATACAATCATATTATTTGAATTGATTAACGTAGCAACAGTTAGACATAATTATAGTATAGTATGAATTACTGATATTCAGAGCTGGAATTTAGGATCCATATGGGAATCATAAGAGTACCTACCTATTTGATACTGATACTATGTCATGCTGGGCAACGGCCTGTTCTCATGAATTTCAATTGTTCTATCCAGGGCTAACGTGGACCACTGGTCGTTGGTTTTGTGCAACTCGTCCCGCCATCTTCTACGAGGTCTGCCGCGGCGCCTACTCAAAGAACTTAAAGTACCTACCTACCTACTTACGTCGAATGATAAAACACGATACAATTTCCACGTGTAAACATTTATTACGTCCTCGAAACGAACCCTTATTTTATTTACTCCTGATACATAATACAGGTGATCGATGTGCTTTTATTTTAATATACGTCAACCAATAAATACCATATAACAGCGAACGACGCCACCATTTACCAAATGATAGGTGAACAGGCCTGAGAACATCCAGCAGTTGTTCTTCACTGTGATTACAGACGATTACCCCGTCACCAAACTCGTATTCGGTCCCCACTTAATATAATAAGCATCGCTGAATCGAAATCGATGCTATTACATGTCTGGTCCCATTTATAATCAGTACATTGCGTCCCGAAGCGATCGTGCCGCCTTAGGGCCGCTGTAATCGGTCAATTATCTATAATTTTCAACCATCAGTCTTTAACCGAAGCGGGCTAGATTCCTGCCAGTCCTAGTGTAATGGTGCGTCCGGTTATCGATCTAATTGGTAAATTATGTATAGCCCCTCAGGAGAGCAACTCCAAATGCTTACGAGGATATAAATAGAAAAATACTAATTGGAGTTCTGGCCCTTGATGTTTAAAAGACCAATTTTTATGAACCCCAGGAATTAAATACAACAGGTGTACTATGAATACAAAAATATCTTATACCTGACAGTATTCTTTTGAATTAGCTTGGTTAAATTCTTTGCGTTTCAAGTTTTGACATTTTGCTTGTCTCGAAGTAGGTACTTTTCCAAAATTGCATTCAGTTGTGTCACTGTTATTTAAAAAAAACTACAGTGATGGGTCCTAAAAATGTATTTTATGTATACTCGTGGTAACATTTAAAACAACAAAAACAGGTTATAGTTGAAACCGAACCGAGGTGAACATTCGATCCGCCCCCAGCGGCTGCATGCGGCCGACTCGATTTTTTTGTCTTTTTTTAGACCAACCTTAATAAACTTTTTCCTATTGGCCGCAAGGAAATTATACATTTTTTGTCTGAGACGAAATAAAATTTATAGCAGGTGGAATGTTAGTGATTATTTGTGTTATCGATCGGAATCGGTTATCGATCGCTGCGATTGGTCGACTCGAGTCCAATAGGGTGGGAGATCGATATGTGCGAGATAATTGATGTAATTATTCGAGTTGAATTGTAATTCTTATTCTGTTGTGGGGAGTTTCGTGTAGAACTAGTTTATCACGATATCTGAACAGTGGTTTTTGTTGGTAGGGATATATTTTAGGTAGTGCTGCCAAACGCGATCTCGCGTGACGGTGAGGCGTGGCGTGCGATTACAATTAAAACATTGTTCGGTGCTTGGTCGTTCCAACCTAAAGAACGAACCTATCCGAAATTCGATCAAAAATCTTTGCTCATTACCAGAACTTGCGTTTGCCGTATTAAATGGGTAAGTTTGGGGTTTTTTTTAAATCGTTAAAAGTTAGATTCTGTTTAATTTCACTGCTGCGGAACATGATTATTATCATTGTTATTTGATCTAGAGATAACATGAACACGTGCTGGGGGATTGTATCGCTCATTCTACTATTTAAAATATAAAGGTCTCTTGACAAATATTTACAAGTAACAGACAACACATCAGGGGCCTAATTCTGCTATTTTAATAAATTCGTCACTCCAACACGATTCCATTCCCATCCCATTGTCATTTTGCTTAAACTTCGAAATCTGCTAAATTCACAATGGTCGATCATTGGTCAGTCAATTTTCTCGTAATAAAATTGTGTTTTAATGACTTGCCATTATTATAAAACCCTTAGCACAAATAGTTTTCAAAATCTACTACTAAATGCAAACATTTACATGCCAGATTTCATTTAGGTATAATACAGGGTGTAAACCACCTCATCACAAAGCCGTTAACCAAGCATTCTGTACATCAAACTAAGTAACTTTACGCAAAAATTATTGCTGGGAAACAACCTTTTTTTTTGAGGTTATGAATCATGTTTTGTGGTAGAACTCAATGTAACGCACTTAAAACATTGTACTGATGGATGGATTGAATAGTACGGGGTCGTGGAGGTGTTAAAAGTCAAAATCTTTAAAAAAAACTTGTATTAAAAAAAAACTTTTCAAAAAGTTGTAACTTTGACCCCCCATATCTCCGTAACTAGAAGGTTCCCAGGTATGGTGTAGAACGAAAAAATGATCGCAATGATGGGGAGAATAAGTGCCTTTCAGCTTAGTGAAGAGGTGTTTTACACACTTTATATTTTTACACATTTGTCAACATGTAAGAGATTACCATTCTATGACATTTCTTTCAATGGAGTGTCAGTGGACAGTGGTTGACCATTGGAAAGTCATAATGGTGCCATTATATTAGTAGATTACCCAAATTGTCAAAACTTGACAGATCTTGACCATTATGAAATCAATGATCGACCATTCTGACACTATTGTTATAGCAGAATTGGGGCCCAGGTACTACAATTTGTCAAAGGGTTTAGAATATTTTTGTATGAAGCGTGGCTAGTTTTTTTCCGCCATTTTGATTTTTTTTCGAAGTAGCGGCCACACATAAGACCTATATTAATCGATAGCTGTTATCAATACAAACAAGTTTTGTAGGAGACAAAATGTTCCACATGTCCCAAACCAGTTTCTTTAATATATTTTCAACTTTATCGCTTAAACATAAGGTTGATTGGGAAAATTTTGATGTGGTGGAATTTTTTTGTCTGTACCAATAAACAGCTTCCCTGCTCACCCGTAACTTACATCATTGTTCTACCATTTACATACCTATACTACGCAGTTAATGTACAGATACAGCACATCAAAGCCGCCGGTTTGTTAATTTCGTTAGAAACATATTAATGACGTCATTAGTATACGTCACCACAAATGGGATTCGTGACAAAATATTGACTCGACACGGAACGGACGAGCATGTAATAAAAACATGAATTAAATGATATTGTAACAAAAAGTTGGACTGTCAAGCAACGCATTTGTCTAGAGACCGACACTAATTTCATTAATACGCTGTATAGAATTTTTAGGGTTATGTAGCCTTATTTCGAAGTCCACTCCTTGAACAGTTTAATAAGACATAAAAATCAGTAACACGAAGAAGCATTTAATTTTGACATCACGACGAGTGCTGAGAAATAGGTATTCTCCAGATTTTTATTTTACAATTTTGTCCGGAACCCAGCACCAATATATTTTTTTGGTAACGCGGATACTGTATCGTCACGCGTGTATAAATTCGTTACGATTTCTTGTCGGCCATTTATTTCGTAACGCGTTAAATAATAAATTGTATAAAACATGTTACATGTAACATGACAAATCGAAACGATGAAACGTTTCATTGCTGTTTTTTATACCTACGTGTTAAATCTTTATTGCATGAAAAACCCATTCTGATGAGAAAGGTTATTTCCTAAGGGATAGGTACTTATATAAGAGTCCTTCTTAAACATGTAACTCTTTCAACGTCTAGATTTGCCTTCAAAGCGCCATTTCCAATCTTACATTTTCAACAGATTAGGTGTCTAATATTTCTAGTGTCCTAGAGGTTGCCTGCTCCTCCGAAAAACATAAACCAAAGACAGACCAATGCCATCCTCTTTACAATGCGGAGATGTCGCGAGGCAGCCTGAAGAGTCGGAACAGCTTCCTTAGGTCGAATATTCCACCAACCGAGCGTGGTTCCTTAAACATTCCCCTCCGGCTCACTATGTTGAGCCTGCAGAAAAGTTCCCAGCGGGTCACCAACTGCCATGGCCTACCTGGAAGTGTCTAAACCGACTTAGAAGCTAATTAGTGGGCCGCTGCAGGTTCAACTTGGTCCGGTGGGGGTATTCCGATAAAGCTGAGTGCGACTGCGGAACCTCGTCTCAAACCATGGTCCACCTCCTGATATACTCTTTGTGTAACTCCACCTGCACTCTAAGGGACCTGTCCGAAGCCACCAACGCCGTCGACGTGGCTGAACTCTGGTCGAAACAAATTTAAATCAAAAACAATGAGAATCATCGACACGAAGAAGAAGAAGAAGTGTCCTAGTAAACTTACGAGGAGATAAGGAGGAGGACGTAAGTATATCAAGTGAACTGACAGCCACCGTCTAATAAGAATCATACTTTTTTTGTGGATCTCTGTACCCAGTTAGATTAGGTTGTACTGAAATAAACTGATAATTTTCATAAAATCCTTGAAAAATTACTTAGTATCTAAAAGAAGTAGGAAATTGTAACTTCTGTACGGGTTTTTGTACTCACAATTACTAAGAATTTTTACTTTTATTATGGAATCGAGCATTTTGTCAACTTAAAAGTAAGAAGCAGCTTATTTTATTTCGTAATTCCAGGTTTGGTCCCATAATAAAAGTGGTTTTCTTCAAAAGTTTTACACACAGAAGTTTTAAGCTCTTAGGTATAATTACGCCATTGGATCAAATAATCCTGAGCCTGTAGTTTTTGCAGTTCCATTTCACTGATGAAAAAATTGGCAGGTGAAATGCAAGTTATACAGCAAATTACGTTATGATAAAGTGTTTCTATTTTAGCTCCGATAGTTTACTGTTATAATTAGGTCAGGTGTAAACACGGACAATGCAGTTTTTTATACTTTGATGCAGGCATCATTTATTATCTTGTAAGTTTATATGAGACACACCCCTATGCTGCAAACATAGAAGCTTGCGAACTTAAAAGCATTTTTTTTTCGCCTTGCAACCTTTTTATTGGGGTTCTGGTATTTCCTCTAAAGTTAAGGTCTAACTTTTCATTTATTCATTGTATGGTACATAAAAAAATGACATAGAAAATGGTCCTCTGCTACGCATGACAAATGCGGGCGTTGACTGGACAGGTCAACTCAAATATTTGTGGTTCTTTCTTCAGAAAGCCACTTATCTTCTGTTTTTTTTTTTAATTGACTGAAATAAATGTGTTATAGTTATTATGTTAATAACATTTCTAACCAAAATAATAAAAGCAGACTGTCGTTTCAAGAAATCGTTTCGCTTGACCCCAGTAATAAATAGGCTTGTTTCCACCATCAACAAATTGCAAATCTATTTACTCCGTCAATTAGAGTATTGGAAAATAATGGACACGTATTTTTTGTTTTTGTAAATCAACGAATATTGACAAAGATAAAACGCATCAAAACTCGGAGTGGGGGCTCGTGACGTCACTGTTCGGTATCAACTCACTAAGAATGATACCGAACAGTGACGTATTGGGAATTTTAAAAGCGTCGTATCTTCGTCAATTTTGGTTTATGTGAAAAAAGAAAAAATACAGGTCAAATATTTTTTGATAATCTAAGTGACGGACTAATTAGATTTTTTCAGTTAACAAGCCTATTGGTCCTTTCGGGCTTCGGCTATTTTAAATAAGCTACTTGGCACAACATTGTTATTTCAAGAATCTAGATTTAAAGTTAATATCCTCAGTCTTAACATACTGGCTACAATCGTAAAGGGTGATACGATGAAGTATGCCTCTCATCAATACGCGTCGCGCGTCCGAACATTAACCCTCACCTAATGAGGTCGGACAGCGTTTAATAGAATTAAACGCCGCCGCGGAAGGGTTTGTATGCGACGGTGAGACCATTTGTTACTATAGTGCCCCGCGGTGACGCTTGAGCTTGTGATGACGCTATTTCCTGTAGTGTGTGAAGCGTTAAATTTGACGTGTCATATGAAAGTTTGGTCATCAATTTTATTTTCAAACTTTATTTACTTCTTAGCTGCTTGCAATCTTACCACTATTATAGAATGGCTGAACGGATCTGGATGACGTTTGGCACAGAGATAGAGTATAGTTAGGCACATAGCTTTTTATCCCGGTAGTACTGTCCCGTGTGACAATTACCGAACACCACGCGAATCTTATGCCAGGGAGGCTGCGGGCATTGGCTAGTCTAATACAAGACGTAAAAATTATGAAGATCGTCAGCAGAATGTATGACACGGTTGGCGCAGCGGCTAAGCGATTGGCTGCTGTAATACGTGTCGCGGGTTCAATTCCCGCACCGAATAAATATTTGTATGGCCTACCGGTAGTGTACCGACTCTGGCTGCTTGTGTTTATTGGACTTTAAATGTTTTTAAACTCACCCACGATACAGAAGAAATTCCTAGTGTGGCGCTGTGTAAAAAAAGGAGAATTATTTCTTATATAAGTACTCAGTGAACTTATTTTCTTTTCACTGCCTGTTAAATCACCAAATAAATATTACATCAAGGAACTGCTTGGAAAATGACAAGAGAAGGGATTTTAAAGATGGAAATCAGAATAAAAAACCACATATCATATAAATAACACATGTCAAAGATTTGACGTGAGCAATGAGCCAAATTTATTAACCTCATTTTTAAATGTAAATGTACCACTTTCTACAAAAACACCCTATTCAAGCAATTTTCATCGACTATCAATAACTACTAAAACAACAATTCGTTCACGATTGTATCTATCCAGCGAAGTTGAACACCCAAAGCTTCATGCGTTTGTACAATAACACTAAAGATTTCCCAGCTCACCTCTGGACTGTATTATTCGTGACTAGTGGAGTGGTCAGGCGGGCGGGGGGGTGTTGAGGGTCAGACAAGGCGCAACGCTTTATGACCAACAAATAAAAACGATCAGAAGGCCCACCACCGAACACTTGCCTGAATAGTCACTGGTACTGATGAAACGTCAGGTTCAAAACTTGATCCCCTACAGTTATTACTCCCAAGAGAAAATTAGGTCCTTTCGCCATCAATTTATTCGTGGTCCTTTGTGTCTGTGACGCAAGTCTTCTGCTACTAATCTATGCAGTGTAGTAGAGGCCTAGGGGGTAAGGGGGGAGGATGCATCTCTACGCGGGCGGTGCCGGGCAGTTCTCACGCCTCTGAGGTCACGCCTCACTTTGACCATCGCCGCACAACATTACAAACCCAACGTGTACTTGCTTATGAGAATAATGGAATACCTTTAACGGTATTGAGGTTCTATGCAATATTTCATTCGACGCCCTTCTGCCTGTTTCATCGCGCATTTCATGGGAAATACTTTCTAAAATAGTTTTGAAGATGTCTTCATTTTGTAACGATGTGAGTATGGTGGGTATGGTTAGTGTTTGAGTGTTAGGTGTTCGAAACATAGCTTACCTACGCCTAGGTATTCATCAGCATCAAATTGCAACAAAACAGGCATGATACAAATGCCCTGCTAAAACTAGGTACCTACTCCGGGTATTGAGATTTTGTTGCCTAGATACGTAGAGCCAAATTCGTACTTAAATGATCCATGTCTCATGAATCCTGTCGGCGTATCAAAAATAATGTTGGTATGACAGATAAAAACAAAAACAGGGGCAAAAAGACAGGGGCTTGTAACACCATTATGCACTTTTGCTTACCTATCTTGAAGAAAGCAGGCAGGTTCGTCAGTGGGTTAATCGAATAGTCCGTTGTATCGTCGCTAGAGAATTGAAAAACATTGATTTGAGCATGAACAATCTTAGACATTTGTCACACCCGAGTAATGAAATTATGTTACCTAAGTGCGTGGAATAATAGCAATGCATCAAGTCTTGGGTCTGCGTATCAAAGGATGTTTGCATGATTATTTCCAATAGACTGAGAGACTTGTATCGCCAGAGGTGCTCTGCTGCTATCCTGGAGTAAGCAGGTCTGCAGGTTAGGTTACGCAGTCGTCACTCATTAGACAGACATAGGATTAATGCAAGCTACGTAACGTTCTCTTACGAAAACTACCCAAGATTTCCACATAGTATACAAAAGCAAGTAAACTCCATTGTAATCCCCGCACGTAACAGCAGCATATGAAATCAACACAGCGTCACAAAGCCGCGTTATCCTACTTGAGCGCCGCCATTGTGGAGCGCCAGATAAACGCGCGATACACAATGCGCTTAATATTGTAATCTATGAATATTTTCTATTGCGTGGTAAGTATGTGGAAAGTGTGATACAGACTTTGTTGTGGCGGGTTTTGTTCTGGAAGGTTCTTAGAGACAAACAATAGTTGAAGTAAGAGATTTCGACGCATTGCGTCTTCTTCTTTTCATACAGAAGAAAGGAATAGAAGTTATTTGGTTGATAAACTTCACTGATAAAACTTAAGGTCGACGGCTCACCTTGACGCTTCCGTCACTACGAAGCTGCCAGCATAGTCGAAACTGCTGTTTTTTACAAAAGGGTCAAAATGTATTTTTTGAGTTAATTCGGAATGTTTTGTTACCGTATGTTGTACGTCGATGTCCCACCTACCCTGTATTAAATTAGAAAATGTTTGGTGTCATGTGTCTACCCGCCCCTTTCGACACACATGTTATTGAGTGAGAACTATGCATTAGCACAATTTTGTCGGTACAGATATCTTATTCACAGCCGGGCCGCCTACGCCGCGCCAGGATCACGACGCCCGTTGGCGTGACGCAGCAAAACCCGGGAAATAACACCTTCCCGGCTCCAATTCACACCAAAGCCTCGTTGAAACGATTCAAATCAGAGATTTCAGGACGATACCCGATTGTATTATTCCGGTTTCGTAACCAAAAATCCAATTGTAGTCGGATCCCTTTCGGGAAAATTTTCGGAGTCCCGCTGAGATTGCCTGAATCGAACCGGCCTTCGTGGGAATGAATAACCGCGAATAATACGTTGTCATCCGCCATTATTATCTCACAATGATACAGTGCTTTTACGATAAAAATCTCGAATAACAATCGAGCAACTAGACTCTGCTTTTCGCGTACCTAATGTTATTTTAAATAAAAGAAGATATCATAATAATTTATTTAATAGTAGCCCATTAAAACAATTATTTCAATGTCTTTATTATAATAAGCATGTAGGTTTTCATGTTGTGATGTCAGCCGTAAAAACATTAGCCAAAATGGCCGGATTTTGAAAATAACTTCATACACGGTAGCGATGTGTGTGAGATAATAACTGAAATATGTTATCTGCAATTATGTGTCTAAGTACATAATAACTATCATCGAGCACCACTTTGATGTAGGTCTGCGTGTGACGTTGCTTTTTTACAGCGGAAGACCAAACGGTACCCTTAGATACTTGTTTGTATCTTGAAAAACAGCAAAGGCATTAACTAAGATGCATCATCATCATAATCATTTCAGCCTAAAGACGTCCACTGCTGGACATAGGCTTCCAAGTGGACCACAAGTGTCGCCACTTTGACCGGTCCCTTCCGACTCGCATCCAACGGATTACTCAATACTCAAACTTTATTTGCATTCCACAATGTGTAGTCATCGGTCCACCTGAGGGAGGTCTTCCAACGCCTCGTCTTCCGGTTCGCGGTCGCCCCTCCAGAACTTTTAAGACGCATGAGAGATTGTAATTTTAGATCATAGCTACTTTGTTTTTTGGACTACTTTTCTAGAAACTTTGTAACGTTACATTTTCCTGGACATGAAAATGTAAGGTCGCATTGGGTAACGTGTAAGAGAAAAATGGCAAGAGATGAAATGATGAAGTTAGTTTATTAAGACTAGGGAAGCCGAGGTAATGTGGTGATAAGGGTCCAGGTCCAAAGCTTGCGGATTGTAGTGAAGCCACTCGCCGATGTGTCAGGCACGCTCGCAGACGCCAATCTTGAAGGGTTCGAGGGCCCAAATAGTTCAGAGCAATTTCCAGCTTCTTGCCGGCTCGAGGAACAAAGGCAGACTGAATTTTCAGGCTCGGCTTCCCGTCATCATGCAATTATGATTTTTTATAATGTTCTAGGACATAGAAGAATAACATGGTTACAAAGAAGGTCAAACATCAAATGTATACAGCCTACAACTCCTAGTCCCAGCAATAAATTAAAAAGACAACTAGGCTTGTCATTGTCATTATCTGACATCACAAAAGTAAAGAAAGATTGAAAAGACTAAATTATACAGAAAAGCTTTAAATAATACGAATTAAAAGGCAAGCCATGCAGTTATTCGGAAAGAACGTATGATAAAATTTTGGATTACAGTAGTCAAAAACGTAAGTACAAAAACACAAACATTACAACGTTACTCTTGCCCACAAAAGTAAGCCTGCTCAAGATGGCATGAAGCCTTGCTAAACACTGCTGACTGCAGACCACATGAGTTCAACCATACCTACGAAAAAAAAGGCAACTTGGCTGCACCAACATCCAAGATGTTACATAAATATGGCATTTAAAACTAGTACCAGTTTGAGAAACGCGTCTGCTAGGCCGTCGTGTGAACTCGTGTGTGCCCGCCCTAAGGCACGATGCTCATGATAAATGGCTCGCACTGGGCATAGCCAGGAATGGTTCTGTAATAACTAAATAACTAGGTACACCGCAAGGCTGTTAGTTATTGATTGAAAAGTATTGTCAATGTCGTAGGGGTTTTTTAAATTGTAAAAACCTTAGAAAGAAAAGACATTTATTTGACACACGCCGCAAGTGCACACGGTATAAAAAAAAACAAAATAAGTAAAAAAATCGAAACCAAAAACAATAATAAAAAACTTAAACCTAAACAAAAAAAAAAAAATAAACAGTGTGACACTGTGTGCCTTACGGCTGCGCCAAATAGGCCCAGTTCAGCAAAATGCCGGACAAATTGTGCCCTTATAGCCATTGTCATAAGGAATTCTAGTGATATTTAACTGATTTTTTGGAAAACTTTCTCTTACACTCGGATATTTTTTATCCCAATCACATTTGACAGTTTGGTTGGGTGTATTATTTTGACCAACAAATATTCTATTGTGTGGCAGGACCAAAAGTAGATGGCGGGACGAACTCGACTTATTTAACAATGATTGCCAATCCTGTTAAAAGAGTAACAGAAGATAAGAGAGGGAGAGACAAGTGGCAGAAGAGAAGGGAGGCCTTTGTCCTGCAGTTTGACACAAACGGTCAGTTATAATGAAAAAAAAAAACACGCGGGGCAGTCTTTCGGCTTCAGGCATATCGGCTACGAGTGCTAAGAAGCGTTAGGTCACGCGAGTTTCATGATTTTTGTTCACTCAAAAAGTGCTTAACGCGTCTAAAGAAGTTTTGACTTCAAAAATTTCAACACTCAAAGTGAAGATTATTTGATAACTCGCCTTTGTGATAATATAAAAGACAACCACATTTAAAAAACTTCGCGAAATAAGATAATAGTAAAAAAATCCCTCCGGCAAGCCGCAGGAGGAGGTAGATTTCGAAGAAGGTGCTGGAGCGTCCGACTATTGAAAATTTGTATAAAGAGTTCTACTTATGTGTACAATCTACAAAAAAAAAATGATTTCAAAATCGTTGTCCTGTAATGGAAAGTTTGCCCTTTTTAAATTCTCTCATAAGAGTTTAGCATGGAAACGCCCTCAAATGTTTAGTTATAATTTTTATTTCGAAAACTATAAGTTGTATCGCTAAACTTTGAAGGTAACAATTGTAAAGTAAACAATTTGCTTTCAAAAAAAAATATTTGCGACGTTCAAAATGTTTACTGTTTCGGAGATATGATTTTTTTTCGCAAAAAAATTTGGAATTTTCAACCCCCTCCCCAATTTAAGGGTTGCATCAAAAAAGTTTTAATTTAAAGATGTCCGTATTCGTACTCAGAATGATAAAAATGAGAAACGGTTCAAAAATTTTCCATAGGAAAAAAGTTATGGCCAAAAAACTGATTTAAGAAAAACCGCCCCCCCGCCGCCCCCCATGGACGAATTCCGCCCATTCACGAACTTAGCCTAAGTTTTGACCGTTTCGATTTTTTGGCCAAGTTTGAAAGCAATCGGTTCATAATTGCGACCTGTAGAGTGTGGCTAAATTTTGCTTGTCACCCATATACATACGTATTCATATATATCCCCGTAGGTGAGAGACCAATAGGTAGATTTTTTTTTTTTTCAAAAAAAGGAAATCTACCTAATTGTGATTGGTATGTCTCCATGTTACGTTGCACGGTGTACCATGATAAATGACTGCACAGTGTACGCTCCGTCGGTGTACCGGCGAGACGGGCGCTATAGTGCGGCTGATGAGTGTTGGCGTAAAATATTATCTTTTTTAATGTGTTTAAGATTCTGATTTCACTAAAAATACATAAATGAATGTAATGGAAAGCGTTTTTTGAAGTGAAAACTTCTTAACGCGCGTTGAGCACTTTTTGAGTGAACAAAAATCATGGAATTTGCGTGAACGTCACCTAACGCTTCGCAGCATCGAAGGATCGGCTACGAGTTTTTACTTTTATCGGCAGTCCCCAAAGACTGCCCCGCATGTTCATTTAAAGTGAAAATTATTTACGCGCGTTGAGCACTTTTTGAGTGAACAAAAATCATAGAACTCGAGTGACCTTCACGTACGCTATAGCCGTAGCGGATCGGCTACGAGTTTTCACTTCTATCAGCAGTCCCCAAAATCTGACCCGGATGTTTTTTTTTTTATAAAACTTACCTAATTGTAAATGACCTTGACTTACTTACGTCTAGCGGTAGGGTGATAATAATATTATGGACTGATTTCTGCTCTCACAAACAAAACATATAATTGTGATTTATGTCTCGCTAGTAGAAAAAATACGAAACTTTCGTACTACGGCGTAGATCAGCGTGTAGCGTGCGCTACGTTGCGTAGAAAGCAGCGACATACGCTACGTGGCGTAGCGACTCGCGTACCACTAGACGCTACGCGGATTTTTACTTTCTTTAGAGTTGCTAGCACCATCAGTTCTAAAGAAAGTGGGATATGTTAATAAACCAACTATGGGCTTAGATTTGAAATATTTATTATAGTTATTTTATTGCAATCTTTTGGTTAACTGGTTGATTAACATTTGAATCACCTAAATGCCTATTTGGGTGCGTCTGAACGTAAGCTGTGTAATTTGTATCACACATGAAAGCATTAAAACAGAATCTACAATATTTTATAGATTCGATAGTTTTGTCGAATGAATAAATTAAATAAACTGGCAAACACTGGAAACTGTAGAATTCACGCAACTGCCCAATTCAAAAAACTGACCCATCTGCGAAACTGATTTACATCAACAAAACTGGTAAATTAAATAAAATAACGCAAGAACAAAACTGACCAGTGCACAGTGATACGTGGACTGAATATCGCAACGCCAGAATTTTTATGTGAGGAAAAATTTGTAATTTTGAGCCACTCCACTTCTCCCCCACTATACACCAGCAAAGACACAAAACAATGTCAATCGAGCTTGACAGTGAGCAGTGAGATGACGACGTCACTAAACGTCACTCCCCCCTCCCCCCGCCACCGCACCGCCGAGACAAAGATAACGAGCATCCACGAGTACCCACGAACACCAGATTTGTGTACGAAAATTTATGAATACCTTCCACAATATGATATTGCGCGGAGACATGATGACGCGATGACGTGGTGGAATATTGAATGTCTTGTGAAAATTGTTTTAATGTTCTTATCATCCTGTATTTAGAATCATAAATTATGTGCGTTAAACAGATGTGGTGGTAGTGTGTGTCAGGAGTTTAGGACGACACTTTTCATGATATCTATGAACAAGTGGAAATTTCCCATTGACCCCACCAGTAGGGTAGGCTAGTGGGGTCAACAAAACGAGAGCTATGATTTTCCCGTTAACCTCACCAGTGGGACGAACCAGTGGGGTCAGCGGGAATACACCAAAAGTGGGAGGGACACTGGTTTCTGGATAGAAATCCCTTGTCCAACTATTCGATATGCTTTTGTAATTTCTTTCAACTAATCACAATGATTAAATTCAACTAAGAATAGGCTTGAAAGCAAAAACCAACGAGGCTCTTAGAAATAGTAAAGTTTGAAATAATAAGCAAAATCAGCCACAATGTTTATTATGGAACAGCATGATGTTCCCACTTCTGGGACACAGGCCTGTACTATGTGTGAGTAGTAGGAGTGTGCGAAAATTACTATACAGGTCCAGTGCGGGTTGGTGGATGTGACATGTTTTCTAATTTTTGGTTTCATATTGATATAATAACTTACACACAATAATAAAAATTAAAAAATATTATGTTTGGCCGAAAATTCAGCTAAAATACGAAAAATCATACGTGGTGAATTATATAAAATTTGTAGCCGTGTAGCGGAACTACAAAAAGTACTACAGCAATATATTACAAAAAGTACTACAGCAATATACTACATAAAAAGTACTACAGCAATATACTACAAAAAGTACTGCAGCGTTAGTTATAAAATTTTAATTAATCTTAGTCTAATTTGAATGTTATAATTTTTATTTTATTTTATTTTAATGTTTTATTTTTATCTTATTTTAATTCTGATTTTAATGTTAATTTTTAATTTTGATGTTAATTTATTTTAATTTCTTGATTCTAATGTTAATTTATTTTATTATTAATAATTTTGTTTATTTTATTTTTACACTTTATGGATCTCGATATCTGAATTAAATGAATTTTATTTTATTTACTTATTATTTATTTATAACATCAAAGTTATTCGCGACTTGAGACCATATAAAAAACCCGACAACAATGGTCGGGCTAAATAGCTGTCTGGTCGGAAGCTCCTCTCTTTTCGATGTAGAATAAAGAACTTTACACCCTTTTCTTCATACCCGTATAGCTTCAACAGCAGCTTGTAGATTCTACTCATCAACCTCCATTATCTTGCACAAACCAGTAAAAATATTTATTGCCACAAGAGTAGCATAGCATACCTATCAGTATGACTAAAATATTCCTCCTTCGCACCACAGATATAAAATACACAATATCTCCGGGCACTTCCTACGATTGGTCGAGAGTCGAGGTGCACAGCGGATGTGACGTCAGGGCTGCTATCTCCGCAGCTGATTGCTCATAAACCCGTCGTCGACTGATAACACGGTGTCGAACTTTGAGAATAGGACCCCCGAGATATGAGCACGGAGGTCGTAGGTATGGAGGAATACCTTGTTATGATGTTATTAGCGTTCAAGATTACGTAGTTTGTAGATTAGGTTACGTGGAAATTGAGGAAAATTGGCTACCCTTGAACTTTTCACTAGGTTTCAAAATGAGGGTTTTATTTGGTGCTCATGTTGAGTCACGCGCGATCTAATTCTCACGGCTTTCATTTTTTTTTTTTTTTTTTTTATTCTTTTATTTTTAAAGGGGGTTTTTGTCCATACGGATATGCCAACCCCATCGTACCTTATTACCTAGTTACATAAATATTAGGAATACTTACTTACTATGTTTGTACTTAATAGAAAGGGAATCATTGATTAAATACCTTCACCAAGCCACACAACTTCTTTGCAATCGTTGATGTGGGGTTTCCTAAAATGATTTGAATTTTCATTTTCTTATTAACGACTGTGTGGCTCATTGGCACAAGTACCAAATTCATCAATTTAAGCAGCAAGCATCAATGGGTTCCTAGAACCTTAACTCAACAGTCGACAAAATTCAAATCATACGCTTCAGTTTGTGCTTATTTTTATTTCATTCTCCATGTTTCACTCACAGAGAAGCCTCTGAACGCAAAAAGAATCAAAAGTAAACGTGAAATGAAACAACAATGTAGTCTAGGGAATATTTACTCCTCCAGGTTAAAATGGCATGTCATACCAAAAATTAAGAAAAACAAATAGACAATAAGGTGCAATAACCGTGTCTATAACCAGTTCTCCTGAAAGAACCAGCATGGCTATTCATCGTCCACAATGGTTGCGTGCCTCCCCACTCTCATTGTTTTAATTTCACTGCCATCACTAATTGCCAAGGAAGGGACGGCATTTTAAATATCCCCGCAAACGTTTATAACAACCACCTCATTGCATTTTAAAAGAAAGGATTATAATTTCTTTTACTCAGGCCGTGAATCGGGGATCTTTTATTAATTCAACCGAGTTGTTTAAAGATTTTTTTTGTTTGGTTTTATAAATTCACTTTAGCTCGTAAGTTTTGGTCTTGCCTCGAAATTATGTTTTTAAGTTGTTTTGGGTGTTTTTTTGTTGAGTTAATGTTAATCTGGCAAATAAATGTACAGTAACCAAACAATCTTGATAGTTTTAGAACACTAAACATTTGATTTGATTTTGGTCATAGACTATGACCATAAACTATGAGTCATAGTTTTAGCCTTGAATTCAGCAGGTCTGAGAACTTTAGCAAGATGATTGTTGAAACATGTAAGCACCCTCTGCAAGTCTGGAATGACCCAAACCACATACTCACACACACTTATATTACAACACTTACACACACAATTCACTTTATTACGACACTTACATTTGACAATAAGCATCAATCAAAGCAAATACCTAACTACTTTCATATTTTTCATCGTAAATTCAAAATCTCAACAAACCTTCTCTAATGAAGGAATAAATGCAGTTTCCTGACAAATTAATCATTGTATCGCGGTGAATGCGTGACACTTGACGTATCCTCATCGCGCCTGTAATTCATGCCCAACATGACAGATGGCGCTACCGACGACGGTTCTCATGATCCCGTAGAAGTTGTAGGGTTAACCATGGGCAATTGTTCATTGGTGTTGGTGAATGTTTGATTCAAGTTTATTATGATCATATAACATAGGTAGTCCTATGATTGTTTGTCACCTGAAATTGACTTAAATTGAAAACTGTTCGTGATCTTCTGGTTGAACACCCTGAGACAGCACTTTATTTCTCAGTTTTAACAGTTATCAACAAAAATGCAACATTTTCTCCACAAACGAAAGCAAAACACCGTGTTTACACAAACACGAATCACGAAACATGATATTCTCTTAAATATCACACGACTCATAGAAAATACAATACACAACGCGCAGGCAAGGCAGGCGAAACGAAGGTGCGCAGGTTTTTGCGTCCAAATGGCGAAATAATGACAGCGTACGTACCACGCCGGGTTTTACCACGTCCTCCCCGCATGCTAATACTGCACGATGAATATTTATAAACGTGATCCGACACTATGGAAAAAAAATCAATGGGATCAAGACTTTTTGTGTACTATTTTTATTTAATGTTTTTTTCTGGAAAATTACATATGCAGGGTTTATTTGCAATTACTATTTGTAAGCATGAAATTGCGAGAATGTATAATGGAAAATATTGAGTTGTGCATAAACAAAAATTGCAAGGGTACGTAAAGGTAAAATGCCGCTACTGCTGATTCAGTTACGACTTTTCAAATAAACCGTTTTATTGATTATAACCAACGAAATGATTTTGAAGACTTCAAATGACACAATTAAAAAAAAGTTAAACACCTTATTCTTGTTACACGAATAAATAAAAAATAAAAATAACCGTTACTTTAAATTAACCAACCACTTCTAAAAACAAAACAAAAACTAAACATTTTGTTAGTTAAAAAGCGATGTGTATCACCGATTGTGTATCCATTAGAAAAGGGGAGGGTGGGCTTTCCTAGGATTTAAATTTAAATTGCAACGGTCTCTATCTAACGAGTGTCACTCATGTCGGAGCTTGATAGATCGACGATTGTATCGAGAGTCGACAGAACATAATCCTTCATAAATAGATACGTGTATGCAAGTCTGCGTTACTTACAGGTTTGCATTTTGGATTTCTAGAGGGTTTTACAAATAATTTGAAAACCGTCCGCTCAGTTTTTTAAAGCGTTGTTTTTGAACATTCTGATACAGTTATTGTATAATGTGTGCTATCAATACATTCGTATTATAAAGGGTGTAAAACACCTCTTCACGAAGCCGAAATACACTTGTTCTCCCTGTCTTTGCAATCATCAGTTACGGAGATATGGGGGGTCAAAGTTACAACTTTTTGACAAGACTTTTTTTAAATACAAGTTTTATTGTAAGATGTTGACTTTTAACACCTCCACGACCCCCGTACTATTCAATCCATCCATCAGCACAATGTTTTAAGTGCGTTACATTGGTTTCTACCACAAAACATCATTTATAACCTCAAAAAAAAAGTTGTTTCCCAGCAATAATTTTTACGTAAAGTTTCTTAGTTTGATGTACAGAATGCTTGGTTGACGGCTTCGTGATGAGGTGGTTTACACCCTGTATATAATTATGAGGAAAACAATCCGAATTGCTTTTATCAACTCAACATCTACCACGCATTTGCACCGGACTCCAAAAACCTTACAAGCGCCATAATGATCATTGACCTACTGGACTATCAAGACATAGATCTATACACATTTTTATATAAAATTGTCACGATCAAAACTAACCTTGAACAAAAGAAAAACTTTGTCGTTCAAACACAAAATAAAAACACAGTTATAAATGCACATAATTTGAACGGCAGGCCGCGAGATATCTAACAGAAGGAAAATATTAAAGGGAACTTTACCTACATTTTTAAAAGAAGTTTTCTTTATCCGACGAATAAATCGAAGGTGGGAGGGAGAAGTTACCCGGCGGAAGTAGAAATCTGTTGTTTTATTCATGAAAAAATAAAGAAGGGAAAAATGTGGAATGCCAAGCGGTTTGTTTGAGAAACTAAGTTCAAGTTTGCTGGCAAACATGAAACCTAGAACTTTAGTGCTTAAAATTGAAAACGGATGAACAACGAGGATAGCTCTACACGATGACATGAAAAGTGTGGAGGAAAGAACAGATGCTGAAACAGAAACATTTTATTCTTGAACTGATATAAAATACGGTTTTAAAATAAAAACTGTATTTTGCATCAGTACAGTAACGAAACCAATGGAACACCATTTCAACTGTATGCCGGAAAAGTATACTTCTGTCAAGTGAATGATTGCAAAATTTGTAGGACCCATATGAGACTCGACTTTTTTGTATTCCTTTTCGCACAATATCTGAAGCCAACTTACCTCATCATAGCAAGATTCAATTTTACCAACAAAAGTCTCCAAAACATTGAGTCGTGTTCAAAACAAGTGAAGTTGTTGACAAATCCTCACGCACGGTATCCATTAAATAATGCAAATTTGTTGTAATCCCCACTCCGCGAACCGCCGGCTGGAGTGAAATATTTAATTTTCATAAAGTATACATTAGAGGAACAAGTCGGGGGACTCACTGCCTTGTTAACTGAACCGCAGAACACTTATAATATACCTATTTTGAAGACGCTGGGTATTAATTTAAATGCTGGCTTTTATGGCGCTTTAAATGTGATTTAGATTAAGTTTGTAATGGACCTGGAATCCACTGGAATGTTATAAATGCGAAAATATGAAATGTATGTTGGTTTTTCTTTCAGGTCTCTGCTGATTTTTTCTACTTTTGGTCAGTACCAAAAGTAGAAAAAATCAGCAGACACACTTGCACTGGCAAGTGTAACAATTTTCCCTTGGTTCATCTTTCAAGATTTTAAGAGGGGTGCAGTTAAATATTGGGAGTTTTAAAATCTAACTTTTTCAAAAACATGCATAAGACATGTTTACAGATAGCGACTTAATATCCCACGAAGGTCTTAAAGAAAAACTGTCCCTAATAAACCCGCTACTATGTCCAACTATTATAGGCACACAATCGTTGTCAGTTCGACGCGAGCCGACAGCAAATTTGCATATCACCAATATTATATCGTCACGCGAAAAACGTATCCCTTACGCCTGTGTACACATGAATGACGCGTGATGCTGCCGACCTTCCCTGACGTCATCCATCATTCGACGTGGCGCCTGCACCTAGACTCGTGACAGCGCGGGTGGAATTCAAAAACACAACTCATTGCCAACTGTGTAGCAGGATAAATAAGGTTCGAATTACAGTGTTGGAGAACAGTGAAAGGTGGCACTCCACCTCCCCGCGAGCGAGGGAGGATCCCTGTCAAACGCTGGCGAAGAGTTTGACAGACGCGGGGCGCGGAGTATTTGACATGAAGGGGCTTGTTTGATACGGGGGTGAGCTGACAGCGGGGAGGGGGGCGAATTCTGCCCGGTCATGAATAGGCAATGGGCTCGCTTTATTTATAAAGATTGTTAGCCCGAACACGGGCCCAGTGAACTTCTGTTGAAAATAAACACGTCGTTCGTATTGACGTATGTAGATAGTCTTGTTGGAATACCGTCCAATTTCCGATTAGCTTCGAATATGGAAAATGACGGGAAGTCTGATTGGAATGCAGATCTGGTTTGAATGCGGGATTCTCGAATTGGGATCATTAAGAATAAATCTGACAGGTTGTACGAGAATTCTCTAATAGGAATTTAGAACGTGTCTACATGTATATTTTCTGCTTTCTGCTAGCTTATGACCATGACCACGGCTTCGGCCACGTGGCGTTTTATATTTTAATTCAGGTTTTAAACTTTGATGCAATTTTCAGCCAAATCCGTTCAATAGATTTTGCGTGGAAGAGTAACAAACATACCCGTCCATCCATGCTCAATGCGAAAGTTTTTGCCCATTTATAATTTTAGACCCTATCTCGTGCTTGTGTTTAGGAACCAACAAAGCACTTCTTAGCACCCAACTTTACGCGCACCAGTCAAAGCCGTATCCGCGTTGATATTTCACTTCTAAAGTAAAAGAGCACATATAAGAGTTTATCAACGACAATTTAATTCAAGCAACCGCAACGCTACCCTCTAGCATCTTGTTAGGGGGAATAAAATCCATAAAAGACACGGCAGCGCAGAGGCAGCGTTGGGTACAAAATTTGATTATTCCGCGAGGTTGGCCTATCGCCAACGTTTGACTATTTATCAAGAGCTTTCCGCACTCGACGGTTTACAAGGTTACTAATCATCGATACGGGATTTGTATAGAGTGGTGCGACTCTGTCAGATAACATCGATGTGTGACCAATATATTTCTCGTATCACATAATATGCTGTACTCTGAAAAAGTTTTTCTACCAATTAGCGAATATTCGGCATTAATAAAATATTCCCGTTGTTATCAACGATGCCATTAATAAAGAGAAGCGTCTGCTTCTATTGTTCTACAGATACGACTTTCAGTTAAAAAAACACATTATATGAGTACCTACCCATTCACTTCCTACAAGAGATTGACAGAGGGCGTAAGATTTGAAGATCTAAATTAGAATTAGAATCGGTTCAAGTTCGGGTGAACAAAATTTTATACAAAATACTTTTTTGCAAAAAAATAAAACCGACTTCAAAAAAACACACAAAAATAACACAAAAAGAAAAACACTAAAAAGTGAAAAATAACTAGCTTCAGAAGCCGGTGACAAAAACACCAAATCAATCAAACAAAGGTCAAGCTTCAGAAGTCGGTGACAAAAACATTATATTAATCAAACAAATGTCACCGACTTCGAAGCTTGACCTTTGTTTGATTGATTTGGTGTTTTTGTCACCGGCTTCTGAAGCCAGTTATTTTTCACTTTTTAGTGTTTTTCTTTTTGTGTTATTTTTGTGTGCTTTTTTGAAGTCGGTTTTATTTTTTTGCAAAAAAGTTTTTTTTATTTTTCCATTTTTAGTTCTAATATCTACAAATATTTTACAAGCATTTATTTTACATTGTAATCAATACCTGTCATGGTAATAGGCTTATCCGCAATAAATGGAACTTAACATACCTAAACTGTCGAAATCTGGGTGTATTGTACACATCTGCGTACCCCTCAGAGCATACAGGCGTGATGTTACGTCATGATGTTTTATAAACAATAAACATCCAAGCGATTGCCGCAATAACGACAGATTTGTGGTCTATTTTTGAAGAGTTCCATTGTGTATCTCCGAAGACCAGCATCAGATCTTCACCAAATTTAAATGGGACCACCTCAAAAGTATACTCTTTCAAATAAAAAAAGAATTTTGAGAATCGCTCCACAAATGGGGGAGAAATCGAAATGTATACTGTACACATCTGCGTACCCCCTCATAGCATACAGGCGTGATGTGACGTCATGATTTTGTATAAACAATAAACATCCAAGCGATTGCCGCAATAACGACAGATTTGCTGTCTGTTTTTGAAGAGTTCCATTGTGTATCTCCGAAGACCATCAACAGATCTTCACCAAATTTAAATGGGACCACCTCAGGAGTATAATCTTTCAAATAAAAAAAGAACCATCAAAATCCATTTATAATTGGCGGAGTAATCGCGTAACAAACACACATAAAAAAAAACATACAGTCGAATTGATAACCTCCTTCTTTTTGAAGTCGGTTAAAAATGTACTTTACGATCTGTATAGCCTCTGAAGAAATTTTAAACAAATCAACCACGTTGTTAGTTTTCGTCTCAGACATATTATGTCTGAGTCGAAAACTAACAACTAGTATAGACATGTTGAGTGTGGAAATCTTTCCTGGTTGTGCTTAAGCATGAAGCTATTTTTCTGCTTGCAGTTTAAACTTTCAACAAATGGAGTGTAAGTACAAAACTTTTGCGTTTCCTCTTAGGATAAACACTGATGAAAAAGCATACCTTTGCTACATATACAGGGTGTAAACCAAGCATTCAAAAAATATTGCTGGGAAACGACTTTTTTCTTTAAGGTTAAAATCACATTTTCAAGACGCAAAACTCAAGGTAACGCATTCCAAACATTGTGCTGATAGACGCATTTAAACGGGTTATGGACGTATTTAAAGTATAGTTATGACTTTAGAAACTGGTACCTATATGAAAAAAAAAAATGACAAAATTGGAGCTTTGACCTGCAATATCTGCGTAACTAGTAAGTTCCGAGATATGATCATCATCATCATCAAAATAATGATCGCAATGACGGGGGGATGACGGGAGCCTTTTGGATTCTTTATGGGTCTGTCACCGTAAAATTGTCAAATACCTTATATTGTAATATCACTAGCGATATTGTAAAGTCTCGAATTATTGTCAAATGAACATACTGATTACAATAAAACGCTTTATTTTTCGTGTAATGCATGCGATGGTAGTCAACTCACGCGGTGTGGAGAGAAGGAGGGGTCCTCCTTGCCCAGTGGTACCACTCTCAGGAAAAGATACTGTACCATTCCTGAGAAATATCGATTAATATAACCTAACCTTAAAACACTTCATATTCCCCTAAAAAGCGTAGTCGACGGAGCCCCGCTTCGCGGGGCCCCTATTTCCGAGTGCAGGGTTTAAAGGAACCTAACTAACCTAACGGGGGGGTGCCCCAAGTCCCGTTTATAGGGGCAAGGGATACTTCCGTATGTTCAGTTGACAATAATTCGAGACTTTACAATATCGCTAGAGAGATACACGTTATATTGTAATATAACGTATTTGACAATTTTACGGTGACAGGTCTATTCTATTTATTAAACTCTTTATTCATCATCTGCTTACCCTTTTCCCAAATATGTTGGGGTCGGCTTCCAGTCTACTAGACTCACTCTTTATTGTTACCATAAAATACTCGAGTGTACTCGAAGCATGCCACTAGTATACATTATTTACGAGATGATGGTTTTATCCGCTCTATATGACATCAAAGATGAGTTGTGAATTTTATCGAGTTGTTTTCTTATTGACGTTACATTTACTTGATATTGGTTTTTTTTTTAATCGAGACTTATTATTTCATGAATCAGTGATGTTTTATGAATAGTATTTACGTTTTAATTAATTCTACTACTAGTTTTGATTAGTAGTTGGTGTTTCCCAAATGTAATCTATGTCGTCACTTTTTTTCACATTCCAAAGTGCAACGTTGATAAGGTAATTTTGCAAAAGTATTGTAATCCTTAATTAATATTTCTGGTACTTTTCTTCGATAATTTCATTAATTTACCTCATTAAAAATAAGAAAGCAGGTATAATTAGGTATTTAAAATGATATTCAAGTACCTACGAACGCATGACTAAATGATCGGTAATTATTTACAATTTATTAATTGCACCGATAGTAGCTATATTAATTGATATTCGAACAAAATTCTGATGGATATTAGTCACAGGGGATATTTTTGATGTAATTAGACAAATGATAGTCGCATTAAGGACACTTACTTAACATATTCCCTAATTTATTATGTTACTCATTGATACTTACTATGGGTAGCAACTTTCTATGAAACGCTTGACCTAAAATGAATTAAATTATTCATACAATGAGCCATAGCTGCAGTTATGTACTAAACATGGAATAATTTGTAATAGTTTTTAACAACTTTCCCAAGTACAATTCTGTAATTACTTGTACATGAGGTATACGCGGAGTTGGGAACTTCTCTAATCTTTAAGATGACTGTTTAGTACTTACAATATTGATAAAATATTTGAGAAAGTTTAATTATCTATGGACATATTACTATTTCCTGCCTGCCCTTCATCATCATCTGGCAAGCCTTTTCCCGACTATGTTGGGATCGGCTTCCAGTCTAACTGGTTGCAGCTGAATACCAGTATTTTACATGGAGTGACTGCCTATCTGACCTCCACCACCCAGTTAGTACTGAGTAGTACCCAGTTCTGGGTAAGACTGGTTGACAGACTTTTTGGGCCACTGATTACCTGTAACGACTGTCAAAGATTTACAATGACAGCCGGGACGTGCTTTTTGAGGCACGAAGAAAACTTGGAAACATTACTATCTCGTGCCCTTATTCCAATTTATTTGAGTTTTTTCTGCAACGACACACCTAATCAGACGTACTAATTTCTGCTTTGTGTCTATTTTCATTCCTGAGCTACACATTTTTAACAAAAATTGAATAGCCGCAGCCTAAATCCACTGCATTATTAAAAATAATAACAGATAAATATAACAGAGCATTAAAATGAACCCCTTGAGCGTTTGAGAATCGCGCTAGGGTTGCTTCCGTCCGTGCTATGATTTATGGCTTGCGAGATTTCACCGCGGGCTCGTGTTTCCTTTAGTCGCTCGATTCGGCTTCGTGGCAACCCTCGATGTAATAGACAGCCGATGATTCGATTCTGTAATGAATTCATGCTGCGTTCTCAGGGTTTTATATAGTTGTTTTAGCTTAATTAATATGCTTAATAGGGTTTTATGTTTCAATTAAGTAGGTGTTTTGTTGGGTGGTGAGTTATTGTGCTGGCGTGTTGCGATAGTAGGTACTTGTGATAGTGTGTTGACGTTGCAGTAAATACATGTACTCACTACGTATAACAACTATTATTCTTCTTAGCATATCGCCGGCAAATGAGACAAGATGGAAGGTGGGCCATTGTCCATGAAGAGACGCCGCATACACATTTGTGACTTGAGATCTGAGTCGTCCACGAACTCTGAAGAGATACTTTATGCTATAGCTAACTTGGGTTCGGAGTTCTGAGTCTATTTAGAGATTTCCAGGTCGGTCCCGGTAAAGCATTTCCAGGTGAATGAAACCGTCAGCACATGAAGCACCCCAACACAAAGTACCTATAACATATTGTGAGTTGCTTGTGTGGAAAGATTCCTGGCGGTGTTTGCCTGAGTTGGTTTCTTTCTAAGAGAAGAAGACTACGTCGACCCCTAAGTAGACAGTAAAATAATGAGTTTAACTTATGTGATTACATTCTGTATTTTAAGGCTCAGTTAGGCATTTTTTTTATAAAAAAAGAGACTAAATTGTTTACTGAACTTACTCGTAACTACATAAACGGCCACACATCCCAAAAGATCTTAGCTCATAATACTTACACGCTCGCATCATGTTGTACCGTCATCCCTCATATCATCAAAGGAGGGTGACTTTAATAAAACAAAAGAAACAGCATGTCGACGGAGCGCGCCCGATCTGCCGTCTGTCAAATAATGATGCTCATTTGTCAAACGCAATCGGGATACTGCGATGTTCTTTATTATAGGAGTTGACTGGGTATACTGTGAGCTGTGGTACCACGTTGTACAATAAAATATACTGTGGCTTTTGGTGTGTTTATAGGTTTTGTTTGTGGTGTTGTATGACCTGGATACCATACTTACCTGGAAATTAAATCATCGTTTATAATGGGTTTAATAAATAAAGAAACACCGTAGATTATTGCTTGATTAATTTAAGGTGAAAGCATCAGGGTAGCCCACGAAATAATAAAAATCTTACGTTTTTTTTTACAGTTTGCAGGCCAGTCCTCAGTTGGATGTTGATTAAAATATTGTTCGCGACTGTAAGACGTATGTAGTTACAGAATTTTAAACATCAAAATCATCAATACAACCCTCCAAGTTCATAAAGGTCATCCACCTTAAGTTAAATCTAAGTCTTGAATGAGTAGAAGCCAATAAAAGAATAAAAATTTAAGTAGGTACCAGTTAAGTTGCTACATTACTTGAACTTAGTTATATTCCTATTTATTTTTATATAAGGACCTATGAAAACAATTTTATACAAATACACACCTACATAAACTAACACTCACACATCCATGGAATAAGGGATGCCCTTATAAAGACAAGGAATAAGCAATGGATGGGAGGTTCGCCGTCGATCCCATCATTTCTTTTATATTTTTTCATCAAAATCACACGTGACGCCCGAATGACATTTTCATATGACGAAAAAAAATGTTTATTAAGACGCGGCCCACGCAATATTACAATATTGTACTAGTGAAATATGGAAAGTGATTTTTTACGAGAATATAACAAGGTGTATATGTGAGATTAAAAACGAAGGGTTGGGCTTATTAATGTTTATGTTAGCCTGTAAGTTGGCTGTTTTATTAAAACTAGGTTTAAGGCGATATATTATTACCCATATTTCGTGTTTTAACGTATGTTTATTTTTTAGATTTGGAGTAAAAAAAGGGTTTTCTTAAAGATATACTTTAATTACTGGTCTATACCTACACTGCTTGAGATCTGATGAAATCAATAGGATTAACATGAAATATTGGAGATCCTGATACGGGAAAACCAGTTATGGTTTTTTTATAGACACATTTTAGGTGTTGTTATGTTATTTTACTGTAATAACAATACAGAAGCAACCCTACAAGAACAATAGATTGTATACAATAGGTAGCGGTTTCTGTGTCAAACAAAATTTTGAAGGTCTACCAACCTTTTGTAAAACTTCAGTGAATACTAAAATATTGCAGACTGTGATAAGAGCTGACTTGAGATAGAAAAATGACTTTAAATAATAAGCCTGTATCGTCTTGAGGAATCATACAGGATAGCGTGAAAAAGGAGACACATCTAAACTTAAAATGTCACTCACGGGATATCTTCCGTGATTATTTTTTTTATTGAGGTCCTGATATCGGGACCTTATCGGGAATACTCGTAATCACAGAAGATATCCCGTAAGTGACATTTTAAGTTTAGTTTTGAACCGTGATACAGTGTTATTAGATACATCATTTGAAAAGAAGCAAAAGATAAAAGTTAGAAGTTGCGTTATCACCTTTCTACTTAGGTACGACTAACAGAAAAATACAGCGATGATACTTTTTCCAAATGGACTCATTCTCATATTCAGTTCATGAAATCTAGCCTACTCATAAAATGACGAAGTACCGTTACTAACACAAGGATTGGTGATTGCAGTATACCTCGAAAACAATCAAATCAAATCATATAAGGCACCTAAATACAAATGAAATACGAACTGCATCAGTATGTTCTAAAATCAATGCTTTAAAACTTCCTGCATAAATTTTAGAAACTTGTCGATTATTAACAAAGATTGTGCAGGTATCGACAGTAAGTAACATTAGTCAATTTATAGAACACCTATAAATTATTCGACACTAGCTGTTGCCCGCGGCTTCGTTCGCGTGGCTATTCTGATGTGTACCTATGAGTCAGAAAAAAAGATAGTCTATGTCCTTCCTCAGGAAATAATATGGATAAATCTCCTTGCCCAATTTCATTACGATCCGATCAGACGTTTAGTCGTGGAAAGGTAACAAACAGAGTTAATTTCGCATTTATAATACTTACCTGAAGTAAATAGTAGGTAAGTAGTTAAGGATAACCTACTCTTTGATCTTTGATAGTTTCATAATTGAACCTATTTAGGTAGACCTTTGCCCAGCAGTGGGAGAATACCTATGTACTTGCTAATCAAAATAATATAATAATGACCTACTCTTAACTAGAGCACTGCACCAAAATCAATCAACGCTCCCGAACTTTGTGCATTTCTTACCCGAAAATTATCGATGATTAACGAAGATTACCGAGCGGTGTCGATGCAGGAGCTGCACCGCCGCGGTGTCGAGGCGCGGTACGGTGCGAGCGTGGCAGATGTGTCGCCGGTTGTGATTGTCTTGCTGCGATGATTGATGATCTTTCGCGGCGGCTGCGGTGTAGGGCTGCGGGTTGTCCAGTTTATAGGGAATATTATTTTTGTATCTTATTTTATTTGGGTACAGATTTTAGATTTGACTAAAAACAGTATAAAATGTGAGATGTAAACTCAAACCAGTTGTTTTATACATGTTTAACCAGCGGACGTCACGCGGTTTCACCCGCGTAGTTCCCGGTCCCGTCGGAGTACGGGGATAAAATCTAGCCCATGTTACTCGCTGATAATGTAGCTATCCATTGCTGAAAGAATTTTTCAAATCGGCACAGTAATTTTTGAGTTCATTCATTACAAACACCCAAAAATACAATTTTTTCCTCTTTATAAGATTTTTTTTCCTCTTTTTTTTAGTGTAGATAGTGTAGATTATACTAATAATGATGTTAGTAATATGTAGATATTAAGATAGAATAAATTATAAGAAATTAAAAAATTAGTTTGACCAGCAATATTTTCGTATTTTTCATTACAGAATAATCATAAGTTTCAATAAACCAGTAATATATATTTTAATGGTACAGTACCATGTTTGTTTTCTTTTATTTCGTTGGTATCCCGTGTGCGTGAAAGGGACAAGAATATAGACATAAAAAATGTTAATTTAGTTCCTATTATTATTCCGTTATAATATTTTTATTACACATAAATATAATGATGTTTGGTTACTACAAATTATCATCAATCAAAACAAAAACAAAGAATGTAGTAAGTAGGTACCAAAACAACAAAAATGTCAAATCAACTTCTAATCTTTATCTCCTAAAAGGCAAAGAACAAACTAATTAAGAAAAAAAATATCTCAAAATCCCGTCAACAAAGTGATTAGTAGCATATCTATCTATTGTAATTGACTCAGATAACTGTTCAAATACTTTTGAATTTACGCTGTACGCTTGTCTTATCTTTTGACAATGAACGGATAATCCCCTTTGTTATCTTGATTGACAGTTCATATCTCTGTCTCTTTTTAATCTTTAGTTGATTTCGACTCCGCCTACAAATTGTAGTGTGCAAATAGGGTACTGTGTATTGTAAGTACCTACCTACTCAATTATATGGATACCTATGTACTTAGATAAAGTTTATATTTGTATTTATTTATTTGACAATTTATGTACTCACTACATACAGAAAAGAAGAAAGTAATAGAAAATAGGTACAAAGGTGTAAGTGTATAAACCAACCAAATTTGTTTTTATTTAAAACAATCTATAGGTACCTACCTTGGTACCCAAGGTATAGTCTTTTTTTAAATAAAAAACTAGGTATAATGAGACATTATTTTTTATAGAAATTTGGGGTGAATGTAACGATTTAGTAGACATTTTTATTCACATATTTAAAATAGTAACAAAAATAAAAAAAAGCTTAGCGCGCGACAACCCTAGTTGTCTATTCAACTCACGTTTATTCAATATAAGCAAACTCAGCCATAGGCCACAGTAAAAGTACTTTGGCGAAATATTCCACATTCGTCAAGCGTTGTCGTTGCTACTATTCCAATGTACTTACAGTTTTATATAGATATACTATGTAGACTGATTTTTGCATAGATGTTTGCAGATATCTAGCGTTTAAATAACTGTATTTAGGCTCATAATACAAAGGAATGAAAAATACGTAAGTTAGTTGTTACCATAACTGTTTTCGTTTGGAACTTTGTAATTTTTCTTAATCTAGATGTTGCCCATGACTTCGTTCGCGTGGAAATTTTAATGTGTTGTCAGGGATATAAGGTAGATTATAAAGTATATACAGCCTATAACCTTGCCCAGGACATGATCTATATCCTTGCCAAATTTTATCATGATCCAATCAGCCGTTTAGTCGTGAACAGGTAACAAACAAAGTTCCTTACGCAAATAAGTATATTATTAAAATACTAACTTCTGCGTGAAGTTTGTTAATTTTCCCATGGGATCTTACTACCTTGATAAAAAGTAGTCTATGTTTTAATCCAGGTTAAAAATTTTGTGTGTTAAATTTTATTCAAATCCGTTCTCTGGTATTTGCGTGAAAGAGTAAAAACATCCATACTCACAAACATTCGGATATATAATATTACTAGCTGACCTGCGCAACTTCGTCTGCAAGTGAGAGTTAGTTTTTTTTTAATAAAAAGTATTCTATGTTACTTCTAATACCTCCAAGAATACGTGTACAAAGTTTCATGATGATCGGTTGAGTAGTTTTCGCGTGAAAGCGTAACAAACAAACTTACATTCACATTTATAATATTAGTAGGGATTAGTAGGAAGTATAGGATTTGCTATGGATATTTTGTCTAAGGTTCAACACTAAATAGAATACAAGGCAAGTAAGCGCATCACAAGATTCTTATGATATCTAAGATCTATCTAAAAAAATAGGACTTAATGAACTAAAAAGTTTTTAATTGCTTTAAACTCATAAGATCGATCTTTAAAACAGAATCCCAAGGCCAAGATCAGAATTAGTTTTGACATACACCTGTGTCTATCATTTTGGTCCTATCATAGCCCCGATTGAAATCCACGTTCTAGAGTATTTTTATGGCACCTGCATTGAACCTACTGCCTCGTTCATACAATATTACAGGCATCAAAAGACATCGCTTTAGTTCTGTGAATTAATTTTATCAAACATCAACTGCGTGTTTTCCATCCTACCTCTACTGTTTTACAAAAATTGCTACTGCCTACGCCATCTGTACGATTTGAGAAAGGTTAACTCGTCGGATGCTGGGGTCACTAAGCTGAATCCAGCACAACTCGTCGCGGTTGGAATTCCTAATACAGTTTCCTAGCAATATATTTGATCTAAAACAATAATATCTGCTGATAGATTATCGTACTAGGTATAAATGAATTAAAGAAACAGTTGGCAATAAAAAACACGAAAATTTGAGTGAAATATTCATGCAACGTTTCGAACAGCGACCAAACTTTGTAGTCTGAAGCACGACTGATCATTGGCTCAGAAGCCTTGTTTCAAGTTACAATGTCCATAACTAGATGGTGCTGTTCTTGTTTTTAGAAAACCAAAGACTAAATACGAAGGTAAATGTTTCATTTGATTGTATATTGATTGAGTAATCTAGTAAAAATATTCATAGAAAGCTTTGTTAAAATTAACAGTCACGACTACACATCACTACATTGGTATCTAGGTACTATTAGGTGTGCGTTTGCTTGACCTTTCGGAAAATACAAGCGCGATGGTCCAATTTAACATTTTTTTTTGTTAAATGTTGAAACTACTTTATACAGTATAAAGAATTTGAAACAAAATCAGATAACAGTTATTCAGTCCTAATGTACGGAGGTTGTTATTTTTGATTTGCTTTATAAGTGCAAAATATTGTTATTATTGGGTAGGTAGCACGTCTATCATTAGTATTTCTTCAAATAAATTCCAGATAGATCATAAAAACAACTTCTTACAACAAGGTTACATAACTTAAATATAAAGCTCATATTTTTTTTCAAAACCGGAAGACCGTGAAATCAAATTTCTGGCTTGGTGATTCTGATGTGGTATTTTTTTTATCTGTTAATTTTTATTAGTACCTAAGTTTTAAATCCGGTTATTTTTGATGTGTTTTGTCCTGTGCTGGCTAATAAATGCTTTTTCTTTCTTTCTTTCTTTTAATTGGGGCTGTGTAAGTCCAAGACTGTAATACGTATGTATACCTAAATGCCCGAAGAATTGCTAAACTTAAGTGGCAGTGGGCAGGGCACATTGCTCGCAGAACGGATGGCCGATGGGGCCGAAAAGTTCTGGAGTGGCGACCGCGAACCGGAAGACGATGCGTTGGAAGACCTCCCACTAGGTGGACTGATGACCTGGTGAAGGTTGCGGGAATTTGGTGGATGCGAGTCGCAAGGGACCGGTCAATGTGGCGACACTTGGGGGAGGCCTATGTCCAGCAGTGGACGTCTTTCGGCTGAGATGATGATGATGATGATGATTCCTAAATGCTGTACACAGAAGCTGTTGGTGAACCTATATTCATAAATAAATGATAATGATAATGTTAGTAGTGACCAAGACAGTTTTAAAACTTATAATTGGATGAAGCTAGTTAAGAAGTCCCACATAAACTTATTACATTTAATTGTTAATTTAGTGATTATCTTCTTCTGGTATAAGAATTCGCGATGCAGCTAAAATAATTTAGTTGTGTGCTTATACTGGCGGAATACCTATAGAAATGTTACTTTTTTTTATTTTCCAGTGACGATACTAAAAAGGATGCATTCCAAGGAAAGAAACTTCTTTGAGATCTTCAAGGATGAAGATTTTTTTAGTGTCCTCGAATTTCTTATAGGTAATTGAAACTTGTACTATATACGATCGCAATTACCCTTTCCCTAATGTCTCTTCAAAACATATATCATTTTTCATTAGAAAAAATGTTGAAGGTAACGATAGATGACGATTTAAGACGTGAACAGAAGACGTGAACAGGCTTATTTTTTTTCCAAAATAAGAACAAAAAAAAAACAAAATATGTACTTAGGTACCCATTTAAGTACATATATATTTTTTTACGACCGCTATTGCGATCTTAACTGTCAGTGACTATACATTCCACGTTTCTAACAATAAAGGATATTCCAATAGTTATAATAGGAGCAGATGAAGAGAAAATGGTTGGGTTACAAGATATGAGATGAGGTAAGCAGAAGTGCAAGCTAGTGTTTGAAGTGATGATCTCTTTTTAAAATACATTTAAATATACGAAACAGTTACATGAAATTTATAATTGGACAAAAAAGAGCATTCAGTGGAGTCTTAAGAAAATCATATGCGGAATAACTCCTGAAAAATCTTAAACTAGAACTAAATATAATAGGTATTTATATAAACTAGCAAACGAAAACATAAAACTTTTATCAAAAACTTTTAACAATAACATTCTTTTGACATAACCAGTTGCTAATCACCTATCGAAAGACGGCTTTCTACTAATTTGCTAATTACCCCTTACTACGGGGTTGTTGTGAACATATAAAATCAGGCACAATTCTGACAGACATTATAATAACCTGAGCTTTCGTTACGAGCGTTACTCCTCGATAATAATTTGGATTATTCCAAAATGCCAGAATCCACCACTTCCAGTCAGTCTTCGACTCCAACTTCTTATAATGTTGGCAACGGTGCGGTTAGTTCTAGTGATGGTCGTTGGAACCAAGTTGATACCACTAATATGTTGCAGAACACTACGGTAATTTGATTTTCATAATTCTTCATCAAAATCGCGGCGATATTTTCGTATAGAAATACGTAAAATCACCGCGATTCTCTCACTCGTGGAGGCGGCCCCTTAGCCTTTCGGCTTCCAGTCTGATAGGATGTAGCTGAAAACCAGTATTTTTATAATTGTTCTTATCCACCTGCAGCAGTTCGATTCTCCCCATTTCATAATTTCATGTTCAATATTCTGCATTAACTTATAAAATCTTTCTATTGTTCACAGCCCCAGGTGTGGAACGAATTGCCGCCACACAGCACAGTGTCTACGCCAGTGGCTACCAACAATGTATCCAGTGAGTACCACGTCACCAGCAGCGTCAACCACGTCAACAACGTCAACAACGTCAACATTATCAGCAACCAAGTCATGTACCCTCCAAACTACATGAACATACCTTATCCGAGACACAGTGTATCTAATGGGTATGCCTCATTAAATCCTACAAGAGGAATTAACCCGCAAATCATCAACGGGCAAAATCTTCAACGCACGCAAAATGGGCAGATGATCGGAGGGCCCGGTTGGCCCAATCAGTCGGCTCTCGGAAGATCCATCTCCCAGTCACCTGGCTGGACCAGCAACAAAACAACTGGAGGAGTCAAGAAACAAAAGCGCATCAGAACTGCGTTCACAAGCCAACAGATGATGGAGTTAGAACAGGAGTACGCTAGGTCCCGCTACTTGGATCGCGCTCGAAGAATTGAACTCGCGGGCCTCTTACATCTGAACGAACGCACTATCAAGATATGGTTCCAGAATCGCCGCATGAAGGAGAAGAAAGACAGAGCTGAGAGTATGGAAGACTCTGAAGAAGCGAGCACATCTGAGTCGTCTCCTGAAATGAACAACATTCAGATGCCGATGCTTATTCACGAGCAGTATCCAGGAATTAAGAACGAGGTCTACAACCAGGGTAACATTTACGTTGAACAGTATCCGATTGCGTCGACCTCTAATTCGATGCCAGCAACGAGTTTACCAACCCCAATTCCAGCTCAGTCCTCGGTACAGAGTATGTACGAGAATTTTATGTCCGTGGAGGAACCTCGGGCGCAGTACCAGCAGGGGAATTTGCAGATGCAGCCTTACCAGGCTCAGTACACTGAAGTCCAGAAGATATCACCTGAAGTAGAACTTAAAGAGCAACCTACCACTTCAAGTGCTCCTAGTGACATGATTGAGAAGAACTGGGATTTGTCCTGGATCAGGGCTGTTGATTATGAAGAGGATTATTAGAGTTCTAATTTTAAGTTTTTATTTTTTATAATTGTAAGGTTAGGATTGTAAATATTTTCATTAATAAATTGTCCCACAGAAAATCTTACTTTTACTTACTTATGAATTCATTATTAGGTCGAATAGATTAGTACCTATATACCTATACCCTGAGACTAGATGAGTAATTAGATTATAATATAAATTCATTTATTCAGATAATTTACACCCATTGCCATTTATCACAATACACACACTATAATCACAGATAAAATATTAAAATTTAGATAAAATAAAATAAATTATAATTGGCTGATAGACATAAAAATTAATATAATTTCGGCTCCATTGCAACTGTTGTTTGTGCATAGTTATACTAATAAACCAACTACCACTCTCATGAAAAGATAATGTATACCATTCCTGAAAAATGCCGATTAATATAACCTAACCTTAAAACACTTTATATTCCCCTAAAAAGCGTAGTCGACGGAGCCCCGCTTCGCCTATTCCCTATTTCCGAGTGCGTTTAAAGGAACCTAACTAACCTAACGGGGGGTGCCCCAAGTCCCGATTATGGGGGCAGAGATACTTCCGTATGTTCAGTTGACAATATTTCGAGAGTTTACAATATCGCTAGAGAGATTACAATCTAACGTTTTTGACAATTTTACGGCGACAAATACATGTTGTGATGCATGTTTTACGTAGTTGCGGGCTGGTCCATTTAGATTTATCATAAGTGAGCAGCTCAAAATTTAACAGCATTGATTTTCACCCTTATGCCCTGACTGAAAAGGTTGAAAACTGATCGACATCGCGTATGTTTTACACAACTTGAGAAAACATGACTTCTTTATTGTGTGCATTTTTAAAACTCACAAAAATCCTTCGGAATATTTTTTTAAATACTGTTGAAATCTTCATTCAATCCGTTGCTTATTTTAGAAGAACGAACACGAAAAGAGAGTTTATTAGATGATGTGATAATATTGATGAAGGTGTACTCATCCTAAACGAAGCCGAGTGGAATTTGTTCTTTCCCTCATAACGATATTTTTATTGTTCTAGAGGCTTTATCTGTGAAACTCCAGTTACGGAGATATTGAGGTCAAAGTTCTAACGTTTTCACAAGTTTAATAAAAAGAAGTACGAGATTTAAATGTTATAATTTTGCTTTAAAAACTTTCATGACTCCATAGTTCTATCAAAATCAAAAGTCACACTTATATCAAATGTCAAACAATCTGTACTTTATTAAAGTATACACATAACTTATCAATATAGATTAGCTATGTGTATACTTTAATACTTTCCTATATTTAAGTATGAGACGTCGATACTAATGTGCATAGTTTTGTTCATTGGAATTCATGGTTAGTGTTTTTTTTATTTCTGTAATCAGGCACTTTATTTATTCAATCAAGCTTACATCAACATCATCCGCAGCCAGTACAGCAGCTTCATAAAGTTTTTTTAATTATTTTGTAAGTATCGTCATAATTTAGTTCAAATCCAGTATCCGAATTTCCTCCGTGCCTCGAAAGCCATTGGTCCCGACTGTCATTTGTGGATCTTTGACGGTAGTTACAGGTAGTCAGTGGCCCGAAAATTCGACAACCAGTGTTAGCAAGGGGTATCGTGTTACTAACTGAGTGTGGAGGTCAGATAGGCAGTCGCTTCATGTAGAATATTGGTATTCAGCTGGAACCGGTCAGACTGGAAGCCGACCCAAAAATAATTGGGAAAGGGTTGGGCTCATGAAGATTCATAATTCTGTTCGAATTAGAAATCAAAGTACTAAACCTAAACAAATACCAAATGGTTCGGCAACCCAGGTACAAAAGACTGCCTTTTCTAAATCATTTAAGGCGCTTAGACGAGCTAAATTAGCAACTATATTTGTGGTGGTTCAAACTTCGTTTGAAATGCTGTTAGAATGAAGTTCTAATCAGCTTGCACTACAAAGTGGTTGTTACGTCAGCCACTGCGGGCCAAATACCGCGAAATGAGTGGTTTCGATCGATTTACAAAAAAACTATTGATTGGATTAAAAAACTAAAACAGTATCATGCTCATATATTGCTTGTAGAATTATTTGCCAAAAAATCAGAATGATCGCATGCATATTAGTATGTTTTTTATTGTTTGAAAGATATTTTTAGAGGTAAGTTCGTGATTTCTTTTTATCGAGCCAAATTAATTGATAATTATATCCTGAAGAATATCATATATTTTTCTGGTCTTGTTTATTGCAGTGAATCATAATTATACTTTTAGTAATTATAAAACTCGCGTTTAGCTCGTGTAATCGCCTTAAGCAGTTGTAATTCATAGTGACCATTAGAAAGAAACCACTGTTGACGAATCTTATCCACAAAGATGCACATGACACATTACAATATTTTAAGTCATATTGACATTATACTGATAAGAAGCCTGTATTCAAATCATTACGAACCCAAGTACCAATACTAGTAGATATCTAATTAAACAGAGTACACGTTTTAAGCCACAAGAGAACATTAAGTAATTCAACAATTAATATCAAACACTATGATAATAATCGTTGATGCTGTGACTATTATTAGTTAATAGTATATGATTAGGTCATATTGTCATTAAATAATGATTTTCCAATCATAACTCTATATAAGACTGCAATCAATTTAGAATTAGGTTGTGTTATTAGTTGTGACTGCATCGAATGATGATGAAATATCTGGGGTTGAATCAAAACGGTGTAAAAAATAGTTTAAAAATGCAAGGTGGTGCTGATGGTGACTTTATTGGGAGGAAATATCATATTCAAGTGGTAAGTGTTAACAATGTATAGTCCACGCGCGAGCTCTGAGGTAGTGGTGGCTTACTTAAATCATCAGTGGTTTTATTTCATGTACATACATAATACCCTCATCCAATGATTTAGTACTCCGCGCGAACTAAATTATGAAATCATTCTATGAGGGTATAATGTATTTGAGTTAAAACCACCTATGATTTAAGTAAGCCACCGATTCCTCGTAGCTCGCGCGCGAACTATACATTGTTTTTATTTAATGAATCATATGAAGAAATTGTAGTTAGTGATTTAATGTGAGCCAAATTAGTACTATCAGTGGTAAATAAATAGCATCCACAAAATTATTAATTTTAAATGACAGAAAGGTACACAAAGTGTAAAATAAGGAACATGTTTTGTTAAAAAATAAAAAGGTATGTAGATAGATCGTTGATACCTACTAGATGGAACATTCGTCAAACAAAACAGTTGAAAAATATTGTGAAATCACTAAATACTAATCACGTTTTATTTAATTTTCAGATGGATTATCAACCATATGATAGCACGAAAAAGGTTAAAAGATTTCGAAGCGCATTCACAACGGACCAAGTGAACTACCTTGAGAAGCAGTTCAAGAAGTCTCCTTACATCGGAAACGCTCAGCGCAAGGAAGTAGCATCAGCTTTGAACATCCCTGAGAGAGCTATCAAAATCTGGTTTCAGAATCGTCGGATGAAGGAAAAGAAAGAAAGTGTTACTAAAGAATTTGATGACGAACAAAACATTAGAGAGTCTCTGGAATACACTAAAGATCAATTAAATAATGTTATGCCATCTACTAATGAACAATCGCGTTCATTACCATTACTAACTGATTTTAATCAAGGAAACAGTTACAAAAACATGGCAACAAATATTTTTTTAAGTAATGAAACAAGGAAGATAGTTCAAGGAGTTGAAATCAAAGATACTGCAGTAAAATTCCCTTCGCCTATTGCTCAAAATGCAGTGACTATAGCCAAAGTGATACATCCACCATCCGTGTTTGTGAAAACAAGTGATTTATCTCCGGAATTCAAATCGTCTGCTGAATTCTCTATTGATTTGTGTAAGAAATATAAAACTGAATGTTTTTCCAAACCACTTTGTGTAGAACAACAGACGCTTAAAAAAGAAGATGAAGATATAAAGAAGATCGAAGAGCCAAAGTCTGTAGGATTCACAGAACAGATGATACCAGAAGATTTATCAGCAAGTAGAAAAGTGAATATTCCTGCAATGGGTCCGCAACAATCCTTAGCAGGGAACACTTCCAGTAATTCTGGTATTGTATCTCTGGTGCCAACAGTTTCACCGTTTTATACTCAGCCTTACATATCTACGAGTGGAGTTATTTGGAAGCCAGTGAGTGTCATGCCTGTTGTCTCTTCTAATACTCCACCTGTTTCTGCTCCGAGCAATCCATTGTTGAATATATCTCCCGTTCAAGAGAATTTTACCAAAAGACTGTGTAACTGTGATTGTCATGTTACGCAAGCAATGCCTCAAGTTCCGTATAGTTTTCCGCAGCAATCTACAAGTCCCCAATATATTATTACTGCTATGCCTTTCCAAAATCCCAGTACAAAATTTTAATGTTTGTTTGTGATTTTAAAAGTGAAGACCTCGTGGCTAAATAATAACAACCGCTCGGGTCGATCTGTAGGTTAAGCCGTGCTAGGTTAGGTTAGCCTAGGTTGGTCTGAGGATGGGTGACCACTCATAAAATACCGAGTTTCCCCCGTGCCTCGGAAAGCACGTTCAGCAGGTCCCGCCTGTCATTTGTAGATCTTTGACAGTCGTTACAGGTAGTCAGTGGCCCAAAAAATCTGACAACCAGACTTACCAATAGCTATTGTATTACCCAGTACTAACTGGGTTGTGGGGGTAGATAGGCAATCGCTCCATGTAAAATACTGGTATTAAGCTACATCCGGTTAGACTGGAAGCCGACCCTAACATATTATGTAGTTGGCAAAAGGCTAGGCAGACGGTGATGTGATTTTAAAGGTCTCATTATTTACTCACGGTAGGTACATATTCATGCAATTGTAAACATATTATATATTTTTAGAATGTTTTTATTCTAATCTTTATTAGATTAAGTAATGTAAAGTAAATATGCTTGTGATGTTTGAGATTTTTAGATATTGTTTGTGTAAATAATTATAATATTATGAACGATTATTTAAACTTTGTTTGTAAGGTAAGCGTGTTACGTAATAAAGAAAATAAACAGTTTTATTGATATTTTATTTTAATTCGAAAAGTTTTCACACTGAGATTGTAAATAATTATAATATTATGAATGATTATTTAAACTTTGTTTGTAAGGTAACGTGTTACGTAGGTAATAAAGAAAATAAACAGTTTTATTGATATTTTATTTTAATTCGAAAAGTTTTCACACTGAGATTTAGTATATTTTTAAAGTACTATTTACTTAATTTGAATACATTTAATTTACGCCTATCTAAAATCGTTAGAAATAAAGATATTTTAACATAGTTTCAAGATAAACTCAGAAAAATAACAAGAGGTTGAAAAGAAAGTACATATAAATAAAATACCTATAAACTCCGACCCACACCATAATTAAACTTTAAATTATGAAAATAACAAAGTATTTTAGAACAAGTTACAATAAAGTTTTGGTAATATAAATTACTTTTAAGTTATAACGATGACAGAATAATATATTAATTTTATTTATTAAATATTTTAAATAAGCAAGTCACCTTACTTAAAAAGAGCTTAAATCTAAGAAATTATATCTAAGAAGTACACCTATTACAAAATAGTATTTTACACATTTTCTTTTGTACATATATGGTTATATCCTCCACAAAAACATCTTAAAAAATATAAAATGTCAAATTCAATAATAATCTGATGAACAATAAATTATACCTATGTATAATAAAAATATGAATTATTTACTTACCTTTGCTTAACAATAAAAAGGGTATACTTAGCATATTAAAAAACCGTATTTACATGATTACCCGTTTAACAATCAAAACCAATTAAGTCACAATATGGGTATAAAAACATTGAACTTAAGGGCAAAAAACACAGTTTTGGAGATGGTCTTAAAAATCTATAAATTATAAAAATTACACGAAACTTTACCTGCAAATAAATAGAAGTAGATAGATAACCACAATTTGCAGTTTTTACTTAACATTTTTTAGAAAAACAAATCTTTGTAGGAAACACTGTTATAATTTGAATTAATAAATAAATCACAGAATAAAAAGCTAAGCTTAAAAAGCTATTCAAAACATGATTTTACTAAAAAAGTACCCATTTTAAATTAAGAAAATTTAGTGGACTTAAGCGTATTCAGGAGGTTATTATTTTTTGTAAAGAGTAAGCATAGGATCTAAATAACAAAAATAATGATCAAAAATAATTTAATTGGTTTTGATTATAAAGCGGTAAAGTTTATATAATAATTATTTATTTATAAAAACCTCTATAAAATATCTATAAAGCCGAGTAATACGGATATTGATTCCCTGCCCAACAGTTTTTGACTTCACTGCCATATTGATTGAACCCATTGCCACTATTCGAATAGTTAACATCATACGGATAATACTGGGTTGGATATACAGTGTTTTCATTATTAAAATATGCTGGAAAACCAGGTGGAGCCATACCTCCATAGCCCGACGGAACTGGGTTAGTATTATAATAAGTGGGTAGATGATAAGTTGGTTCAGGATAGTGAGGAAGTTGGTTAAGATGTTCAGTGTTCTTTTGATCAATAACTACTTGCAATGGGGGTGAAGCAGGCACTGGAGGGGATCCAATACTAACAGATTCGTTCGAAGAATCGCAGCTGGATTCCGATGATTCTCTCTTTTCCTTCATTCTTCTGTTCTGGAACCAGACTTTGACACATTTGTCGCCGATTTTCAAAGCATTGGCTAGCGCAGCACGTTTCTCTGAGTCAACGTACTTATGGCGGGAGTACGCTCTTTCTAAAGCCCGCAGTTGGTCTGTTGAAAAGGCAGTCCGGACCCGTTTTTGTTTCTTTTTTATTGTTCTGGTTATATCTGTAAATAAATAAATAAAACTGAAAAAGTGGAAGAAGTAGCACAGTACATCATTTATATGGAAAACCCAGTTAGTACCGGGTAATAATATTGATAATTAATATGTATAAATGATCCTTATATCGCGTTATGATTAAAAATTACACCTATAATGTAAATAGAAAGTGATTGCAATTTCTCTAAAATCAACTCAGACACACAATGTATTCAGAGAACCTAGACTTGCGGCAATTTTCGAAGCGTCACTGTTTTTACAGCTTTTGTTGTTCTAGTTGCTGTCAGGATATAACAAGCAGTTCACATATATGAAAAATAAAACAGGGTATACGTAGGTAATCGAAAATCTACAAACCTATTTTTTTCTGTTGATCATTTTCTGGCCACACCGTTGAAAACGGGTGATTTTCCCAGCAGTTTACCTGTAAGAAAACGAAAAGCAATTAATTGGTGGTAATAACTAAAACGACGCGCTCAATATGACATTTTTTGCTATCAGACGTGCTGGGTACTTGCGAGCGTCTGAACTATGCCGTTAGAATTTTGACCTAATCCCGGCCCCAATATTTAACATGACCATTTAAATTAGGTATAGCCATTATGCTCCACCTCCGGATAGGAGTGCTCTCTAAGCACAAAAACACAAATCCTATTATATCCTATCCTATCCTTTTGATTCCTTTTCCTTATCTTATCCTTTTATCATTTATTACATCCTGATGCTGTCAAAGTGATCTTTGCGCTGCCACCATAAAAATTGTCGTGCCAGCGATACGAAAAAGAAGATCATAGCCACAAACGGTAATAATCTATATTTTTCTTCAATGAGATTCATCCGTTAGTATTTGATTATAATTTGCAATTGATACCAAATATGGCAGCAAAGACTGCATTGCAACTACGGAATAAAATCGAAAAACCTTACCTCATTCTTATTCTTCAAAGGAGTAAATGAAGTAAACAAAACGTTTTGTATCATGATGATGAAGGATGGTATCAAACAATTATTATTTCTAAAGAAATCACTGGTCCACACAGCAAGCGATCACTTCTTTCTATGACTGGACTTTAGTAATGGGACGGTGGAATATTTTTTACGACACCGCAGTTTTTTCCATGTACCGTCAAAATGTAAGAAAAATATGATCGACATCAAAGCCTACTCGTTCATAGTTTTTGAAAGGACTAGCAGAGCTTTAACCATTATAAAGTTTGTTATAAAGGGTGTAAAACACCTCTTCACGAAGCCTAAAGGCACTTGTTCTCCCCATCATTGCGATCATTTTTTTGTTCTACACCATACCTGGGAACCTTCTAGTTACGGAGATATGGGGGGTCAAAGTTACAACTTTTTGACAAGTTTTTTTAAGCTATTGCACAGCTTCTATCGCGGGCCTTGAGCGTGGAGACCGAATCCAGAAATTCCGTAACGAAAATAACCTAACACCCCATGTCAGGTAATGACAATTAAACGTAGTGATTATATACTCTGTGATGACAAAGAAAAGCTAGTTTTCTTTTTAATATATTGCCGTAACTAGGAGTTGTAGGTTGTATACATTTGATGTTAGACCTTCTTTGTAACCATTTTATTCTTCTATGTCCTAGAACCATCATTATAAAATTCATAATTTCATCGTGATGGGAAGCCGAGCCTGACCATTCAGTCTGCGTTTGGTCCTCGAGCCGGCAACAAGCGGAAAAATAAAATAAATAAATAATTATAGTTGCATAAGATGATAAAAATGCTATGCAATAGCTTTACCGCGGCAGTCCCCGAGTGCCACACGTCTTTTTTTTTAAATACAAGTTTTTGTAAGATTCTTCCGTTACATTGAGTTCTACCACAACATTGATTTATAACCTCAAAAAAAAAAGTTATTTCCCAGCAATAATTTTTGCGTAAAGTTACTTAGTTTGATGTACAGAATGGTTGGTTAACGGCTTTGTGATGAGGTGGTTTACACCCTGTATAAAATTTTTTGATATGCCATATGACTCATATGTAGGAAAAAGGCGTCTGTTACATTTTGTTTCATAGCAAACTTATAAAACACAATATTCTCCAGTTATAATAAAAATCTGACTCAAAATACATATCAAATCGATCAGTTTTCTATAAGTTAAGTAGGTGATGTTTCTATTCTTAGGTTGGGACTAGGTCGCAGAAATAAAATTCAGAAATGACTTTCACCACATTTATTTTCAATCATTACCACAAATAAGTACAAAAATATTTTAAGACTAATAATAAATTACACTTAAATCTAGACACAAGTTACAACAATAACAGAGATTGTAAATCAAAAAGTCTTTGCAGTGATTCACTGGGTTCTGACGGTCTCCAACGTACAGCACTATCTTCTTCATTACTACCACTGGTACTGGCTGGAGAAATAGGTTCATATATAGGACTAGTATCATTCCCTACAACTTCTTCAACTGGGACGTGAACACTGCTTTTTGTTAAGAATTCATCTATGACATGGGCTAAGTCTCCCATAACTCCGTCATCAAGGGTAACGAAACCATATTCATCAGTCTTTTTACTGATTTCAGATTCAACTGCATCAAGACGAGCTACATCTGGAGAGCTCCTTACTTCTTTTGAATGTTCTTCATTCGAACAATCTTCTTGTTCCTCAGAATCCTGATCTTGCAACCTCTTGGTTTTTAACCTGCGATTCTGAAACCATATTTTGACAGCTTTGTCATTGATTTGCAAGTTGTTTACGATTATTTGCCTCTCTTCTCGAGTGACGTATTGTTTTGTTTTGAAGATTTCTTCCAAGGTTTCTACTTGTTCAGTAGTGAAGATAGTCCGCTTGCGCTTACGTTTGACTACAGCTTTGAAGTTTCCTTCGGATGATGGTAGAACTGAAAGAATAGAAAGAAGCATATAAAAAAATGAACTTAGAATGACAACACACTATACTAATGTGGAAGGTTAAACTGGTAAAGATGATAAGAAGAAAGAAGATGTAGAGGAGGAAATATAAATACTTACATGTTATCTGGGCACGATGTCTTTTAGCCATCTGATAATTATTTTGATATGGCCTGGGGTTCGGGTGAAACACTGGATACGACATTGGCTCTGGTGCAAGTGGAGTGTACTGAAATGGACAAATAAAACATTTAAATAATTGTAAAGATCCTGTTAATTGGGATACTTTTGTTTATTTTAAGACTACGCACGGTTTCTTACCTGGTACTGAGGAGTAGGACGTTCATAATAATGACTATTGTTATAAACTTCTCCTCCACCGCTTAGTTTATAAATGCTGTTGTCAGTAGGCACGGGATAAACTTCTTGTTTGTTATAATTTTGAGGCGGATAAACTACACCGTGCACCTGAAAACAAATAAACATAAATAAATACATGTCTGACTGAAACAAACTTTCCCGATTCATTATTGTTTGCAAGGGATGATATTTACTTGAAAATTTGAAGGATTTTGCTCAAAGTACACACTTGGATTTGTACAATGTTCTGGATAAGAATTCACATTCATGCCGCAGTAATATTCGCTAGTATTCTGGTACGATGCCATGATTACTGTAATAAGTACTGGGACAAAATGATAGTTATTAGGTATATACTATTCCTTTTTATATGTGCCATACCTTTCCCTAATTAGGAATAAGCTACCCCTTCCACAGGTAGCATGATTTCTAATTAGCTCGCTTTAATCCTCTCATTAGTACCTAATTAGAGTTAAAAAATTGAAAACATGTTTGTTTTATTTTATTTTAAGGTAGTTTTGTAACTGTGTAATAATAAAATGTTCCAGTCTTGCCAAGTGGTATAGTATTACCTAGTTTTAACTTGGTTGTGGAGGTCAGATAGGCTCCATGTAAAATACTGGTAGTCTGCTACATCCGGTTAGCCTGGAAGCCGACCCCAACATAGTTGGGAAAAGGCTAGGCAGATGGTTGATATATGTGCTTACATACATAATTATGTGCAGGCGTCACGGTAGGGCTAAAAAGAGATGCTGTGTCGAGCTGAACCTGGTACTTAAGGCAAGCGGAACCGCGAAACTCGGGATTTCCCGGGCTTTATTATGGGACCGAAATGGGAGTTAATATAACTTCTACTTCAAGAATTGGGCTCAAATAGATACAGAAAGAGAATCGTGAAAAACCTGACGGGAGCCCTTTTTGCCCTGCAGTGGGACACTAGAGGCTCGGGATCATCAACACCTCGGAAATCAGGTTTGGGATTCTCAGCAAACGTTCTTTATGTTATTGCTTATTACTGACTAGCTGACCCGCGCAACTTCGTCTGCGAGTAAGGGTTAGAGAAAGTGTGAGTCAACCTTAAGAAATAGACATATGCTATCGCGGTCTTTTTTTTAAATGCTTAAGAGGAACAATTCCTTCGTACGTGATTGCTGTGTAACTTTAACCGTGTTATGCAGCTCTTGCAACGGAAGCAAAGAAAAAGGAATAAATCTTTGTTTTAGGGAAATTTTTCATTGATGCTCCGTCCCTGTTGGTGTTAACCTTTCTTGATAAACGGGCTGTCCAACACTAAAAATGTTTTTAACTCGAACCACCATTTCCTGAAATTTATATTATTGTCATTTACGTTTGCTTCCTTAGACACTTGATGACAGTCATATTCCAGCTAGGTTGAAAGTTCTCATCAAGGTGCATGCAATACGATATAACTGCTGTAAACCGTTGAGGACTTCTTGCAACTGCCTTTTCTCCCCATCGTTGGACCGTCAATGACAGTCATACTCCAGCCAGGTCTAAAGTTCTCATCTGAGTGCATGAAATGAGCCGCAACACGATATAGCTGCTGTAAACTTTTGGGTACTCCTCGCTATTGTCTTCCATCTCCATCGTCAGATCATCGATGAAAGTCGTACTCTAGTTAGGTTAAAGGTTCTCATCAAGTTGCATGAAATGATCCTAAGGCGTTTCGATATGCGCTGCAGTACTGGCGCCGACACGAAACGTCTAAATTGAAAGCGCCCTAAACATGATATCATCATCATCAGCCTATAATGATCCCACTGCTGGGATAAACACGATATAGCTGTTGTAAACTCTTGCGGATCTGTTGCAAGGCCAACTGCCTTCCATCTCCATTGACATACCTTTGGTGACAATTTTGAAACCAAAATGTTTTAATCCTCCATTTCAAATTTCTAACTCCACGTCCATAATAGGCCGTGTCTTAAAAGTGCATAACCTCTATAGCTTTGAAACCTTCAAATATAATACGGTGACTTTCGAGACATCCCAATTTTAGAGTATTAGCACCAAGGTTTATGTAAGTTCAACATTTTTTGAATAAGAATAAGAATAATTTATTTAAAAAGAATATATTACAAAAGTATACATTTAAGTGCAGTAGAGTTATATTTTAACAATTGTATAATTAGAGTATTGAACTACAATTACAATATTTATAATAGTTGCTGCCGTTGCTGGTAACGATATTGTCAAATACAAATGTTAGGTAGCGATCAAAATCGAACCCGAAATAATCCGAACAAAATCGGATCGAATCCGAATAAAATCGGATTGAGTTTTCAAACATGTGTCAAAATTAAATGTAGTTTAAATCAAAAGCTCTGAGTATTGATATCAACTTCGAAGCAAATAAAATCACTGCCATGTCCAAAATAATTGTCTACCCTTTTTTAACCCCATTAGTAGTTAATTTCAATAAAATACGAAACACGTCTTCCATCAATTCTGTTGAAAAGGTTTATGCAAAATGTCAATTAGATTGGACCAAGGAATCACGTTGTCTCATACAAACTTTGCCCCCCTTATGTACCCCCTTAGGGGCACAATGTTGGAATTTTTTTTCATATCGGATGCCTACATCATATAAAGAACACACCCTGCCAGTTTCAGTTCTCTACGATCAGCAGTTTAGGCTGTGCGTTGATCCATGAGTCACAAAGCTAAATCGTCAGTCATTAAATAGCTATTTTGTGCGTATTCAATATTTACCTCAAAAATCAAATTTCAAGGAAACTGAGAAATTATATTTACCTGTATTAGATTTGAAGTATATACAGGGTGAAATTGGATAGATGCGACAAATTTAAATATACAATAATACGTGTTGTCAAGAAAATGTATAAAATATCAAATGTAAAATTGTAATGAACGAAGGAAGGGTAGTGGGCGGCGCGCGGTCGCCGGGAAGGGATGTCAGCGCTGGCGCACATGCGAGGTTTGGCAACGTCGCGCGATACTTACATTAGAAACTAGGCTAAATTAGGTAAATGACCGCTATGAACGCGAATACCGATAATTCGTACTTAAATAAAGATAATAACATCAATGGACCTTTTGAAAACGATAATCGCGTAATTTTTTTTAACGATTTAGATAGTAGAAAAAACAGTTTATAATTACTATGTTACTGTAACTGATGCTCCCATTTCATTTTGTCGCATTTATTCAAAGTCACCCTGTATAGTAACTTTTAAAGGTTTACGCTTCATTGAATTTTATTCTATAGGGGTATGAAGTTAAGTTTAAACACAAAACTCTCTTTTTAACCGACTTCCAAAAAGGAGGAGGTTCTCTATTCGACTGTATGTATTTTTTATTTTTTTATTTTTTTTTATGTATGTTCACCGATTACTCGAAGACGCCTGAACCGATTTGAAAAATTATTTTTTTGTTTGAAAGGGTATACTTCCAAGTTGGTCCCATAGTCGCCAAGTCGGGATCTGATGATGGAATCTTGGCGAAATCGAGGGAACTCTTCAAATTTTATAGGATAACGTACAACAATTTTGGTATTTTCTACAACAAGTGAAGCATTTGCGTTTGATAAGAACCATTCTACCATCAGATCTGATGATGAAGCCAAGAGTCACGGAACTCCATAATGAGACAATGTATCCTAGTCGTGTTTGGGCTTGTTGTAATTGTAACGGTATGCACTTTCCATGTGTACCAAGCACATGTGAACCACTAAAAAGTGAAAAATAAAAACTTTTTTGCAAAAAATAAAACCGACTTCAAAAAAAGAAACCAAAAAAGTGAAAAATAACTTTAGCTTCTGAAGTCGGTGACAAAAAAATTAAATCAATCATACAAACGTCACCGACTTCAGAAGCTAAAGTTATTTTTCACTTTTTTGGTTTTTTTTTTGAAGTCTGTTTTTTCACGTCTCTGGATGAGATTTTTAAAAAATGCTGAAACAGGTATTTCTTTATTTATAATAATTAGTATTTACCCTGAGTGTCATGATTCTAGAACAATCCAAAAATTTTTTTTCATACAAACTTTTTTCCGTAATTTCTATAGCCTAAATGTTATTCTGAATTTATTTAAATAGATTTGTGAAAATTTCATCAAAATCCGTTCAGTAGTTTTTACGTGATGCGCGGTCAAACAAACAAACAAACAAACAAAAATTAAAAAAAAATGGTTTTAATATGTTCAGTTACTTATTTTGAGTCACCCTGGTCGGTTTTTTTTTTAAATCTTCAATGTACAGATTTTTTGGTCTCAACGATTTTATTACATGTATAGATTTCACATAGTTACCTATTTGAATTATAAATATAAATAATAACAAAAATGAAAAAAAAAATGTAATTTATATGTAAAGAAATGAATAGTAAAAACAATTTGATAAGAACTTAATAACATAATATCTACTCTAATTAAATAGAACAAATTCGAATTTTATTCCTCTCTAAATTAATTCAATTACATTATAGTAGTCCATCATAATAATAACAAATAGATCACATCAAGATATAAAGGGTTTAAAAAACCTCTTAACGAAGCCGAAAGGCACTTGTTCCGCCCGTCATTGCGATCATTTTTTTGTTCTACACCATACCTGGGAACCTTCTAGTTACGGAGATATTGGGGGTCAAAGTTCCAACTTCTTGGCAAGTTTTTTTTTTAAATACAAGTTTTTATTATAAGATTTTTACTTTAAACACCTCTACACGGGTCACGGGTGTCGACCCGTACTATTCAATCCTGACCACCAAACCACAAAACATGTTTTTTTACCCCAAAACAAAAGTCGTTTCCCAGCAATAATATTTGCGTAAAGCTACTTAGTTTGATGTCATCATCACTGATCATCATCGATTTGAATCATCACGCCTGTAATCCTCGAAGGGTGAGGCAGTGGTGTACGTGATAGTACATCCACATTTCGCCATTTATGTTTATGTAAAGCGGCGTCCCCACTAGGGCCACGTGGCACCGCGCGCCGTGAGGCCGAGCTGCGCGGCGTTAGTGGGGACGCTGCGCGAGTGTAGACCGGTACTGAGCTTCACGTAGATAATGACGGGGTGGAAGAATGATGCAACTTGATTGTTTAAACTGGTTATAATTAACCAAGAAGTTTTACAAAATCAATAAGTATACGCAGGGGCGGATTTGATACGTTGGCTGCCCTAGGCCCACGAAAGATTGCCGCCCCCCTATGTGCTGTAAAGCATGAACAATTAAGTAAACTATAGAAATTAAATTAACCTTTGAATAATCTAGTAAGCAAAGATTTAGTTGGTTGAGCAACACTTCTAATAATCGTAATCGCCATTCATGTATTTTTTTTTGCGGGATGCTATTTGGACACATTTTTGAGTTATTACACGTAGGCGCGTGGGGAACTACCAAAAAAAACAAAAACGACAAATTTTGCCGCCCTAGGCCCGGGCCTACTCGGCCTATAGGGAAATACGCCTCTGAGTATATGTTCTTATCTGAGATTCAGTCATCTTGCAGCGAATGACAATATTTTTTAATTAGTATTCTATGCGAGTGACGCGACATTGTTGTTTCCGGCCAGTATTGCTAAGTCTGATGTGATCGGTGTCGTGCGCGTGTCTGCGTGAGCCGTTGGTGAACGCACTAATGCTAGGCGTCAACAGCGAGTTCCAGACTTCGTGTCTAGTACTGAGGTATTCTGATGGAAAATCCTCAGTTGCACTTTGCCGGACCTGGGAATCGAACCCAGTACCTCATGTTTAGCAGTCGCTAGCGACCACTCGACCAACGAAGCAGTCAGTGACGGGACTTTAACAGTATAATTATCACCCATTAGATATTATCTAAATCAAGTTACATTATTTTCTAAAATCCCACAGGTGCTACAATTATACTTAAGGTTAACAACACTGTGACTAGTAATGCTCTAGACATGGCTAATATATTTTCCAAATGTTTCGACAATAGGTATAGTTCACCTAGAAGCTTGTAACCAAAGATTAGCAATGACATATCTAACTGAAAGTGTCAGCCGAGTAGAATCCAACATGAGCTTTGATGTAGTTACACCTTTAGAAATTTTCAACATGGTAAAAAAAATGGTCAACAAGCCCTCAGCTGGCCATGACGAAATTCTTTTGACTATAATTAAAGAAAATAATGACTTATTAGCGACTCCATTAGCATCTTTTTATAACCCTGTGTATGATTGTTTTTACAATATATATTTATTTCTTTTTAAAACGTGTTTTATTTTTCACCAACCTACCTTTTAATAGTGTTTATTCGTTGCATAGGCACAAATCCCGGCTGCAAATTCTGTACACGCGGTTTGTACCTTCTGCCTAGTGAATTTGTTAGTCTATGATGCCAACGTGCGGTGATTGGTGGCTCGAATAATGTTGGTTTACATTCACGCGCAATTGACAACATCTAGCTGTCACTTTTTTACTTATTGGTTTTATCAAGCTATCCTTTTTCTATCCTTTTTACTTGTAGTGAAATGTAAAATGAATGAAAAGTGTGTATGTGTGAATATCATTGTTTCCCAGCAATTATTTTTGCGTAAAGTTACTTAGTTTGATGTACAGAATGCTTGGTTAACGGCTTTGTGATGAGGTGGTTTACACCCTGTATAAAATTTTTTGATATGCCATATGACTCATATGTAGGAAAAAGGCGTCTGTTACATTTTGTTTCATAGCAAACTTATAAAACACAATATTCTCCAGTTATAATAAGTCAGATTTGACTCAAAATACATATCAAATCGATCGGTTTTGTATAAGTTAAGTAAGTGATGTTTCTATTCTTAGGTTTGGACTAGGTCACAGAAATAAAATTCAGAAATGACTTTCACCACATTTATTTTCAATCATTACCACAAATAAGTACAAAAATATTTTAAAACTTATAATAAACTACACTTAAATCTAGACACAAGTTACAACGATAACAGAGATTGTAAATCAAAAAGTCTGCAGTGATTCACTGGGTTCTGACGGTCTCCAACGTACAGCACTATCTTCTTCATTACTACCACTGGTACTGGCTGGAGAAATAGGTTCATATATTATTATAGGACTAGTATCATTCCCTACAGCTTCTTCAACTGGGACGTGAACACTGCTTTTTGTTAAGAATTCATCTATGACATGGACTAAGTCTCCCATAACTCCGTCATCAAGGGTAACGAAACCATATTCATCAGTCTTTTTACTGATTTCAGATTCAACTGCATCAAGACGAGCTACATCTGGAGAGCTCCTTGCTTCTTTTGAATGTTCTTCATTCGAACAATCTTCTTGTTCCTCAGAATCCTGATCTTGCAACCTCTTGGTTTTTAACCTGCGATTCTGAAACCATATTTTGACAGCTTTGTCATTGATTTGCAATTTGTTTACGATTATTTGCCTCTCTTCTCGAGTGACGTATTGTTTTGTTTTGAAGATTTCTTCCAAGGTTTCTACTTGTTCAGTAGTGAAGATAGTCCGCTTGCGCTTACGTTTGACTACAGCTTTGAAGTTTCCTTCGGATGATGGTAGAACTGAAAGAATAGAAAGAAGCATATAAAAAAAATGAACTTAGAATGACAACACACTATACTAATGTGGAAGGTTAAACTGGTAAAGATGATAAGAAGAAAGAAGATGTAGAGGAGGAAATATAAATACTTACATGTTATCTGGGCACGATGTCTTTTAGCCATCTGATAATTATTTTGATATGGCCTGGGGTTCGGGTGAAACACTGGATACGACATTGGCTCTGGTGCAAGTGGAGTGTACTGAAATGGACAAATAAAACATTTAAATAATTGTAAAGATCCTGTTAATTGGGATACTTTTGTTTATTTTAAGACTACGCACGGTTTCTTACCTGGTACTGAGGAGTAGGACGTTCATAATAATGACTATTGTTATAAACTTCTCCTCCACCGCTTAGTTTATAAATGCTGTTGTCAGTAGGCACGGGATAAACTTCTTGTTTGTTATAATTTTGAGGCGGATAAACTACATCGTGCACCTGAAAACAAATAAACATAAATAAATACATGTCTGACTGAAACAAACTTTCCCCCGATTCATTATTGTTTGCAAGGGATGATATTTACTTGAAAATTTGAAGGATTTTGCTCAAAGTACACACTTGGATTTGTACAATGTTCTGGATAAGAATTCACATTCATGCCGCAGTAATATTCGCTAGTATTCTGGTACGATGCCATGATTACTGTAATAAGTACTGGGACAAAATGATAGTTATTAGGTATATACTATTCCTTTTTATATGTGCCATACCTTTCCCTAATTAGGAATAAGCTACCCCTTCCACAGGTAGCATGATTTCTAATTAGCTCGCTTTAATCCTCTCATTAGTACCTAATTAGAGTTAAAAAATTGAAAACATGTTTGTTTTATTTTATTTTAAGGTAGTTTTGTAACTGTGTAATAATAAAATGTTCCAGTCTTGCCAAGTGGTATAGTATTACCTAGTATTAACTTGGTTGTGGAGGTCGAATCTGTCCTTATGAGATTGATTGGTCAGATAAGCTCCATGTAAAATACTGGTAGTCTGCTACATCCGGTTAGCCTGGAAGCCGACCCCAACATAGTTGGGAAAAGGCTAGGCAGATGGTTAATATATGTGCTTACATACATAATTATGTGCAGGCGTCACGGTAGGGCTATAAAGAGATGCTGTGTCGAGCTGAACCTGGTACTTAAGGCAAGCGGAACCGCGAAACTCGGGATTTCCCGGGTTTTATTATGGGACCGAAATGGGAGTTAATATAACTTCTACTTCAAGAATTGGGCTCAAATAGATACAGAAAGAGAATCGTGAAAAACCTGAAGGGAGCCCTTTTTGCCCTGCAGTGGGACACTAGAGGCTCAGGATCATCAACACCTCGGAAATCAGGTTTGGGATTCTCAGCAATCGTTCTTTATGTTATTGCTTTCTTATTACTGATTTCAAATAGTTACCTACTTAAATTATAATTATTAATAATAACAAAAATGAAAAAAGAAATGTAATTTATATGTAAAGAAATGAATAGTAAAAATAATTAGATAAGAACTTAATAGCATAATATCTACTCCAATTAAATAGAACAAATTCGAATTTTATTCCTCTCTAAATTAATTCAGTTACATCATAATAATAACAAATAGATCACATCAAGATATAAAGGGTGTAAAAATAACGAAGCCGAAAGGCACTTGTTCCGCCCGTCATTGCGATCATTTTATTGTTCTACACCATAACTGGGAACCTTCTAGTTACGGAGATATTGGGGGTCAAAGTTCCAACTTCTTGGCAAGTTTTTTTTAAATACAAGTTTTTATTGGAAGATTTTCACTTTAAACACCTTTATACGGGTCACGGGTGTCGACCCGTACTATTCAATCCTGACCACCAAACCAAAAAACATGTTTTTTTACCCCAAAACAAAAGTCGTTTCCCAGCAATAATATTTGCGTAAAGCTACTTAGTTTGATGTCATCATCACTGATCATCATCGATTTGAATCATCACGCCTGTAATCCTCGAAGGGTGAGGCAGTGGTGTACGTGATAGTACATCCACATTTCGCCATTTATGTTTATGTAAAGCGGCGTCCCCACTAGGGCCACGCGGCGCCGCCGCCGCGCCGCCGTGAGGCCGAGCTGCGCGGCGTTAGTGGGGACGCTGCGCGAGTGTAGACCGGTACTGAGCTTCACGTAGATAATGACGGGGTGGAAGAATGATGCAACTTGATTGTTTAAACTGGTTATACTTAACCAAGAAGTTTTACAAAATCAATAAGTATACGCAGGGGCGGATTTGATACGTTGGCTGCCCTAGGCCTACGAAAGAATGCCGCCCCCCATATGTGCCGTAAAGCATGAAAAATTAAGTAAACTATAGAAATTAAATTAACCTTTGAATAAACTAGTAAGCAAAGATTTAGTTGGATGAGCAACACTTCTAATAATCGTAATTGCCATTCATGTAATTTTTTTTTGCGGGATGCTATTTGGACACATTTTTGAGTTATTACACATAGGCGCGTGAGGAACTACCAAAAAAAAACAAAAACGACAAATTTTGCCGCCCTAGGCCCGGGCCTACTCGGCCTATAGAGAAATCCGCCTCTGAGTATACGTATGCGCCGGATTCAGTCATCTTTCAGCGAATGACAGTATGTTTTAATTAGTATTCTATGCGAGTGACGTGACATTGTCGTTTCCGGCCAGTATTGCTAAGTCTGATGTGATCGGTGTCGTGCGCGTGTCTGCGTGAGCCGTTGGTGAACGCACTCATGCTAGGCGTCAACAGCGAGTTCCAGAATTCGTGTCTAGTAGTACTGAGGTATTCTGATGGAAAATCCACAGTAGCACTTAGCCGCACCTGGGAATCGAACCCAGTACCGCATGTTTAGCAGTCGCTAGCGACCACTCGGCCAACGAAGCAGCCAGTGACGGGTCTTTAACAGTATAATTGTCACTCATTAGAAATTATATAAATCAAGTTACATTATTTTCTGAAATCCCACAGGTGCTACTATTATACTTAAGGTTAACAACACTGTGACTAGTAATGCTCTAGACGTGGCTAATATATTTTCCAAATGTTTCGACAATAGGTATAGTTCACCTAGAAGCTTGTAACCAAAGATTAGCAATGACATATCTAACTGAAAGTGTCAACCGAGTAGAACCTTGAGAAATTTTCAACATGGTAAAAAAAATGGTCAACAAGCCCTCAGCTGGCCATGACGAAATTCCTTTGACTATAATTAAAGAAAATAATGACTTATTAGCGACTCCATTAGCATCTTTTTATAACTCTCTGTATGATTGTTTTTACAATATATATTTATTTCTTTTTAAAACGTGTTTTATTTTTCACCAACCTACCTTTTAATAGTGTTTATTCGTTGCATAGGCACAAATCCCGGCTGCAAATTCTGTACACGCGGTTTGTACCTTCTGCCTAGTGAATTTGTTAGTCTATGATGCCAACGTGCGGTGATTGGTGGCTCGAATAATGTTTGTTTACATTCACGCGCAATTGACAACGTCTAGCTGTCACTTTTTTTCTTATTGGTTTTATCAAGCTATCCTTTTTCTATCCTTTTTACTTGTAGTGAAATGTAAAATGAATGAAAAGTGTGTTTGTGTGCTGCCTCTCGGCGCGGAACACTTTTTTCTGTTGTTTTGTAAGTGTATAACATATCTGTTCATTAGAATATCATTGTTTCCCAGCAATAATTTTTGCGTAAAGTTACTTAGTTTGATGTACAGAATGCTTGGTTAACGGCTTTGTGATGAGGTGGTTTACACCCTGTATAAAATTTTTTGATATGCCATATGACTCATATGTAGGAAAAAGGCGTCTGTTACATTTTGTTTCATAGCAAACTTTTAAAAAACAATATTCTCCAGTTATAATAAGTCAGATTTGACTCAAAATACATATCAAATCGATCGGTTTTCTATAAGTTAAGTAAGTGATGTTTCTATTCTTAGGTTTGGACTAGGTCACAGAAATAAAATTCAGAAATGACTTTCACCACATTTATTTTCAATCATTCCCACAAATAAGTACAAAAATATTTTAAAACTTATAATAAACTACACTTAAATCTAGACACAAGTTACAACGATAACAGAGATTGTAAATCAAAAAGTCTTTGCAGTGATTCACTGGGTTCTGACGGTCTCCAACGTACAGCACTATCTTCTTCATTACTACCACTGATACTGGCTGGAGAAATAGGTTCATATATAGGATTAGTATCATTCCCTACAACTTCTTCAACTGGGACATGAACACTGCTTTTTGTTAAGAATTCATCTATGACATGGGCTAAGTCTCCCATAACTCCGTCATCAAGGGTAACGAAACCATATTCATCAGTCTTTTTACTGATTTCAGATTCAACTGCATCAAGACGAGCTACATCTGGAGAGCTCCTTGCTTCTTTTGAATGTTCTTCATTCGAACAATCTTCTTGTTCCTCAGAATCCTGATCTTGCAACCTCTTGGTTTTTAACCTGCGATTCTGAAACCATATTTTGACAGCTTTGTCATTGATTTGCAAGTTGTTTACGATTATTTGCCTCTCTTCTCGAGTGACGTATTGTTTTGTTTTGAAGATTTCTTCCAAGGTTTCTACTTGTTCAGTAGTGAAGATAGTCCGCTTGCGCTTACGTTTGACTACAGCTTTGAAGTTTCCTTCGGATGATGGTAGAACTGAAAGAATAGAAAGAAGCATATCAAAAAATGAACCTAGAATGACAACACACTATACTAATGTGGAAGGTTAAACTGGTAAAGATGATAAGAAGAAAGAAGATGTAGAGGAGGAAATATAAATACTTACATGTTATCTGGGCACGATGTCTTTTAGCCATCTGATAATTATTTTGATATGGCCTGGGGTTCGGGTGAAACACTGGATACGACATTGGCTCTGGTGCAAGTGGAGTGTACTGAAATGGACAAATAAAACATTAAAATAATTGTAAAGATCCTGTTAATTGGGATACTTTTGTTTATTCTAAGACTACGCACGGTTTCTTACCTGGTACTGAGGAGTAGGACGTTCATAATAATGACTATTGTTATAAACTTCTCCTCCACCGCTTAGTTTATAAATGCTGTTGTCAGTAGGCACGGGATAAACTTCTTGTTTGTTATAATTTTGAGGCGGATAAACTACACCGTGCACCTGAAAACAAAAAAACATAAATAAATACATGTTTGACTGAAACAAACTTTCCCGATTCATTATTGTTTGCAAGGGATGATATTTACTTGAAAATTTGAAGGATTTTGCTCAAAGTACACACTTGGATTTGTACAATGTTCTGGATAAGAATTCACATTCATGCCGCAGTAATATTCGCTAGTATTCTGGTACGATGCCATGATTACTGTAATAAGTACTGGGACAAAATGATAGTTATTAGGTATATACTATTCCTTTTTATATGTGCCATACCTTTCCCTAATTAGGAATAAGCTACCCCTTCCACAGGTAGCATGATTTCTAATTAGCTCGCTTTAATCCTCTCATTAGTACCTAATTAGAGTTAAAAAATTGAAAACATGTTTGTTTTATTTTATTTTAAGGTAGTTTTGTAACTGTGTAATAATAAAATGTTCCAGTCTTGCCAAGTAGTATAGTATTACCTAGTATTAACTTGGTTGTGGAGGTCAGATAGGCTCCATGTAAAATACTGGTAGTCTGCTACATCCGGTTAGCCTGGAAGCCGACCCCAACATAGTTGGGAAAAGGCTAGGCAGATGGTTGATATATGTGCTTACATACATAATTATGTGCAGGCGTCACGGTAGGGCTAAAAAGAGATGCTGTGTCGAGCTGAACCTGGTACTTAAGGCAAGCGGAACCCCGAAACTCGGGATTTCCCGGGTTTTATTATGGGACCGAAATGGGAGTTAATTTTACTTCTACTTCAAGAATTGGGCTCAAATAGATACAGAAAGAGAATCGTGAAAAACCTGAAGGGAGCCCTTTTTGCCCTGCAGTGGGACACTAGAGGCTCAGGATCATCAACACCTCGGAAATCAGGTTTGGGATTCTCAGCAATCGTTCTTTATGTTATTGCTTTCTTATTACTGATTTCAAATAGATACCTACTTAAATTATAATTATTAATAATAACAAAAATGAAAAAAGGAAAGTAATTGAATAATAAAAATAATTTGATAAGAACTTTATAGCATAATATCTAATTAAATAGAACAAATTCGAATTTTATTCCTCTCTAAATTAATTCAGTTACATCATAATAATAACAAATAGATCACATCAAGATATAAAGGGTGTAAAAAACCTCTTAACGAAGCCGAAAGGCACTTGTTCCGCCCGTCATTGCGATCATTTTTTTGTTCTACACCATACCTGGGAACCTTCTAGTTACGGAGATATTGGGGGTCAAAGTTCCAACTTCTTGGCAAGTTTTTTTTTTAAATACAAGTTTTTATTATAAGATTTTTACTTTAAACACCTCTACACGGGTCACGGGTGTCGACCCGTACTATTCAATCGTGACCACCAAACCAAAAAACATGTTTTTTTACCCCAAAACAAAAGTCGTTTCCCAGCAATAATATTTGCGTAAGGCTACTTAGTTTGATGTACTGAATGCTTGGTTGACGGCTTCGTGATGACTTGAGGTATTTTACACCCTGTATGTCATTAGCGTATAACTAAAATCCATGCAATGAGAGTATCCAAGATTACTTATCTGTGTCTAGGTCTAGGAAGAGACAGAACTATATAAAATCATCATAATCATCACGCCTGTAATCCTCGAAGGGTGAGGCAGTGGTGTACGTGATAGTACATCCACATTTCGCCATTTATGTTTATGTAAAGCGGCGTCCCCATTAGGGCCGCGCGGCGCCGCGCCGTGAGGCCCAGCTGCGCGGCGTTAGTGGGGACGCTGCGCGAGTGTAGACCGGTACTGAGCTTCACGTAGATAATGACGGGGTGGAAGAATGATGTAACTTGATTGTTTAAACTGGTTATACTTAACCAAGAAGTTTTACAAAATCAATAAGTATACGCAGGGGCGGATTTGATACGTTGGCTGCCCTAGGCCTACGAAAGAATGCTGCCCCCCATATGTGCCGTAAAGCATGAAAAATTAAGTAAACTATAGAAATTAAATTAACCTTTGAATAAACTAGTAAGCAAAGATTTAGTTGGATGAGCAACACTTCTAATAATCGTAATTGCCATTCATGTAATTTTTTTTGCGGGATGCTATTTGGACACATTTTTGAGTTATTACACATAGTCGCGTGAGGAACTACCAAAAAAAAACAAAAACGACAAATTTTGCCGCCCTAGGCCCGGGCCTACTCGGCCTATAGAGAAATCCGCCTCTGAGTATACGTATGCCGGATTCAGTCATCTTTCAGCGAATGACAGTATGTTTTAATTAGTATTCTATGCGAGTGACGTGACATTGTCGTTTCCGGCCAGTATTGCTAACTCTGATGTGATCGGTGTCGTGCGCGTGTCTGCGTGAGCCGTTGGTGAACGCACTCATGCTAGGCGTCAACAGCGAGTTCCAGAATTTGTGTCTAGTAGTACTGAGGTATTCTGATGGAAAATCCACAGTAGCACTTAGCCGCACCTGGGAATCGAACCCAGGACCTCATGTTTAGCAGTCGCTAGCGACCACTCGGCCAACGAAGCAGCCAGTGACGGGTCTTTAACAGTATAATTGTCACTCATTAGAAATTATATAAATCAAGTTACATTATTTTCTGAAATCCCACAGGTGCTACTATTATACTTAAGGTTAACAACACTGTGACTAGTAATGCTCTAGACGTGGCTAATATATTTTCCAAATGTTTCGACAATAGGTATAGTTCACCTAGAAGCTTGTAACCAAAGATTAGCAATGACATATCTAACTGAAAGTGTCAACCGAGTAGAATCCAACATGAGCTTTGATGCAGTTACACCTTGAGAAATTTTCAACATGGTAAAAAAAATGGTCAACAAGCCCTCAGCTGGCCATGACGAAATTCCTTTGACTATAATTAAAGAAAATAATGACTTATTAGCGACTCCATTAGCATCTTTTTATAACTCTGTGTATGATTGTTTTTACAATATATATTTATTTCTTTTTAAAACGTGTTTTATTTTTCACCAACCTACCTTTTAATAGTGTTTATTCGCTGCATAGGCACAAATCCCGGCTGCAAATTCTGTACACGCGGTTTGTACCTTCTGCCTAGTGAATTTGTTAGTCTATGATGCCAACGTGATTGGTGGCTCGAATAATGTTTGTTTACATTCACGCGCAATTGACAACGTCTAGCTGTCACTTTTTTTCTTATTGGTTTGATCGAGCTATCCTTTTTCTATCCTTTTTACTTGTAGTGAAATGTAAAATGAATGAAAAGTGTGTTTGTGTGCTGCCTCTCGGCGCGGAACACTTTTTTCTGTTGTTTTGTAAGTGTATAACATATCTGTTCATTAGAATATCATTGTTTCCCAGCAATAATTTTTGCGTAAAGTTACTTAGTTTGATGTACAGAATGCTTGGTTAACGGCTTTGTGATGAGGTGGTTTACACCCTGTATAAAATTTTTTGATATGCCATATGACTCATATGTAGGAAAAAGGCGTCTGTTACATTTTGTTTCATAGCAAACTTATAAAACACAATATTCTCCAGTTATAATAAGTCAGATTTGACTCAAAATACATATCAAATCGATCGGTTTTCTATAAGTTAAGTAAGTGATGTTTCTATTCTTAGGTTTGGACTAGGTCACAGAAATAAAATTCAGAAATGACTTTCACCACATTTATTTTCAATCATTACCACAAATAAGTACAAAAATATTTTAAAACTTATAATAAACTACACTTAAATCTAGACACAAGTTACAACGATAACAGAGATTGTAAATCAAAAAGTCTTTGCAGTGATTCACTGGGTTCTGACGGTCTCCAACGTATAGCACTATCTTCTTCATTACTACCACTGATACTGGCTGGAGAAATAGGTTCATATATAGGACTAGTATCATTCCCTACAACTTCTTCAACTGGGACGTGAACACTGCTTTTTGTTAAGAATTCATCTATGACATGGGCTAAGTCTCCCATAACTCCGTCATCAAGGGTAACGAAACCATATTCATCAGTCTTTTTACTGATTTCAGATTCAACTGCATCAAGACGAGCTACATCTGGAGAGCTCCTTACTTCTTTTGAATGTTCTTCATTCGAACAATCTTCTTGTTCCTCAGAATCCTGATCTTGCAACCTCTTGGTTTTTAACCTGCGATTCTGAAACCATATTTTGACAGCTTTGTCATTGATTTGCAAGTTGTTTACGATTATTTGCCTCTCTTCTCGAGTGACGTATTGTTTTGTTTTGAAGATTTCTTCCAAGGTTTCTACTTGTTCAGTAGTGAAGATAGTCCGCTTGCGCTTACGTTTGACTACAGCTTTGAAGTTTCCTTCGGATGATGGTAGAACTGAAAGAATAGAAAGAAGCATATAAAAAAATGAACTTAGAATGACAACACACTATACTAATGTGGAAGGTTAAACTGGTAAAGATGATAAGAAGAAAGAAGATGTAGAGGAGGAAATATAAATACTTACATGTTATCTGGGCACGATGTCTTTTAGCCATCTGATAATTATTTTGATATGGCCTGGGGTTCGGGTGAAACACTGGATACGACATTGGCTCTGGTGCAAGTGGAGTGTACTGAAATGGACAAATAAAACATTAAAATAATTGTAAAGATCCTGTTAATTGGGATACTTTTGTTTATTTTAAGACTACGCACGGTTTCTTACCTGGTACTGAGGAGTAGGACGTTCATAATAATGACTATTGTTATAAACTTCTCCTCCACCACTTAGTTTATAAATGCTGTTGTCAGTAGGCACGGGATAAACTTCTTGTTTGTTATAATTTTGAGGCGGATAAACTACACCGTGCACCTGAAAACAAATAAACATAAATAAATACATGTCTGACTGAAACAAACTTTCCCGATTCATTATTGTTTGCAAGGGATGATATTTACTTGAAAATTTGAAGGATTTTGCTCAAAGTACACACTTGGATTTGTACAATGTTCTGGATAAGAATTCACATTCATGCCGCAGTAATATTCGCTAGTATTCTGGTACGATGCCATGATTACTGTAATAAGTACTGGGACAAAATGATAGTTATTAGGTATATAATATTCCTTTTTATATGTGCCATACCTTTCCCTAATTAGGAATAAGCCCTTCCACAGGTAGCATGATTTCTAATTAGCTCGCTTTAATCCTCTCATTAGTACCTAATTAGAGTTAAAAAATTGAAAACATGTTTGTTTTATTTTATTTTAAGGTAGTTTTGTAACTGTGTAATAATAAAATGTTCCAGTCTTGCCAAGTAGTATAGTATTACCTAGTATTAACTTGGTTGTGGAGGTCAGATAGGCTCCATGTAAAATACTGGTAGTCTGCTACATCCGGTTAGCCTGGAAGCCGACCCCAACATAGTTGGGAAAAGGCTAGGCAGATGGTTGATATATGTGCTTACATACATAATTATGTGCAGGCGTCACGGTAGGGCTGAAAAGAGATGCTGTGTCGAGCTGAACCTGGTACTTAAGGCAAGCGGAACCGCGAAACTCGGGATTTCCCGGGTTTTATTATGGGACCGAAATGGGAGTTAATTTTACTTCTACTTCAAGAATTGGGCTCAAATAGATACAGAAAGAGAATCGTGAAAAACCTGAAGGGAGCCCTTTTTGCCCTGCAGTGGGACACTAGAGGCTCAGGATCATCAACACCTCGGAAATCAGGTTTGGGATTCTCAGCAATCGTTCTTTATGTTATTGCTTTCTTATTACTGATTTCAAATAGTTACCTACTTAAATTATAATTATTAATAATAACAAAAATGAAAAAGAAATGTAATTTATATGTAAAGAAATGAATAGTAAAAATAATTAGATAAGAACTTAATAGCATAATATCTACTCCAATTAAATAGAACAAATTCGAATTTTATTCCTCTCTAAATTAATTCAGTTACATCATAATAATAACAAATAGATCACATCAAGATATAAAGGGTGTAAAAAACCTCTTAACGAAGCCGAAAGGCACTTGTTCTCCCCATCATTGCGATCATTTTTTTGTTCTACACCATAACTGGGAACCTTCTAGTTACGGAGATATTGGGGGTCAAAGTTCCAACTTCTTGGCAAGTTTTTTTTTAAATACAAGTTTTTATTAGAAGATTTTTACTTTAAACACCTTTATACGGGTCACGGGTGTCGACCCGTACTATTCAATCCTGACCACCAAACCACAAAACATGTTTTTTTACCCCAAAACAAAAGTCGTTTCCCAGCAATAATATTTGCGTAAAGCTCTTCTTTGCGCTAAGCTTAGTTTGATGTACTGAATGCTTGGTTGACGGCTTCGTGATGACTTGAGGTATTTTACACCCTGTATGTCACTAGCGTATAACTAAAATCCATGCAATGAGAGTATCCAAGATTACTTATCTGTGTCTAGGTCTAGGAAGAGACAGAACTACATAAAATCATCATAATCATCACGCCTGTAATCCTCGAAGGGTGAGGCAGTGGTGTACGTGATAGTACATCCACATTTCGCCATTTATGTTTATGTAAAGCGGCGTCCCCACTAGGGCCGCGCGGCGCCGCCGCCGTGAGGCCGAGCTGCGCGGCGTTAGTGGGGACGCTGCGCGAGTGTAGACCGGTACTGAGCTTCACGTAGATAATGACGGGGTGGAAGAATGATGCAACTTGATTGTTTAAACTGGTTATACTTAACCAAGAAGTTTTACAAAATCAATATGTATACGCAGGGGCGGATTTGATACGTTGGCTGCCCTAGGCCTACGAAAGATTGCCGCCCCCCATATGTGCTGTAAAGCATGAAAAATTAAGTAAACTATAGAAATTAAATTAACCTTTGAATAAACTAGTAAGCAAAGATTTAGTTGGATGAGCAACACTTCTAATAATCGTAATCGCCATTCATGTAATTTTTTTTTGCGGGATGCTATTTGGACACATTTTTGATTTATTTCACGTAGGCGCGTGGGGAACTACCAAAAAAAAACAAAAACGACATATTTTGCCGCCCAAGGCCCGGGCCTACTCGGCCTATAGAGAAATCCGCCTCTGAGTATACGTATGCCAAATTCAGTCATCTTTCAGCGAATGACAGTATGTTTTAATTAGTATTCTATGCGAGTGACGCAAAATTGTCGTTTCCGGCCAGTATTGCTAAGTCTGATGTGATAGGTGTCGTGCGCGTGTCTGCGTGAGCCGTTGGTGAACGCACTCATGCTAGGCGTCAACAGCGAATTCCAGACTTCGTGTCTAGTACTGAGGTATTCTGATGGAAAATCCTTAGTAGCACTTTGCCGGACCTGGGAAGCAAGCCCTCAGCGGGCCATTACGAAATTCCTTTGACTGTAATTAAAGAAAATATTGACTTATTAGCGACTTCATTAGCATCCATTTATAACGAATGCATTAATGAAGGTCTATTCCCGGATCAACTTAAAATCGCTCGAGTGCTACCAATCTTTAAGAAAAAAGCAAGAAGAATTATTATTTTTTTAAAGCTAATAAATAAGCAATTCTAAACATAATTAAATAAATAAGAAATGATAGATAATGGTGTCGATTCTGTTGTGCACAAACTAAACTTAATTTAGACTATTGCTATCTTTTACTAAAAGGCAGGGCGAGAAAAGGACGGCTATAGCTATGCACTAAGTTAGAAATGTCAAACTAGTTTATGCCTTGCGCTTCACCGTGTTATTAGTCGACATGTTTTTACGTGCACCCTTCATTTGTATGGAAATATTAGTTCGAATTAAATTTGACAGCTCTAAATTACGTCCGTCTCTTTCTCGTTTTATTGGTGAGAAAAAGATAGTAATAGCCTAAATTAAGTTTAGTTTGTGCACAACAGAATCGGCACCAATGACTATTATTATTATTACTAGAGACTATTAGGATTATTAGATAAATGGAAAATAAATATTTAATAGTATCAGTTATAAAGCGTTTTTCCTCTCTCTATTTATTTATTTTAAAAATTGCTATCTGTGCCCGACAGGGTCCATAATTGTAACTATAATTTTATTTACCACCATTTGCCACATTATGGTTAAAGCAATAAATGATTTTAATTTGATTTGATTTGAAGAAGGGTTCAAAGATGGATCCTGAGAACTACAGACCGATTTCTGTGTTACCTATTTTATCAAAAATCTTTCAAAAAATTATTAAAGAAAGGCTTTTGAGACACTTAAAGATGCAGAATGTCTTAAATAAGCAACAATTTGGATACCAAACGTCATTAGGAACTAGTGATGCTGTTGAGGAATTAGTTGACGAGGTGATATGTAATTTAAATTGCAAGCATAAAGTAGCCGGTATATTTCTTGACCTCAGTTCTGCCTTCGATACAGTAGACCATGGCATTCTCTTGGCCAAAATGGAACACTACGGTATACGAGAGAATGTACTAAATCTTTTCAGCTCTTACTTGCATAACAGGCGTCAGTTTATAGAGATAAAATCAGTGGTAGATGGTGAAGAAAAAATCTATAAATCCAATCTAGTCTCTGTATTTCGTGGGGTCCCGCAAGGCTCCGTTCTAGGTCCAATTTTCTTTATAATATTCCTAAACGACTTGATTGAGTATATTCAAAGACATTTTAATGACATTAAATTAATAATTTTTGCTGACGACACGAATGCAATAGTGCCTGCACACGACATATACGAATTAGAATCAAAAATCAATAATGTACAAAAAGCTTTTGAGAACTGGTTTGGCACTAATAATTTAAAAGTTAATGCAAATAAAACAAAGTGTGTGTTATTTAAGCCGACGGTGCGAAATAGTGCCAAGATTGAGGTTGTATCTTGTGGGAACAAAGTCGAAATAGTTGATAATGTTAAATTCCTAGGTGTTAACATTGACGCATTATTAAATTAGAAGGTTGAGATATTGTCTATAACAAAGTCTGTTAGCTCGGCATGCTATGCAATCAGAACCCTGAGGGAAGAACTAACTTTACCTCAACTTAGGAGTGTGTATTTCGCTTTGGTTGAGTCTAGGCTCAGATATAGTATTGAGTTTTGGGGCAACAGCTACAAATGCAATATGCAGTCAGCATTTGTCATTCAAAAAAGAGCTTTAAGGACAATGCTTCGCTTGAAACAGACAAAATCGTGCATGGAACACTTCATAAAACTTAACATTCTAACAGTACCATGTCTCTATGTTCTTGTGTTGCTAACTAACTTTGTTAAGAATTTGCACAGATTTGAAACTGAAGAGCAAAGACAAGCTAGACATACGGTACTCGTAGGAAAGACTTACCCTACACAATTCAACCTAGATTGAAAGTGGTTCGACATAGCCCCAGATATCAATCAGTCTTGTTATACAACAAGTTGCCATTGGAATTTAAAAGCATAACCAGTGCAAATTTATTCAAACACAAATTAAGGACGTATTTATTGAGGAAAGGCTTTTACAGTATTGAGGAGTTCATCAATAATAATTGACAAAATGACAATTATGTATATTATGCGATATTAGCTATTATTGGATTTCATTATTATTTGTATTGCCTTAATCATTCCCATTAAATTCTTTATGTAATCATGTGACTATTAATTTTTTTTGCTATTATTATTCTCATCTTTTGACATTATTATTTTAGTTTTGACATTTTTCTTATTTATGTATTTTTGTTCATGACTATCAATTTTATTATTGTAATAGTAGCTATTGTTATTTTCATCTTTTGACATTCTTGTTATTATTTTTTATTTATTCGACTATTCATTTAATTTTTGTAAAAAGGAGCTATTGTTATTTTCTTTTTTTAATATTTGTTTTGTTATTAATGTCGAAACCTTATTAATTTAATTTAATTTTAAGTTTTTCTACACAATGTTTTTTGTTAAGAAATAAACGACTTATGACTTATTATAAGGATATTATTATGAAGAAAAATGAAACGGCAAGGTATGTAAAAACGAATGCATTTAATAAACTTTATTCTTTTAATCACATTCCATAAAATCGGTGTCACAAAATTTATTTAAATCAACCGTGATGTGAAATTAGATACATAATTTAAAATAAAAAATATGCAGTAGTAAAATTTATAAACATCAAATAAAATACGAACTTAAACATTAAGTAGCAAAACATAGTGAGAAATTAGTTTAATCTACATATTTACACTATATAAAAATCATTTAACAAAGCACCATACACTTTACACACGTAAACATACCGTAAGGCATATAAAAGAAGAAAAAAACAAGTCATTTCGGAGAAAGTTAATGTTATAAAGAAATGTATGACGATGAATACTTGCTTGTAGCAGTAGAAGAATGCTGACTAGCAGGATCTGAAGGAGACAAATACGCGAAATATGAATCTTGAGGTAATCCCAAGTTAGAAGTCCTTGCATGAAGACTATCATCATACGTAGGCAGCGTAGTAGATGGCATAGATGTGGCAAAGCCATAGCCATCCGTTGTAGTCGGAGGCATAACTACACCACTCGGTAATGGATTGTAATAAGTCGACCCAGTACTAAACCTTACTAAATCGTCGTTTAACTTCAAGTTAGCTCCGTTCGGCACATAGCTATCAGATGCTAACGAAGGCAGAGTGTTAGAATTCGGTGGCAGTGACTCATCGTTGCCGTATCGATAAACCTCGGACATCGGTGAGTAACCGGCCCTGCTTGAACCCGCCGTGTAGTACGATGAATAAGACAAGTTTGGCGTATACGATGGTAACTCTATTGTACTCTGTGGTCCTTTTATCACAGTTTTCAATGGATTGATTGAACAGTATTCCGGGGGTCTTGATATGTTGTCGTTTGGTTGAAGATAGATTTTATGATGAGCTGCATGGCTGTCGGAGAGAAGACGGCGATGTCGGTCGTGCCCACCGCAACTTCGTCCGTGACTCATCTTGTGGTCTTGACTTGGTGACATCTCTTTAGAGCTCGATGGACTGCTGTCATCTACAGATGAGGACGGCTTGTTGTGTTTATTATCCTTCTTGTATTTCATCCTCCTGTTCTGGAACCATATTTTGATTTGTCGCTCCGAAAGTTGTAAGTAGTTGGCAAGTTCGATACGTCTTGGACGGCAAAGGTACCGGTTCTGGTGGAACTCATTTTCTAACTCTACAAGCTGTGAGCTGGTGTAGGCTGTCCGAGCTCGCTTCGTAAATCCCTTTTGGTAAGATGAGTCGGTTGACATTTCTGAAAAAAAAAAAAAAAAATTGTGTGAGCACTTACAGATAATGAAAAAATGGTGCATTGAGAAAACTTTCTGCGTTTTCTCAAAAGAAATTTAAAGTTATTAAGGGTCTACACATTGCATTGTTATAATATCCTCACTTTCTTGGGTAAAATTCGAAAGGCCACAAGAAAATATAAATTTAGTTTAGTTGGAATACCATAAAAAAATTATTAATTATGACTTACCGGTAGCTGAAAGAGTAGAAGAATTTCGAATAGGTGTGTTTGATGCAGACTTGTTACTCCATGATGGATTCTGAAATATAAATAAACACTAAAATAACACGTCTAACATAAACAAAATACAATACTTCAATAAGGTGAGTTCGACCTAATTCTTAATTGCCACTATCTAACAGAAAATTAAAATGCAATTAGGAATCCGGTTGTTCTGCGGTAAATCACGATCGTCACCATTTTGTTTTGACGCATGCCAAAAATAGATATTTCCTTCTTCTAACTAGTTCAATAAAGCATATTTTTCTGTGGCATTTACCTGACTGGGAAAACTTGAATCTTGCAAGTCGTTGATTTCACCTGCAGGATCCTTTGTGACATCGCTGCCAAGACAACTTCTTTCATGATATCGGACAAGTTCATTAGCGGCATAGCTTCTTGTGTAAATAACTTGATTTCCAATATGCGATGTGGTCGCACTAAAGATGTTGTCACTTTTGTCAATGCAATCTTCAGTAATCACTTCTTCCGTTCCAGAACCGTAGTTATTGGAGTTGTTACTGATGTTTTCATAATTCGGCATCTGGTACACATATCTAGGTTCTAAGTCATCTTGAGAATTAGCCGCATTGTAGGATTGATGTAAACCAAGGATATCTTGAATGCTAAATCCGGTTGAGTCTCTTGAGTTATAATCTTGTACAAATGCGTTTGGCATTGATGATAACACTTCTGGTTTGCAATCAGAGAATACGGTATCATTGACGTTATAATTCACACCCTCTGATAGTATATCTTCAACACCGTGTGAGGTTACTCCACTTGTTTTGCAATCATTTCTCTGATTTTGATCAATGGGATCATATTTCGGTATGCCCGGGTTTGAGAATTCGGATGAGGTTGTATCTCTCGAGTCTTCTTGATCAGAGTGTAGACTCGGTGGTGACGGGGTGGTCGTAGACATGTTATGTTTTCCTTCACTGATAGCGTTATCACAATTTCATACTTTATAACAATAATGATTGGTGTTAATGTCAGCCCATAAAAATTGTTCAATCACTAAGCACCTAGGCGACCGTACGGAATGAGACTTGTTTACAAAATGCTTTTTCGTCACCTGCCCATCGTTAATTTGGTAATGACTTCGTTTGTTTGTGTGTGTAATTTTTGAAGGGCTAGTGCATTTGTGTGCAACAGATAAGAGGAACATACCGGGTTTCCGATAGCGTGCATACAATAGATAAAACTTTGAAATCTGTTTCGGTAGCCAACATGCCTGTCACAAATATTTATTCAAATAGTTTTCTAAGTTGTTGTTTATAATAGACTTAGGCATGTCGTATCGTCTGCCACCGAATAAATTCATATTGAGTTCCTTTGTTTGCTAGTACGACTACAACGCATATGGTTCAGACTCAGGTCAGTGTTATTGAGTTTTTGCTCAAGACATTCTCCGTAGCAAACTGGATCCTGGATTGTGGTCGGCTGGTAATGGGCTCGCTACAACTTATAATATTGGTAAGACGAGTTTAGAACCAAAAATTCGAAATCATGTGACATCTCCCAATCCGCACTGGGCCCGCGTGGTGGATCATAGCCCATTCCCGCTCATAGAGAGGAAGCTTGAGTCTCAGGAACATGAACATTAATGGGCTGATGATGATGATGCTGAACTCGAGTTTTGGTTTAATGTGTGTACTTCAGTAGATACACACAATACATATATATGTACAGGTATTTTCGCCAATAATGTTCATTTGACAGCTAAGGTGATAGTAGGTGTGGTTTTACCAATGTTATCGAATTCGTCATCGGTCAATTAAGCTATCCACAGTAGCCGAGAGATATTAAAACCACAAGTTTACGTAGGCTATTTAGGTTCCTACCTACTTGTGCCTGCTGATACTAAACCCATTAAGATAGAAGCGAATTCTCCTCACAAAGAGTGTCTAAATTACAAATATTCAATTTCAATAGTAATAAAATTAAAATCAAGTGTGAATCTAACGATGGTATAGATTTCGCTAATCAAATAAGTGGTTTGTAAATTAAAATGGATTATAATGGTCATACCAATTATGGTAACGTGCAAAGCAATATAGTTTGAAACGTTTCTCGTTGAGACAATCAGAAACCTATTGAGTGTGTTGAAGGTACTTAGTGTGTTGGCACGTGCTAATGTTTTACTTGTTACAAGTTGCAAAAATAGAAAAAAATATAGTTTTGTGGGTTCGTGGGAAAATAGGAAACAAAATAAGTCTATTTTACAACACGTAAAGGTTTGTAGACCTGCTAGTGAAAGTCTAGACATTGTTCTAAGTCAGATAACTTTCTATGAAATAATGGAAACTATCTCATTACTAATCATAACTACTTAAGCGTTTATTTACCGTCGAAGAACACATGGTTAATTAAGACAATAAATTAGATGATCTATTACCTTTAGAGTTGAGTACCGAAAAGAACATAAGTTTATAAAATATGTTACACCATTTAAATACTAATATTAACAGGCAAAATGTGGGTGTGCTGTAGAAACACATCGACGAATACAGGCGTGTTACTAGAAGTAACAATTTTTAATAATACAAACATAATCCAGCAGAACTAAATTCCTAGTTTATGACCTTCACAACAATAACAATATGTTTGCTATAGTATTCGTTTGTACAGAATCAGCTGCTCCGGCATCAAACGCCGACCCTGGCCATTGTGTCGCGTGATGGATGAGCTCCATCCGTGAGGGATCGATGCTCTCGCGGCTTACGTTTGTTCCGATCCTGAGTAGACAGATTATGACCTCATAAATTCGTATTATGTGTCGCTGGGAATATTGGATGTGGAAGTAGTGAATTTGATAGAATTGATATGGTTTATTTATTAGATGAATTGAAACTGGAGCAAAAGCATCCTAATTTAAATGATATTTACAAGAAATTTGAAAAGTTGTTTCTGGCATTTGACGTCAAGATTTAGCACAAGTACAAATACGACTTGACTAGACTAGACCTGACTAGTTAAGAGGAATTATTGAATAAATACAAATTAGAAAAATAAAAACATCAACGAGCGGGTTTCATTTGCCAATTTGTTTCAAAATTATGTCCAGGTGCAACAGTTTTTGGCCCAGCCATTTTATGGGAACTTCTCGATTCAAAACGTGTCCAAAACTCGCTTGTATCGCATAGAAACCGTTAGCTCCAATAAAATTTACTGCTCCTGGACAAAGCGGACTGGCTCGAACGAAGACCCCAAGCTCATAACGTCAAAGCGATGATATATTACGATTTGCTCAAAGGGGACCCTTTTTTGTTCTCGCCGTAATGGTTTTACTTTAATCGACACCGGTGAAGGACCGAGATAGGGGCTTCTGGAAGTGCGAGAAGGATGGGAGATAAGTGTATCTGTTCCCGCCAAAGAGGAAACTGATTCAAGCTGAGCTGGTGTTTGGATCACTATCAACAGTTTGCTTTAGGCTTCTGGTTGTGATGTTTGTGACTATACTATTAAAAATAATAACATTTTAGTGATTAATCCAGTTCATGTGTTGAATCTTCATCCAGTAGTGACGGTTTAAATGATTTGGTTTGGGAACAAAATACATCGTCGACGCTTACGTAGGTAAGCGTCGACGATGTATTTTGTCTGTGACAAATAAAAACAATTATAAGGATTTTGTTAACGGTGAGTGTGTAGATTTATTTGTATTGCCTTTTCAAAAATGCTGCCATCTTCAACATTGCAGTCATACCTACTAGTGAATCTATCATGAATTGTGGATCAGATATCTAATGGTTTCATTTTCATGGTTTTGAGGCTTTAGAGGAGTGCTGTAGTCGCCACATTGGTTGTGAAGATGGCGTTAGTAGCAACATCAAGGTTTATTGCTGTATTAACTACTTTAAAATGGTTTCTTACTGTTTTTGTGGCTGTTATTTTTAAGCTTTAAAAAGTGGTATTTTTGGCGAAAAATAAATGAACACTTAGGAATCGCGCCATCTTCCGTGAATTTTAGTTACTACGTAGGGCTTCTGTTTCGTGGCGGAACAAGCTTCACGTTTCGCTACTGTAGATACTCCAAAATGTTATATGAAGCGTACAACACCAACATGTTAATAGTTATTTAAATTACTATATGTGATGTGATAACTTTAGTTTCACGTTTTTCCATTCCTGTTTCATTTCGTTTGTACATTACCATTATTACCTATCTACTTATCCTCTATTACCCGTTTTTATGCGAAAGTAGTACAAATCACACATACTGTTTGCGCGGAACGCATTATAAACTCGTTTTAGTGTGTCTATGTTTATGTTATTTTCTTTAGCTATGATATAAGTGATTTTTCCTCTGTTTTTTTTGAAAGTTCGACATTACAAACAATTATTGAAGAGAAAAGTCGTTTTTATTTAAAACTCCTCATTAAATCACCTGATGAAATCCCGAACATGGTCCTTCAAGCCGGATTGGAAGGAATTTCTTCGATCAGCTAATTAATATAAGGATTTGAAGAGAATAAGGTGGAAAACTCGTAATTTGAAGCGAAGGTGAATTCATCATAAGTTCCACCCAACACTCTGTTATCAGGTTGTATTTATTAGGTAACTAACCGGTAATAAGCAGGTTAGTACCATCATACATTATACTTCATCATTGTACGACTTAAGACTTATTGAATTGAACTCTATCAGTGCTTACAAAACTGTATAATTGATCAGACATTATTGTGTTAATCTTGTATTAATCACAGTTATTTCTACCTTTTAAAGAGTAGCCATAAAATAGCTGCATTATCATAATATTATTAGGTAGGTAACAGTCACCGAGTTATTTATACAATGTAATCACATCAAAGTTAGGTAGGTTCATTCAGTCAGGTATCGTAACAGCTATAGGCGCTATTAAAATTGTAATCGTAAACATTCCAGGTTGACAGCATCAGCTTCCGCAATGCCAGAGGATAAGGAACTGGTTAGAAAAAGGGCGAGTTTCAAGGGAAGGGTAACCGTATTCTTAAATTATTTGAATTCATTGAAACCTTCTATAACTCCTTCAGAGGGTAATGAGTTGCAATTGCGTTTAAATAGGCTTGAGTCGTTGTATAGCCAATATGACGAGGTGCAATTAGCATTGGAATGTAGCACTGATAATTTGGATGCTCAAATGTTAGAACGTAGCGAGTTTGAGTCTCATTATTATAAAGCCCTAACTGAAGCTCAGAAAGTGCTCGATGATTTTAAGAAGAAAGATCCAGTTGTTAGTGAGTGTAGTGAGTGTGTAAGTGCACGTTCAAATAATCACAGGTTAGTTAAATTACCGACTATTCAGTTACCAAAATTTAGCGGTTCATATGTGAATTGGTTGGAATTTCACGATACATTCGTCAGCCTTATTCACTCTAATGACGACATAAACGCAATAAATAAATTTCATTATTTGAGATCATCACTAGAAGGTTCAGCAGCCGTGGTGACAAACTCAATTCAGTTTTCTGCCGCCAATTATTCAGTCGCTTGGAAATTACTCTGTGACCGGTTTGATAATAAACATATGTTGATTCAACACCATGTTTCAGCGTTATTTGATATTGAGACGATCAGTAAGGAGTCATCTGTGAATTTAAAAGCGTTAATCGATCAAATTAATAAAAACTTGCGTGCCTTGGAATCTCTTGGCGAACCCATTAATTCCTGGGATACTTTACTCATTCACGTTCTAAGAGGCAAGTTGGACAATAAAACTTACCGTGAATGGGAAGAGTATAAGGGTCGCCTAGACAAGAATTGCAAGATCACACTTACTGAAATGCTTACATTCATTAAAAATCGTGCTGACTTACTTGAAACTTTAGAAATGTCAAGTTCAACAACTGTTTCACATTCAAACACTCGTAAAAACAATGTTAAAACAATGGTAATACAGGATTCCAACAATCAGGTGACTAGTTCGTCTAAACCTAGGATTTGTGTCAAGTGTAACGGCGAGCACAAATTAAGCAGTTGTCCTCAATTTTTGGCGTTGAATAACGAAGCACGGTTACAATTGTTACCAAAATATAAGATTTGTTACAATTGTTTGTCTTCAGGACATTACGTTAATACCTGTAAACAGGCAGGTTGCAAAATATGTCGCCGCAAGCACCACACTCTGGTGCATGTTGCAGATCATTCGAAGAAGTCAGAGTTGGCTACTACTTCTGCTAACGATGATAATGCGACCAGCGGCCCGTCAGCTTCTAGTACAGGCTTATCACTTTCTGCGAGTGTTGAACGTGGTGACGTATTGCTATCCACGGCTTTAATTAAGATTATTGGTAGAAACGGCCAGCAATACGTTACTCGTGCTGTGCTTGACAGTGGCAGCACATCATTTCTCATGACTGAAAGACTGTACAATCAACTAGGTTTAACTGCGAATTCTGTGAACAGCTCCATATTAGGTATTAATAATTCTTCATCACATATCAATAAAATGTGTCCAGTGTCAATAAGATCTTTAGACAATAACTTCTCCATTACCATTCATTGTTTTGTTCTACCTTCAATTACCGATAATATTCCGAGTAGACATGTCGACTTATCAAAATTAAAAATTCCATCTAATATTGGTCTGGCTGACCCTAACTTTTACTCACCGGCCCCAATAGATATGTTGCTCGGTGCTGACATCTTTTGGGAGTTATTGGGATCCCGAAGAATTAAGTTAGGAGACGGACAGCCTTTTCTTTGTGAAACTAGGCTAGGGTGGCTGGTTTCAGGCCCAACTAAAATTAGTTATTTGCCATTAAAAAAGGTAAAATGTAATTTTACAAAGATTGTTTGTGACAATGATGATGAATTTAATAATAGCATAAATAATCAACTAACAAAGTTTTGGCAATTGGAAGAGGTCTGCACTACATCAGTATATTCGCAGGAAGAGAAACTATGTGAGGAACATTTTATAAACAATACTACACGTTTGGAAACCGGGCAATTTTGTGTTCGAATTCCACTGAAATGTTCCTCAGATTTGTTAGGTGAATCCTTTCTAAGGGCAAAGCATTGTTTTTATTCTTTAGAGCGTAGGTTCAAAAGCCAGCCTCGACTGTCTAAGATGTATAAAGAGTTCATGGAAGAGTACGAAAGTCTAGGGCACATGTCGAAATGTAAAAATGTTGAACATTCTGCTCATTACCTCCCACATCACGGAGTTTTGCGTGAGAGCAGTGTCACCACTAAACTAAGAGTGGTTTTTAATGCCAGTAGCGTCACTACTACAGGTACTTCCTTTAATAGTATTCAGATGGTCGGACCTGTAGTACAGGATGACCTTTTGTCGATATTATTACGTTTTAGACAACATAAATATATTATTAATGCTGACGTGGAGAAAATGTACCGGCAGATAGTGGTTCATCCAAATGACAGACATCTCCAACAAATCGTCTGGCGTGATGACCCGTTAATTCAATTACAAACGTACCAGCTTAATACCGTGACGTACGGTACGGCCAGCGCTCCGTACCTTGCAACGAGGTGTGTTAAACAGTTAGGTTTAGAGTGCAGTGATAAAAGGGCTGCTGAGGTCATTCTACACGACTTCTACGTCGACGATTTGCTGACGGGAGGAGATGATATCAATGAAATAAAAGATCTGCGTCATAAAGTAACTTCTACTCTTGCTTCAGCTAGAATGAACCTAAGGAAGTGGAAGTCAAATGACATGCGTTTGTTGATTGGTACTGACTGTCCCCAATCTTCACTCGACTTGAATATTGGCGGATCTGAGTCTTCCAAAACTTTAGGTGTGGGTTGGCAATCACAATCAGATCAACTTTATTTTCCCATTAGTCAACCAATTATTTGTAGCGATACAAAACGTGACATGCTTTCGACTATATCACACATTTTTGATCCTTTGGGGCTTTTAGCTCCAGGTATTATAGTGATGAAGATGTTACTTCAAAAACTATGGTTATATAAACTGTCATGGGATGAACAGATACCGCCGGACATTAGGAGGATTTGGACTGACCTAGTTAGGAATTTACCTAAACTAAATGAAATTTATGTTCCTCGTTGTGTTTTCATTGATTCTATGAACCTTTTAGAGTTTCACGTTTTCACTGACGCGTCTGAACGAGCATACGGAGCATGCTTATACGTTCGCAGTGTCAACAGTGAACATCAAGTGTTAGTACGTTTATTGCTAGCTAAGAGTCGTGTTGCTCCTCTTAAACCAACCACCATTCCCAGACTTGAGCTTTGCGGTGCTCTGGTCGGAGTCAGAATTTATGAAAAGGTGGTCGCATCATTACGCTTAAACACTAGACCGCGTACATTCTTCTGGACAGACTCCACTGTCGTCCTAGGATGGCTTAAAATGTTGCCAATTAAGCTGCAGCCTTTCGTTCGCAACAGAGTTGCAGACATTTTAGATAAGACTGGCAACTGCGAGTGGAGACATGTCCCAACCGACCAGAACCCCGCTGATTATGTCTCTCGAGGAGTAGACATCAATTTATTACCTTCTTTAGATGATTGGTGGTCTGGTCCAGGTTTTTTAAAGAATGACGTATCTTGTTGGCCTTCTCGATTTACACAATCCATTGATGAATCTTTGCCGGAAATTAAACCAACTGTCACTTTACATGGTACAGTAAACGATAATGTAGCAAGTGAATTTCTTAACTTTAACCGGTTTTCGAGTTTCTTAAGGCTTCAGCGTTCAGTAGCATACGTTTTACGTTTCATTGCTGCATGTAAAAAACTATCTGTTTATGGTCCCTTTAGTAGTGATGAACTACAAAATTCTTTAAATTTGATTATTCGAATAAGTCAAAACGAGTCTTTTATTGAATACAAGTTGTTACTCCATAACAGACAATTGCCAAAGAAAAGTGTATTATTGTTAACGTCTTTCTGGATGAACATAAAATTCTGCGACTTCGAGGTCGATTACAAAACTCGGATTTACCATACGAAAAGAAATGTCCAATTCTTTTACAATCGAATCATCATTTTACAAAGTTACTTTTTGAGTATGAACATAAAAGGTTGTTCCACGCTGGGCCCCAGTTGCTGTTGGCTTCCATACGGGATACATACTGGCCCATAAGAGGTCGCAATTTAGCCAGGTTGTGCTACCGTAGATGTGTACGTTGCTGTCGTCTTAAAGGTCAAACAGTCACACCGATCATGGGTAATTTACCGCGGCAGCGACTTCTAGCTGGAGGTTTCCCTTTTGAAAATATTGGTTTGGATTATGCCGGTCCCATACAATTTGCAGTTAGACAGGGTCGTGGTTGTAAATTAGTGAAGGTGTATATCGCAATTTTCGTTTGTTTCACGACAAAATCAATACACCTTGAACTAGTCGGTGATTTAACTAGCAATACTTTTATTATGGCACTTAAGCGATTCATCTCGCGTAGGGGTAAACCGGTTAACATATATTCCGATAATGGCACCTCGTTTGTTGGTGCATATAATGAACTATCAAAGTTTCTTAAAACTAATTGCGACTCATTGTCCGAGGGGATGGCTAAAGAAGGAATTAATTTTAACTTCATACCTGCATACTCACCTCATTTTGCTGGCCTTGCGGAGGCTGGTGTCAAGTCAACAAAGCATCATTTAGTCAGAGTGTTGGGCCTTTGTAATCTAACTTATGAAGAACTTTACACTACGCTAGTCCAAATAGAAGCTATTTTAAACTCCAGACCACTGACTCCTCTTTCATCGAATCCTGAAGACTTGGCACCATTGACAACCGGACATTTTTTAATTGGACGTCCTATGACATCTCTGCCGACACCTGATTACCATAACCACTCCACCAGCTCCTTATCGAGATTTCAACGTGTTGAGCAACTTCGACAACATTTTTGGAGCAGATGGAGCAAGGAATACATATCGGAGCTCCAACTCAGAACGAAATGGCGCACATCTAAGGGCTCGTTGAAGCTGAACTCTCTGGTACTTCTGAAAGAAGATAATATGCCGCCTCTGAGGTGGAAAATGGGCCGCATTATAGCTACCTATCCTGGTCCCGATGGCGTCATCAGAGTCGCAGACGTGAAAACCTCCAATGGACTGCTCCGGCGATCATTCAGTAAGATTTGTCCACTGCCCATATACCCTGAGTCTGACCATTCGGGTTGAAAGACAGGCTTTCAACGCCCGGGGGTATGTTTGCGCGGAACGCATTATAAACTCGTTTTAGTGTGTCTATGTTTATGTTATTTTCTTTAGCTATGATATAAGTGATTTTTCCTCTGTTTTTTTTGAAAGTTCGACATTACAAACAATTATTGAAGAGAAAAGTCGTTTTTATTTAAAACTCCTCATTAAATCACCTGATGAAATCCCGAACACATACTTAATTATCAGTTTCACAGTACATATCAGCCTACAACTCCGTAAGTATTAAGTACCTACCTACGTATTTTTATAGGGTTTTCTTCATTTGCAAAACCTAACAGCACCCATTAATATACTTTTTATTTTTGTTGTTGTTGTTTTGCTAAAGGACACCAAACTAAAGGTTTTCAGCGTCACTACTCAGGTTAGCAGCTTTGGGTTTGGGTTGCATTTAAAACTAAAGATATGTGAGGAGGAAAGGCACTATGTATATCAATTTTAACACTGCACATTTTCTTGCATCATTGGTGGACAAAGGTCTATCTGAAGTTGCGTTTTTAGTCGATTCTCCACATTTCGTAAACATCTACTATTGTTTACTTACCCCGACTAAAACTTGCGACCTATAAAAACTTAAAAAGTTAAGGGAGTATACCCATCCAATCTTCTGTTCACAGCTTTATTGCGCACTAGAGAAGACTTGCATTCCCATCCAGTTCCATCTCACTGAGCACGGAAGTAAGCGTTCCTTAAGTATGCACTTACTTAAAATCATGTTATCATAATATAATAGGACTAAGTGCTCCGCCTGTGGACGATACGAATCGTTGCGCAGCTCTTTGCATTAACTTTGTACTTGGTTTGAGATTAAATGGTTCTTGCTGACTGGTTGCTGTGATTGTGGAAAGTAGTAAGAGAATGGTTTTGTTTATTTGCCACTTTTTGATGATTTGTTAGTAACCGGGCTTGTCTAGGTTGGTCCGGGTCCATCACATACCGAGTTTCCTCCGTGCCTCGGAAAGAACGTTAAGCCGTTGGGTCCCGGCCGTCATTTGTAGATTTTTGACAGTCGATACAAGTAGTCAGTGGCCCGAAAGTGACAACCGGTCTTACCAAGAGGTATCGTACTAGCTCAGGTCAGAAAGGCAGTCACTCCATGTAAAATACTGGTATTCAGCTGCGTCCGGTTGGACAGGAAGCCGCCCCCAACATAGTTGGGCAAAAGCCCTGTCCGGTCTTGACCAACAATTTCATGCCACTGATAGATTCATCACGTTTTGATTCTATAGCGCCAGCAATCTACGTATGTACTACTTAAGTTGCCTACTATGTTTCTAAAAGCCTACAAATTACTTGCAATAGTAAATACTCGTATACGTACTTATACATCCTTTTTATAATTTTGTATTGAGTTCTTTTTTATGACCACCAATGCGTTTACTCGTACATTTGTACAACGACCATGTTATAGACACATTAGGTAGTCGCCTATACATATATGCATACTTAGCCATAGACTGACTCTGCGACTAGCCAAATCGACGTGCTGTACTTACTATAGTGTACGTCGGCGTCGGTATGCTCGCTGAAATGGCTTCCGTCTGGCTTCCTTTGTCACGCCGCGCCGTCTTCAGTCTAAATGAAATTCAAATTACCTTCTGTAGAACTTACCACTTCTATTAGTAACTTACTTTAATAATAACTTTATTGCGTGTCTAAAATAGTAACTAAATTAAAAGAAAGACAAAAAATTTAATGTTTATTTCGAATATTCGATGGAAAAAAAATAGTTCATAAACAGTAATAGATGCAGCATACAGAGGTACTCGTAACAGACCTTTCTTTTTTTTGAATTTTTGATTTTCACAATTCCATTTTGTCATGTATTCAGGCATTTTTCAAGTAACTTGAATATAATTTGCTAAATCCAAATTAAGACGTGCTTGATTTGTGCTATTATTTCTCACATTCAATATTCGATGAGAAACTTCTCTAAATAAAATACGCAGAAATATTTGGAATCTTTCTACGTTCAGTCCTACAAGTATGGCTGCAGCTGAAGATTTGTGAGCTGGCACAGTAATTGTACAAGTTGGTCCATTCTCGCTACACATAAATCGCGAAAGAAATTTTCAAGTGTTCAGTAAAACCGCTGGCGTCTGAATTAATTTTGTTCTAGCGAATTTATAATCTTCAAGTTGTGTTGGGTTTCTAGGAGAAGTTGGAATGGACCTTCAACGCTTGTATGGGTTTAAAGTTAGGTTGTTAATGAGATGAGTGTCTGGCTTGCGGATGGGAAATCATCAAATAACTTCTCCCACTCTCGGCGGGCGGAGCGTGAGGGAGTGTCAGACTTTTACAGACTAAAACCCATCCATGTTCCTTCCTCGCCCTTTATGTGCCGGGGCCACGGTATCTTTTTCGAACAGTCCCCAGCATGCCAGCATGGTGCTGTGGTATTAAAAATAAGTCATAGCGCTGGTATTCTGATACCTCCTACATGCCAAATAATACATTCCTACATCGCAGATAGATTAGATCCTTTTCCAGCGACAAAATATCTTTAGGAAACTTTCTCCGAGATCCAAGAACAGCTAAGTTAGTTCAAATTGGACAAGCAAGTTAGATTTAAAAAGTTCTATCTCTGATTTAACACCTTGTAGGTATTGAATTAAAAATTTCAGAGATAGATGATATACTCGTACACCAAACAACCCGCACAGGCCGGCGTGGGTTATAGACTTCCCGTCTGACAGACATGGAGCCTGTGTCCCAGCAGTGGGAACGATATAGGCTGATATCTTAGGTAATTTTGCGTGGATTAAGTGTTCGTAAGGGCACTGACTGACTAACTCACTGACTTTAAGGCACTGTTGGTCCTTTTTTTTCGGATGGGAAATCATCAAAATAATGACTCCTCTCGCTCTGGGCGAAGCGGAAGGAAGTGTCAGAGTTTTACTGACTAAAACCCATCCATGTTCCTTCTTAGCCCTTTGTGTTCCAGGACCACGGTATCTCTTTCGAACAGTCCCGTAGCCCAGGCATTGGCCCTTACGGTCCCCTTTTCCTTTTTGCTGACATCTCTTTGAGGCGCGCCTCGAACACGAACGCGCTGTAGACACGGCTGTTCTTCCGGACGGCGAGCTCGCCCATTACTCAACGTTCACAAGACAGCGACTGTTGGTCCTGGGTTCAATTGCCAGGTCGGGAAAAGGTTATTGGGTTTTTCCGTCAAGAATTTCTCAGTAGCACCCAAAGATTTGTGCCTGGTTGATGGAAATAGGTTCGCTCGGGATATTACACGGGATTTAAACATAACTGGCGAAATTACAGGTGACTGGGGATTAAAGGCATCATCATCATCATCATCATCATCATCTCAGCCGAAAGACGCCCACTGCTGGACATAGGCCTCCCCCAAGTGTCACCACATTGACCGGTCCCTTACGACTTGCATCCACCGGATTCCCGCAACCTTCACCAGTCATCGGTCCACCTAGTGGGAGGTCTTCCAACGCATCGTCTTCCGGTTCGCGGTCGCCACTCCAGAACTTTTCGGCCCCAACGGCCATCCGTTCTGCGAGCAATGTGCCCTGCCCACTGCCACTTAAAGCAAAGAAAGAAAGGCATGATGTTATGTTATGAAAAACATTTTTCAAGAAAACTGACTAACTATTCGCAGTTGTAACAAAAACTACCACACACACACACACACACATACACGCAGACATACACGCAGACATGGAAGGCTTTATATTAAAAAGGTTCGCGCCTCTCGCACGGACAGATGCTGTGAATGTGCCTGTTAACGCCCAATTCTGAACTCATGCCAGCGGCTGATACAAGATGGGCTGTGCTGTAGACCGTTTTGTTTTTATAATTCTAGAAACTACGCCTGTTATTGGGTGGTAGCTAGTTTTCGTAGTTGTAGAAATGGTTTGTAGTGTTTGTAACCATAGTTTTCGTTTAAAATACCTCTGGGACCAACTTCATTGCCATTAATTAATCAGTTCATTCATATACTTATACAATAACTTCACTTTAAGGTTGCTGTATTTTGATGACTTTCCAATTTTGCACTATTATACATTCACGAGTACGAATATTACCGACTGAAGGATGACGCACGCTAGATCGTGCTGGGTCCGCGCCGAGTGTCGGTCGTAGACAATCCATTGCCCGTTGCTCGGTAGCGGCTCGGAAGCGTGAGTGTGTCCATACAAAATTGCACGGTCGACCCTCGACTCGGACCCGACACGATCTAGAGTGAGTCAAACTTAAACTCGCAAATTTGCATTACACGGCTAAAATACGAATAGTGGCAAGTAAATCCTCATCAAAATCAATTAAAGTCCTCGACTGTACTAAGTAAAACTGTGCAAACCTTAGGTACAGACGCCAGCATATCAAGCTACTCTCTTTAGTGAATCAATCTGTGTTTCTTTAATAGATTTTCAACTTTATCACTACAGCGTTAGATTCAAGGTTGATCGGGAAAATTAGACAGTTTCGGGTAGCTTGATGTGATAGTGTCTGTGCCTACACTCATCACGTGTACACGTGTACACATTAGTAAAGTTTTAATTGTCAGATTTACCCCAAACCCGAACTAAATGAGCTGAATGAGGAAAATAGACAATTATAGATTCAGTCAAAAAGATAGTCTTAAAAAATAATCATGCGAATATACATATAGGGTGTAAAAAACTTCTTAACGAATCCGAAAGTCACTTGTTCTCCCCGTCTACACCATACCTGGGAACCTTCTATTTACGGAGATATTGGGGGTTAAAGTTCCAACTTTTCCACAAGTATTTTTTTTATACCTGTTTTTAAAGCAAGATTTGTACCTTAAACGCCTACACGACCCCCGTACTATTCAATTCATCCGCCAGCACAATGCTTTGAGTGCGTACCGAAAAACGTGATTTTTCACCCCAAAAAAAAGTCATTTCCCAGTAATAATTTTTGCATAAAGTTACTTAGTTTGATGTACAGAATGCTTGGTTGACGGCTTCGTGATGAGGTTGTTTACACCCTGTATGTAGTAAATGATTTGAGTTTTTTTGAGTTTTGGTTTAATAATTAAATCGAAACTTCGTTAGTCGTCGAGAGCTTGCACAATGCATATTAACAAGCTAAGTACATCTTTGTTAAGTGCTCCTAACTGACGATATGCCATCAACAATTGCACTGTTAAAGCTTTAAACAAATACTTTCATTTGAGATGCTGTTAACAGTTTCATGGTAATTTTACGACAGCTGTAAAATTTACCATCCAATTATACCAAGAATGATTCATTTTTTACGGCGGAGACTAACCGAAGTATACAGTAAATAAAATATAAAGATTTAATGACATATTAAATTGTAGCTGGTTTTTGATATTTCGTTCTACATGTTATAACTTGGATTTGTCCATATTAATCAGATTAGCAGATTTAAACAAAAAAAATAAATATAAAAATACTTTTTTTTTGCAAAAAACAAAATCGACATTAAAAATCCCTCCGGCAAGCCGCAGGAGGAGGTAGATTTCGAAGAAGGTGCTGGAGCGTCCGACTATTGAAAATTTGTATAAAGAGTTGTACTTATGTGTACAATCTACAAAAAAAAAATATGATTTCAAAATCGTTGTCCTGTAATGGAAAGTTTACCCTTTTTAAATCCTCTCATAAGAGTTTAGCATGGAAACGCCCTCAAATGTTTAGTTATAATTTTTTATTTCGAAAACTATAAGTTTTATCGCTTAACTTTGAAGGTAACAATTGTAAAGTAAACAATTTGCTTTCAAAAAAAAATATTTGCGACGTTGAAAATGTTGACTGTTTCGGAGATATGATTTTTTTTCGCAAAAAATTTGGATTTTACAACCCCCTCCCCAATTTAGGGGTTGCATCAAAAAAGTTTTAATTTAAAGATGTCCGTATTCGTACTCAGAATGATAAAAATGAGAAACGGTTCAAAAATTTTCCATAGGAAAAAAGTTATGGTCAAAAAACTGATTTTAGAAAAACCGGCCCCCCCGCCGCCCCCCATGGACGAATTCCGCCCATTCACGAACTTAGCCTAAGTTTTGACCGTTTCGATTTTTTGGCGAAGTTTGAAAGCAATCGGTTCATAATTGCGACCTGTAGAGTGTGGCTAAATTTGGCTTGTCACCCATATACATACGTATTCATATATTATATCCCCGTAGGTGAGAGACCAATAGGTAGATTTTTTTTTTTCAAAAAAAGGAAATCTACCTAAAACAGTGAAAAAAAATTTAGCTTTTGATACAAATCCTCGTTAAAATTAACTCCTCCTTTTGGGAGTCGGTTAAAAATAAACAGTATAGATTTTTAACAAAAACTTGCCATATTATATTGCGGATCCTATTTAACATACCCAGTTTTCGTTATACAAATTACAAACATGTTTTCCATAACACAAGGTGCGTATACTAAATACCCTAACCATATTTTCGGGTCATTGTTCCCATTGACGGTGACAATTATCCGAGGGTTTCATCCCTAGCCAATGTACGATCTATCTCACCACCAGACATAGACCTCCCTTGCCTCCCTATAACAATAAACGTGTTTACAAAATTGGGGGAACCAACCGGTTTCACGGCTCAAGTTAAAATGTTCGCTCCTGTTAGGACAACGTTCAACCTTTATACCTTTTTTAGTGTTTGTACTCAACGATCTGAAACTAAAATTTCGCAAATAGTGTTAGTTATGCTTGTTTTTAGTTGAACTGTAATTATAGACTCGTTTCCCAACGTAAATGTTTGTGCTATAAAACAAACTGTGAAATTAAATATCGTGGACATCCACGACATTTTCGGGAACAGTTTTCGAGTAAATTGTAAATGTTTTTCTCTCACACTGAAAACATTCGTGCAATGAGAATGAAGTATCGTTTATCATAATGTATTGTTTGTCATCCAGAAACAAAAGAACAAAGTTCAAATATCTCATGTCCTAACTAAAGTGAGCGGTGTCACGGATATGCGGTCGTCACGCCCACAGTCAATTATTTGTTCGGAAAATCGGAAGTGGAAGGCGCTCTCTACCGATGCGGTCAGGTTCGCCGAACAAAATGAACGTGACATGCGAGTTCATGCGACGATCGCTTTGGTTAGTGTTCGGCCTAAGTTTTTGGAAAACACAAATATTATAACTTAGAGACGTCCATTGCACTCTTAACTTCCAGCTCCCACTACCAACTTTTCTTGGCTAATCCTATTCAGCCATGGCATGAGTTATTCACGAGTATATCTCACAAGAGAAGACGTCAAATGGATAGAAAACGATGAAGATGGATGAATTTGAAGC